>OZ059847.1:15016260-15664530 GCA_964057195.1 Orthosia cruda
TGACATTGAAAATAGATGTCAGCAAAAGAAAATAACTGGAATATTTATATTTTTGACCAGAATGTTTTGTTTTGTGTTTTTTTTTTGTTTCTACGAATCCATTGGCGTAAAACAAAAACTGTCGAACCAGGACTATAACCACCATAACGAAAAGCGTAAATTTTTGTCATCGGATATATAATTTCAGAGACACGAAAAAAAAACACGAAATAACTAACGAACAGACGTAATTTTTTTCCTCTTTATTATAATATATACTGGAGAAAGGGATGTGTGAAAAAGAAGACAATCTTCTAAGCCACAAAAAGGACGTCTGCAAAAGTGCCATATTTACAACCACCAGGTGGAGTACCTACATGGTGGTTTTTAATCAAAATCAAAATCTTTTTTTTTATTTTACATAGGACTATAAAGATGATGGCGAACAATTGTAAAAAGCCCAATTAAAAGAAGAAAAAGATGTTAATGTGGCACTTATCTAATTGTTCCATAAATTGTACACTCTTGCACTGACTTCCTTATCCAACACGACTAATATACGTAGTACAAATAGCTAAATTCAATATCGCATTCATATTCTCATTCTAAATTGGACATCGATTACGCTATCACCGCTGTCAGGTGTTGTCGATGGTTGCGACTATGCAAGTCCCTCCAATTTATATCGGATAATAGGCGTCAATTTGAACCGAAGCTAGAGCTGATAAATCCTAACTCGTTTTGCCCCATTCCTATGTCAACTATTGAAGCGGTATTTTAGGGTTACCTATTGTAATTCTAAGTACCGTGAAATTGCATGTGTCGTTGGTATTATTTTGTAAAATATCATAGGTCGGTCATCTAAGTGATTGAACTATTACAATAGGTGGGCATGATAATACAGGTCCCACGTTTTACTAAACACTATAAGAGTATCATGAAGAAGGTAAAGTCTTAACGCATTTTTGTCTAATCACTACACTATTAATTTATTTATATACCCTCGATTTCTTAAGTAAGAATTTCAAGTTCAATCTTTGTCAAATTCTACTGTAGTCAGAAAATCTGTCAAAACTTAGCATTCAAGTAGGGTTTGATATAGTCCCCGGCATATAAGTTGGCAAGGTTTTTGGCTTAGTTGGGGTAAGTTCGCGCATATTGCTCGAACTAACCAACCACCACATAGAACGAACGGAACGTGGACGCGAAACGATTGGTCAATCGATCCTTGTGTCAACTGAACAACCAATCACGCGCTTGGAACCTCAAACGCGCCCCGCTTTACTACCAAAGATACCTAAATAACGATTTCTGAGTATCTAACGACTCTTGCCAACTCTTATGTGCCGGGGATTATACGTTCTTAACTCCAAATATTCAATTCTAAAACCGGCTCTTAGTGTTTTCAGTATCTATTATGTTACCTAAAAGAGAATAGATCCTGAAATGATTTCTGTGCTTCTATAATCGTTATAATCGTAAAGCAGTATTTATATAAACTTCCACAAAGCATCACAACTGTAAGCCACAACTTACATGTTCAGGTAACACATTACAAACTAAGTAAATAATTACTAATCATCCTCCTTACTCTAAGCAAGAAATTTGAAGCCTTTAGGGCATAAACTAAGAGCTTAACACACACAGCAGAGGCAACTAACCAACATTAATTATATTTGATACAGCTAGGAGCTAATTATAATAAAATGAAGCAAGTCTTGACGATCCCAGGTTGTTAGCTCATTGTTTGAGATATTAAGGCTTTGATAATTTGTGGATTAGTCAGAACTATTCTAAATGCTTTTATTTGACTTGACTAAGAAGTCAATTAAAAGTAAGTTAGTATGTGAAGGTTAATCTTGCAACAGAATTTTAGTGCAGCAGTGGTTAAGAGATCGGCTGATGCGCTGGGTGTCGCGGGTTCGATTCACGCACGGAACAAATATTTGTACGGCTTACAGATAGTTGTTCCGGATCTGGGTGTCTTGTGTATGTGAGTTTAAATGTTTGTAAACGTATAATGTCTGTAAGTACTGGGTATATTTATAGGCTCAAACTGAAACACAGCTATGCTAATTATACGATGAAGGTTGTATAGCTATAGTTTAGCAAGACGATCCTGGGCTTAGAGGTTACGTGATGAGATTAGCACGGCAGGCTGTGCTGCAAAGCTGGGCTAATTCTGCGAAGTACCCCACAATCAGAGTGTTTTCTAGAGATTAGCCTGTGATCGGTCGATCATGTGATTTTAAAGCGCTTATATCGGTAGCTGATTTTAAAATGAGAATCACGTCTTAACGGCCAGTCGTAATTTTTTGGAAGTAAATATTGTTACATTAGACTGTTTTAATAATAATTTGATCTAAGTTATTTTTAATTTTATTTGTGTAATTTAGTGTAATTAATTTATTAAGTTATGTCTAACACGGACAAAAAAACGACAATGGCACCAAAATTGCAATGACCCACAGGTTATCTCGACTGAACGCCATTACATACCTAGAATGGTTTGGGAAGCAATTGAAATAACCAAGTGCAAAAATTTCAATAGGGACGACGGGTTTCAATTGTCGAGAGCCTGGAATCCAGTGGTTCAACTATGTAAAGATCGAAAAACTACTGATCAATTGTCAAAAGTGGATACAGTGAGCATCGTTTGTCTTGAACAATATCGTGTAGCTAGTGAGACGAGTGCTGAACAGTGTCGAGTAACTAGTGAGACGAGTTCTCGTGGTAGCGACATCGTGCGTGAAAAACGAGTGAGGAAGAGGGTAGACAGATATGTCAGCTCGTACACAACACCCACCCGCAAAGACTTTAGTTCTCGTGATCATGGCGCTTGTAACGGTGCCGAAATATCGAGCTCTCAACCAAAAACAAAATATATATATACAACCGTCACCATGCAGGCCTATTAGTAGTGGCTAGATTTGAGTAACCATGGTCGAATTTAGGCTGCCGTAAAGTCGTCGCATAGAAATTAATTTCTAGTAGTAAAGGTCTTTTTGAATAGTAACAGTGCTTAGATTTGTGTGGCAATGAGCGGTTTTAGACTGTTGTGAAATCAATTAGTGGTAGTAAAGCTCTTTGTGAAGGACCGTAGCTGTTTTTTCGTTGGATTATTATTTATTTATTTATATTCACATAATGGTAAGTAACTTATAAACTAAGCCCCACAAAACCGTAGTAATGGTTTGACTGTGGGGTCGGTGATATATTGTGTATCTATAGGCATATTTTGAGAGAGACATTTTATCTTATCCTAAATCTGAGCTGGCAACGAACCTACGAAAACCTCAACATAAATAATAAGCTCATTTTCTTTCTTTTTAGTAGGATTCCAGATGATCATAGGAGGCAGTAAATACTAACTAACTTAGATAGATAGTATAGATATATTTGTATAGGTATATTCTTCAGTCAAATGTCATAGAACAAGTGATTAATCAGGTTACTATGTATAATGCCCGGGCAATATGAATCAAGTCAAGTCAAATCAGGCCCCGGTTATTATGGATATTGCTACATAACTGTTGGGCAATTCGAAAATTATGGTACATTAGTATGGTTTTTATTTTAAATATCCGAATATCTTCGAAAAAAATTCACAGTAAAATTATATTATTTGGTCAGCAGGGTGATACAAACGGTTAGCATAAAATAATATTTGTATCGGTTTCGCTCTAGTTTTGTTAACGTATTCGTCCAAGAGGAAGCGAAGCGAGCTCGGGTACTTAGAGCTGGCTCCTGTCACGAATTCCTTCATGTTAGGTTACTTTCGACCCTGCAGACAAAAACAGGAGAACCGCGCAGTGGGGCTCCGTCATCTTAAACAAAAATTATAGAAAATCTACCTAAATATATATTACTTGTTTTTCTCTTTTCAGTTAATTTATTTTTAGCAGTCGGGTATTTGTTTTTTTTTTTTTACCAATGTTTATATTGGGTATTTTCAATTTATCTGGGCATTATGAATAATGTCGTTTTAATCACTTGGTCCAGAACATATTATCCTGTTACGGTATACTCAGAATACACTTACGATGTACCTGTTTACTAAAACAGATAACTTAATCTTGGCCTAGTTAATGTTAAAGTTACTTCACCAACAATTTGGTGTTTCGAACTTCCTCAACTATAAAATTAAATTTAAATATTTTATTTTTCTGGTTGCGTGCATTCGTTTCGTATTAGTAAACTTACTGGGACGTGTTATTCGGTGTTACACTTTTCTAAGTCAGGTAACACACTCGCAGTTGCAGTTTTATTTAAAGCTAGCACAAAACGTGCCTGAAAAATAGATTTTGAGACTTTACTTCCACAACGATCTACACTCTTGGCTCGATCAAGCACACACCTTGAGCAACTAGGCAAATATAAACTGGAAGTTGAAGCATGGAGCCGCTGAGGTAAGAGCCGCTTTGGTCTTGCATGTATTTTTTTTAAATTTCTTGTCACATGTGCGGGTCAAAAATAATAAAATTATAAATAAATATTTTTATAATAAATATTTTATATAAATAAAATATTGGTTAAAAAAAATATTTTTTATTTTTTCAAATTTTCTTTCTTTCAATCAATTGAGGTAATAATACGAAATAATTATTACTTAAGTATAGAAAATAGCTAAGATATGTACTTGTGTAGTCTGTGTTAAATATAAAATAATATTACCGATTCTAAATAACTAGGTACCTTCCTTGAGTGACAAAAGGTTATAGACAAGGCGTTCTACCAATGAAAGCGTCACGATTTAAAAAAGTAAAAACGAAACTATGAAATTGTCAAGCACTATTTAAATGACACGTGATCAATCCCTTACAACTTGTTATTTCACCATCGCTGATAAATGATACTTTTATCCTAGAGCCTCTGGACACCATATTCAAGTCCGCTGAACACACTCTTTACATAAAATATACCTGCTAGTATAAGCCGCGTGCAGATAGTTTCCCGAAGACGTCATGACGTCACTCTGACGTTCGCGAATAAACAAGGCGAATTATGGTGGTTAAGCGGGAGGAGTAGTCATAGGCAAACTTTCTGCGACCGGCTTAAACTTATAATTAAAGACACAAAATCAATTAATTTTGCACTAGTGTAGAAACAATAAATCACCACAGATAATTTTGCCAAAACCATTAAGAATATCAAAAGATATAAAATTTGAATCATTGTTATTAAATCACAGAACTTTGCCCATCTCCTCTATATACATCACCCTCAATCAGTAACTTCATTGAGTCGCTCTCGCTTTAAAAATGTCAACATAAAAAGCAACTCAATTGGATAATTCGGATCCGCCTTCATAAACCTAACTACAGTCGTTATGTAAATAGATTTACGATTTATGTAAGGAAGCGATAAAAGCTTTAAAGTAGTAAAAAAACATTGGAAAAAGAATCGTAAACCGAACAAATTGATTTTCTCTTTATATTTATGTGTTTAATTTTGGTGAGAAGACTTGTACGCACAAATCTTTTTATTAGGCGGGTTTAGAGGTCTCGTACTGAAGTAAGAAGATTTTAGTAGTAAATTGAGGAATATATCGCCTTAGGTAAGTTAGGTAACAAGACGTGGGTAGTCGACATATTCGTCGCCTAAGGCTGTGATTAGGAATTGATTACGGTAACGTTAAACGAACGGGATAGGATAATTTGCGATTCCGTACGTTTAATTTGAAGACGTTCTACGTTTAGTGTACTTAGTAGATACATATATCTACCCGGTATCACATTTATAAAATCACAGAAAATTGTAGTTGTTATGCCTATTATATATTTCACAAATTGTAGGCGTTATGCCTACTGCTTTAATTTTACTGTTTCAATTTTATATAAATTGCGGTTAAAAATAACTTTCAAGAATATGATATTATGTTGATGACTACAGTCGTGAGAGCATTATAAGGAACTAATTAGCTCTAAAATAAATATAAATTCGAAGTTGGTAAATGATCAATGCGGCTTTTTGATATGAAATCAAAATTGGAGAATTAGATTTTATTGGCTTGAAGCCAAGAGCATGTTTGAAGTTTATTACTTTTCTGGATCATAAAATGCCTTAGAATCAGTGGCTGGTATAAAGGACGCGCGTTGAACATAAAAAGTACAAAACAAATATAGATGCATACATGAACTCTCCTAAATAAATATTTCAGAATCATTGTCACATGGGAGGAATAAAATGCTCTTCCTGGTTTATGCTTCTCTGGTACCCAGAGCGCAAAGTACTTTGAGGTATTGGCCGGCAACGAACTGAAAATACAAAAACCCATTTATTTGGTGTCAGTGGTTTCTTGTCTCATGCAATATATAAGAAGCACCTATGGGCAGGTTTACTTAATGGTTTACTTAACCCTAACATTATTGTCACTATAAACTTTCACTCATGGTTTCCTGGAGATGTTTGGCTGCTTTATTTATTGTGAGAAGAGGAAACGTAAAGCGAACGCTAGAATACAAAATCAATATTTTAGAAACACATGGTGGAACAGTCTGTTTTTGCCACTGAATGTATTTAAAACTATGGTTTCGACTATACCTACTATTACCCTGGCAAAAGCTGGGACTCAAGGATAACAAATAAACTTACCTGTTACCGTTTTCTTTAACCAAAAAGAAATATTAGATCACAAAAATACCAGTTACAAGTTTGTCTTATTCTACGATATAATCACAAAACAACATTACCGTGACATGGCCGCTCCGTTCATCATATTACGCTTTACAAAAACGTGAAAAGTTGCTTAGGAAAGTTGCATTATGGTTCATCACGGGAGAGTCGTAGTGATATCCAAGTTTACCTGGGACTGTGGCAACTTGCTCGTGGTACGCGACCGTCATATATTTTTGCCTGAAATACTCAAGACTTTACAAATTTACTGACTTTATAAGGCAGTAGTTATTGTTATGACAGTTTCCGGTTCGGTTACTTTAGATACGTTTTCTGTTACAACTAAGTCGTTAGGTAACAGAGAATACTTTATCTCCTTGTTCATACCAACATTATCTGACTTTCCTCTCACATTTTTCTTTCCGCCTACGTACCTAAATTGTTAACATAACAACTCCGTTTCATAGAGGCCATTCAAAAATTGGCAAGAGCAGAGAGAGTATCATATTGTCGAGTATACAGTTTCTAAACTAAGTATAAGTATCTAAACCTGATGAAAGAATTCCCCAGCAGTTTATACTCGATACACAGTGAAAATCTAGTTACGATACTACCTACTGGAAGCAATTTGATTCTTCATAAATATTCTGATTCCTGTGTATTGCTTTTACTATATTCGAAAACATAACAACTCCGTTTCATAGAGGCCATTCAAAAATTGGCAAGAGCAGAGAGAGTATCATATTGTCGAGTATACAGTTTCTAAACTAAGTATAAGTATCTAAACCGGAATATTTTCCTACCTGGGACATGGTCACACAACTCTGTGGTCAGTTTTAGAGATGCTTACTTTTAGACAGAACATATATAAGAGGCAATTTCAATATCGTTATTCACTTTCACACTAAAAGATAACGTCATAAGCAAAAAGAGATAGATAAAATTTTGTCTATGCCATCTTTTGTATCAGTGTGACCGAGTACGCTATAGATACTTCTATATAGTCATATATGTGCCACGGTCCTATCGATATTGTATTGAGTATTGGTTTTGCCCCGATCTACAAATTTGGCCAATTAATTGTCTGTTAGAATCGTCTCTGTTGTATTTTGAATGCCCATGTTACACTTACTATTATCAAGGTCAGAGACTCTACACTCGAAGTTGTGGACGATTATCTCTACCTAGGACAAACGAGCCAGTTGGACAGGGCTAACTTCGAGAAAGAGGTTAACCGTCGAATCTGACTCAGCTGGGCAGCGTTCGGGAAGTTGCGCGGTATTTTCTCGTCCAACCAGTGTGTGTTGCCAGTGATGACCTATGGCTCTGAGACGTGGTCGCTCACAATGGACCTCATCAGAAAGCTTACAGTCACCGAAAGAGCAATGGAGAGGGCTATGCTCGGAGTATCCTTGCGTGATCAAATCGGTAGAGATCCCCAAGAGAACCAGGGTTACCGACTTAGACCAAAGAATTGCCAAACTTGGCAATGGGCGGGGCACATTGCTCGCAGAACGGATGGCCGATGGGGCAGAAAAGTTCTGGAGTGGCGACCGCGAACCGAAGACGTTGCGTTGGAAGGCCTCCCACCAGGTGGATCTATGACCTGGTGAAGGTAGCGAGGATCCGCTAGATGCGGGGCGCACGGGACCGGTCAATGTGGCGACGCTTGGGGGAAGGCCTATGTCCAGCAGTGGACATCTTTCGGCTGATATGATAATAATGAAGAATCGTCTCGGACTGGGGGATTTTTGTTTACGTTTTCTTTAGAGATTCTTTATAATTGTTTAAAGAGTAGACGAGTGAACTTATTATTTAAGTACACTTCTACTAGAGAGTCATTTCTTTTCCAGAGCAGTTAACAGAGTGTGCGTTTTTCTATTCTTCAGATTTTATAGAAGGTCTGGTTGTAGCTTTTACAGTACACGTATTATTGTCGATTTTCGTACTGTAATACTAATTTATTAATGTCACTGACTTCACTATCAGGCCCCACAAGACACTCAGACCCACACAGCTCTTTTGAAAGGTTTCGTTGAAAAATAAATGAATGCCACACATGGGAATTTCTTTCTGAATAACGTAATAGTCAAAATTCGCGATGCTAATGAATAAACTGTTGGAAGGTTTCACGTGACTGTTTCATTAACTCTGTGAAATGTTGTAAAGCTAAATTTTGGGACTATCTAGAAGTCACTAAATTGGAACTGCATTATAAATATAATGATGAAAGATTTATGTTTTTATAGCTTTACCCCGCAGTTTTGCCTGCGTGAAGTAATTCATCGAGATAAAAAGTTGCCTATGAATGTTTATCTAGAATTCCACCCAAATCCGTTCAGCCATTTTTGCTTGATTGGACCAGAAACGTACAAACTTGCCTAATGAAAGATTTGCTTTTATTATTTTCAACAGATTGCTACAATAGTAAAAATTATAAATTAAGATTTAACATACACTGATATAAACTATAATAAGGGAGAAGCCTGAAAGATTTAGGTATTATGGTAGTTGCGTTTTACCATGGCAAGTATAATGGTCATGACCCTAACTATATTTATTGACATTCTTAACTTTAAAACAGATATTATGGCAGCCGCCATTATTACACGTCTATCGTGATCCTGAACATTATTTGTTTTTTCATTATTTAGAGCACAATGATACAGAGTTTATTATCCCGGTACGAACGAAGTTTTTTTTGGCAAAGATCAATGACCGTTAATTGCTATGCTAAACGAAACAAAGTACGTAATTACTTCATTATAACTAGTGATCTAGTGTTCAAGAAGTGCTACTGCTGAGCTTAAGGTCCTAGCCTCGATTCTGGGGTAAGCCAAATGTTATTGGGTTTTTGTCAGTACCAGCCTGGAATCGGGAATTTGTGGCCGGTTGATGGAAATAGGCTCGCTCGCTTTATATGTGGGTGTACTATTACATAGGTACACCAGCTCTGCCGATATTCCTCCCCCGGAGGGTTCTCGCTTTGTCGACGCGGGAGGGCTCAGTAGCCGTGGCTTGTTTATCCACAGGTCTGGGTGAAACGAAGAGGAACCCGAGGTGGGGCCGCTGGTCAGGGCTTTTGCCGTCAAACCGACGACGTAGCGGCCAACAGGTAGCGTCATCGTAGGTCGTGTATCGGAGGCATCGCGGCTGAGGGTTGAAGGCCGCGGCGGGTGAGGAGTGCCGTTATTACGGTGCGCCGCTCTCCCTATCCTCCACGGCCTGCACTAGGTCGCCACCGTTTGATGGCGGACTTGGGGTGGCCGCAGGGGATGAGGAGTGTCGGTATAGCGTTGGCCTCACTCCCTATCCCCTGCGGCCAAAAAGTGGTATGTGGCGGGACCAATGTCCTGACTGGTCACAGGGGAACCCAGGGTGCCATAGACGGGGTCGTCTGGCACCCATGTGCTGGTTTGGTCGCTGAGGTGGTCACGGCGTGCAAGTTGTTCTGATGCGCCGGTGATGGGTGTGCTCCTCGGAGGAAGATCCGGTGACGGACAGCCGTGGCGGGTTCGCGGTTAGTGCTTACGCTTGGCCGTGTTCCCGCAATAAACGGCACAGGAGGACAAACCGTGGAGTTTTAGTAGGTTAGAGTCCCACATGATTGCGCTATCTCCCAGTGGTAGCGCAGAACGCATGTGCAAAAAAAAATACTGCCTATCCTCTTGGGGAACACAGTCGTGATGTTATGTTATAAAACAATGTCTTAAAGCTACATATTTCACAAATACAAGACTCTACGAAAGGTTTTTAAATGCCTGGGATGCAAACTATCTCTCTAACCCGTTTCAAGTTGCCCTTATAGACTCATCAAAATTTAATAGACCGTTTAGGAACGACAAATGTACAAACCTTTATCAACCATTACCACGTAAATGTACCACCACAAGGCATTGCCTTGAAAAATTGCTTCGTTGGAAGATTTGTTTCAAGGCTCTGCTGAAAGTCCTTGCTGTGTATTTTATTTATTAAATAAATTACTGACTGGACTGATAAGACGTCTTGGTTCTGTGCAGTAGCTCATTGGGTACATTATAGTCTGAGGCTAGTAGTCAGTGGGTAAAAAATAAATATTCTTGATTGTTTTCGATCATGCGGGTTCGAACCTAAGATCGGGCAATAATTTATTTATTTATTATTATTATTTATTTATTTATTAATTAACACATACATTTGTTTTAACAGGTAAGACCCAAGCTAACAAAAGTAGTCATACATTACTAATAGTACAGTCCCAAGTAACGGGTCTGGGTAGAAGCACAAGTTACACAGTGGACAACACACTAAGTGTCACCCTCTGGAATTCCGCCAAAGAGCAAGAAAGTATGTCCAAACGCAGAGATGCTATTAAGTATTCTAACTGCACGAATCACTGGTGCAAACTTTAATAAATTTTACGGGTTGCCGGTACATTAAAAAGCCTCTCCCTAGGTCCTAACCGTAGCCTCCTGTTTGGAATGAGCAATCCCAGCGATTCCAATATTTGTGGATTTGGAGTTTTTGTGTTAGGAATTCTTCAACAGCAGCACGGAAAATGGATCTGTGCCCAGTATGGCAATATCGCGAAATACTTTTACTTACATGTTAGACTTCGAATGTTAGTAGGTAGACACTTTTTAAACCCTACTTTTTATAATCCCTATAAATTATGTTACATTAACACCTGCTGGTCTTATGCCTTCCTGGGCCTGTTCTTCTCGCGTGTAGTGGATTACAGCGACATTTCGTAGTTTGGAAATACTACTTTCATAATTATAAACTAATTTTAATAAACATTTAAAATTTATTGTTCTGTAATCTCTGAAAGTACCCACTAATCCGATTACGACAATTTTTCACTGTTACCTAGTTAAACCATCGTTGAGTGCCATAGGCTTAGAACAATAACGCATAGAAACCTAGTACGAGTGGAAAAAGCGAGGCAACTTAAACTTAGCCATAGTGGCTAACTTCTCTCGGCGAACCGTCAGTACTCAAGATCACGTTCCGTCGAACACAGCTCGTGAGTAAATAATTTAAAGTATTTACTGTAGTTAAATAAAACCGGGCCAAATAACTAAGTATTTTTGTGATTATTTTCGTGTAATTGTTTGATTAGATACATAAACCAAGTGCTGTATTAATTACCTGGTCGTCATCTTCATCTTATCCAATTCCTGATAGCATAAACTTGAAGTGAAAATACTTGAAGTGATTTGATCCAGCAACATAGTAGTGCGTTTTTCCATATTTTTGTGGCTTTAACGGTCTGGTAATGGTATCACTGAATGCTATATTTTTGTGCTTTTGAGGAACGTTGCCACATTCGGCTCACGCACACAAAGAAAATGAATTGGACACACGGTATCGCTCGTGTTTTGTTCTAGACGCGGCTTCTATGCGTTATTATTCTAAGGCTATAGGTTATTTTATCCCATAAAGCGCACGGTTCTTGAAGGATATATTAAAAGAGCGTAACCGCAAGTTAAAGCTAGTGTAGCTAGTTCTCGGATTACTTAATTAACTAAGTACCCAAACACTAGATCACACAGGTAACTGGCTTGACCACAAACCACTGTTTCGGTCAGACGTTGCGGTCGGCTAACCTGTCAGTGCTTCTACAGCAGCGCATATTACCGGATCAATAACTCGTGTGTTTATGCCTTTGTAATAATGTAACGTGTGTGTAGACTGGACCTAATAGTATGTTCAGGTACACTGAGGCCCAGTTTTTTATCAGTATCTGTATATCTCAACCTATATTTTTAGTAGGTTGAAATTGGGGTTTCTGGATCAGATGAGATCCAGAAACACCCAATTTCAACCATCATTCATTACATTCGAATAGTACACCCAATTTTAGCCATCATTCATTACATTCGAATAGTACACCCAATTTCAACCATCATTCAGTACATTCGAATAGTACACCCAATTTTAGCCATCATTCATTACATTCGAATAGTACACCCAATTTCAACCATCATTCAGTACATTCGAATAGTACACCCAATTTCAACCATCATTCAGTACATTCGAATAGTACACCCAATTTCAACCATCATTCAGTACATTCGAATAGTACACCCAATTTCAACCATCATTCATTACATTTTAAATATGGAATGCACTCATATGTTGCCCCCACCGCTGCCTTTTATAGCGTAGTGGCTAATTGTGCTTAACTGTTCTATTAGGCGAGTACTTCATATTTTATAAGGTAGAAATAAATGAACTATTCTTTTCTAGAATTATTTTATTTTAAATTAGCATTTTAATTATGACTTTTTACATAGTTTCTTTTCAACACTCATGTGAAAACAATTGATCACACCTAATATGTATTTACAATGTGTATAATATTTAATATTATTCTAAAATAGCAGGCATGGTAGTAAGTATGTTCAAATAGAAGGTATTTCGTCTTCTGGCAGAATCTGGTAGCAAAGAATGTCTTCTAAATCAGGAAACACTACATCACGCACAATATTTCTTGTTACTAATGTACTGTCAACTTGAGGATTTGATGCACTTATAGCCGGTTTTTTAGGTCCAGGCTGTATGTTACCAACTCGAACAAATTTTAGGAACTCATCGTGATCACTCTCGAGAGTGAGATATTGTGTATTTTCGAAGGCGGATTTTACTGAATCTTGCCTTGTCCTGTTCGTATTATCTTGATGTTTTGATAAACTAGTATTCATTTTTTTCTGATCAGTTATGTCTTGAGTAAATATAATCTCTCCACTAGCATTTTTAAAAATAAGTTTCGAAATGCCTTCTAAATCAAATTTTCTTGAACGAAGCATGATGTTATTTATATCAATTTATTATTCCTCCTGAAATATTTGCAAATATTTGCGTTTTTTGTTACTTAATTATTACAATTAAGATCGAACCATCACACTACAATGCCATGAGTTTAATGCTGTGATGGAGACATGAGTATTTAATTATATATTCTGTTCCTTTCACAGCGTTCAAATAAAAACATTGAGGAAATTGTATAGTATGTTGCATCCAAGGATCATCATAAATCTCCCAATCTTCTATAACACCTCCACATGAGAAACAAGCTACTTTATCATTTACACCATCTCCACAATAAAAAAATCCAGCATCAGCCATTTCCGTTACCAATCTTCTCCTTGAATCAGCTGTTGCCCAATAATAACTAAATGAAAATTCACGCATTTTATATGCATTATACATGTCATATCGAGGGTTGTAATTATTTTGAGACATGTTCTGTTTACTCACTTCCTAGCTCTTGTTTTAGATAATTATAAATGTATAATGACATCGCAAAGCTGATGTCAGCAACTTATAACAAATCACATTGGAGGGATTGATTGAATAGGAAACTGATAAATATTACCCAATTGTGAAAAATTAAACAAGAAAATATTTATTTAAATTTTTTATTATCCATACACCATTTATTTAAACATATTACATTTTTTAAAGCACATATCGTATCATGATAAATACAACTATACAAATCATGATAATTTTGATATTTGTTATACAAGATTAATAAATTAGGGCAACCTTCATCTTCTAAATTATTTATATTATTATTATTCGAAATATTTTTTAACCACAACACTTTTTCTAAACCTTTGGTGTAAACACTTTTATCTCTTAAAATATCTACAATCAAATTCTGATGATTTGAGTAAGACACAAATCCTTCACTCCAAAATATCCTTCTATTACGTTCAATCCAACTGACTTGCTGTTTTTCTGGTTTTGTCAAATCGTAAAATGGAAATGGTGGCTTAATTAAAAACACCTGAATTTTTTGATTACTTAATACAGCAAATTCTTTAATGATAAATTCATTTGTTTCTGTTTTAAAACCTTGAACATCTACAATGGCAGTCATGATAACCTGCGCACTATGTTACTCAAAGGTTTATATTCCACAAGTCGATCGTTAATAATTAAACAATATCCAGTTGTGTTATCTGGTATTGGTGCTGAACATTCAATCTCCAACCGCACATCTACGGGACCTGTTTTCAAACTATCGTTTTGTCTTGAACAGTCTATGATAAAGAGAGGGGCCTTCTCCTTGAAACCGGTCAAATCAAGCAAGGGGTCTGCAGGACAGTTGTAATACGACTGACGAAATTTCACATACATTTCATATAATACATTGTATTTGCTCTCGGCGAAATTTAAGTTTAGAGGCTCGTAAGGATAATATTGTGAATTCAAAAATAGTGTTACGTTGGTAACCCCACAGTGATCAAACAGGGAACAGTCTTTAGCTTTATTATTTTTTCTGTTGGTTTGCAAGCAAAAAATTACATATCGAGGTTTCTCTAATTGGGATGCAGTCTTAACTGACCAAGAATGTTTAGTAGTTTTAGGGAGCAAAGGATACTCATATAAATCCCAATTTCGAAATGCTATCTGAATAGGTTTATCTCTTTCCAAGTGTTTTAGAAGTGTCAGTCGTTCACGGTCTGATACTTTTATATGCGGTACACGCCATTGTAATCTTTGCATATCTATTTGAAAATGCATAACATCATCAGTCGCTATGATGCTGTTTAAGTTAGAGTTACTTCTATTCAAAATAAGTTCATGTTTACAATTTATCACAATTTTATTGTAATCCTCCGCAAATCCTAAAATCTTATTGAGAGGTACAATAGCACTAAAATTACCATCATTTTTAAATCCATCTATGTTCCACCCCCACAAGGCAGCAACTTTATTTTCTCCATCATTCATTGAAACGTATGATTTTATTGTCGATGTTATTCCAGAATTTTTAATGCGATCTACTTCAATACCATTTATTTCGTATCTGATATCTTGAAACAAAAACATAATAGGGTTTTTACTGAATGTAATATTTTTCTTAATTGGTTTTCCATCTTTGTCGAAGAATTTTGCTTGGCCCTCGACGTAAATTGAACTGGCTGATGGTAACACGTATATGTCTTGTTGGTGTATGGGAATTCTGATTTCATCGTTTTCTCTGAAGCTGTTATTGTAGGGATTGTAAGAATGGACTTCATAACTTTCAATCGAAGTATCGAAGTGTGGTAACTCATTAATCTGTAGAATATTCATATTTTGAAACCTAAGGCTTTAAGAAAATCTTGATTTGTTTTAGTCAAATTAATAACTTTTTTCTTACGTCTTTGCACCTTAGTGGTTTTAGAAGAAATAGGACGTTTTTTGTTAACCGCAGGGTTTTTATAATAATATAATATCATTTTGTTTTTTTATATGAAGGCGTAGTTGAATATTATGTTCTTCTTTAAATTTAATACAGTAACCAAATTGATCAACTATCCTAACAGATATAGATGTAATATTGTTTTTGTTCACTGGAAAGTAAATAACGTTTTGTGGTATTTCTATGATTTGATGATCTGTAGCAGTATTAGATACAAATTCATGAATAATATGACTTGGTAACCCGTTACAGTACGAACCATGTACAAGATCGCATTCGATTCTGATCAAAGGGTGAATGTTGTTATTATTGTGTACATTTGGTATTGAATTTAATACTGAAAAGTATAGTAAACAGCACTCATATTGACCAGATAAATTCAGAGGTGGATGAAAGAATGTTTCCAATTCTGATTTATTTCCAGAGATGGTAACAGCTACAGACATGCTTGTATACTGAACACTTTTAGAAGATACTTCTTATTTTATTCCTTGATTACACCAGAAATTCTTTAAAAAATTTAAACTTAAGTGCCCGCAATTGTAAGGGTGATCACGTTGTATATTATCATAATTATAGTGAACTTTAGAACCTATGTATTTTATAAATTCCTTTGGCGGTTTAAGATTTCCATAACTATCAAAATACTCAATGTAATCATTGTATTTTGCATAGGCTACCCAATGAGAACCTGAACTTTTAGAACTATCTAAATTGATAACTCCACATTCTTTTTTAAAAGGTTGCTTAGGGAGCTCATCTCTCATAAAGACACCTCTAAAATAGGGAATATTATTTCCATACTTCAGAATATCAATGTTAGTTAAGGCTCGTTTAGGTAGCCGATATATTAGTTTTTTTCTTTTGAAACGAAAATCCCGAGCCCGTTCTTATGAGGTTTAAGATATAGTCCCTTGCCAATACAAAGTGATTCCATTTTTTCATTATGTCTCTTCAGTTCACTAAAACGTTCTTTAGCCATCTTGAATTCATTTATAGTTTTTGCTATACCAGCAGCACCACCTGCTAAGGCTCCCGCAGCTGATAATCCTGCGAAAATAGGTATCAACGGTAACACACCACCGGTTTTTGGTATAGGTATAATCCGCGGCAGTTTTATAGATGAATCATCAGCTAATTCTCTAGCAGCAGCCATAGCTAATTCTATCGCCATTTTCTTGCATTTTGGTTTCAATCTTCGCATGTGTTTTTTCGTTTTAGTAATAATATTTTTTAATTTATTTTTAACACCATTTCCAGACGTAATTTTATTTGAAGATTTTTTATTACATTTACTATTTTTTAGACCAGCACCAGTTTTAATTTTTGATAACATAGCTTTGCTCACTAAATGTGCTGCAATTTTTTCACCTACACTGGCATCAGAGGCAACTGCTCGCTTTTTCGCCATTTTTAATAGAACGATATCTGCTTTATATCGATCGTCTAAGTTTGATGATTTGTGATAGGCAATGTCGTGTTCTTTGCAATATTCGTCCAATTTATTAACACCTTTATCTCCACGTGTAAGCCTTTTAATTAATTTTGTACCAGGACCGCAATAATTGTATCCTGGTAAGTGTAATTCAAATGGTAAATGATTTAGAAGCCAATTGAGAAGACTTCTCTCCCCAATACACATCATAAGACTGAAGAAACATGGATATAACTCTTAATAAATACGTGATGGTTATTAGCTGTTACTTTGAAATATTAAATAATATTCCTTTTAGTATTTATTTTAATATATTAGACTTATTAATCCAGCTGTTTTCAGTAGAAGGTAAACCTAACCATTTTACTAAAACCATATTTTCTTTCCTTCTTAGAACTTTTTCGACTAGATATACATCAGGATGTTTCGTTTTCTGAAGTTCTTGTTCATAAAATGCTCCTAAAATAGGTTGACCTCTGATGGTATCATCAATTAAGTAGGTGATAGGAGTTGTGTTTTGTATTTTTCGAATTTTAAATATTTCTGTAGACCAGTTGGGAGTATATCCTTTTTCAAATATTCCTTTGTACTTACTGATACGTACATAATCACCCACTTGAAACTTACTTCTTTTTTGTCTAACTTTGTTTATCAACCGCATGTATCTTTCTAATATACGTTTTTTATTATTATGGTCTACGTTTGCAGGGATTTCATCAATCGTTTTATGGTAGGTGTGATTGTATTTATAAATAACATTTTTGAGGGTGTTATCTATCCAATTATAGTTGCCTATTAAACTAAATTCTTTATATAATTTAGATTTCAATGTTCTGATAAATCTCTCAACTATCGATGCCTTTTTTGTTGAGAAGGTTGAATAATGATTAATATGATAAGATTTCATTAGTTTCTGAAATTTATTGTTATAAAATTCTGTTCCATTATCAGTTTGCAAATTTTTAGGCCAACGTTCCTTATCCAACAAAATCTTGAAGGTATTACATACAATGTCTTTGTTTTTAGTTTTCAAAGGAAGCGCCCAAGCGTATTTCGAAAATGTATCGATAACTGCAAGAATATACCTAATTTTTTTATTTTCTCTTGAAATTGATTGCATATCAATTAAGTCTGCTTGCCATAGATCATCTATATCTTTCATAATAACATTCCGTCGCGTAAAATTCACCCTTACTTTTTTATGAATTTCATTTACCACATCAGCCTTGCTCATCTTCAGAAATTTTCTGTATCTCCTTTTCTTTTTATTAATTTTCTATCTATAATTCAGATTCTTCAAAAATTAATTATTCTAGAGCTCAAAATTATTACGTACTAACAATGCAAAGATTTTTCACTTTTATTTTAACTACGCTGAAGTAACAACACATTTTTGTGTCATTCATATACCTACTGAAGGTATATAGATAATTATAAAATTTACCTATGTTCATCACGAATGACTATGTGATACTGAATCAAAATCTTTTTAGTAATAGTATTTATTCCTTAATTATGTTGGCTTCTTTTAATTCTTCAATTATTGATAAAATTTCATTATCGTGATTTGTATTACCAGCATCTCTTGAAGCTACTAATAATTTCAATCTCTCAACCAATTCGTTGGGATCGTCCCAATAAACCAAGTCAGTGTCCTTGTTATATTTTTTAAGCTTTGGCAAGCTGCCTCCAAGTTTTGTCTGAATTTTATAGTTGGATGTATTGGAAAACAATGGTTTGATTATTTCACGATACTTAATTCCTTTGTCACCTCTTATTTGACCCTTAGGGTTAAAATCTCTCTTATGAGCATTTGTATGATGTAATATGTCCTTATAGACAAGTTTATCTGTGCTCGATATTGACTTTAAATTAGGTTTTCTCCGAAGTAAGAGTTCTTTTAGGCCAGGTGTTAAATTGTAAGATTTGTCTCCGATTTTAATCAATAATATGTTATCATTATTCAAACTATCAATTTTTGAAATTGTTACTACTGAATTACCCATCATTAAAGTTTTGTTTTGGTTTCTTATCCCAAATGGTATATTTAAACCATCATGAATATCATAAATATCATCGCGTTCTAGTGAAATTTCTAAGTTATCTTTCACTTCATTTTCAGGAGAGCTTGAAGACTTTAATTCAGCATCATAAAAATCGTCACACATAGCAGAAGAGCTTGTGCTATTTTCATCCGACTCGATTGCTTCAGAATATTCGTATGTTTTATTTTCGTTATTTTTTATATTTTCAAGAAATATTTTAGACTTCACTAGGGTTTTAAGGGGCTCCGAAACAGGTTTAAGCATTTTATCAAACGATAAGCTAATTTCATGTTCCTGATTTTTCAGTTGTTTTAATTTGCTTTTTATTGAGTCGACAGACTTCAATAACTCCATTTTAATATTTTTTTTCCATATTATTAAGTATTTCTTAAATAATACTGTATTCGACTAAGGACACTCTAATACTAATTTAATTTGATGTATGAAATTAATTTATAACTTCATTCAAAGTGAATAAAATGATCGAATTTTTTTCTATATCTTCCATTGTTTAATGATGAGTCTTTATTAATACTAACAAAATTAAATGGCTCACTCCAAACCGTTTTACAAATATTTATGAACTGATTCCATGATATATCAGAACTAATATGTTCTTGGTAAATATGCTTTAAGTTCACATCATCTTGTTTAAATATTATAAGAAAATTTGCATTGTCACGTAGCAACTGTTTCGGGATTTTCGAGTAAGTTTGAGATAAATAAAAGCAATCGATTTGCTTATGTCTACCCATAGAAAAATAATTACGAATGTTTATTTGATTTTCACATGCAACGTCATCAAAAATAAAAACAGAATTGGTTAAAGCCTCACTCGGAGCTATGACATCTTTCCCATCATTGAATTCAAAAAACTTAATCTGAGGCACTCTCATTATGACTTCTCGTAAAAAGCGATATTTTGGTTGAAAATTTGTCTTCGAATACAAGTAAAGATTCTTAAATTTGAGCCCATTTTCATGCAATAACAAACTGATCATTGCATTAGTTTTACCACAATTTGATGGACCACATATTATACAGCGAATTGAATTAGGTAATAGAACGCTATGTCTTATCTGAGGAGCAGAGTCATCAAGATTTATATTATTAACGTTTAATGATGTGGGTTGTTTGGTCAACTTCATTGTGTCTATTAATTTAATTTCTGTCTGACATACGCATTTATACAATTAAATATAAGGACTATCATAGGTATGCATTGAAAGTTGAGATGGGTTCGATCTATGTTATATAAAGTGGACTTGAATGAGGAATATACGACTTGATGTCATCAACTGAGCAGATCAACAAGCTCTTATTCTTATTAATTAACCTTGTTATTAATAATCGTAAGTAACTAAATAATTAATATTTTTTCGAGTCTAATGATACTTATTTATTATTAATCTAATTGTAACATTATGTTTTATTTCAGAAAATGGAAGATCTTGATATTATGGATGATGTTATTAATTCATTCTATTTAACAAAAGAACTAACTGGGGACAGTGTCGAACAAACTCAGTTCCAGGAAAATCTCCAGGATAAAGTCAAGGACACTCAAGAAAGATCAACAAAAGGAAAAAACAAGAAGCCGAAATTAAATTCTAAAATTACCTTATCCAAACTATTAGATACATCTTCTTCATCTTTTGTTATTCGCAAGGAGCCAGGAAAAGCACACCATTTAATTAAAATATCTATTCATGATTTAAGTGACAATAGTGTTGACCATACTGACAATGCTTGCGTGAATGTTCAGTATCAGGTCAAGGACAATTACGATGAAATTATGGATGAAACAGAATATCTCGTCGGTAAAATTGTTAAAAAATTAAGTTCAGCTACAAACAGACTTTAAGTGTAGTGTAATTATAAGATAATGATTAATTAAATGTGAAGTTCAATAAAGTTACAATTTATTATACATACTGTGTTTTTAATCACCTAATAAAGTAGTTTATATGAAATCCTAAATTCCCACAGTTTAAGCCCACAATATTATTAGAAAAAAGCACTCAAAGAAAGCGTATCTTCTTTTAAATCAATAATTTTTAATTCTAATAGGTAGTTGTTTCCAACATCATGTATGCTACAATTACAAAATGATAATTGTTACGGTACATATGATTTATTTATGTACTTACATAAGAAAATAAATGAAAAGTCAATTATTATGAGTAAAATATATAGTTTATTAGGTAAATCTTGTACTTACATTATAATTTGTTTCTATAATTACAAAATACAACTAACTTAACGTACAACTGTGTAAAATAAATAAATCATAGCAGTATACATTGTATAACACAAAAGTTCTAACATATGCAATCACAATGACCCCAAGGTAAAGTGTTTATTTGATTTGGTTGAACGATTCTTTTATCGTCTATTCTATTTAAAATTACTTTATTTACTACCTGTGAATACAGTACATGTTTGCTTGACTTTATCATATTCATCTTACATTTTAAAGTAATATTTTTAAATAAAACTTTCTTATAGTTGGATATTTTCAAACTTTTGGTAATGGGCCTAGATACTCCTTTAGCTTTGTTGATCTGTGTTTTTAATGATTTAATACAATAAAGTTTTGCTCTTAAGCCAGTAAATTCGGTTATTACATCACCACCTAATTCATCTTTAAACAAGCCGGGAATTTTATTATTTAACTTTGGTAAACAATAAGGATTATTAAAGTCAAAATTACTAGTATCAAATTTCAATATATTATCATTCAAATCTTTATAAAAGTTTTGTGTATGTATTAAATATAATAAACTGTCAGTATCGGTATAACACAGTTTGGCATTTTCACCATACTTTTTTTTAATAAATTCATAATGGAAATTATACATATGTTGCTTAGCATATTCCAGTACAGCAAAACCAATATAATTATATAGGTCTATCTAAAACAATTTTTTCATGATTCAGTTGAACTGCAAGAAAATCTTCACTAAAAACACATATACTTCGTAAGTTTGGTTTTGTAATTAGTTTCTCTGCACCTACTGTTTTATTTGTTCTATTCTTACTATCATTCCACTTAGTTACCAATTTAACATCAACCTGTTTTCGTTTATTTTCAATAGTTTTTCCGAATATTGAATTATTTAAAAGTTTAAAGAAATCTCTTTCAAATGATGTCATAGCTGATTGACGCAGTTGAGTATTTAAATCGATATACTTTTTCAAAAAGTTTTCTTGTTTAAATTGAACTATACGATGAAATTTTTTTAAAATAAGTCCATTTCTAAGACATTCTTTTAAATGTATATAATGTATAACATAGTTGTATTTGTCATATAAGTTCGCAATTAACTTTTTATTCCTCCCTCCTATGGGGGTAAACTTTTCTGGAGCGAAAGGCAGATCACTATGTAAATTATGTAAATTATCTGGATACATGATGTCAACTTCTAAAATGTAACCATACTCAGCATCGTCAGGTACATCAAATAAACAAAAATTGACTATTTCGGAACTTGTCATGAATTTAAAATCTGATATGGGTAATTTTTTTGTCATTGCATATCCATAAAGATTGTTACAGTCAAGATATACTAAATATGTTGACGGCTTAGAATAATTATAATGAGAGAGGTAAATGTTATTGGCTTTAGCATATCGGTGAGAGCACTGTGCTAATCCACCACGTATTCCCTTTTCTATCATCTTATAAATATCTAAATCATGAATCAACTCTAGTTGAACACCTGTGTAAAGGAGCATAGCGTCCCAACTTAAACCAGGTGAACTAACATAGTATGCAGGATCGAGATTATAATGCTGAAGACATATTTTTCGAAAATTTTCAAATATGTCACATAATAATAATACATCGCACTTAACATATAAATCAGTATATTCACCAAGACTAGTAATATTAAAGTAATTCCAAACGGTTTGCGCATGTTCATACTCGTTATCAGTTATATGCCTCATTTGCAAACTGTTGTAAAAACAATGTTTTGGAGGGAGTTGTGTCTCATTATATTTAAGCCATGAATCAATATATTCATATGGGTAAATACCTTTCCTTCGTATTAATTCAAATTTTGTGTCGTCAGGAAAATGTAATCTTAAATTAAAAAAATCTGTGTCTGTTAAACTTTTACTTAGATTATCAAGACTTGTGCTAAGGAACTGGAATGAATCTATGAATTTAATTTGCAAAGGTTTATTACATCCAGTATTAATTATTTTTGTAATGGATAAATATTTTTCTTTTGTTTTTGGTATTATTTTTATTTCGCCATCATATTTTGACAGTTCCTTGATAAAAATATGGGAATCATAGCCAGATAAATTATGAAATATGACAGGTATGAATTGACAGACTTTATAAATTAAATTACAGTGCGAATGAGCTGCACCTCTATATTCTGATGTAATATGATCATGATCGCGCACTTTGTCATCAAATAATAAATTTTTACAGATATGACATGTACTTGCATTACGGTAATTATTCATTTGTTCTGGAGTCATTGGTTTCATAACATTTTCAGTCATCAAAATCTCATGTATTGACTTGGTTTCTTCAATTAATTTCTTTACAAACACTTGTACACAGTCTGCTCCTTGATAAGTAACAAATTTATTCAAGCTACTGTCATGTGAACAACACACGTAATAAGCAAAACATGAAGGCTGGTGCAATTTATTTTTTATAGTATTTTTGTTAGTGTTTTCTTCATTAAAATTGCTTAATAAACTTTCAAAATCAGCGTATATAACAAAGTTGATTTTTTGTTGTCTCTCAAAATGTTTAAACTGTAACGTGCTGTTTTTATCTGGTAATAATGTTAAAATTTTAGAACAGGCATGAGATTGGAATTTTATTTCACTAGTAAAAAATTGTAAACATGTCTCACATAAATACATTCGACCTTTATGGTGGGAAACTTGACGTCTCACTAAGCGCAAAAGGTCTTTTATCAAACAATAATGAGCTCGGTTATTTTTCTCGAAATACAATAAATTAATATGTTTATCTTTCTTACAATTTGTCATATAAAGAGGGCCGGTTACAGTGTAATGATCACCCAATCCATAAATATTAATACTTAAATCACTGTTATTCTTTTCAAATAACCTGATGTCTTTAACGGCTGGTGGGAATGACACCCCTTTCATATTAAATATCGTGCTAAAATCTGGATATGAGCTTGGTCTACAGACATTATTTTTAGCTGGAAATAATGCTGCTAAGATGCTCCATAAAAAACAATAGTCATCGTTATTATTAATGTTTACGCAGCTCTTTGTATTTTTAATAACAGATGGTAGTTCTATGTAAGAACCACCTCTCATTGGAGAATACTTATTTATATTTATTTCTAAATGACTTAATGACGTGAATGACCATCCAGATTCGCAGTGTTCAAATTCAGTTAATTTCATCTTAAAAGTCTCTCTTAAATTTAAGTAAATCTCATCCAAATTAGTACTTTTATAAATAACTTCGTATTTTGTATTAAATGATTTCAGCTGTTGCTCACCTGAATGAGGTAAAACAAAGTAAGAAAACAGCTCAAAATTAACTTTAATACATTTATGTTTTAATAATGATAACTCAATTAGTTTATAAATATCGTCTCGCTTACCATCCAAGAACGCCTCCGATAGAAGGTACTCGTCTTCTATAGATGGGTTTAAGCGATAAGTCATTATTCTGTTTTTAAATGCTGTAGCTATTATATCAATATGTTCAAACTTAGACTTTATCAAACAATTTGATTTATGGATATTAGTTCGTTTATGATATCTGTATTCATGTTTTGGTATCTCAATTTTACATTTATCACAGTAAATATAACTTGATGGTGAACCAGTAGAGGGTGATTCAACTGAAAAAAAAAATACATGCATAGTATAAAATATATATTTAATTAAACATTACTACATTTCAAATACACATGTGTCTTAGGCTAATTAATAGATATAGTTTAAAGATTATACAGTGATTAATAGCAAGTTATTAGATTAAATACGATTATAAAGTTTTACAAAAACCACTTCTACTGGTATGAACTTATAAAAGTGGGTGTACGATTTTTAAATTCTTTCCTCGTCTCCTTTATAAATGCATTTAAATGCTTCCAGGGCTCAGTGCCCGAATTGGTTTTATTTTTAATAGTTATTACGGAGTGCCGCCATCGGTTGACTGGCGGTATCCGCTCTATTTCCTCACTATTATAAATTTTTAATTCAACATAATAACTTCCAGTTTTCTCTTCATCAATCTGACGTGAGAAACCATTGGCTAATCTACGTGTCACGTAGGAGTAGATAGGTGCAGTTTTTTTACCGGCGCTGCGATCCAGTTCGTCATCATCGCTATCCGTCCCGAAGAGATCTCGTACCGTAGCTTTCGAGTTACATGTCTTCTTACTAGTGTTAGGCTGGCTGCCCGATGCCTTATCTGCAATCTTTCGCTTCTTTTTGCTGGTCTTGACTGGAGCGTCAACTACCGACTCATCTGAAGACGGGAACATCTGGTCAGCCATTTGCTTGGACCTGAAAATAGAGATATTTTTATTAGTTAAGGTAATAATTGATATATCACTTTATTGCTTTATCTATTAAGATTGATTTATTATATTGATTTGTCGAATGATAAAATATTAGAATTACCAAATAGTAGTATGATTAAATATTAGATTGATTGAATAGTAGTATGATTGTGTATTATAATGATTGAATATTAGAATTATTGAATAGTAGTATGATTGAATATTAGAATTATTGAATATTAGAATGATTGAATAGTAGTATGATTGAATATAAGATCGATTGAATAGTAGTATGATTGAATATTAGAATGATTGAATTATAAAATTACTGTACGTACACAGATAAACAAACTTATGTAAAACAAAGTACTTACATCTTATAGAGGATCTGCTAAAGCTTGTAGGTACTGATAATGTTGATGTGCTCGTATATCGATGATACCGCTAGCTCTTGAAGAAGTGTTTTGCGGTTGAACTACAGCTGCTAGACTCTTAAATAGTGATAAATCGACGTCATATTATCCCAAATATGGAAAAGGGCACATGTTGTCAAAATGATGTGTCAGTAGTCTTCAATATTGTAATATTATGCTGATCCAATACAAAAAAATAAGTACAGAAGGCTAACTCCCTATAGTGAACGATAATGTGCGCACCCAAAGGCGTGAAGCGCTGAAACTAGCTCGCGTTTTGCCATTGGTCAATATGACTAACGTTCGCGGATCAACCGACTTGATCAGAGATCATCGGGTGTATTTGTCTATGTGGATGTGCATTATCGCTTTTTGTTTGGAGCCGACCTTCTGTACGAACCTTTTTATGATTACAACTAGTTCAGCTTAATATAATAATTTTTACCCGATTGTGTCAAGAAAAAGACGGTGGTGTGTTTATCAATATGGATTGGGTGATGTCACATGTCTGCGAATATCTACCAGTAATTAATTTTAATACTTTTGACCTATAAACCATATCACATCGATTCAGTAAATCTTGTGTTCAAATCCAACATTCAGATATACCTACGAACCTACGTTACTTTACTACTGCTACTACCTTTCTTTAGTTAACTTTGCTTTCTTTAGCTAGTAACTTAAAAAGTATAAGTTTGGATAACGACATAATTAAAGTACCTAGACAAAACCAGGTGTAACAATAGTATGTCGATTTGCTATTTTGTTTTGATCCATCTCCATATAGAGAATTACAACTTACTTTGCAAAGTCATCATCATTGACATACTACTTAAATACGATGATTTTGCCTGCCGAATCTTCTCAATAAAATGTATGAAAAATTAACAGTGAACAAACATACAGTAGTATTTATTTTGCCAGTAAAATTTACGGTAAACAATAAAATGTTTGGCGCCGAGATGTCTTGGGGTTTCAATTACACCATACCTTTTTTGTCCGAAATATCAACATCTAGCAAAAACGTACGATTTTGAACTCTATTGATAAAAATTAAATGATACCTATATAAATGGAAAAAAATCTTAACATAGATCATTTAATTTCTGCACCTGAGTCCTGACCCTCCGTTAGGGTATATAGGTTCTGTTGTCCTGACTAGGCAGAACTTCACATAATGTCGGTAAGTGTTAATAATATTTTCGTTAACATTATTTTATCCAACAAACAAAATATTAACAAACACCTCTGCAAAATCCTTCAGGGAAACAAGGTGTGATGTTATGTTATCTGGTACACTAATAAGTATTTATTTCCACATAACGCTTTGTTTCAACTATAATATTTAATTATTTTTTCCAGGACTCGGAAGACCTTTTCAATTTTGTACCTATGAATCAACCGGCAGCTCAACAAACACCTAGAAAGAAAACGTTGGGTCTTGCTCATAAGAGACCAAAAACAGATCAGACGTTTTTTCAATATATAAAGAAACCTGTCAGTCGCGGGACAAAAATAATCAAGATTGAAATTTACGATACTGACAGTTTCACAAAGTCCGAACAGCCGATGTGTAATTGTGAAGCTGATGTGTGTGTTCAACATGTTGTAAAATCCATATTATTTGATGATATCTATTCCAGTACGAGAGAATTAATAGCCAGAATTCAGGATGACATCAACCCCAAAGCATAGATTGAATAAAATTAAGTACTGTTTGTTATGCAAAATATGTGTAAGTGTCTAAGTGTAGGTACATGGTAATAGGTGTCGACAATCAACTATGTACAATGTCATAATTAAAATGTTTTATTTAAAATAAAATAATATTAAAAAAGTATAGTTCATTTTATTTCTACCTCATAAAATATAAAATAATTACTAATAGAACAGTTTAGCACAAATAGCTACTACGCTATAAAAGGCAGTGATGGGGCAACATGTGAGCGCATTCCACATTCAAAATGTTCTGCTGTGTCGTATCTAAATGTGCAATAGGCACCTGCTTGTTACTATTATAATAAATATGCAATCATTTGAATTTAATGAATGATGGTTGAAATTGGGTGTACTATTCGAATGTAATGAATGTTGTTTAAAATTGGGGTGTACTATTCGAATGTAATGAATGATGTTTGAAATTGGGGCTTACTATTTGAATGTAATGAATGATGGCTAAAATTGGGTGTACTATTTGAATGTAATGAATGATGGCTAAAATTGGGTGTACTATTTGAATGTAATGAATGATGGCTAAAATTGGGTGTACTATTTGAATGTAATGAATGATGGCTAAAATTGGGTGTACTATTCGAATGTAATGAATGATGGTTGAAATTGGGTGTTTCTGGATCTCATCTGATCCAGAAACCCCAATTTCAACCTACTATTTTTTTTTGTTTATCCTCGCACTGGAACGCCTTGCAGCAATTACAAAAATTTGATCATAATCTTATAAAAACCTCACTAAAAGGTTAAATATGCTAAACAATGCTTTACAAATTTGGCAAAAGGCGTTTATTCGTCAATTGTTACTCTAACAAACTGTCTAACTGTCAAATAATTAACTCTCCAACTACAACAACAACTGAAAAAAGGTGTTTTATCCAAAGTTTCAATCATTGGCTAGCTTATTTAACCTTTGGTTAAGTTAACTGCGGGTAAAAAAACAGGGCCTAAGACTGGATGGATGGCGACGCTGATGCCCACGATACCACAAGGCTTGGTTTAAGGTGACTTAAGAAAATAATACCTAGAAGAATATCAGCCTTTTGCTCAGCGGTGAGGAAAATTAAAAATTTAATTTAGCCTACAAATCCCACCGCTGCCCGCAGAGGAACAATAAAACTAAGAAAATATAAATAAGATTTTTTTAACCCGAATATGTCCTACAGCCGCGAGAGTTGAGATAAAGTGAAAAATAATTCGGTGTCTTTGATACCTATTGTTTTTCGACATCGACTAAGCAATACAAAGCTATTTTCTATTTTGTGGTGTTGCTCTTTAGAAGTCGGTTTAATTGTTTGTTAAAAAGTTTATATTTTAAAATTTTTAATGTTAGTACCTCATACTCGTATTACCATAAAAATCATTTATAGCCAGAGTACATCTCATTTCAATTTCAATACAGGACCTAGAATAGATTGTTTTATTGCGGAGTTCCAGTGCCTTCCTTCCGGCTACATCACCAGATTATTTCGCTGATACCATATTCAGCAGTAACATTTATTTATATGTATTTGCTTTATCATAGTTGCAATTGAAAATACCGAAATCGCTATATGTATCCCTATAATATTTGAGGAGTTCCCTGGATTTCTATGGGATCCCATCATCATATTCTGATTTAGTGACAATGAGACCACCGCGAGAATATACCCTTTTAAACATTAAAATATTTTTTCAAACAATAAATGACGGAGTGAAAATAAAAAAAAAAATCGAGAACTGCCTCTTTTTTGGAAACTCAGTCAGTGAATCAGAAATGTACAGATCCGCAAAAGAACCAGGGTTACCAACATAGCCCGAAGAATTGCTAAACTTAAGTGGCAATGAGCAGGGCACATTGCTTGCAGAACGGATAGCCGATGGGGCAGAAATGATCTGGAGCGGCGACCGCGAACCGTAAGACGTTGCTTTGGAAGGCCTCTCACCAGGTAGACTGATGACCTGGTGGAGGTTGTAGGGATCCGCTGGATGTGGGACGCACGGGACCGGTCAATGTGACGATGCTTAGTGGAGGCCTATGTCCAGCAGAGGACGTCTTTCAGCTGATATGATGATGATGACGATGATGAAACGTGACAACCCTGGTGCATTCAATAGGAGACGGCTTCTCCGGCAAGCGATCGCTTGACAGGATGGGAAATAGACAGGTAATATCATGGTTACAATAATAGCCACGTACATAAACTATCACCTTGATAAATATTAATAACCTGACGTCTTTATATTGCGTATGTAGAGCCCTACAGATGCGCCACATCACTCATTATGGCTCAAGAGATAAGCCTTTTGTTTACCACCAGCATTTACTTACCAAACGCTTATGGAGGCAGCCCTACGCTACTTCAAAAGCAATAAAAACCTTAGGAATATCCTCTTGAAATATGCTCGGTTTCAATGAAACGTAAATAAAGTTATTACAGGGTTGAAAGAGATGAATTAGTATGTGTTGTTAGTTCATTAGGTATTTGCATGTTATGTTTACATACGCGTTGAAATGATTTATTAAGTTGTTATGTCATGACAGATAAATTAATGGCATTGCCATGATTGCAACTACTGTAACTGAATCTGCGCGTCGTAGTATTCATTTGCTTAGAATCTAATTTAGTATGGTCAGAAAAGTGGTTACAAACAGTGCTTCACAAGTGTCGTCAGACCACAACCTCAAAGGATTTCTTCCCTCCACAGACATATTTTTAGTTTTTAATGATACTTCGCTGTGTATTGGCCACTGGCACGAAGGTTAACGCAACGTATTGGATACGAATAAGTCAATAACATAGAGATGTGAACGTTCCTAAATCAAATCTTGTCAAGCATTGTATTTATTCCATACTCTGACGTCACAACACTGATATTTTTCGAATAAACAAGTAAAGCCTCAAAATTTACTTGTGAAGAAGTATAATCACGCACTTACTGAACCGTCTCAGGCATTGTTTGATACTCGATTTACATACTTATATTGCTAACGTTATTTTCTTATTTGAATTTACGTACATACTGGTGAAGTTTGATGCGAGAACGAGCGAAAATAACACCTCGATTTTGCGATGTAAGGGAACATACGTGCGTTCAAGGAGGGGTATACGAGGTTTGTACGCGAGATACCTTATTCAAAAACCTATATTAATTCAGAGCGGACCTCATTATAGCTGTACCAAATTAAATTAAAGGCGTGTGATCATTAGTGCGCCCGCCGACCGTGTGTTAGCTTCCCGTAATAAGATGGAGTTTACTCAACACTCTAATCGACATTTTTGTGTTTATTTTCAAGCTCACTCGACCACATCAAAAATATTTCTTGTTTTCAAACGTAATCTATATTTCGTTGTTATAAAGTTCTCTGCAAATTGAATTGGAGAAAAACTTCGGGTTGACTTATGAAATATTCTGTACTTCAAAGATCGGACGTGGTTGAAGGAGTGAATAGTTTCAGAAGACAAATGACAAACTATCGCTCGGCAGGCAAAGAAACATTCTTCAAAAGTATTTTCATTTTGTGCCGTAAATCTTTTTAACTTTTCCATTTTCAATCACTTATTGTGTATAAGGTTCGTATTGTGGCAATATTGCTAGTGACAACCTAGGGGTCATTACATTCAAGAGTGAATAGATTACTTCTAGTCAAGCGTGCTTCAGCGTCGACTACATCATCGCTTACCATCAGATGAGATAATGGTCAAATTTGAGTCTATAAATAATAATAAAAAATATCGTGTTATTTTTACTAGCTTTATATGCCAAACCCTTACCCTGCTGATAGAATCGTGCATTTTTTTGGATTCAGGTATCCTTTAACTAAATCGGTAAAATCTTTGTCTTTAACTAAGTTGGTAAAAGTCACGTATACTCAACTCAATGATGTAAACAATTATAACGGCCAAATGACGATAATCCCCGAACCACGCCGGATAGAATTGTACGATTGGCATAACGCTTTTTTGTAATATGACAATTTCTACCAGGCAACACCTATCACAAGCCACGTCAAGGAACTTCGCTTCAAAAAATCATACCAATTTCTTTGACACATTTATTATTTCTCCTTTTACTAAAACCTTAATACAAACCTAACCATTACCGTCCTCATTTCATCATAATATATTCGAAACACTTTATTTCTTTATATTCCGCGCGTTGAAGGAAAACGTCTATCTAACTCTGTTAGTTAATGATTGCAATAACCAGATTTGGGCCACGCAAAATGAATGCCACAATATTTCTTTTTCCCTAGCGACAAGTTCATTATGACTGAGTATATCGTGTATATAGCTTAGTTATATGTTATACGGATATTCTTCGGGATAAAGGTATTCAAAGGTTTATAGTTTATCACGTAACTTACGGATTATGATAGATTTCAGTTTGATATTCTTTGCACATACGAAAGGGTTACAGTTCTTTGGTCACGTGTCTCGTTGACGCTACGACTCTATTAAGCGGTGTTTAGTCAAGGGTAGTGTGGAAGGAATGAGAACGCACAGTAGGTCACCCATACAATGGACCAACCAGATCAAGTCTGCAGTAGGCGGTCCAATGCATGAGTGCACATGAGTCAAAGCCAACAAAGAGGGATCACGTTGCTTCGTGAGGCAAATCATGTCAGTCCGATGTCTCACTGCAACAGGTTGACCACGACCACTGCGCCAAGAGTGTACCGATGACGAAGAAGAAGGGTCACAGAAGGGACAGTTTAAGATCTGTAATAAGCAACAGTAGTGTCTTCTCTCCGGAACTTGTCGTGCTTCATTGGATGGGTGCTCTTGTCTAGTGGTTTCTGGTTATCAGGAGTGGTAATGGTGGGGAATAGTAGGACGAGCTTGTCTCATAAGATCACATAAAGGGTAGGCAATGACTATAGAACACCCCTTGCATTTAACAGTGTTTTCTTTAAATTTTTGGCCTATAAAATTTGTCCTACTTATTTATTTATGCAGTTTTTCAGATATGCGAAACAGAAGGTAAAGTCGCGCAAACCCCATTGAAAGGGAGGATTATCCAACCAGACGGGTGTTGTGTCTGGTCCGGGTAATTGGGTTCTTGTGGGCGGTTCTTGACGGACTATTGTATATGTTCAAATAGCTCCGAAGACTGTTTTCGCGATGCAGGATTTGTGTGACGTCAGGTTATTAGATCGTATCGTATCAGTTTATTATTTCGTTCGCATGTGCCTATATTTCTGCCGCCACATACGAACTTAGTATTAATTAAATACCAAAAATTTCAAAATTTAAAAAAAAACCTCGACACATTTTTATTTCATCATTTATCTAGTACATAGTAGATACGCTTCGATCCGCAATCTAATGAACACGTAATTATGACACGATATCTTGCAAAAACACTCCGATTCAAACAGTAAAATTCCCATAACTTTTTAACGGCTGAACCGATTTTATTCAACCATAGCACTCTCTATTAAGTTACCTTTTAAACAAAAAAAACTAAATCAGAATCAGTTTACTCGTTTGGACGTTATGATGCCACAGACAGACAGATACATAGCAACACACGTTAAACTTATAACACCCCTCTTTTTCCGGCGGGGGTTAAAAATAGGCGGTATTATAACAAATACGAACAAAAAAGAACAAACGAACAAGGCATTCAAATTCTATAGTGAGTTTTTCACGAATCGCCTCACTTTGTTATTCTAAAATATTCAATTGTTTTAACATAATTTGATTTATTTACTTAGTTAGATTAGATACTTATAAATAAATATTTTATGTTATAATACTTTCTACATACACACAGTCAGTTTTATGTACATGATTAATTTGTTCAATTTGCAAATAATACTAAAAGATTATCCTAATAAAAATCTACATGTAATTTTCATACCATAATATATTACGTTTTCTACTAATGAGATAGGAAATACGGCAGCAGTGCTAGTTATCGAAATATCGTTACATCAATGAAGTAGATTTTCGTGTAAATATTATTTGATTGGCCTGAATACGGACAATCAGTCCAAAGGAAAATAATATACAAACAGGAAAATTTGCAAAATGAAGGGTGAAAACCTGTTTTTTTTTTTTAAACACTGAAATTGGAATGTTATAAATGAATAGTTTAGTCAAATAAAATATTAGTTTTTTTACTTATGATATTTTTATAAGTATTGCTTTTTTATTTTTAAGTTTACTTGAAAATAACAATTTATGATTAAAAGATCTTTAGTACCCCGGTGCAAATATTGTATACATACGATGGGTACAGCTCTATTTTCTGATAGTTTATAGTATTATTTGTTTATCTATATATATAAAAGGCAATGTCCCGACTGACATATCAACGCCTAGCCTAAACCACTAACGATAGAAGCTTGAAATTTTGGGAGGATTTTGAGTTTATACTGGAGGCGTCATTTAAGAACGGATTTTTCTAAATTCATCCCCTAAAGGGGTAAAATAGGGGTTTAAAGTTTGTATGAAACTCTGTCATTTTTAATTTGAAATCAATGAGATGTGTTATTTAGAGTCTACGTTTAAAATAATAAAATACGTCTATCAGGATTTTTTGAATTTCGTCCCTTAAACGTTAAAAGGGGGTGTTAAAGTTTGTATGAAAAATAAATTGTTTATTATCAAAATGACTTGAAATTTAGTATTTATGCTATTCAATACAATTAAAGAAACACGTATGAAAGGATTTTTTGAATTTCATCCCTTAAAGGGTTAAAAGGGGGTGTTAAAGTTTGTATGAAAAATAAATTGTTTATTATCAAAATGACTTGAAATTTAGTGTTTATGCTCTTCAATACAATTAAAGAAACATGTATGAAAGGATTTTTTGAATTTCATCCCTTAAAGGGGTAAAAAGGGGTGTTAAAGTTTCTATATATATAAAAGGCAATGTCCCGACTGACATATCAACGCCTAGCCTAAACCACTAACGATAGAAGCTTGAAATTTTGGGAGGATTTTGAGTTTATACTGGAGGCGTCATTTAAGAACGGATTTTTCTAAATTCATCCCCTAAAGGGGTAAAATAGGGGTTTAAAGTTTGTATGAAACTCTGTCATTTTTAATTTGAAATCAATGAGATGTGTTATTTAGAGTATACGTTTAAAATAATAAAATACGTCTATCAGGATTTTTTGAATTTCGTCCCTTAAACGTTAAAAGGGGGTGTTAAAGTTTGTATGAAAAATAAATTGTTTATTATCAAAATGACTTGAAATTTAGTATTTATGCTATTCAATACAATTAAAGAAACACGTATGAAAGGATTTTTTGAATTTCATCCCTTAAAGGGTTAAAAGGGGGTGTTAAAGTTTGTATGAAAAATAAATTGTTTATTATCAAAATGACTTGAAATTTAGTGTTTATGCTCTTCAATACAATTAAAGAAACACGTATGAAAGGATTTTTTGAATTTCATCCCTTAAAGGGGTAAAAAGGGGTGTTAAAATTTCTATATATATAAAAGGCAATGTCCCGACTGACATATCAACGCCTAGCCTAAACCACTAACGATAGAAGCTTGAAATTTTGGGAGGATTTTGAGTTTATACTGGAGGCGTCATTTAAGAACGGATTTTTCTAAATTCATCCCCTAAAGGGGTAAAATAGGGGTTTAAAGTTTGTATGAAACTCTGTCATTTTTAATTTGAAATCAATGAGATGTGTTATTTAGAGTATACGTTTAAAATAATAAAATACGTCTATCAGGATTTTTCGAATTTCGTCCCTTAAACGTTAAAAGGGGGTGTTAAAGTTTGTATGAAAAATAAATTGTTTATTATCAAAATGACTTGAAATTTAGTATTTATGCTATTCAATACAATTAAAGAAACACGTATGAAAGGATTTTTTGAATTTCATCCCTTAAAGTGTTAAAAGGGGGTGTTAAAGTTTGTATGAAAAATGAATTGTTTATTATCAAAATGACTTGAAATTTAGTGTTTATGCTCTTCAATACAATTAAAGAAACAAGTATGAAAGGATTTTTTGAATTTCATCCCTTAAAGGGTTAAAAGGGGGTGTTAAAGTTTGTATGAAAAATAAATTGTTTATTATCAAAATGGTTTGAAATTTAGTGTTTATGCTCTTCAATACAATTAAAGAAACACGTATGAAAGGATTATTTGAATTTCATCCCTTAAAGGGTTAAAAGGGGGTGTTAAAGTTTGTATGAAAAATAAATTATTTATTATCAAAATGACTTGAAATTTAGTGTTTATGCTCTTCAATACAATTAAAGAAACACGTATGAAAGGATTTTTTGAATTTCATCCCTTAAAGGGGTAAAAAGGGGTGTTAAAGTTTGTATGAAAAATAAATTGTTTATTATCAAAATAACTTGATAGGTTTATAGTATTTATGCTCTTCAATACAATTAAAGAAAGGATTGAAAGGATGAAAGGATTTTATGAATTTCATCCCTTAAAGGGGTAAAATGGGGTTTTAAAGTTTGTATGACAAATAAATTGTTTATTATCAAAATTACTAGAAATTTAGCATTTCTGCTCTTCTATACAATTAAACAAATACGTATTCAAGGATTTCTGGAACTTCATCCCTTAAAGGGGTGTTAAAGTTTGAAAGTTTTTTTTTTTTTTTCGAAGTACTGCACATAAATATTATAGAGGCCACTGTGATAACTGAATGTGCTCGAGGGATTCAGTTTTAATACCACGAATACCACTGGTACCATTATATTATGTCTTTGAGTTTAAACTATTACAATCGAGGTCTGCTTTGCAATGACCATAAATGAAACTCAGATTCAGTCATTAAGGCAAAGATTTAAAAGAAATTACTTTTCACACGGGCAATTCTACTTTGCCTGTTCCAGAGTAAGTACTAATTTATCTCTTAAAGGGGTAAAATGGGGTTTTAAAGTTTGTATGACCAATAAATTGTTTATTATCAAAATTACTAGAAATTTAGCATTTCTGCTCTTCTATACAATTAAACAAATACGTATTCAAGAATTTCTGGAACTTTATCCCTTAAGGAAAAGATTTAAAAGAAATTACTTTTCACACGGGCAATTCTACTTTGCCTGTTCCAGAGTAAGTACTAATAGCAGCCTGATCATTTCGGCAATAGACAGAAAAACCATCAATGCGGTATACAAAGAAGTGCTTAATTAAATACTAACTTCCTGATGACGACTTTGTTAGCGTGAGTAAATTGGAGTAACCATATCTAGACTGTACAGGTCGTGCAAAACTCATTACTCTATCGGCAGATGCTATAATTTTTGCATATGGCGGCAAAAATTCAGTTCTGTTTCGGCACTTGTTAAGTAATGTTATTACAAATAAAAAAAAAGAATGAATTGACTTCCAAATAAAAATAATACAAAATGAAAATAACTTTAATTTCGGCAGTCTTTGTGCCTGTTTTTGTTTCTTCGTTATAGGGATACCCCACTGCTTAACCCTTAAAAGCGTACTGGCGTGATGTTATGAAATGGCGTAAACAATAAACGGTCATGCAATTTCTGCAATCCCGAGAGATTTGCCGTTGTTGAAGTTTTCATCAGATCTTCAACAAATTTGAATGGGACTCATTTGGGAATATACTATTTCAAACAAAAAAAGAATTTGCAAAATCGGTCTACAATTGGCAGAAAAATCGGTGAACATACACAAAAAAAACAAACATACAGCCGAACATAGAACCTCCTCTTTTTTTGAAAATCCGTTAAAAAAATATAGCTGGTAACCTCCAAGCGCGTGTAATCTACGTCAAGCCATTCTAAATCAGGATCACGAGGAAGGAAATTTTCCATCGAAAATCATCACGAGCAAGCTCTGTGAATATGTGAATAAGCAAAATTATCACTTCTGTGGCACCGAAAATCTGCGAATAATCCAGGAAGAGTCAAATCCGCTCAAAGTTACTGCATGGTGTGTTGTTTACACTGGAGGCGTCATCGGGCCACCAAACGACTATTGTGGTCGACGAGGTCACAGAGCCATGATCTACGTCTTCGTCTATCCTTAAATGGAATACATTGGATCTGGAGAACATGTGGTTCCAACAGGATTGAGCAACGGCGCTTACTGCACGAACCACAACAAAAATTCTGAGGTCTGCATTACCAGGGCTTTCAATGGCCGGTAAGATTTCATTAGTCTAAGTCCATTAGCATCAGACTCTTGAAGTCCTCAAAGATAATATCCACCGGAAGTTCTGGCAAGAGTAATGGAAAATGCCAAAAATCGGGCCCGAATGCTTATCGATTATGATGGCGGCCACTTAGCCGTATCACTTTATCGATAAAATTGAAAAAAGAAAATTAAGAAACCAAATAAACATTATCCAAAAGCAGAACCAAAATTTTTCCATGCTTAAAAAAATTACAGCCGAAGAACATCGGGTGATAATTTTTGCGCCACCCTATATTAATTTTCTATTGTGTCGGTAGAAGAATTCAAAAAAACTTTTATGCAAATAATGCAACAAAATTGGTACCTACGTAAGACACCGACTTCCAAAAATAAAGTTTTTTTCACTTTCTACTACCTAATAGGCAAGTAATTAAGTAAGGTTCCTATAATGCCATAGATTATCCGAATATAAGAAACTGAACATAACCGGTGAAATGAGAGTGTACCAAGGTGAACTTGGTACCATTTGCTGTTATGAAATGATATAAACAATAAACAGAAATGAGATTGCAGCAATCCCGAGAGATATGAAGATTATTTATTGAAGAGTTATGTTGTTTATCTACGAAGTTCTTCATCAGGTCTTCACTAAATTAAATGAGACCAATTTCGAAATATACTCTTTCAAACAAATAAAGAGTTTTCAAAACCGGTCTACAATTGACGGAGATATAGGTGAACATACATAAAAAAAAACATACAGAATGTCGAACATAGAAACTTATCTTTTTTGTTAAGTCGATTAAAAATTTAAAGCAAAGTAGCTTTCGATTTCGCTTTATTTGTAACTCCCCAAAGAAATCGATTCCACGAAACCTCCGGCATAAAAGCTCAGCGCTCTCTATTAGAACACGAAGGCAGTTCAGTTTATGCTCATTTTATACCAATTTATTTAGATTCAGAAAATGTTGTTGTCTAATATGTTTGGATAATAATTTGCAATATCCCGCCAAAACTGGAATAAACGAAACAACCAAAATCATGTAGTCCATGCAGGCGAAGCTGCGGGCGGAAAGCTAGTACAATATATAAAAATACAAGTCACGCCCGTAATATTTTGCAAATTATGTTTAAGTACCATGAACTACTATGTAATTGGGGGCGAGCTCAAATCGACGAGACTACAAACTGTTTCCTTAAAAAATCATATAATATACTTTTATCTACTCTCATATCGTAATATTCGAATTATAAAATTCAAAACGAGTTTATATTGGCATACTTTATAAACACAATACCGAAATTTAAAAATGGAATCTTATTATAACACTATTTCTCTAACAAAATAATGCTATAATTTTTTTTTTTCTATTACGATACAGGACAAATCCAAGAAGTTAATCACTAAGGAGTTTCCATCAATATTTTTTTTGTAATGCCATTTTATAGCACCTATTATAAAAAGATTTGATTCCAATTTTAAATTGTCTATGACAATGCCCGCTTTAGACATAGTACGCACTGTGATTTTTATTCGCGCGAATTTTGTTTACTTCTACCTGTTCATAGAGCTCAAAATATTCGGGCGAATAAAATTCGCGCCGTGGTGCGGTGGATTCTGTGGCAAAACACGGATTTCTTGCGGAATTATTTCCGCACGATTTCGTTACCGATGCGAACAACTTCATACAATTACCTAGGTCGCAGAATGGGCGGAAAAAAATCGCGCGAATAAAGATCGCAGTGCGTGCTAAGCCTTAGCGCATGCGCGGTTAATGCGGTGATGTGCTGGGTTTTGGCGCCATTCATACGTTTTGCAAGTTTTGCTGTACTGAATTTCATGAGTTATTTAAATTATTGTGTGTGAAATGTCTGATATCAGTGAATGTGAACAAAATTTGACTCCGCCCGATATTTTTGATGCGGCGAAGGAAATTACTCTTAATTTATTACCAGCAAAGTCAAGAAAAGTATATGACAAATGCTATCACGATTTTGTAGCATGGAAAATGCAAAAAGAGGTATTTAGTAGGTTCAATCCCAATTTATGAGTGTAGATAAAGTAGTGTATGAAACTGCACATAACTAGGTATTAAAACATTCGTGTGAAAGCTATTAAAAACCTCGCCTACGGCTCGGTTTTTAAACACACACTCATGTTTTATTACCCCTCATTATGCAACAGTTTCATAAACTACTATTCCCGACGCGAGAATCAAATCCAGGATGACATGACCAGCACTTGCGGCCAGTACATCGACTAGACATTGTAGGAGATTGATTAATGTCTGAAGTTTATAGCGCAGATATTTTTTGCCAAACCCATTTAGGAGATTACCATTACATGCCAAACCCATTAATTCAGAAATGCGTAAGTGCAGTAAGTATCTTTGACTGTTTTTGGAAGAACTGATAAACTTTTGTGACTTTCCTTTTAATAATGTGGCCATAAGTAGTCTACCTAGTTGTTTAAGTAAAATTAGACCTCGAAAGGTCACACCGATACAGCATTAACCTTTGTATGTAGACTGTTCATATTCTGTCAAGGGTAAAACACTTCTCCGTGGGTGCCTCCTTATTATTTATTCATGTTTCACCCTTACCCACTTTTCTGACTAACCTTCGGAAAAGGACAAAAAACACTAAAAGGCTCGGTGCCTTTTACACTGTGTACCGCTAAATAAGTTTTGCTATATATAGTTAATCGATTAAGAACATGTTCGGTTTAAATAACTTGGTTGTTGAATTGAATGAACTAATCGGTGTGCACAGCTCCTAGACAAGTGTCATTCGAAGTCAGCGATGGCGATGGACGAAATGCCAAAATTTAAGGATTTGGTCACGTGACATTTCGATAGCGCTTGGCAATCCAATACATTTTTGTCATTTTGCCAACCGCTACTGCCACGGTTTCGATAATAGAATGTCATTTGTCTAGATTCTAAGGTGTTATTCCATAAGCGATAGCGATTGTTGAAATGCCGAAATTTAAGGATTTGGTCACGTGACATTTCGATAGCGCTTGTCAATCCATTAATTTTTTACATTTTGGACATTGCTATCGCGTCGATTTTGTTGAGAGAATGTCACTTTTTTAGAGCTTCTGATGTATGAACCTAAACAAAGCAAAATAAAGAGTAAGTAAGTTTTGTATCCGATGGCATTCTATAGTTTTTACCTTCTCCCATTGGAAAAAGGCTTCAGCTTATGTTTGACCTAAAAATAAGGTGAAATACGAGAAAACAAAGTGATGCTGTTCCTGATAGACAATTAGTTTAATCATGTTGAAATACAAGATGATCACCCTTAAAGATACCAACCAGGAAACTCTGACTGTAAATAAACAAAATTAGAACCATTTGAAAAATTATATTTATTTTGATATTACTTATAATATTTATTTTAAAACACTGACAGGTATATATTTCAAGTATTAGTATTTCAAACAGATTCACATTTACTGGCATTGTGGCTGTACCTATATTATATAATTTGCCATCATTTATAATATCCTCTAATATTATTGAAATCAAATGGACATAAATAGATACTAATTTTATTAAAGAAGCAACTTTGAAATACGAAAACAGCTGTTCAGTAAATTCATTAACTCAACTAAATGAGTTAATTTTGATTCGCGATTTCATGATTGTTTGAAATATTGTTGAATAATTAATTGCCCATGAATGACGTCACCCTAAAGGTATTTAAACAGTTCTTCAAGCAGTGACAACATGAGATTACATTTAAGCAACTAATGTCTTAAATACCGGAATTACCATAGTTCAGCTGTTCTAAATATTATGCGTGATATTTAAGTTGGTAAGTGATATTATTATGCAGAACAGAAATATTGCTGTATGGCAAAATTTAGTTTCAAGAAGTTTTCGTTCAGCGTCTGACCAGTGAAATCTTAAAGTGTATTCATTGTTCGTCCAGATCATCAAAGTCGTAAATTCCCTCCAGAAGAGTAGAGTTCGGTGGAAGCCATTCGCAGCTCGTGTATTCTGAAGAACATAACTGAAAAGAAAAAAAATTTTTTTTTGTGAAAACCACGACATTTCGAGTTTTTAAGAAAACGTACTCTTTCGAATTTTAAACTGCATTGTCTGTTGTCCCAGATCAGGCAAAGTGTAATTGATTTTTCTGAGATGTTCTCATAAGCAGCTCGAACTCTGAGCCTGTTGATGGAAATGGTCTCTCCTGCACATCGGACTTGGATATAATAGTCAAAGGTTGGATGGCTTGGATGTAATAGTGTGATGTTTCCTGGATAGAAAAATGATAATTATATTTAGTCCGTCATTGAGATTATCAAATAATATTAAACCTGTAATTTTTGCTTTATCAAACAAAAATTGAGAAATATAAAGCGCATCAAAGTTCAGGAGCGGGGGCTTGTGACGTTACTTTGTTAGAAAAAATGTGTACCACACCGTGACGTCACATGATATTTCAACGCGCTGTATCGTCGTATTTTCTTGTTTACGTGGCAAAGGTTAAACAATACGTGTCCAATATTTTTAGGTTATTTAACTGACGGACTAAATAGATGTTTTTGTCAACTACCCTATTAATACTTATATAGTTATATACCCTATTAATACGTACATCTTTGGCCTAACTCTTCAGTGAATACAGACATTATGGTATGTCAGGTTTTTTCGAAATCCAGTAGTAGTACATTTATATAGAAATAGCTTATCTAAAAAAATCATTGGGACTAGCAAACTTTTTCTTTCTAGCAAAAAAGCTATTATTTTATTAAAGTTTACTAACCCGCGACGGAAAAAGAAGGGAATAAAGTAAAAAGAATAAGTTTGACGTGTGTAACTGTGCGTTTGTGTATCTGTCTGTGGCATCATTATTTAATTAATTTATTTATTGATAGGAACACCAACTACATGTTTACAGAAAAACTTACACATAATTATACATAAAACATCATTCCGTGCAAACATGTCACTTATAGGTGAACACAACTTATACAAATTTGATTTTAGATAAATTCATTAAATTAGATGTAGGTATGACTGATAAATTATTAAAAAATACATATAACTTATTTAATTATAGATTATATATAAAATTACTATAAACATTTGATAAAAAAAATATATAATAGTTAGTAATTGAATAACAATGATAAAAAGATTGAAAAGCATTGCATAAAAAGATTAATAATAACATTTGATAAAAAAAAAGTAAAACATTGCATAAAAAGATTGATACTAGTTAGTAATTGATTTAATTATAATTATATTAAATCAATTAATAACTAGTATGTGTATAGTGTAATGATGATGATGATGAAATAAAACGTTGATAAATGATCAAAGTATATTGACTCTACATGCAAGAAATCAACTGTTAGAAGAAAACCTTCATCTTTGAAAAGAATCCTTGCTATTTTTATCCATCAGTGCACTGAGATTATCGCACCACATTTTTAAGTAAATGTGTGAGAACAAGTTACTTAGAAAGCCAAGATCAACATTTTTGATAAATATCTGGGTAGGTAACTACTACCAAGACTAGCTAATAATCTGTGATTTCAAACGCGATTCCCAGACCAAACATTAGAAAATCAGAAACCGGCGCGATTGTATAACCACCTAACTCTAACCGTTTAAAGGCCATTATTGATTTACAGGGTCGGGCCATGTTTAACAGTGGATGTTTACGACCTGTCGTGTTTAGCGACCGCTGCTGATCAATATTGTGACCACATTTGCGCCGCGAACGGTGTTCTACATTATGTCTGCCTACGTAGCTAGTTTTAACATGCGAACAGTTACTGCGCAAGTAAATATAAAAGATCCAGAACAATAAAGCAGGATTATGTATCTATACTAGACAAATTGAACACATTTACACGCGGTGATCGCAGAACGGATGGTTGTAGAAGACGAAAAGTTTTGGAGCGGTGACTGCGTACCGGAAGACGCAGCATTGGAGGCCTCCCTCGGTGGACCGATGGCCTTATTAAGGCTGCGGGAATCTGTTGCATGCTAAAGGCAAAGGATCTGTCGAAGTGGCGACACTAGAGGGAGGTATATGTCCAACAGTGGACGTTTTTCACCTGAAATGATGATGATATTGATGAGGTATCTTTGTAAACGTAATGTTTCCGCTGCTGATAAATATTGTGACAACATGAGGGTCCCCTACGCAGCTAGTTTTAACATCGTTATGGTCACCACGCAAATAAAGTTAGAAGTTTCAGTAGGATATGGCCAGATTTTAATGGGTTCTACAAACATTAAAAATCAAAAAACGGGAGCGATCGACGAAATCCTAGGGATTGATCGAAAGCGCATGTCAATCCCTTAGGCACTAGACAAAGTGATATTACGATGTCAGCGATGGCGGTGGTCGAAATGCAAAATGCAAGGGATTGATCACGTGATATGTTTTTATAGTTTTATTTTTTCTAGAAAAATAAAACTTTTATCAGTTATAGTGGTCGTGCAAAAATCAAGACATGCAATGCCTAAATGTCATTGATCAAACCATTACATCCCCAAGTGCCAGACGCTGCAATTAACATGGTCACTTACTGGGCAAAACATTTAAAGAGTTTTCCATCGACTCAAAAAGAAGCAAAGATTCCTTACACCGTGATATTTCGACAAGCGCTTTCGTCGAAAGAATACAACCGTCGAACACAGCACCGCTTACCATCAGGTAGGATAGTGGTCAAACGCGAGACTATATTTTTTTTTTAGGTTTCCGTAGTCAACAAGGAACCCTTGTAGTTTCGCCATGTCCGTCTGTCCGTCCTTCCAACAGCAGCTTAGCTTAGAAACTCTTTGTACTAGAAAGCTATATTTGGTATGAATATACATATTATTCAGGCCAACAAAGTCGCAAAATAAAATCAAGAAAAAAATAAAATCAAAATCAACAATTTCTTTATTCAATTAGGCCATTATGCGGCACTTTCGAACGTCAAAAAAATAATTAAATGTAATAATAATTGATTCTACGGTCCATTCGGAAATGTAGCTTGTTATGGAGAAGAACGGACAAGAAACTCCACACTTAATCTTTAAAAATAAAATGTATTTCACAATTATTTGGTTACAATAATCTTGTAGGAAAATACATATATGTGAGAACGATGCAAAAAAAATAAAAAAATATAACGCACTTAAAAGCGTCTAGAGTAAAACAATCAATTAATAAAAAGTAAATAGGTAATTAAAAACAGGCGGAGGCAGCCAAGATATGACCAATCCCAACTGATGGCGCCCGTTCACGAACAAGACACATGGATCGGCACCACTCAGCTCAACCATCATGAAGGGAACCGAATGATCCAACACATGTGCCACCATCAGAGAGAAATTAGAGAGAGCATGATACACTCAACTGCCAGGGCACACTGAAGTCAACGAACGACACATAGGTACAGTAAATGGTAGATTTACAATTGGTACATAGTACCCACATATGTGCTGTGCAGTTATATAATACAAAAATAAATTGAGTTTATTCAACACAAATATATTCATACAGTCTTCAGCAGGTCCAACAATACTTCAGAACTTTTCTACTTATCACTTGTTTTTGTGCCCTAGTGGTTTTGGAGCTGGAATAGCGTTGGGCCAAGCATTTTTATCAGCGACGTAATCCCCCAACCCATAATATGCCTGCCTGCATAGTGTGCGTTGTATACAAGTTTTAAATTTCATCTCATTCAATTCTAGAATGTGTGGCGGTATTTTATTGTAACATTTTATACAGTACCCCATAAAAGATGACGCTACTTTAGCCAGCCTGAAACCCAGTTGAATTAATTGGTCCCTATTTCTAGTAACAAAACTATGTCTATCGCTTTTTTTACTGTACATGATGTTTTCGTAAATATATTGACAAGGTACCGTCATGATGTTAATGTCCTTAAACAGTTCCCTTAGAGAATCGCGCCGGCGAAGATTGTATATCGCTCTGATGGCTCGTTTTTGTAGAACAAAAATTGATTGAATGTCTGCAGCCCTTCCCCATAGTAATATGCCGAAGACATTATACTATGAATGTAACTGGAGGTTTGTTGCACGTGTTTTCGATTTCCGTGTTGGTATTTTTAGAATGAAAAATTTTTTTGCGGGAGGAGGTAAACGGTTAAGGGGGGGGGGGGGGTAAATCCTATCTTGTTCTGCTAGGTGAAGTAGGGAGCGCAGGGGGGCAAATTTTTTGTCAGAAATGCGCTAACTCCAACCGTTTCTGAGATATAAGGGTTTTAAAATTTTTGTTGGTCGTAATTTTTTTGCCTTTTATCGGTCTCTCTGAGCTGTTTCTGTGACAATGGTGATCAATGTGGACCTTATTCTAATGAGAATAAGGGTCACTTTTGCTTATCAAAGAAAAGCGACCTTATTTCAATGTGAATAAGGGTATTTTTGTTTTGTTTTTTAGACTTTTATTAATCTATATATATAAAAGGCAATGTCCCGACTGACATATCAACGCCTAGCCTAAACCACTAACGATAGAAGCTTGAAATTTTGGGAGGATGTTGAGTTTATACTGGAGGCGTCATTTAAGAACGGATTTTTCTAAATTCATCCCCTAAAGGGGTAAAATAGGGGTTTAAAGTTTGTATGAAACTCTGTCAGTTTTAATTTGAAATCAATGAGATGTGTTATTTAGAGTCGACGTTTAAAATAATAAAATACGTCTACCAGGATTTTTTGAATTTCGTCCCTTAAAGGGTTAAAAGGGGGTGTTAAAGTTTGTATGAAAAATAAATTGTTTATTATCAAAATGACTTGAAATTTAGTGTTTATGCTCTTCAATACAATTAAAGAAACACGTATGAAAGGATTTTTTGAATTTCATCCCTTAAAGGGTTAAAAGGGGGTGTTAAAGTTTGTATGAAAAATAAATTGTTTATTATCAAAATGACTTGAAATTTAGTATTTATGCTCTTCAATACAATTAAAGAAACACGTATGAAAGGATTTTTTGAATTTCATCCCTTAAAGGGGTAAAAAGGGGTGTTAAAGTTTGTATGAAAAATAAATTGTTTATTATCAAAATAACTTGATAGGTTTATAGTATTTATGCTCTTCAATACAATTAAAGAAAGGATTGAAAGGATGAAAGGATTTTATGAATTTCATCCCTTAAAGGGGTAAATGGGGTTTTAAAGTTTGTATGATAAATAAATTGTGTATTATCAAAATTACTAGAAATTTAGCATTTCTGCTCTTCTATACAATTAAACAAATACGTATTCAAGGATTTCTGGAACTTCATCCCTTAAAGGGGTGTTAAAGTTTGAAAGTTTTTTTTTTTTTTTTTTCCAATTACTGCACATAAATATTATAGAGGCCACTGTGATTACTGAATGTGCTCGAGGGAATCAGTTTTAATACCACGAATACCACTGGTACCCTTATATTATGTCTTTGAGTTTAAACTATTACAATCAAGGTCTGCTTTGCAATGACCATAAATGAAACTCAGATTCAGTCATTAAGGCAAAGATTTAAAAGAAATTACTTTTCACACGGGCAATTCTACTTTGCCTGTTCCAGAGTAAGTCCTAATTTATCTCTTAAAGGGGTAAAATGGGGTTTTAAAGTTTGTATGACAAATAAATTGTTTATTATCAAAATTACTAGAAATTTAGCATTTCTGCTCTTCTATACAATTAAACAAATACGTATTCAAGGATTTCTGGAACTTCATCCCTTAAAGGGGTGTTAAAGTTTGAAAGTTTTTTTTTTTTTTTTCAAAATACTGCACATAAATATTATAGAGGCCACTGTGATTACTGAATGTGCTCGAGGGAATCAGTTTTAATACCACGAATACCACTGGTACCCTCTGACTATGTCTTTGAGTTTAAACTATTACAATCGAGGTCTGCTTTGCAATGACCATAAATGAAACTCAGATTCAGTCATTAAGGCAAAGATTTAAAAGAAATTACTTTTCAGACGAACAATTCTACTTTGCCTGTTCCAGAGTAAGTACTAATAGCAGCCTGATCATTTCGGCACTAGACAGAAAAACCATCAATGCGGTATACAAAGAAGTGCTTAATTAAATTCTAACTTCCTGATGACGACTTTGTTAGCGTGAGTAAATTGGAGTAACCATATCTAGACTGTACAGGTCGTGCAAAACTCATTACTCTATCGCTAGATGCTATAATTTTTGCATATGGCGGAAAAAATTCAGTTCTGTTTCGGCACTTGTGAAGTAAACTGATGCAAATAATGTTATTACAAATAAAAAAAAAGAATGAATTGACTTCCAAATAAAAATAATACAAAATGAAAATAACTTTGATTTCGGCAGTCTTTGTGCCTGTTTTTGTTTCTTCGTTATAGGGATACCCCACTGCTTAACCCTTAAAAGCGTACTGGCGTGATGTTATGTTATGAAATGGCGTAAACAATAAACGGTCATGCAATTTCTGCAATCCCGAGAGATTTGCCGTTGTTGAAGTTTTCATCAGATCTTCAACAAATTTGAATGGGACTCATTTGGGAATATACTATTTCAAACAAAAAAAGAATTTGCAAAATTGGTCTACAATTGGCAGAAAAATCGGTGAACATACACAAAAAAAACAAACATACAGCCGAACATAGAACCTCCTCTTTTTTTGAAAATCCGTTAAAAAAATATAGCTGGTAACCTCCAAGCGCGTGTAATCTACGTCAAGCCATTCTAAATCAGGACCACGAGGCAGGAAATTTTCCATCGAAAATCATCACGAGCAAGCTCTGTGAATATGTGAATAAGCAAAATTATCACTTCTGTGGCACCGAAAATCTGCGAATAATCCAGGAAGAGTCACATCCGCTCAAAGTTACTGCATGGTGTGTTGTTTATACTGGAGGCGTCATCGGGCCACCAAACGACTATTGTGGTCGACGAGGTCACAGAGCCATGATCTACGTCTTTCTCTATCCTTAAATGGAATACATTGGATCTGGAGAACATGTGGTTCCAACAGGATTGAGCAACGGCGCTTACTGCACGAACCACAACAAAAATTCTGAGGTCTGCATTACCAGGGCTTTCAATGGCCGGTAAGATTTCATTAGTCTAAGTCCATTAGCATCAGACTCTTGAAGTCCTCAAAGATAATATCCACCGGAAGTTCTGGCAAGAGTAATGGAAAATGCCAAAAATCGGGCCCGAATGCTTATCGATTATGATGGCGGCCACTTAGCCGTATCACTTTATCGATAAAATTGAAAAAAGAAAATTAAGAAACCAAATAAACATTATCCAAAAGCAGAACCAAAATTGTTGCATGCTTAAAAAAATTACAGCCGAAGAACATCGGGTGATATTTTTTGCGCCACCCTATATTAATTTTCTATTGTGTCGGTAGAAGGATTCAAAAAAAAAATTATGCAAATAATGCAACAAAATTGGTACCTACGTAAGACACCGACTTCCAAAAATAAAGTTTTTTTCACTTTCTACTACCTAATAGGCAAGTAATTAAGTAAGGTTCCTATAATGCCATAGATTATCCGAATATAAGAAACTGAACATAACCGGTGAAATGAGAGTGTACCAAGGTGAACTTAGTACCATTTGCTGTTATGAAATGATATAAACAATAAACAGAAATGAGATTGCAGCAATCCCGAGAGATATGAAGATTATTTATTGAAGAGTTATGTTGTTTATCTACGAAGTTCTTCATCAGGTCTTCACTAAATTAAAATGAGACCAATTTCGGAATATACTCTTTCAAACAAATAAAGAGTTTTCAAAACCGGTCTACAATTGACGGAGATATAGGTGAACATACATAAAAAAAAAACATACAGAATGTCGAACATAGAAACTTATCTTTTTTGTTAAGTCGATTAAAAATTTAAAGCAAAGTAGCTTTCGCTTTCGCTTTATTTGTAACTCCCCAAAGAAATCGATTCCACGAAACCTCCGGCATAAAAGCTCAGCGCTCTCTATTAGAACACGAAGGCAGTTCAGTTTATGCTCATTTTATACCAATTTATTTAGATTCAGAAAATGTTGTTGTCTAATATGTTTGGATAATAATTTGCAATATCCCGCCAAAACTGGAATAAACGAAACCACCAAAATCATGTAGTCCATGCAGGCGAAGCTGCGGGCGGAAAGCTAGTTGTTTATAATTTTTCAAACCATCTTAATTTTATTTTCTGCGAATTTAACCTTATTGCTAATGTATAAAGACTAAGCTAGTTTACACGTATTTAAAAAAAATCTTGAGTAAGTAGCAACATACTTATTAAAAGTTTCAGTGTTAATATAAGGCTTAAGGCCATACAGCTCGTAAAGTCTTTCTCTACTTTTCCTGATTCCTTTAGTCGCCCAGTCACTGAATAAAAACTAATGGCATATAGTTTTAGTTTTCTTCTTAAAAGTGTTATTGAATTCTGTTGGAACAACTGAGAAGACTTTTTTGTATAAAATATTACCATCGTTCACTGTGAGGTCCTGATAACTTAACTTACCAATTAAAGTGCTGTTAAATTTATTTAATTTACCGGATGTTATTGGTATGGATTGAATCTGCACTTCTTGTATTGGTATGCTGGACTCAAATGTTACCAGCCCACTATGATCTGAAGGCAGACAATTTATAATGGCTTTGTTTAAGTAGTCGCAGCAACAAAAAACATTATCAATACATGTAGCAGTAGTCACAGCTGTTCGGGTTGATTCCTCAAACACGTGCGACAAATTAAATGATTTGAAGAGATTTAATAGTCTACTGCTATCAGAATTATTTTCTAAAATATTTATATTAAAATCACCACAGATTAGTCATAATCTGTGGTGATTTTATTACCAGTTGTAAGTTTTGCCAAAACATCTTCCATCACCGACTCAAATATACAGTAGTTTTTATAATTAGGGGTCTTTAACCGCACACTATAATATGCTTATCCAGCTCAACACAGGACAGTTCAACACTATGTTTAACTGATAGATCTACAATATATTTACGAGGTTTTGATTTAATACCATCTTTGATTAAAATAAGTGAAACTCCACGTAACATAACATTTCTGTTAAAACAGCTGCCCACAGTATAATTTTTATAATTAATAAGCATTGAATAATCTTTCAACCAATGCTCAGTAAAACAAATAATTTCTAACATTGTCTTTTCTAAAAACAGTTATATTTCCAATTGCTTTGCAATTTTGCAAAAAACCTTGAATGTTTTGATGGAATAATTTTAAAGAATTCTGCTTAGCCCCTTTTTTTAAATTAACTATGTGAGAGCAAGAAGGTACCTTCTTATTGGTGGATGTACTCCTAACAATTTACCATAAATTTTAGTGTACCTCCTGTACACGTAAAATGGGGATGTTTTTTTCTATCGTCTGTCCCATGGTGTGGGTTGTCAACAAATATTATCGTTCTGTGAAAACCATTTTTCGATTCAGGAATCCGCGTTTGCATAAAATTAAGCTTTAAATTGCAAATTTTTGTTAGAGTCAAGTGTCCCCCCCCTCCTGCCAGCTAAATGGTTGCTTTTGGATAAGTTAAAAAAATCATAGCGGTAGTATATATAACGAAATTAAAAGGAAAACTATCACAGCTAAGTAGGCTTTACATTTTTACGAGTAATAGTCGACCAACTTATAAATGTAATTAGAAACAAACCAACAGTTTTTGAGTGGAAATGTTAATTTGGTCCCTTCGTTAGAGCAATGTTTGGTGCTTTTATTGTTTATGAACGTGAAATGTTACCTATTTATTTATAATGTATATTTTTCTAGTTTTGATGCTTTACCAAAGAACAAAATATACAAGGAGGAACTAAAATTATAATAAATTTAGTCATATTTCATTATTGAACTAGACGTTTGCCAACAAATTCTTTTTTTTATGGATTTCCCTGTCTTTTTTTTCATATTAATGGTCTTCTAATTACATACATTACACAATCATTTTTAATGACTGTTCCTTATATCTTTGAACTTGTTTTGGTTTTAGTTTAAACAAAGGTATCCGTTCGGAATAGAAAATAAATATAAGTTGTGACAAATACCAGTTGTATTAGTTGTTGGTATTAGAACGGAATAAATCCATGTTACTTAGGGTCGGCGCACATATTTTTTCTTCCATACGGTCCTGTCTACTGTCAGGCTATCACAGACTCCCTTTTCTTTGGCCTTGTCTTTTGGATATTAAAAATTGGATTTGATAGTATTGAAAGGTTTGATTACAAGTACCCATACCATTGTATCTCGACAATTTTATTCTGTATGTCTTGTCACTTCAACTGTTTTTCATCTAATCCATTTCTTAATGCGACTTCGAACATCTTAGGCACTCTATGTATGGTCCCAACTACGAGTATTTAGATAGATTTAATATTTAATTTTATTGATATTTTCGCGTGTCTAATGTCACAATTACACGTGATAGAGAGAAAAAGGGAACATATTATATGGATACAACGCACCATTTTATAAGGAATATAGTTCACTTCTAGTTTAAGTGAAATTAGCAGAAGACAAACGGTGTCCCTTGCTAATTTTACTTGCAGACAGTTTTAGCTAACCAAATAACTGGGTTATCTATTCCAGTTATTTAGTTAACCACCAATGGCCAACTGCTATGCAAAAATCTCCATATCTTACATTAGAATCCGACCCAGGCAGATGAAGCGTGATGAAGTGAAGAAGGATAAGGGCTAGGTCGAGTCGGCTTGGGACAAGAATCTAATGCTAAAATCCAAATAATGATCAATTGGCAGTATAATCTTTTGATAACCATAATTAATTTAATACTTTACACCAATTTTAGTCATTTTTATCAGACAACTTGAGTAACGCAGGGAAAAATAGTTATAGGTGCAATATATCTATCCATCTAATACCTTTAACCGAGCAATTATTTTATATATGTATGTATATATATAATCTGAATCTTGGAAACGGCTCTAACGATTTTCATGACATTTAGTATCCAGGGGGTTTCAGGGGCGATAAATCGATCTAGCTAGGTTTCATTTTTATAATACGTCTTTTGCTCTACTAACACCCGAGCAGAGTTCGGTCGTCCAGGTACTTGATAATAAAACGCAATTTATGTGCCTGCTCTTGCCAAATTACACCATTTCAAATCATCAGACCATAAATAACATCACATACCTTTCAAATACAAGAGTTGAACGGCAAATCACAGACTACTCGCCCAGTCTAACAAAGTAGGCAACATGGTAGTTCAAGCAAAATATATATTTTGAGGATGTCAGGTTTACTGCACTTTTATTTTACAAAGAAGACATCGCAAGAGATAAGATTCTAAAGTTTCATATCCAACATAACAGTACGAAAGTAGAATAAATTTGTTCCTAGTACCCACTTGTAGGTGATACACATTCAACGTCCGATGAAAAACTATTAATGTACTCGAAGATCGAATGTCTAAACTATTAATGTACTCGAAGATCGAATAATGTAAAGGTCGTAAATGTAAAGACAAAAACACTTAACTACTTATGTAAGCTATGAAAATATGAAACAGAAAACATAATTACAACCGACATCCAGTTCTTATTTTTTTCACTTTTCGTTGTGGTACATAATGGTCAAGTTCCATAGCAAGGTATCAATAATGCCCAAAGTTATGCCAGAATAGATTCCTCAAATAACAATAAACTTTTTTATTTAAAATAGGCTCGCACTTGACCACTATTTCACTTGAACATAACTGGTGAAATTAGAGAGTATCAAGGTTCACTGTACACGTCTGCGTATCCCTTTAGAGCGTACCGGCGTGATGTTATGTTATAAAGTGGTAAACAATAAACAGACATGCGATTGCAGCAATCCCGACACATTTGCCGACATTTATTAAAGAGTTCTTTTGTATATCTCCGAAACTCTTCATCTGATCTTCACCAAATTAAAATGGCACCAATTCGGGAAAATACTCAAAAAAAAACAAAATCGTTCGACAAATGTCGGAGAAATCGATGAACATACACAAAAAAAAAACAATCATACAGACGAAAATAAAACCTCCTCCTTTTTCGAAAGTCGGTGAAAAATAGTAAACTTAGTTTTAAACTCCTTAATAATTTTCTCATCAATATCCGGTTCTATATCCGGTTCGATGACATCCAGTCCTCACAGCTGTCGCAAAAAATCAGCGCCGTGGTTATGTATCGCATTATGCTGAGCGACGCGTGATGACCGTTTTTCGCGGTTTTGACGCGTACTTTCCCTATTTGAATTAGTTTGCGTTGTTGTTTTTTATATGCGTAATATCAGGCGCAAATAAGCGCTTCATCTTTCTTTCCTTTTTTAAAACGGTAAAAAAACAGACATTTGAAAAAAGTCACAAGTCATAATTCTTTATTTCAATACGCATACAAAAAAAATAAAAATTACGCCATTAAGCGGAACTTTTGAACATCAATTTTAATTTAAAAGTAATAATATTTGATTCTACCGTCCATTCAGCAAAGTAGCGTTCTTCTCCATAACAATGGAGAAGAACGGACAAGAAACTCCATACTTACTCTTATTTACTAAAAAGTGCTTTACAACATTTACATACATTAATTCATATACGTGAGAACGATGCACCCAGACTAACACTACTATACTGCGTATAGGTATAAAATATTAGCACTAACAGGAAAATTCATTCATTTGATAAATAGGAACATGGTTATCACATACTTACAAATATATATAATAATATATAATTGCAAACATGGTTAGGAAATAATGTATTTGCTAGACTGTGGCAATAAAATAGTAATCAAACTTTTTATGTTATTATAATGAAGTCTTTTACTAGTCGACGCTGCAAAAATGACCCTTTTTAATGGCCCAGAACAATAAGAAGGATTACCTATCTCTTGCCGAGGTCCATTAAAATGAATAAACCCTTGAAATATTAGAGTATTTTAGTATCTCACAAGTCAAAGCTCTTCATTGACATGGCAACGGCCATTTACTGAATTGATTTTAAGCAGACTTTTGCAAAGAGTGCCGAATTCATGCTTTCATTTCAGATTATTATTACGAAAAAATGGAAGGAAATGTTTAAAGTACTTAGTAGTATTACAAGAAGAATTTCTTTCTTCGCATACTGTGTAATATATTAAATTGATGTTTTGAATATTTATTTAATTTTTCTTAACATTTGGTAAGTTTCGCAAACATAATAGGAACTAAAAATAGATAGTTTCTAGATCGGCAATATATCAAACTATTGAAAATATATATAATATATAGTTTTCTTAAATTTTGTACTCTCTAAAATAAAGAAAAGGTTCCATTAGTATAAAGCCACTTAAGTTAAACTCCTTAACCATAAAAAGTCCACCTAATTAAATTCAGTTAATTTGCTATTTTTATTTCAACACAATACTATTTTCTCCGTGTTAACTACCATTTAGCCATCTCCCTGTATTCAGAACATTAAAAAAACCTTTCCACTCGAGAACGACCGACATTTATTCCATCCAGCGTTGCCAAACGAGGTACGGACGTACGGTATGTAGATTTTGTCGGAAACTGCAAGAATTACTAACAGTCGCCTGCATTCACTAATCACATACCCAGCTTTTATAGCCGAACAACAAGGTTCTAAGGCTACTTTTTTTTAAAATAAAAACCTGTTTTCTTTCTTATAAAGGAAATGAAGCAGGAAGTTATGAAGCTGCCCAGTACTTTTAATTAGAATTCTATTTCGTTTGAATTCTAAAATTTAATTGGAAAATGAGGACGTTATAGTGCGAGGTTTTTAGTGGAACTATTCAGCATTATGCTAAACCGCTAAGCATAGCGCTACTTAGGTCAATTTTCAATCAAAACCAAATAGCTAATCAATTTGTTAAGATATTAAATGTTTTTGAAAAAATAAAACATATGAAAGGCAAAGGTAAATTGAGATAAAAATTCATTCAAGAAATTCCCAGAAGGCCTGTTAACCTTTCAAAGGAAATCATAAAACGCATATATTTGACGAAGCGACGCATTCTATATCGGGATCATATGTTCTTGACTCAAAGCCAACTCTGAATACCACGCTAAGTCAGGGTCAGTGAATTTGAATAACGGAGATCAAGACAAGTCCGAGGACATTTTTAGGCAGCCATACAAACGTTATGGATATTTTGCTAAAAGCAATGGCGGATTTAATCAAGATAGGTGTTTTTTTGTTACGTTTGTCTTGGTATGTGAAAGTATTATGAATGTACATGTGGATGGATGAGGAGAGATAGGGAAGCCAAAGATAATAAGATAAGATAAAAAAGGGAGTCAGTGATAGCGTGATGGTTGACAAGACGAATTGGAAGAAGAAAACAAATATTGTATAGAGAAAGAGAAGGACGCCAAAGAAAAGATGGATGGATCGTTTGAGGAACGATAGAAAAGGGGTTCAGTGATAGCGTGACGACTGACAGGACAAAATGGACGAAGAATACATTTTACGCCGACCCCACTTACAGGTTTACAGTCCCGTAACCCGCATATGGGCTGTTGTTATTGGTTAACAATTGTGTCTGCTATATGGATAGTGAATCTGATAACATAGAACAGGGCATAAAGATGATGATGACTTGGTTCTTAAGTCGGATTGATAAAATGGAACCATTACTCGTGTGTCTGACTGCCTGTCCTTCTGTCCATTGGTCAAATTCAACTGCATTTGTTTATCAAAGAAATAGCGTAGATAACTTTTTAGAATGCGGATGTGATAAAGTTAACCAGTGTGTTGGAAATGCCTACTGTAAAGGCACAATCTGATATTCCTGACGCAAGATGAATTCAGGAATGAATGTTTAGCCAGTGTGATTCACTTCGTTTTAACCTTTTTCTATGAAACCTTCACAAAGTATCATATTTAAGTTGTTTTTCTTTGTTATTTAACTTGTTGTATCTCATAAGTAAGCTTTATGATAATGTGATCCATTGTGAGGAAGGAAATAAAAAAAAACCTTGTTTGCAGCGTAATTTTTGCGACTAATTTTGAGTGATATTAATTTAATTGGACCAGTTGTTTTCTTAATTGATGTTGTCCTTTGATGATTTTTGATATCGAGGTAGCATAAGCATATTTTGCCCAATTTAATCTGAATAAACACGTACACCAGTTATGAGTACTGAAAAAATCGTCCTACTTTTATAAACGAGAAAGTTTCTGAGGATATATGGATGGATGTATGTTTGTTACTCTTTCACGCAAAAACTACTAAACGAATTTTATTGACACTTTACAGTAATATAGCTTATACATTAGACACACGCTTTATTTACACAGGCTATAATTTAAAAAGATAGAAGTATTAACAAAACGCGGGCAACAAAATAATATTCAAATTGAGGTCGCAATATGTGCTATATAAATTAAGGGCCAATGAATATAAGATAAGATCTTAATGACTTCAGTTCTTGGGTCTAGCCAAATTTATTCCAGAACGCAACACAAATCAGGGTTTTACGAGTATACCTCCCTTTTGCTTTCATCAATATCCTTTAGGCCGTACCTACAAATCCTTAATATACGCGTTTTATTTCAACAATAAAATAATAATTCGGGCCATTATTTGTTGGCTCTGAGACAAATTAATTCATCTTTGAATATACCCTGGGATTTTCAAACTTAGGTGAAACTTGGAATAGTCACAAAGGCAACTTACTTTGAAAAATGTTGTGTACTATAGACATTTGGTCTAATTTCATTGTCTCGAAGTGTTACACACAATTTTGACTTTGAATAGAACTACACTCTTCATGTTTACGAGGCGAGTAAGCAATAGAATGACGTAATAAACGATACGAGAATATATTTGAGCTAAACTTAGGCAAATTTCCATACCGATCATTCTTCGAAAAGCTTTTTTAAAAAAAGTATTTTATATGAATAATGTTTTTACGTTATCTGTACATGTGGAGGATAGATATCCCAGTAGTAAATGCCGTGAGAAACAAGTTGTATATTGTTGGTTCAAAACCAGGTCGGTTTGGACATCGTCCAAATTATTTGATCACCATTGATCACAAAACGGTCAAACAACGCAAAGAAATCTAGCATGTCCCATGGGAGCCTGCCGTTTTGCCGAAAAGATTTTGACAAATTTTCACTACCCAAACAAATTTTAGCAACCTTTTTTTATACCAATGCAATATTTGGAATAATTTTAGTACGCACATTTTCTTTTGGTCAAATTTTTACTTGGCAGAATATTACTAAGGATAGTGTCATTAAGGCATTAGGTCTTTAATTAAACGATTTATTACAGCAAAAAATCTTTAGACAGTAAACATCCCCCCACATCTGGCTGCCAGGGTATCAAGAAACTTGCTGACAGAAAGGAGCGAGCGCAGTATAGCGCGAGCGACGACATTTTTGGCAGAAAACGAGAGACAATTAAAAATGCGAGCGTAGCGAGCGCGAGTGCGACGAGCGCAGCGAGGAGCCAGAAAAAAAAAACATATATTCATAGACAAGTAAAGTATTTTTGCTACTTTTATATGCAACTCAAAATGACTTTTTTGCTTACCCTCTGAGTGTTTACCAAAATTTTATTAAACTGGAGCAGCTCATTGCATCTTTCTTTTCGATGAAATATAGGTAACCCAATTTTTTGTCATTTACTAAGCAATTGACTGAATAGAAATGGTAAATTGAAAACTGACGATACTAAATATTTGGCTTATTTTATTTTGCGTAAAATGTGTTATTCCAACTGAAATATTTGACCACATAAAAATTGGTAAAATTACTAGTTGGTAAACAAGTTATTGTTTAAACGTTAACTTGCCAAACATTAGGTTTGCGTTACAATTATTTGTGAAGAGATTTTTTGCTAAGTAATATTTTGGCAAATGAAATTATGCGGTAAATTGTTTGGCAAGTGATAATTTGTCAATTTCTTTTCGATGAAACATAGGTAACCCATGTCCCATATATCCAAAAATTCGAAGACATGTGGAATCGTCCAAAAAAAAAGAGGTTCGAGTGAAGGATTATAGCCAATTCCATTTTACAGAAGAGGCCTATGCCCCAGTAGTGGGAACATTTTAGATCATACATCGGATCGGAAACGTAGCAAAAGTAGAATTAAATAATAGTAACACGTGGCACATCGTAGTTTCTGCCTCCCCCCATGGAAAAAAGGCGTGAATTTATTTACCTATGTATTTTTATGTGACACTCGAATTATTGAAGGAATCATTATTTATTGCCACAGAAACTGTATGCCAAATTTAGTCTTATTCAGTTCAGTATAACTATTTTAAAATTCAGTTGCAAGTTTGACCTGAGCATATCTAATTGAGAAACAATATACCACGGGTATTTAACGCGATGATTTCGATTCATTTATTTACCTATTTCACCCGACGTTCGTTTGAGCATATCTAAATTGCAAGTTAATGAAAAGCTTGTAAAATATATCCTAACAGTTTTGGCTGTATATTTGCTGCCAACGAATTCAAAAAAAAAACTGTTTATAATATTTGTTATACGCTTCATTGGCATGTAGGGTATCAAATTTCCCAGTATGGGGCTATCCCATCTGTCTGTTAAGGTTTCAGTATACTGTTGGGGCTGGCGTGTGTCCTGCACATCATGGAGGCGCATCGCTATTACAAAGTTGAAAAAATGTATTAAGTAGAAATTCCTGCCACTGGCTAGATTTCCCTATGTCGAAACTTAGAGCTTCTGTGTCAATTCAGGAAAACCGACCTTGCAAAACAAAACACTACAAAGCCAAAAATAACTTTCTTTTAGGAAGTCGGTACCAAACACAAAAAAAAATATCTACCAAAGACACCAACTTGCGAAAAGAAAGTAACTTTTGTTTTGGAAGACGGTTTTTTTTCTATTTTTAGTTTTGGTACCATATGAATATCCTTTATATAGATAAAGAGCTTCTCATAACAATTATAACAAACCTAAACATGACTGGGATACATTGTTTTATTACGGAGTGCCGGTGCCTAACTTCCGGCTTCATTACCAGATCACTTGGATGGTACAATTTTCATTAGAACCATTTTAAATTTGCTTCATTAAGTCTTTAACTGTCAGAGATATCTTATAACCAAGCATACTTCTCATTGAGAAGTTCCAGTGGTCATCTGTGGTCTTCCTCATCAGTTTCAATTGACCAAATGATTTTTTTCTAAATGCAAATGCTTGCCGTGTTGATGAAAGAGTTCGCTCAATTTCCATGGGATCACCTCATCAGCTCACCTGATTTTTTGTCAGTTTAACCACCTCGAGAGTATACCATTTCAAACAATAAAAGAATTAAAAAATCGGTTCACGATTGACGGAGAAATATGTGAAAAAAAAAACATCCTCCTTTTGGAAAGTCGGTTAAAAATAGTCAAATGGAATACATAGATTTATAATCACCTAGCTTCTGCCGGCGGCTTTGCCCACATGAATGAATGTAGTAAATTATCCTGAAGGAACATATTCTCGTGTGCTATTCCTGACTATAATCTATCACTATGCCAAATTTCATTCAGATCCGTCCAGCCGTTTGAGCGTGAAGAAGTAACAAATATACAAACACACACACCCACACTCACAAACTTTTGCCTCTATAATATTAGTGTGATAATATATAATCAATAATAAACTCCCGAATAGATAAGATTGTAGTCCAGGAAAGTCAGTGTTGATTTCACATTCGATTAGGTAGTCGAACCATTAAAATACGCGCTAAAATTGTTCATAACCGGATTTAAAGATTAAATGTTTCTGGACGAGAATATACGATGTAAAAGGCTTTTTTTTATATCCAACAATTCGTATCTTTTCTTCGTGTCGATGGCACGATAGTCATTCAAAGTTTGGCCCAAAACTTCTTGACTTCCACGGCATCGTCGTGGGTGGTATCTCATAGATGTCTTTGGGCGCATAGTGCGGTGCCGCACAGAGGGCAGGACAAGAGGTGGAGCATGCCACCGCAGGAGGTGCCCTGGGCATCGAGACTCCCAAGCCAATTCCCGACCACCGAAGGCGCGGGCTTGCGGACGGCGAGTAATGGGTAGTTCGGCGTCCGATAAGGACCAAGCCCGATTCGACGGCGGGCAGTGTTCCACGCGCGTCTCAAAGAGATGTCAGCAAAAAAACTGAAGAGGTCCATTAGGACCGATGCCTCTCTGGGTCACGGATAAAGTTGAAAGAGAGTTACCGCGGCCCTGACACAAGCAACTGAAGAAACACGGGTGGGTTTTAGTCAATAAAAGTCTGACATACCCTCCCGCTTCACCCTGAAGGGAATATGTTATTGGATGATTGCCCACAACAAGAAAAAAAAAGGGTAGGTGGAAGTTTAATGCTAGATATCATTATCTTGGCAAAAATTATAATATAAGTCGTAAAGTTGTTGGTAGAAAATAATCTGTGGAAGTAAGAGACGGTTAAAATGTATTTCAGTGACAGAAAGCTACACTATCCTTGACAATATCGCTAAGTGCTATAAACTGCTTTCTAACTTGGAAACTTTTTACCGCGGTTCATAGACATGCTAATCTGACGTGTGACATAACTGTGTTTTTGTGTGACAGACGGAATAAAAATAAAGTGATTCCAAAGTTTTCCGTTTCCCTATTCTTCTGCCTATTGTTTTGTCTCATCTTCAGGCTATTAATGTTCCCACTGCTGGGACACAGGCCTCCTCTTTGTGAGAGGGGATGGGCCGTAATCGACCACGTGGGCCCAGTGCGGTTGGTGTCACATATCTTCAAATTTGGGTTCTAGGACATGCCGGTTTCCTCACGATGTTTTCCTTCACCGTTCTTGAGGGCAGTGAACCCACGACCTACAGCTTGTAAGTCGCGGCCAATATCGCCGGGACACCACTGCTTATGCTGCTTGTCTCATTAAGCCCTATTTAAATTCTGATATTGAAATATTTTTCCACGAATAGCAACTCGCGTAGAAACTTGTAAATCTCAGTGCGTATATTTCCATAACTTTTTTATATCTTACCCAAATATTTCGCAAGTCGTTGCAGAAAGAGCTCAATAGAAGATTGTTTCATATAAAAGTGGTTTTGTCCTGAAATATTCCCTCAGAAGCCTATTTGTATGCAGTAAAAAGTCCGCCAACGAACAAATACGGCCCATTCATAGACAAAAGGAGGATTTTATAGGTAATTTACCGATGTTTTTTCGTTTGGGTTATATGGTCTTTGTTTTATTCGACAAATTCAAGATTTATGTGCTAATTGTAGTACTTTTTTCTCGCTGTGTATCAAAGCCCAGTAAAAAAGCTGTTGACGTTTATTTATTTTGTTGTATTCGAGGTTTTTGTTAAGGCTAACGCATTCCGGAAAACATTAAACAGACTTGGCAGCATCAAAGTGTCTCAGATTGATGGAAAGGCCTAACTTCACAATTTCCATTTACCATTATTAGCACGTGCTAAAATCCAGTTAAAACCCGTTCTTATTTTCTGCAGCAATGCTTAGTTCATGTATAGTAGAATGTATAGTCTCTAATAGGCACTATTTTGCAAGTTTCACTGCGACTTCGCGACGTTGCCGCGACCTCGCAGCGCGCGGCAGCCATCGAAACTATAAAGGAGCACTTAGTCGCTTCTTACGCCACCTACGAAAAGGTCAGCCATTTCTATGCTATTTTTTTTAAGAAAAACCAACGCCTCATTGGCCTTGTGATATCAGGCGTTTTTAAACCACTAACGATTTCCTTGGTTCTAGTTTTACGTCGAAAGTGTATGTGTGTAAGGTCTTTTGTTAAATAAAAGCATCGCCATTTTTCATTGCGTGGGTAGATACACCTACACAGAATAAAGAAAGATCTATAATTTTTTTCTAAACCATTTCACCGGGTTATTTGTCCTAATCATACGTAAACAGGTCAAAAAACCAGGTTTAAATGTTTAAAATTTAAACTGAAAGGGCAGAGCGGAGGTAAAATTGATACGATTGCTAACAATGAACTCAAAATCTGCAATTGGCTTGTGAAGATTATCTGGCAGGCTTATTACGTAAAAACAGCAATCAGCAATAATTGCGAGATCAAACGCTCTAAGTCATAAAAGTCGAAATTATCTACAGTTTAGGTGTGGTAGGTCCTACACAATCTTTTGCTAATAAGTCGCTGTTTGTCAAATGCACTTATTTCTCGCTTTAAAACTTCTGTATTTAAGAGCAATTATTGCGCTAAAATTGCTATCGTTTTGCTCTTGCAAGATACGTGATAAGCCTGCAGGTCATGGCAAAAGTTTTGCTTGTTTCTAAGTGAGGTTTCCGAGTTATGAGGACGGCAACGATAGAATTTAACTTGGCAAGGTCCAGGAGTAAGAATACTTTCAAAAACATTCCGCAAGAAAATAAAGGTTGGTACTTAATGATGAAGTTTCTCGGTTACCTTGCACCGGCAATCCTCAGCAGCAATATAGTGGAAGATATCGGTGCCAGTGGTCACATCAGGGTCGCAGTGACGGAGACGAACCACCAGGGGGCGTCGACCACCGTACACGCAGACAGGATGGTGGGACTTCTTGAAGGGAAACTCCCAGTCTGAAATCTATGAAGAAGAAAAAAATATTTTCTTTAAAATCTGTATATTATGATTGTAAATACATTTTTTTTATTGGGACAAGCCCATCACACTATTCCCAGCACCTACAACTCCAGACAACTAGAATCAGCGGTGGAGCACCAGAAATGCGCCGAGGCGATGAGTCTCGACAAGACCCGGCAAAACAACTGCTTTGAATCCCGTAACGAAGCAGAGAAGTAAGAAAAAATATAATTTCCAATTCCTTTGCGTATCAAGCTGGAGTTATATCAGAACAAATCTGGCCAATAAATACGAAGCAACGTTTACCTAAAACAGTGTAAAACCCAGTTGCCTAGCACTGGGTGGGTGTAATATCATAATGAAAGTGTATATTTTCATTTCTAATTGGCTCAATAAAGCTGAAAACAATTTAAGTAAAAACTAAGTATTTTTGGATATTGTACAAAAACCTCTAATGAGTTGTGGTGCAAAACAGTAGGTTTATTAAAGCAGCTTAACAATGGGCATTATGATGGCATTTTATTTTTGTGTGTGTCACAGGTTATTAAAATGATTACAATGTCTGTCTCTAATTCAAATTCAAATTCAATTTATTTCCTTTTTTGGGTTTAGCTTATTCTCTATGGATGAGACTGAGGCGATATCTATACGCTGCCTATAAAAGGCACGAATACATTGCGCATATACATTCTTCTTTCAAACTAGTTTGACTTTATTGTAGCTTTACTACTAACTTGCAGTAAATAAAAAAAAAATATGATACAATGACATTTAAGTATACCTATGTATGTTTCGGCAATAGAAAAGACTATGCTCTGGGTTTCCTTGCTAGATCAGATCAGAAATAAAGATCTTCACAGGAGGACCAAGGTTACTGACACAGCCCTAAGCATAAAATTGCATAAATTTAGTGGCAGTCGGCAATGCTCGACACTGCTTGCAGAACGGATGGTCGATGGGGTTGAAAAGTTCTGAAGTAGCGACTGCAAACCGGAAAACGTAGCGTTGGCAGGACTTCCTCTCTGTAGGCCGATGACCTGATTAAGGCTGTGGGTATCTGATGGATGCGAGACGCATAGGACCGATCGGTGTGGTGACGCTTACACGCTTGATAGAGGCATATTATATGTCCAGCAGTGGACGTCTTTCGGGAGAAATGATGAGACGAGTCTAGGAGAAATTATTCCACTGTCAAAAGTCACGGACAAAAGTTAATATAACACGTATTAATTAATGTCATAAACATATATTATTTTTTAATTACGCCCAGTGATCTGTCCGTGCGGTTTATTCATGGGGATATAATTAAATGCATTCAATTAATATGCAGGCTATCAAATTAACATATTATTATACGCATAATTAACATGAATTTACCTACAGTAGGGAAGGTAAAAAGTGTTTTGTTGTAACATAATACTGACCAGTAAAGTAGGATTACGGCGCACCCTCTTTCACAGAAGTTTTAATCCCAGCAGTATGAATATTACTGGCTGAATGATTTGTTTATTGATTTTATTTGAATAATATTTATTTTCATGGTTCATACGAGTAGTGGTCAGTTGGTTATTTATAATTCGTCTTTTTTAAACCAAAACAATACAATTACAATTCATAAACACAAATACAGTAGAATAATTGAAAAATAAGTGGCTATAAGCTTTTATAGACTGGTAATAATTATGCTGGACGTACATGAACTGAAACTTTTTGTACTGGTCAATCAAATTATTTTCAGAATACAGCATCAATTGGGTACCCCGCATAAAATTACTTAAAAGTGGTTGTTCTGATTTTTACCGACTTTAAAAAAAGGAGTTTATCAATTCGATACGTTTTTATGTAATATTGTTGGAACTGCACAATATACACATATATTACTCTATGTGGGCTTCTAATACGGGCGCCAAATTTCTTATGTGTATTTATGTTTGTTTATATGTTTGTTGTAGTTATGAATATAAATATGATTTGGATGGATGGAAAGGGGGAAGGAGGACTAAAGAAAAGATGGATGAACTGTGTGAGGAGTGATATGAATGAAAAGGGAGTCAGTGAAAACGTGACAGGGTACAGGACGTATGGAAAAAAAAACGTGTTGCGCCGACCCCAAGTAACATGGGATAAGGGCAGGAAGATGACGAAGAATTTTGTTTTGTTCTTTTTGGTTAAGTATTTAGTAAATGACAGATAGATAAAGTAGATGTACATACGCTATCCGTACATGTTTTGCAACATAAGGACAAAGCTTACAAAACAAGACAATGTACTCGTACCAACTACTTTCCAAAAACTTCGTACAAACAAACATACATCAAGTAAGTTGGCTCGCAGAGTGATTACACGGAATAAATGAAAACATAGCATGCTTCCACTCTTTGGAATAATATATTAGTGCAGGCATGTGAATGGCATGGCATATCAATATGCTCCTCTTGGCAACACGGACAATGATTTTAGCCAAAAACTTTTGGCGTTGCTTTATCCGCGTTTGTGTTCCAGATATTGCTGTGAATAAAATAGTAATGTTGAATATAATATGATGTATTTTACTTTAATATATTTATTTATAAGTTAATAATAATTATTAGATATCTACATATGTACCAATAGGTAGGTACCTGAATACAAAAGGCAATGGAGAGGGCTATGCTCAGCGTTTCTTTGCGCGATCGAATTAGAAATGTAGAGATCCGCAAGAGAACCAGGGTTAGCGACATAACCTGGCGAATTGCCAAACTTAGGTGGTAGTGGGCAGGGCACATTGCTCGTGGAACGGATGTTCAATGGGCCGAACAATTCTGGAGTGCCGACCGCCAACCGGAAGACGCTGAATTGGAAGGCTTCCCACCAGGTGGACAGATGACCTGGTGAGGGTGGTGGGCGTCCAAAAACCCTGCTGTATTATTCGCTACATATGTCAGACCGAATACCGTCCCGTAGGAGAGATGAAAACGGAGAGAGGAGTCTCAGGGACATTATTAAAGTATTGAAGAAGACCGCACCGGACGACGATGTGCCGTATTTAATGGCGAAAGATTTGAGCAAGCTACCCCTTTAAGTCAGCAAAATTTGACTCCTTGTCGGCCGCTGTCACCGCAAGCGATGCACAAGCCCGCCCCGCCCGATGGATACCATCCCACAACTCTTGGAAAGCGTCTTTGAGTTCCTGAAGGGTCTGTGCAGTATGAATCATAATCCATAAAGCAGCATAAGTGTTCTAAGGGATTAAGTCTCCTTAATGGCCACTCCATAACAGGAATTTCGAATTCTCGTGTAGATACTGGTGAACTGATGCGGCAACATGTGGTCGGGCCTTGATGTTTATTCTGCATGAGCATGAATCCTTCGCCTACAAAACCAGAGTATGGCATAACATGTTGTTCTAACATGTTATGCCATACGATGCGGAGTTGAAGTATCAAGATGAGGCCCGGTTACGAACTCAAGCTTGGTATTTCCATCCAAAGAGATACCGCCCCAAACAGTCAGCAAGCTTGCGCAAATTGCTCTCTCTCTCTCTCTACGGTAAACTTTTCTGCGTCCATCGTTTTCATGAAGGTTGATTTTGCATTCATCCGTGAACATCAACGTGAGCACGAGCATCCATCTTGTTGAGTCGCGCAATATTAAATATATATATATATATATTTAATATTGCGCGAGTAACGCAGATTTCAAAATGTGGGCGTTTTTGCTCGAAATCTATAACGAGCCTGTCCAATCATACTTCTAAGATAATGGATCAGTGCCGGTCTTCTTCAATAAAAAATAGATTTCTTATCAATATTCGAATTTAATCATTTTAGTTCACTCGCTGGATATCAAGTGATACCCGTTCATAATCAAAAAGTATCATTCAATTGACAAGCCGTGACAGTTGTCAAATATGACAACTGTCACGGCTTGTCAATTGAATACTGTCTTGAAAATACGTCGGTGATCCGTAGAACAATTGAAATTTGACCAATTGGTAAAATTTTTAGGTCTATGGGGAAAATTACATGTTTCCATCGTCCAAATACCAACTGGTGGTGAAGAGATAGCATGGCAGGTGCATACAAATAGAAGTAATAATATTATAAACGCAAAATTAGTACAAAAGTATATAGTTAAAATAAACATACTTAATTATGTCCTATAATAAATACTATATATAAAATAATATATATATATATATAAATTAATATATATATATATATATAAATTAATAGAAAGGCGCAAAATGAGACGACTCTGCTATTCGTTTGGAAAAAAATGACGCAACTTCCGCTTAAATGCATTCTGACTGATGGCCGTCCTGATATCGCGAGGAAGCGCATTCCAGAGAAGAATGGATTGATATGAAAGGAAAAATGAACAAAATCAGACGTATGATCAAAATCAGAAATATGAGAAGGACAGAGCAAGAGAAGATTGTTAGATGAACGCAGATTCCTCGCGTGTGAATTACATAGGTATTGAAAGTGAGGTATGAGATAATAAGGAGGTGTGGGAGAGTTGAGTAGAGAGAAAAGCGCAGTCAAGGCGCGCAAATTTCTTCTTTGCCGAATGGGCATCCATTTGAATTCAGTTCTGCAGCTTGACACATGGTCATATTTACGGAGGTTGAATATGAACCGAATGCAGTTGTTTAAGAGCCTATCCAGCTTATCCAGGAATACCGCGTTTAGGTCAAAGTGGCACACGTCACCATAGTCGATTAAAAGGAAAATTAAAGTCTGCACAAGCATAGTCTTTGACTCAACAAGGTCTGAACACGGCCTGCTACACTTAACGCAGATAAAACAAAATACATACCTTTTGCAATCAAGAGTGCAGAAAAGTGTACGGCAAGTAATGCCTTTACCACGCTTTCCACTCCGGTCGCCCCACCAGTATGTAGCCTTTATTTATTATACATTACACTATTCATACTTGTAATAAAATAAGTGTGACCTACGACTTGTAAGTTGTCGATGTCAGTGCCACTTCAATTTTAGTTATTTATATTTTAATATAAATAATTAAAATAAATCAGTTGGACCACGGGTCTTTGGTAGGGGCAGTTGTCCAACCATTATTGTTAGTTGGACTACTGCCCCTACCGAAGACCCGTAGTCCAACTAGTTGGACATTATAGCTGGACCACGACCCCTAAACGGCGCTATCGTTTTAATATTTTCTGTAAAACTGTACAGCGTCACTCAGATTGTATGCATTTTTTTTAGAAAATGCATTGGGTAGAAGAGTTAAGGGCTGGTTACATAAATATCAATAATGTAAATTATGATTGTTAAGTAAATAAATCAATAAAAATAAAAACCCTTTTATTCCAAGATCATATCTAAAATACAACAGGTATCCATCTAACACACACATTTTATAAATTAAGAATTGTTTGTTATATTTAACAAACAATTCTTAATTTATAAAATGTCCCTAATCTCAGTGTGCCTTTTGACATAGGCTTCCTCCAACAGTCGTTACTATGGTCTGTCCTGAGCTACTCGTGTCCATCTTGCACTAGCGGTCCTTTTAATTTCGTCATGTCATCTCAGACACTATCTTCCACAGCTTCTTTTCCCATCTCTTGGGTACCAGTCTGTCACTGCCTTGCTCCATTTCCGACGTTTATGGCACATCATATGGCCGATCCACCTCCACTTTTGTTGATATATACGAGTGCGGATGTCAATCAGTTTGGTCTTCGTGCTGTGATCGGTATTCCTAATTCTTTCCTGACGTTTGGATCCTGTGATGCTGCGCTCCATTGCTCTTTGGATTGTTAAGTACTGATTTTTTATTATTGATAGGCTTGCGTTTGATCGCCTTCTTACTTTATGGTAAGCGAAGAAGAGTAGTCGACGATTGATTGATGATTTGATTATGCTTGCCGAGAATTAACCTATTTTACTCAAAAATGCATATAATGTGGTCATTATTTTGACAACCTTGTTTGAGCAAAGTCGACCTTGCCGTTCTGTTTCAAGGAGCAGCCGGCAAAGTTTTGCTGGCCGCTCTAACAGGCCGGCAATGTTTTGCCGGCCGCTATTTTGACGTTTCAACGTTTTAAAAAATCAAATCCAAAAAGATTTTATTTAAAACACAGCTGTTTGTATCTATAGAGATAGGTACAAAAAGATTTTATTCCATATTAGGCTGTATAGTTGATACCGCGAAACTCAACGGAAAAATATAAGCTTGTATATGAAAAATTTGTGCAGTGGAAAATCTAAATCTTTATCCGAAAATGTTTTTCTTGCGTATTTCAATGATCTTTCCAACAAAATGAAGCCGTCGTCTCTCTGGAATACCTATTCAATGTTAAAGTGCATGGTTCTGATAAAGCAAAATTTGAACATTAAAAATTACCCCAATTTAACGAGTATGCTAAAACGACAGTCGGAAGGATATATATGTAAAAAATCAAAAGTGTTGACATCACAAAATGTAGAAAAGTTTATAAATGAAGCCCCCGACTCTGAGTACTTAGCGGTGAAAGTAAGTATTTATATCTAAAAACCCAAATTTGTACTGTACCTACACGTACTCATAATTAATACTCGTACTTTTTATTGTTACAGGTAGTTCTTATTTTTGGCATTTACGGTGCATGTCGATGCATTGAAATTACCAATATCACCGTTAATGACATTGAAACTCACATCAAGGTAATGACAATTACGTTGCGAGATACAAAAAAGAAGATTGATCGTACTTTCGTTGGTCGTGACGCCTCATTTGCAGTGGTGCAAAAATATTACGCATTACGTCCAGTTGACGTAAAAACGGACCGATTTTTTTTAAATTATAAATACTGCAAATGCACCAGACAAGTGATAGGGACGCACAAAATTGCTCAAATGCCCAAAATAATTGCTACATACTTAGAAATGCCCCATCCGGAACAATTTACAGGTCATTGTTTCCGGCGTCCATCGGCCTCTATTCTTGCCGATACTGGGGCCAATCTTATTACACTAAAAAGGCATCGAGGATAGAAATCCGATCGAGTTGCTGAAAGCTATATAGAAGAATCGGTGGAGAATAAAAACAGAATTACACAAAAAATCGGTCAAAGTATAATCTTAAAACGAGCAACATCTTACGAGTTCCAGGAAGCTTCAACATCTGCTCAAGAACCTGAAGAAAAAATTACGAAATAATACAGCAGTCAAACACCGCATTAGAATTATCGCAAACTATTAGTAATATCAAACCGGGAAAGCCGGTGTTGAATTTTAGTAACCGTACTTTTCATAATTGTCATTTTAATTAAAATTCTAGTTAATTAATATATATTTTATTTAAATTACTTGTTGGTTTTATTTAGATTAGGTACTTGCATTTTTGAGTAAAGCATTATACAAACCTTGGCCCACAATGACTACTTCGCTGGTCACGCTATGATTGCCTCGAACTAGCCTAGCTACGCTCTAGGCCTTTCAGCTTGGCCATTATTGCAGCCCTTGCTGTCCTCGCTGTAAAGCTTTATCTCAGCTCGTCCATCAAGTGCTGAACGCTGACCGCGCTGTTTCGGCCTGGAGCTGCGCTACGCTGCGCTGTCGGCCATAAACAGCGCGACCAGCAAAGTAGTCATTATAGACCGCGGCAGTAAGTAAAAATGTAAGAAAAAGACACAAAAATAAACACCCCTGTTTTCTTTGTAACTCCTAATAAAGTAAATAAAATAAAGAAAGTAGATAGTCATATATAGGGCAATAGATGGGAATCCCACCCATGGAGTATATAAATGCGGATGAATGATAGAAAGATAAGTATGATGGAATGAAAGTGCGAGAGGAATAAATGCGAGAACTGGAATGAAAGTAAAGCTCAGAATAGACTCCGATCATGTTGGAGGTAGAAGGTTAAAAAAAAATAAAAAAAAAAAACCTGCCCTACCTACACTACCCTACCTACCCTACCCTACCTACCCTACCCTACCTACCCTACCCTACCTACCCTACCCTACCTATCCTACCCTTCCTACCCTACCCTACCTACCCCACCCTACCTACCCCACCCTACCTACCCTACCCTACCTACCGTATCCTACCTACCCTACCCTACCTACCCTTTCCTACCTACCCTACCCTACCTACCCTACCCTACCTACCCTACCCTACCTACCCTACCTACGCTACCCTACCTACTCTACCCTACCTACCCTACCATACCTACCCTACCTGCCCTACCTACCCTACCCTACCTACCCTATCTCTCAAGTTGGATCGAACTGCACATGGTGTGCGAATTTTATTATAATCGGTTAAGTGGTTTAGGAGTCCATTGAGGACAAACATTGTGACACGAGAGTTATATATATTAAGATTAATGATCCGCCATGTATCATACGTTTTCTGTTGTAATGGCTATCTACACAATAATTTTCATAATTAATTGACCTTACTTGGTGATCTTTTAACCAATGTTCTGTCAGACAAATAATATCAAATTTGGTTTTTCTAGAAATAGTTCAATTTCTAATAATTTGGAAAAGCAACCTTGAATGTTCTGATTTAATCATTTTTAATAGTATTGCTCTTCCCTCAGTTTTGTACCACTAAATGGTTTGCCAGAAGATACTTTCATACTAAATATAAAAAATATAAAGTATTGTTAATTTTCTTTAATAACTTCTCACGTAATTGCTTAAGTTATTTTATAGGTCATAGCGGTGGAGTATACTTATAAGTTTGTTAAGCTAATTGCTATGAAGACGGTCTATCATTATTTACGTAAGCGAGCGAACAAACCTATAACTATGTCCGGGTAGAATGTTTCTAGTAATTGGTTAATTGGAAAGTAAGGCTGCAATTATACACCCTTTATATACACTCACAACGTAATGTTCCAAATATGAATTCAAAAAATATTGTATAAATACGTACTATATATCCGTGGACAGGTAAAATTAAAAAAAAAAACCATTACAGTGCAACATTTTCCTTCGATTTTCAAACAACCGCATCATAATAGTACATTACTACAAAGGCCGGGAAATAGGCAATTGCAGGTCGAGTATGAGTTTTTTTAATACGAGACAGGCAATTGCCATTTCCCCCGAGGCATATACAGTGCTTTTCTCAAAAGAATGCAGGAAAATAAAACATAATTTTTATATTATACATTTAATTTATTAAAAGTTACAACAACATTGCTGGTACGTTATATTGTTCCAAATTCAAAAAACGCTCCTTTAATGGATTTGACTTTCTTTGTCCGTAAATTCGATACATCGCGTGTTCTTTTTTCGAAAGTAAGGACAATATTTTCATGCTTGTTTGAGAAAAAATACTTTTAATTTTTATAGCACACGTTTACTTTTTAATTTACTGTCGCTTATGAGCTCATTGGCTTAATGTAGAAATAAAAGTAATGTCACTGTCTATGGATGCGCGCGCTGTGCAGTCATGCTCAATAAGTATCTAAATCACCCGCTATACCACATAATTTTCCATTTCCACTTTTCTTTATTTCAACTGTATGAGTGAAGATAAAATAGTGTATGCAATGGCATATAATAAGGTATTAAAACACTCGCGTGGTATTATTATCACATTCGGCTTCACCTCATGTGATAAACCCGCGCTCGTGTTTTAATAACCCCTATTTTATGACCATTGCATAAACTACTATTATGAGTTAGCAGAATTTTACCAATAGCTTGGTTGGCGTGGCTTTACTTCTCGTGCCAACCTTGGGCTCAAGACAAAGTGATATTCTGTTAGGATTCGTCGAGTTTTGTTGCCTCAGTGGTTTTCTGGTAGTCGCCACTAATTCATGGCCTTCAAGATTTGCAGTGGTTGAGACTAGTGTGATGAGCGTACTTTAAGGCGCAGATACCCCTAAGTAACTGGCTTTAAAATAAGAATCACGAATAAACGGCTAGTAGTGATTTTTTGGAAATAATAAATATATGTTACATTAGACCATTTTTTTAATAAAGTGATTTAAAAAAGAAAAGAGTTTTAATCGTATAACTAATTAATTTGTGATGTTATGTCTAACACGGACAAAAATACGAAAATCGCAACAAAACCGCCGGGCATATTTTGATGACGTTTTCATCATCTCAAAGACAATTTAATTATCTACATTTTGATATAAAGCTTTTTTTTTAGGTCATAGAATAATAAGGAAATTATAAAAAATACAAACGGGTCGAACGAGTGTGAATTGAGTACGGATTTTGTTCTCTCAAGGCCGTTGGCGACTGTCATCGTCTTAACAAACAAAAATGCTCACCTCTCTAGAATCACATCGGCCCCCACAAGCAGGAACCTTCACAGTATCCCAGCATTTGCGGCCAAGATCATCCTGCTGCTCAGCCCTGGCCAAATGGACCCGCAGTTTGCACGGCAAGACGCCATGCGATGACGTCACCACATACAGCAGCAGGATTGAAAAAATACTTATTAACGTCATGGTCTTCTGTAAAATGATTGTTATTATTTTCCATGAGACTTGATTTTGAATGTGGATCACTAAATAGCTAAAAAAGATGATGGAAAGATTACGAGAAAGATTATGTTCATGGCTAGAAGTGTTAGATGACAATTGAGAAGAAGACCAGATATGCAGCGCTAAAGGCTGATTGATGAAGATGATTTAGTTAAACCCTAAGATTGACTGGTATATAATGTTATGTGCCATTAAATATTACTCTGTACACAAGTATTCGATAAATAAATAGCAGTATTGATGCACATAAAAGAATGAGTAGGATATGATACTAAGAATAAAATGACAGCTAAAATATATATAAAATAAATTCTCTCTTAACCTAATAATCTAATTGGCAACTTAGAGACCTAGTGCTTATTCTGTTATTCATTAAATTAATCTCGCTTCGCAGACCACATAAATACTAAACAAAACTCCCAGACTCATATTTTATCTACAAACTAGAGTACCACCAGGCGAGCCCTGCGCAATATACTATTCAAAAAGATACTAAATGCAAGATAACATAATCCGCATACAATTGTAAAGAGCTTTCTTAAATAATGTGAAGACCACTTCATCAAGTTAGTTAAACACTTTCAAAGAGAGTTGAGATAAGCAAGGGAAACTTCAGTTAAAAATATTAGTTAATTTCACTTTAGAGTTAAGAGCACTCACCGACTAGCAGTTTGTTTAACAAGAGACGTAGTCTTTGACTGAAGGGTTATTTCAAACTGGAACTCGTTTCACTGGAACTCGTTTGTATACATGCAGTTTTTCCTCGTCGTTTAACTTCATGGGTTTTATTTCCGGCTGTTTAACTATAAACGGTCAAGTCAGTGAGTAAAAAGCATATAAAATACATCAAGGGAGTTTTAGTATTGTATGCAAATTGTAAAGTACAACGCGTAAAGCGGGGCGATATCCTTCGCTTATCATGTAGAAGGTACTCGTATATATATTCTCTCTTTATATGACTTATTTAAATTTCTTTGTTATAAAGGAAAAGCTGTTATCGTTGGCCTTATTTATTATGTTTATTACATTGGAATTATGAATCTAAGAGCTTGGTCACAAAGGCTTAAAGGAATCGTTTGTTTGGATGCGCGATGAAAGAAGGTTTCATTACGCAAATTTTCGCTAAAGACGCCGCCCGACGTGCTCCTACGCCTTTTGTTTTAATTATGAAGTTTTGCGTTTATTAATTTGGTACAACTGAAAGTATGTAAGAAAATGTTGGAAGTGCCCTTACCTCAATTACTTTTTTTATTTTAGTCAGTTAAAGATGTCAAAGTAAGTAGGTATGGTTAGCAACAAAAATCGATTAAATTTACGCCAAATAAAACTAAACGAACACCAAATGATTAATCGATCTCATTTTTAGCATTACATTTGATAGCAAATAGTTAAAATACTATTTGAATTTTATTCCTCTTCCAATTTACATTACCTATATATTTTGAAATATTCAATTAGAAAACTATAATGTTATTCGACTTTTGTTTCCACATAAAAATCAAAACAATTGCCGCAATAATTTGTCCATATTATAGTGAGTTTTCTCGTAACCTGTCAAAATTAAATGGCTGCCGAGTACTTTCGCCACGTAAAATATTACAACCATAATAACAAGTTGCGTTTCAATTACCAAATCTTGACACCAAACTAGTAATTTTATAAACAGGCAGTAATTTCATAAACAGCCTTTTTTAAATCATGGTCGTCACGAAACTATTAGCCGGGTTAAATATAGTTCTTTTGAAAATGGAACTCCGCCTAGATATGATCAGCTTACACTCGAGAAAGCTTTTACGTTTTATCCTTGACACGTTGGTTTTAATTACTGAATAGAAAGGACAGATATTTACTAATAGTTTTATAAGTAGGAAGCAATGAACAGATAAGTAGAAAGGTTTTAATGTTTGTATGAGATAAGGTCGAGAATACTTCAGGAAACTGACTCCCAATTTTTACAATTTTGTACTGCAAAGACATTTTTTAAGGCTTTGCCCCACATTCGATTTTTGTCCTGTATCGTGGGTGTGTTTACAAACATATAAACTCACATACACAACACCCAGAGCCGGAACAACTATTTGTAGATCATAAAAATAATCGTTGCGTGCGGGAATCGAACCCGCGATACGCAGCACAGCAGTTAATTGCTCAACCACTGCGCCGACCTTGCGCCCATAAATTTTATTTCAAACCTAATTATAATTTTTAAAAATACCGCTAAATGATGCAGAGCTCTCGTTAACATTGACACAGCGTAAAATTAAATAATTAAGCACCTATTAAGAAGGTGTAGGAAGGGTAGCTGTGAAATTACTACATTTTTAATTACTACAAATCCACAGACCACGACGGCACTTCGGTGGCCGCGGTAGTTTCGTGCTCTGTGAAAAAATCGAACACTTGTCGCCATATTATCCATTCTAATTATATATTATAAATGCGAAAATAACTCTGTCTGCGCGTCAGTTATCTTTTCACGCTTAAACCGCTGAACTAGTTGAACTTTGGTATGGAGACAGTTTAAGATCCTGGGAGGGAAATACGATAGTTTTTATCCCGGCAATCATCTTTATGGGGGTCGAAGTTTGTATTGTGAACCGATAATTTCTCCATAAATTACTAATAAAATTTACTAATGCTACGCAGACGAAGTCGCGGGCAAAAGCTAGTTTTAAATATTATTTGGAATGATATTTTTTTTATGTATTGTTTGCTTGCCTACCCCAAATCCTTCAATAATTCTTCTCTTGCTCCCAGTAGAACCAGCCGTCCAAATCAACTTAACATCTTATTCAGAAACACACAATATAAAATAAATAAACAAAGCTTATAATACCTTAAAGCATTTATTTCACACGATAATATCGCATAGGTACAGCTCAGAACTTTGTAGTTTATATGCAGATTATTTGATGCAGATTAAAGCTCTTTTGAAGTTCAATATAAAGACTATATTGTCGTGTTTGTAAGGTCTGCCTTCGGCTATTTGGCGACCTTCATTTCCATAAAAATAATAAAGTTTTCATTTTACGACGGATGAGGACGGTATATCGATTACCGTCCTCATCCGTGAGGCTTTAAAACTGATTCATGATTTTATTTTCTTTTATTAATGTCTACAATATGATTATTTATTTCTGCGTTTTATGACTACTGGATGGATAAAAAAATACAAGGCTGTTAGCAGAATTTTATTAAGACATAAAAAATCTAAGCAAATTAGCACAAACAGATATTTTAATATCACTTGATTTGATTTGAATTAAAAGCATTCTTCACTGTAGAGAAGTTTGGATTAGAGGGAGGCAGCGTCTTGTGAGTAATGTAAATATAAAAAAAAACAATTAGTGCGCACTTAATTGAGATTAAACGCTTATTTTATGTAAAACCCTTTTTGCCATAAATAATCTTATTTTTTTTTTAAATAATTAAACGATGGCAAGACCCGTAATATATTTTAACGGCCTATCGAATGATACCCCATACCAATAGATAGAAGAGAAAAAAATAAACATCCCAACTTTACGTGTATAAGTACCCTAAAAAAGAATATTTCCCTCTTTTTCATGATTTTATTTTACCATTTTGTCGGCGTGATTAATATGTATATCCAATGCCAAATAATATATTTCTAGTACTAAGAGTCTCTGAGCTAAGCTGCGGAAAGACTGACAGATGGACATGGCGAAACTATAAGAGTATCTTGTTGACATCGGAACCCTAAAAAATGTGGGCATATTGGAGTCGGACATCCGCTTTATTGGTAGACAAACATTTACGAGAATGATAGCCTTATTCACTACATGGGTTTGTTTCAGGACCTGAAAATTGCTTATTTGTCCAGCGTAACTACCAAACTGATGAATTTACGCCACAGCCTGAATACTGTATACATTAGTTAAATAATAAATGATAACAGTACTGTGTGCTAGACATAACTAAGCTGGACAACTTAATTAATATTATGTGGGTATGTTTTTTTAGGTTTATACTAAAAACTTACAAAATCCTTGTGGTAGTCACAATTGTTGTAAATTGTTATAAGAGTTTATTCAGGCTCAAATCCGACCCCTAAGCTGCTATCTACTAGGTTATTGCAAATGTAAGACTTTGTTTGATCTTTTATTTTTGCTTTTAGAAATGCTCATGCATACTGCGCTACCATGGGGAGATAGCGCAGTTATGTGTGGCACTAACCCACTAAAACTACACAGTGTCCTCATGTGCCGCTTATGGCGGGAAGACGCACACGGGCACGCGTTAGCACTCACCGAGAACCCGCCGCGGCTGTCCGTCATCGTACCCTCCTGGGTATCCAAATTTTTTTTTTATTTATTTCATATCGCGTTTGAACACTATCTCACCTGATGGTAAGCGATGGAGTACACACTTGACTTAAAACCTAGTTTCAAATAACGGAAAACGCAGATTTTAGCTTTAAGCTAAAAACTGTATATCAGTTACCTACTTAAGGGGCTGAGGACGAACAGTTGACAATCGACATCTGAGGTTCTAAGCCACGCCCACTGTCATCGATAGTTTAGGGGAAAACTTAAATTGGAGCGAATAGTATTTGAAAATTAAATACACAAGGCTGACCACAGAGGCCTATATCGTAAACGGACTCTTCCGATGGTTTTTTACAAAAATATAACCGCGCAAGTTCTTATTTCAAACTGGCTAGCATCTGACATCAGATCGTTCACTGTTATTTTGCCTATAAATGCAACCAATAAGGTTGCATTTATGCTGCTAGGAAAATAAAGATCACTAAAATAGGTAATCTGGCTAGTGTCATACGAGTCTTTGCCGTGCAAATTAAATAAATATTATAATTATGTCTGCTTCTATGCGACTGCCACATATAAGTACACAGTACGTTACATTTTTTTATATTGGTTTAATAGCTAGATAATTTTATTTATATTATTTTAATGAGTTTTACTATACTGAAATAGACTGTGCAATATTAAACTGAAAACTTTACATTTGAATTGAGATTTTGTGCTTTCAGTTATCAATTTTATCATTATTTACAATACGAAAGTCACATCAAATTGTAAAGACACCTTAAATTAGCAAATATCCAAAACTTACTAGGTTTGGAATTGTCTTTTTTAGGCATGTTTAAAATATGCAATAGAATGTATGACGCTATTAATATCATTTGTACAATTAGTAGGTTCATATTGCTTGTTTAGTATTCTCTTGAAATCTTAATATATCATTTCGTTACTAATACAAGATGACTTTCCGCTATCCTGGAATATAATAATTATAAAGCATATATACACCAGCCCTCTGTGGCGAGGTCACGTGGTGCCGCTTTTCTGTATATTAGAGTTAAAAAACAAATAGACAGGGCGCAAAAAACACGGTCATGTAAACTTTATCTATCTATATAAATAAAAAAAAACCGGCCAAGTGCGAGTTGCACTCGCGCACAAAGGTTCCGTACCATTATCGCAAAAAACGAAAAAAACACGTATGTTGTATGGGAGCCCCACTTAAATATTGATTTTGTTCTGTTTTTAGTATTTGTTGTTATAGCGGCAACAGTAATACACCATCTGTAAAAAATTTAATTGCCTTGCTATCACGGTTCATGATATACAGCCTCGTGACAGACGGACAGACAGACAGGGAGATAGACGGAACCCTAAAAATGCTGTATGTTATTCAAAATCAAAATATATTTTTTTATTTCACATAGGCCTACATGGGCACTTATAAAACGTCGACAAAAGGTGCACGGTTCGGGTTGGTCGTTTCCTATGGAGAAGAACCGGCAAGAAACTCCATGGTTACTCTTTTAAAAATGGTTTCTTTTTACAATATTTCCATGTGACAGCATTAGTACTTAGATATGGGGGGACAACGTAGGCCCGACTTATGACAATAAGTCGTAAGAAACTAAAAAAATAAAATAAAAAGATTATATATTATATAAAAAAAGTTAACAAATGTTAACTAGCATCTAGAAGGCCTAAAATGTTCACACATTCACAAAACAATCGGTAAAAGAATCTATACAAAGGTAAAAAATAAATAAAAATAAGTATAACAAGACTAAATTTATCATGTGGCACAAATTTTGTTATCAGTGCTGTAACTATTCTTAGCAAAGGGCTATAAAGATGATTGAAAACCATTGTAAAAACTTAAAAAGTCTAATTAAAAGAAGGAAAGAAAAAATGAGATTGAGAATAGTTAGAGACATCCACATATTTGTGCTGTTTACAAGTTACCAGGGAAGCTGCATGCGCAGAAGGAGCTAAGGCCAAATGTTTTTATCTTCAACGTAGTCCTTGATTTTATAATATGCTTTTTTAACAAGGATACGTTTGATGTAGTTTTTGAACTTTCCATCGGTCAGTTCTATAACTGACTTTGGCAACTTGTTATAAAAGCGTATACTGTTTATAAGAAAAGACTTGCTAGTTTTCATTAATCTGAATTTGGGTATTACAATTTCGTGCTTACTGCGTGTATTTAAATTATGGAAGTCGCTTCTAGTTTTGAAAAGCCCTCGATTTTTACGGACATACAAAATACATTCCAAAATATAAAGTGAAGGTAGAGTCAGTATATCGATCTCTTTAATTCTTTATTGTAAGCGTCTCACTAGAGAACGGCTGAAACTATTTGTTGCTATTGTTTGTTATATATCAATCAATCATTTATTTGCTATAAGTATTGGTACAGAGTAGGTGTTTAAAGCTAATATAGAAAGAAAGAAAATGTTTATATGCACCAGGCACAACGCATGCCATAAAAAAGACCGGCTAAGTGCGAGTCGGACTCGCGCTCGAAGGGTTCCGTACTTGTTAAATTGTGGTTTACGATCTATGACGTATTTAAAAAAAACTACTTACTTGAACTCGTTCAAACCAATTTTCGGTGGAAATTTACATGGTAATGTACATCATATATTTTTTTTTAGTTTTATCATTCTCTTATTTTAGAAGTTTCAGAGGCGGGGGGGCACATTTTACCACTTTGGAAGTGTCTCTCAAGCAAACTATTCAGTTTAGAAAAAAATATATTAGAAACCTCAATATCATTTTTGAAGACCTATCCATAGAACCCCACACGTACAGGTGGGATGAAAAAAAATTGAGTTTCAGTTTTTGTCTATTTTTATTTGAAAATCTTAATGCGGTTCACAGAATACACCTACTTACCAAGTTTCAACAGCATAGTTCTTATAGTTTCGGAAAATGTGGCTGTGACATACGGACGGACAGACAGACAGACATGACGAATCCATAAGGGTTCCGTTTTTTGCCTTTTGGCTAGGGAACCCTAAAAAAGAAAACATAAATACTAAAAACAGTGTATCCTATAAATCCTAAAAATCCTCCTATAAATACTAAAACCTCACAATCACGTATATGTTACTGTAAAAGCCGAACTGTTGTTTGACTAACAAACTATTATTGTAGCCCGTTATTGCAATTGGGATAGTTAATTGCGAGAAATACAGGACTGATCAATGTGGTGATTCTTGGTGAACTTTATGTCCACATGTGGACGATTTTTGGTTGATACGATGGAAAATCTCAAATTCGTGAGAAATAGATTATCATTTCTCACGAATTTGAAATTTTTTGGTCAGTTCTAGGTGCCGTATGTTAGAAAGAAACAAAGATTGAAACAAATGGATAAGAAGAATTTTATTAGTTCTGTCATTTCGAGACACTGCCGGCGCGGTTGGTACGACCATTCCATGTTCTGTGTTTTTTGCTTCTATTGTTTTCACATGAACGAAGAATGTTAAAATAGTATTCGACCTCATCTATATTTTAAATATTGTTTAATTCAAATTGAGATAACATTTTTTGTATTTTCAAAGATGTTCAAATACTTTTTAGTTATGGACTTAGTAAGTAAATAAACTAAACGACGTGAGTCGTTTATAATACAACAAAAATATAGATGCCAGTGACAGCGGTAGTGCCAAAAAATAAAAATAATACAGACTTTGACAATATTACTTGTGATTTCGTTAGTTCCAATTAAAGCCACCAGGCTACATGATCTGGCTGCATTATACCTGATATTTTTTTGACAGATTGAATTGACGAGAAATAAATTGAATATTTTTTTTGCTTTTTGCGGAAAAAAGCGACATACGTGCACCTAGCATCGCCGCAAAGCGGTCACTGTCGAATTGTACTGGATGGAAAGAGAAGCACGATGGAATTTGTATAGACTTTTTTACAAAACATAATAATTTGAATTACTTAAAAATAATGAATGAAACTTCAATATATAAGACAATGAAGTTTTGCGTCCTTTTATGATACGGTATTGTTGTTAATTGTACAAATGTAAGCTGGTTAGTATTACCGGAAAAATCTTTTGAAAATCACGGTAAGAGGTTACTTTGCCATTCAATTGCATCGAGCTTTTTAACGTAAACGTGTTTCGACCACAACAAAGTTTTCGGAAATATGATCAAGATTAACATATCTTTTTTCTGCTGCCACATCTTCAATAGATTTGGCTAAAAAATGTTTAAAAGAAAGCCTATTTTGAGTATTCAGCCCACAGATTCATCATCATCATCATCATCTTCATTTCAGCCAAAAGACCTCCACTGCTGGACATAGGCCTCCCCAAGCCTCGCCACACTGATTGGTCCTGTGTGTCTTGCATCCTCTGTAACAGATTACTCGACTTTAATTACAAACGAAATCAGGTTGGCAATTTCGGTTTTTTGAAGAACGTTTGCTTTGCAAACGTAATTGAACTACCTATATTTTTACATTTATTGACGCCGAGACGAAACTGCGACTTGATAGTTCCATGAGACTGCCTTAAGGTAACAGAGTGGCAACCGTTCAATATACACACAGTTCTAAATACCAGATAGGACGGTACGATTTTCCTGCAAAGCGTCTCAAAGCTTAAATTGTAAACCTATCTTCAAAGACATTCCTCATAGCTACGGCAGGCGATTTCCAAAGAACGATGTATTTTCCATTAAACCATGTTGCGACCAATGCAATGGATTTCGTCACTAGTACGGTATCCGTCAAAGTTATTCTGGAACGCTATGCAGACATGCAACTATGCTATTTCAGTCAAAACTGATAAAATCTTTCGTGCTCGCAAGAATGTTAACAATTAACAAAGTTTAAAACATAGGTTTCGATATTATGAAAATAGACACTAACTACTGGAAGTAGCGAGATAGTCCAATATATTTTAACACGCTTTTATTAGCATTGGTATGTATGTATCTATGTAACGGAATCTTTGACCGTGATTTTCACCCCCTTCCAAACGTCGGATTAATTTGAAACTTTGCACACTTATCAAGGACCGATGAGAATGCAATTTTATTTAGTTATTAAAATTATTTTCTACTTTTTAGTTTGATTTGCTATTAAAGCATGTTTTTTTAGATTTTTTAATCCATTATTTTTATCACTTACTGACATGAGAATCAAACGTAAATAACAGCAATAAAGGTTCTTAATCGAGTTAAAACATTAATCCCCTAATCTACTATGATCACGTATCTCGTAGGAAGAATTTCTCCCATTAGATTCAGATTTAGAGGTTATTAAAGTGCCTACCGTCTAGTACCTATTACTACATATCTATCTATCTAATACCTTTAAACGAGCAATTCTTGTATTTATGTTTCTTATATATATAATCTGAATCTCGGAAACAACTCCAACGATTTTCATGAAATTTAGTATGCAGGGGGTTTCGGAGGCGATAAATCGATCTAGCTAGGTTTTATTTTTAGAAAACGTCGTTTTCTCAATTTTCAACCGAGCTGAGCTCGGTAGCCGAGGTACTTATAATAATATGTAGCCAGCAAAGTAGTTATTACTAAGAGACTACCTTTAAAGTTGTATGGGAGAAGAAAACGTGCTGGGTTGATAGACGTATTTGATATTGGGATTATGTCAATCTGATGGTGACTTCGTTAAATCAATCATTCTTGTCCCCTTGACGCGTGATCTGCACACCATTGGTAAGCATTGCATAAGCTATTCTTTTTCTAATGTCTCTGTAATTATACGCTTCAGTTTAATTAACTTATTCACTGATATAGTTAACATTGTATCAGCTATCGATTCACAAACTCGCAAAAATGATATATATGTTAAAAGGTGTTTGTTTGCAATCTGGGCCTCATTTGCAAGGTCGCGTATATGTACATTGGCTTAGTAAACAAAAGAAGAAATTGAAGGTGAGTGCTCAATTTTTCATGTTGCCAACATTGTACATCCATGATACGGGACACCAAAACGTCAAAACTCGCAAAATAATATTGAAAAAGCTATTTACTAAGTTCCAACGCATAACGTAATTTTGGTGTTCTCCACTTATGCTTTAAACCTTGTTGTTTCTTCGTATCGGGCGTTGGTATGATCACCGACAAAAGTGGAAGAAAACTGTTTTGTTATCAGACAATTAACTTACTCAAAAAATTTTAAATTCATGTCATAATTTTATCTTACCGATAGTAAGCGTCAAAAATTTGTCAAAGAGAGGAAAATTAGTAGGTTTTTGACTGGTTGTAATAAGAATGTGTGTGATTGGTTGTGTTCTTCAAAATACGGGAATTGAATTTGTTCACCTTCTTGTCATAGTAAGGGGCAACCCCTACTTTATATATTAATTGACATAAGGTCGTGTACGTTAAAATGTAGCACGAAGGCTTAAGATTGACATTCGCTTACGAAACGTCACGTAATCACAGATCAAATCCGAAATTCTGGATTTTTAAAACAAAACAATGAAGGTATAGTCCAAGGCAAAAAACAAAGAAAACAATAACATTTCATGTTAAAACAGCTCAATTTGAGTTTAATTTATAAAAATTTAATACTGCCATGACTCCGTTTCCAACAAATTCAGTTTATTTTCGGAATGTTCTCCTGAATGTTAGCGACAAATGGAGTTTCTAAAACGTATTTGATTCTGATTCAATTAATGAACAGAATTCCTTGATTATTAAAGCAGGAGAATGCCGAAAATTAATTCTGAGTCGACAGATTTGTGAAATTCTGTTATTGTTTGAGCTTGCAAGAAGCTTTTGAACTATTTTCAACCTGTCTATAGTGAAGTCTAGACTTCAAGCCTAAAACCAGATTGTGACTTCAGATAATATTTTATTTAAGTTTAAGTACCTAATCTAACTAAATAAATTAACTAAATTGAAGTACAGAAATAAAAGAAAGTCAATTTCAGGAGATAGCAAACACATTCAAATAAGTGACCCTTTAACTGTTTCATATAATAGAAGATTTTGATATTATATAGATAATATTTATTTTGATGATAATAATTGAAGTCAAGCATTTAATTCTATATGAGATTCGAAAGCTAGAAACTCTATAATTCAACCTAAGGACAGACAAAAAAAAAAACAAAACTTGAAAAAAACAGCCCCCGAAAAAACAGTTGTATATAAGTAAAAAAAGCGTTGAAAATACAAAGGAAACTTTATGCTAAAATGAAGGTTGTTAAGGACTTTAAAGTTCTAAGGTACCTTGTATTTGACGAAACTGTTAGCAAAATAACAAAATCAGGATATAAGGTTCACAGGATCGTGCTGGGAATAAGATTTTATCAAGATAATTTGAGAGATAAACCAGATAGAAACTAAAGTCACCGTCAGATAACAAAAAAATAAAAGTTGTTGACACCTGCCTACCAATTTATTCCAATATTCCAAAAGGATACGAAAAAAAAAATGTAAAGGCAGTATCGCTAACACAACCATAACAAACGTATCGCGGTAAGGGGCGTCCTTGACCCTTTCTCTTGGCATTCAGTAATGAGTGAAAACCCCATAAACGCGTGGACTGATTTACATGGTTTAAACGGATACAAATGGTTCTACGCCTATACCTTTCATTATCAAAATATATAAATAAACAAAGATCATGTTTTCAAGTAACGTAATAATACTGTTTGGTACAAGTCGGAGCATCATCATCATCATATCAGACGAAAGACGTCCACTGCTGGACATAGGCCTCCCCTTTCCTCCTCCCTCCTCTCATCTACAAGTCGCATCAATGAGTTTATGTTTTGTTATCTGGTGGAGACTTTAAGTAGATAGAATCGAGAGTAGTCGGCTAAAGTCCCAGTTTTGATTTTACCTGATACTCTTTACAGTGAAATTGTTTTTTCATAATGAGACTGCTTATTGTGAATCTGATAGGATGCTGGAAACGATTCAATGGAGTTTTAAATGTAGGTATAGGATTATTTTTAGATGCCTGTAGGCATATTATTTTCTTTAAATCGTTTATACATTTTACTGAAACGGGCTTTAATCCTCAAGGATTTTCTTTTGCAGAGCAATTGTTTTTTTTAGGGTTCCGTACCTCATAAGGTAAAAAAAGGAACCCTTATAAGATCACTTTCTTGTCCGTCGGTCCGTGTATCACCACCGACTTTCTGAGGAACGGGTGGACCTAGCAAGTTGAAATTTAAATACCAGATACTGAGGTATTAAACCTATTAGGTATATAAAAATCTAGGTCCTGAGTCAACCCAATAAAAGGATATAAGCAAATTTAGATTTTCACGAAAACTTGTAAGTACCAAAATTTACAGCACAAATAAAGGAAAAATTCCAAAAATAAAAAAATAAATAAAATTAATGTAAATTTTGATACTGACAAGTTTTCGCTAAAATCTACATTTGCCCATATCTTTAAAACTTGCCACCAATAAAAATGATACTAATTTTATTATGGCGGTGTGTAATAAGTACGGAAGCCCCGGTGCACGAGTTCGACTCGCATTTGACCGGATTTTATTTCCGAGCTTATTTTGGTCCGTCAGGTATCGAATCAAGTAGAATTTTCGAAATGGACTATAAGTTCATTGGAATTCGAGACAGCATTGACGTCGCCAAATCACTGCGCGCTGATTCCCGATGTTAAAAATATCGTGTTTGTCCGCTGGCCTTAATACGAATATTGAATAGCAAATATTTAAAAAATGCACCAAAGAAATGCAATAACTATCGTTGTAAAGTTGTTTGCTTCGTTGACGCATGAGAGTTTATCGAAGTAACATTACAATATGCGTGATGTGTGAGCAAGATGGATCGATCAAGTGAAAGACTAGTTGACCTCCAAATTCTACACGGTCGTAAGGTACGCGTTGGATAAAAACTGGTGGAGGCAGGTCATCCACTCCAGATGCAACCCTGATGCTAACTACGATCCTCAGACATGAGGGACCAAGAGAGAGAGATGCCTGACGTATGAAGCGTCACAGTGCTAAACGGAGTACGGGGTAAATATATTAAGTTTCACCCAAGCATAGGACCGGAAGGCCATAGCATACTTTTTAGCCCGGAATAATTCACGGTTTCTATTGCTACGGAAGCAAAGGAGCAAGTAATCAATAATTCTATTTTCATAAATTCTTATTTATTTTATTAATATCCGACTGCACTAAGTAGCTGAATTCATTTGAATTGCAAGGGTTAATTTCTCTCATTTCTCACAATTTCTTCAACCATTTAGTCAACCTGACCTCATTAATACTCGTTATTTTTCCTAGCCTATTTTACCGGTATTTTCTAGGCTTTGAACCGGGAATGATTCTGCGAAATGTCTCCATTAAACGAAGGGTTTGTGGAGATGTGAATGCTCTTGATTACTTTTCTGTACTAGGAACCCGATTGCAAGGACATTAGTTTGTACTATCAGGATATTCGCAAAGTCAATTTTGCATTTTATATAGAAGCCAGTAAGGTGGAGCTTGTGGCAAAATTATTACAGCTGCACGGGTCCATCTTCAAGAATAAACAAGGCTTACCGAGGTTGATCTGTGGATGGGTGACCGTCCATTGCATACCAAGAGTACTAGGTTCCTTGGAAAATACATTAAGCCGTTAGTCCCGGTTGTTATTTGGATCTTTGACAGTCGTTACGGATGGTCAAAAGACTGCAATTTTAAATCAGTCTTGCCAAAGGGTATCGCGAACCCAGTTAATAGTTTGTGGAGGTTAGATAGGCAGTCGCTCCATGCAGAATACTGGTGCTCAGTTATATCCAGTAATACTAGAAGCCCCAACATAGTCCGTGAAAGTCCTGGGTAGATTGATATAAAAGCTAATAAGGTAACATTGATAATTCTTTCAAGTTAACGCCGTACCGCAAACGGGCCAAGAGGCTTATTGGCAACGATGCCCTGGTCACATCAAAGCTCCAGAGCCTCAAACATCATTTCATTTCGGGGAGGTGCGATGGAAGTGCACAATTTAATTACGCCTAGTCCTTTCCATCATTGGACTACAAGACGTACAGCAATGCACCATAGGTACATGGTTAAGATCCCTCCCATACGCACAATTCGTTTAGCTAATACTTTCAATGTGCGCACAGGTAAGGAGTGGCAACCCATGCCGGATTCTTTGTTTCCAGATTGCTACAAGCTTGGGGTCTTTAAGTCAAGAGTGAAAAGGCTACTTCTAGGCAACAGTGCTACACCGTAGACCACATCATCGCTTACCAGCAGGCAAGATAGTGGTCAAACCTAAGCATATCGTTAAATAAAAAGTTCTTGAAATGCCACCACCTACCGATCTATTTTCTACCTAAAAAGTAATTCGAAGAAAATACTTCACTCACATTTTTGCATACATAACACTAAAATCATAAAGCTAGCTTATACATAGAGGTCAGGACTTAAAGGTAGAATATGAATGAAATTTAGCTCAGCGGCAAACTTTGATGCTCACTGGCGAGTGCGTTTGAGTTAAAAGCACTATTCAATAGTTTGCTGCAATAGGCAAGTGGTAGTAGAAAGGTCATCAACTTTTTCAACCTTTAGATATTTAAGTAGTTTGGAGAAAATTTTAATACTGTAGGTAATAAAAGGTAAGGACATTAAGGTATATTCATGAATTTCGTTTGACTCCATATCATAAGGCCTTATTCGTAAAACCTCCTATGAGCAGATCATCCTAATTTCAAAATGATCTATTAGCAAAATGCAGTATTATCAGAATGAACTACTTTCAAAGTACAGTGATGCTAAAAAATAATATGGATTTTTCGTTCATTGTACAATTTATTTTAAAAGTAAAATTGTAACAAATAGAAAATTAAAGTAATATTGCAATTTAAAGCGAATCAACCGCCTGATGATGGTATTAAAAAGACTGTAGGTCTGTTCAAGGGTTCGATGGAACAGAAAACTGTAATGCGATCTCACAGTCGAGAGTGGACAGATGGGCGATTTCGCGTAAATGGCCGAGATAGTTGACTGGATATTATCTAACATATAATCCTTATCATCATCATAACATGCTCCTAACATAATAGATACAATATGGGTGTACAAAACACCTCTGCTGACCTTTTCAAACCATCAATATTAACCACCGTCACTAAACCCTGTAAACCGGAAATTTCAGCCGATATTGAAGGCATACTATAAACTCTAAATAATGTTCAGTAAATCTCCAGCTTCGTCGAAACGGTATTTAACCCTTTCTCGGTTTGTTTACATAGGACTTAATCCCTAAACAACGTGGAATGGACTTTGATGCAGGGATCTGCAGTCCGGGGAACCTTTTACAAGATTTTGATTTAGAGTTAAGTAATTTTGAGTTAAAGTTGAGTCCTTTATTTGGACGAACATTTTTATTTATTTGTTTATTTAACAACGAATGTACACACTTACAATAAACAAACAAGAAAAAGTAAAAGTCACTCATTTTTATTTCTTGTTATTTGTTACCGTCCCCACCCTTATATATTTTGTAGCTATTTCCTCCACTCGACTCAACCTCGAACAATTATAGCTTGGCATTTATTGTTTAGTTTTTTCTGTCATCATGGCGACTGAGTCGAGTGGAGCACATACTTGTGTGTAAGCGTTCGGACTTTTTCGATGACAATAGATTTATTTCGTTGTATTCTATGAAATATACAGACTTCGTTTCAGTACCTCGCACTGGTTCACTGTTGCTACATGTACCTATTAAAATATTAACGTTCTATCCACTCAAAACATTATATTTGAAATATTTATTTATGTGTTTGTATCATCGTCTCAACCCTAACATTAATTAAGTATTTGTTTGGTTTTTGTATTCTGCACAATCCATTAGCATAATATTTTTTTCACATAGAACAAATAAGAAAATAGTTAGAATCGCTCTACAACAAGACTGTTAATTAAAATTATAAGATATCTACAACAAGACTGTTAATTAAAATTATTATATATACCAAAAAAGAAAAAAAAAACTAGACTCCGTAAAAACATTAATGAAATTCAGAATAATTGAAAGTGAGCAGGCGAAAAAGTTATTTATCTTAACAAAAAATTGAGGTCAAGGTATATCAGTTGTCTACCTGATAGACTATTAATGGTCAATCAAAAAAAAATGGTAAATGAAAATTCCTAGTAATGGTCAATTATTAAATAATAAAAAACTCCTTTAAACTCCGTGTGTCTACCAGGGTGGCGTACCTTATACTCAGAATATCCTCAAGATATTCGCTGAAGGTCATACAGGTCTACGCCCCAACCTCGGCACACCCCGACGATGAGGTAGAGACCATGTATGAGGATATCTCCAGAGCCATGCATGGTTTCAAAACTCACTTCACCGTTGTCATGGGGGACTTCAACGCGAAACTCGGCAAACGAGACGAGGATGAGCTGCAAGTGGGGCAATTTGGAGTTGGACAACGGAACCACCGGGGTCACCTACTGGCCAGTTTTATGGAGAAGGCGGGCCTCTATATGATGAACTCCTTCTTCAAAAAGCGTGAACACAGGAAGTGGAACTGGCAGAGCCCCGATGGTGCAACAAAAAATGAGATTGACTTCATCATGTCAACCAAGAAGCAAATGTTCAATGATGTCTCTGTGATCAACTCGGTAAAAACCGGGAGCGATCACCGCATGGTAAGAGGCACATTGAACATTAATATTAAGCTTGAAAGGTCTCGACTTATGAAGTCCACGCTCCGGCCAGCACAGATCCAGGTCCAAAACCCCGAATCGTTTCGAGTGCCTAGGGAGCTCCGTGGATGAATATAGCAACGGGTTCGTGGAAGCTGTCCATACAGTCGGGTCTAAGTTTTTAAGACCCGTCGTACAGATAGAAACAAAAAGCTCTCTGATCATACCCTCAAGCTTATGAAGGAGAGGCGTGAGATGACCCTGCAGTCTTCAGATGAGGCGTGCAAATACCAGCAGCTCAATAGACAGATCTCTAAATCCTTGAAAAGAGATCTCCGCCGCTTCAGTACCGAGCGTATTAAAGACGCGATCGAGCGAAATAAAGGCTCCAAAGTGTTTTCAAGGGATCTGGCTATTGGGCAGAGCCAACTCACGAAACTGAAGACCGACGATGTCAGGATCGTATCCGCCAAACCGGAGCTTCTCAGGGAGATCGAGACATTCTATGGGCAGTTGTACACATCGATCAGCAAGCCCGTTGCGAGTCTAGCAAATGACCCAAGAGCTAGATTGACACGACACTATACCGAAGATATCCCGGACATCAGCCTGTACGAGATTAGGATGGCTCTGAAACAGCTCAAAAACAACAAGGCGCCGGGTGATGACGGAATTACGGCCGAACTCCTGAAGGCGGGTGGAAAACCGGTCCTTAGGGCCCTTCAGAAGCTGTTTGATTCCGTCATACTCGAGGGAAAAACGCCACAGGCATGGTGCGGGGGTGTGGTGGTACTCTTCTTCAAGAAGGGCGACAATGCCCGGTTGAAGAACTATAGGCCCATCTCACTTCTTAGCCATGTCTACAAGTTGTTTTCAAGAGTCATCACGAATCGTCTCGCGCACAGGTTAGACGATTCGCAGCCCCCCGAACAAGCCGGATTCCGAAAAGGCTTTAGCACCGTAGACAACATACATACGCTGCGGCAGGTTATACAGAAGATCGAAGAGTATAACCTGCCTCTCTGTTTAGCGTTTGTGGACTACGAGAAAGCCTTCGTTTCGATAGAGACTTGGGCTGTACTGCAGTCTCTCCAACGGTGCCAGATCGACTACCGGTACATTGAGGTGTTGAAGTGTTTGTACAAAAACGCCACCATGTCAGTCCGTCTTCAGGATCAGACCTCGAAACCAATCCTTCTCCAGCGCAGCGTGAGACAGGGAGACGTCATTTCTCCGAAACTGTTCACTGCTGCGCTGGAGGATGTCTTCAAGGTTCTGGACTGGAGGGGGCTGGGCATCAACGTTAATGGCGAGTACATTACTCACCTTCGGTTTGCCGACGACATAGTGGTCATGGCTGAGACCATGGAGAGCCTCAGTAAAATGCTCGATGACCTCAGTAGAGCTTCCGAAAGAGTCAGTCTTAAAAAGAACATGGACAAAACCAAGATCATGGTGAATGCCCTGTAACACCCACTCCTATCAAGGTCGGAGACTCTACTCTCGAAGTTGTAGACGATTATGTCTACCTGGGACAAACGGTCCAGTTGGGTAGGACCTATTTCGAGAAAGAGGTCAACCGTCGAATCCGACTCGGCTGGGTGGCGTTCGGGAAGTTGCGTGGTATCTTCTCGTCCAATTTACCGCAGTGTCACAAGACAAAAGTCTATGACCAGTGTGTGTTACCAGTGATCACCTATGGGAGCGAGACGTGGTCGCTCACAATGGGCCTTATCAGAAAGCTCAAAGTCACCCAAAGGGCAATGGAGAGGGCTATGCTCGGAATTTCCTTGCGTGATCACGTCAGAAATGATGATATCCGCAGGAGAATCAAAGTTACCGACATAGCCCGAAGTATTGCCAAACTTAAGTGGCAGTGGACAGGGCACATTGCTCGCAGAACGGATGGCCGATGGGGCCGAAAAGTTCTGGAATGGCGACCGCGAACCGGAAGACGATACGTTGGAAGGCCTCCCACTAGGTGGACTGATGACCTGGTTAAGGTTGCGGGAAGGCGCTGGATGCGAGACGCACGGGATCGGTCAATGTGGCGACGCCTGGGGGAGGCCTATGTCCAGCAGTGGACGTCTTTCGGCTGAAATGATGATGATGATGAAAAAACTCCTTCACGGTTCATGTAGTTCAAGTATTATTATAGCTTTAGAAGGTAATACGTGGAAATAATAGAAGAAAACAGAGTCGATGGTGAAATCTCAAAATGATTGATCATAATTGGGTAATTTCGATGCGCTAGCGTTTAGCGTCATGCGATAGCGCTTGACAACGCCATACACTTTTGTAATTTTTACAATGGCCATCACGACGCTTTCGTTGAAAGAATGCCACTTCTCTCGAGCCTCTGGTCGTTTTTGTAATCCTCCTAAAGAAATAAATAATATTGAACATTTAAAAAATAAAACTTTTGAATGTTCAATATTATTTGATAGACTTTATAACCATAATCAATTTTTATTGACTCTTCAAACTTTTCGTTCCATAACTTTTCTAAAAACATAAAATCAGTTATACTTTTAACTTCCCAAAGAAAACCTCTGACTAACCGCGCTCCATATTACAATAATTCTGCCGTACCGTGAGCTCAATTATTTCCCTAAAACGTATCCCCAACCAAAATGCATGCAGGAGATAAAAATAAACAGAGGTTACCATTATAGAATGAGCTGTCTTCTGTCAGTCGATTCTTTGTTTCCTGCATTGTAGTAGAGCGGCTACTGTTCAGAGTAAAACTAGAGATCTTTTTACTGTGGTTAGGGTGACGTCGAAGCATTCTTGCATCGGGAGGCAGTCGACTAGACGGCGCCAGTCGTGACTCATCGTACAATCCAGCTGCTTTAGAGCTTTTCCGCTGAATCACTGTAATTCATCATTGATTTAATTTTACGTGAGACGAAGATTATAAGCGTGAATATTCGCTTCGTTAAGTTGGAGAAGTTAGTCTTGTAAGGCTTTTGTTTGAATAATAGCCACTTTTCGGTAATCATTAATTTTCATATTGATTTTAGAAGTTGAGAAATTTTATTCAATTTGCCTAATATTTTAATAAAGAGCAGACCCCTTTATGGAGCAATATTGCCGTATCTGTGAAGCTGTAGGAATCTGTTGTACTGTATCGTAAAATTGTATTCAAAAGCAAAATCAATCATCAATTTATTTCACATAGGCCTACATGGGCACTTATAGAACGTCGACAAAAGGTGCACGGTTCGGGTTGGTTCCTATGAAGAAAAACCGGCAAGAAACTCCATGGTTACTCTAAAAAAAATTGTTTGGTTTTACAATATTTCCATGTTACAGCATTAGTACTATGGGGGGACAACGTAGGCCCGACAATAAGTCGTAAGAAACTAAAAAAAAAGATTATATAATATAAAAAAAAAGTTAACAAATGTAAAATAACATCTAGAAGGTTCACACATTCACAAAATAATTGGTAAAAGAATCTATAAAAAGGTAAAAAAAAATATAACAAGACTAAATTTAACATTTAGCACAAATGTTGTTATCAGTGCTGTAACTATTTTTAGCAAAGGGCTATAAAGATGATTGCGAACCATTGTAAAAAGTCCAATTAAAAGAAGAAAAACAAAAAAAGATAAAAAATGAGATTGAGAATAGTTAGAGACATCCACATATTTGTGGATCCGCATGCGCAAAAGAAGCTAAAGACAATTTTTTGATCTTAAACGTTATTATTAGCAGGCACCTGGAGAAAACCTTCAAAATCTTAATGCAACAACAAAACATAATGACGATTGACGAAACAAAGACAGTGAAAATAATACTAAGCAACTTATATCTCCCATTAAAATTCAGATTATGAAAACTCAATATTAACAGGTACCACTGTTATGGCTTTCCAAGCACGTTCAATATTGTGGAGGAAGATTAAAATATTGTCATGTATTAAAGACGTAATATAACTATATGAAAAGGTGCAATTTAAAGGAGGTTTTGATTGGAGTTTATCAAAAGAGGTAACAAATTATAAAATGTTTGTGTCTATCGTCAATTAAGGCAATAATAAATCGTTTCCAAGATTCAGATATTATATATGTATACAAGAAGTGCTCGTTTAAGTTAATAGATTATATTTATATACAAGATTTGCTCGTTTAAAGGTATTAGATATACAACTCCAACTGACAAAGAAATTCCAACCCTATCATAAAACGTCCGTAAACTTCAAGCGCTCAAAGCGCTTGCACCCTAAACTGTATTTTGACATCCAACACTATAACATTTTAATGTAATGTCCTAAGTTGTGTCCCCTAAACATGGCCACCGCTCGCCGCAGTGCGGGAACCATCGAATGTAACACTTATAAATTGCTTTAATTTAATACATTGCGCCTGTGACGGGTGGGTCCGTATTCGGAAACATTTTTCTGGGCAGACCAAGTTTGGCACAATCATAAATAAGATTTCTGGGAAATGTTACGATTTCTTTTTAAGTTAAAATGCGAAATGGATCCGAATAAGACCGACTTCAACCGGTGTCAAAAGACGCAGAAACCAAAACAAGAACACCGACTTCCGAATTTGAAGTTATTTTTCACTTTGTAGTGTTTTTTTTATATTGAAGTCGGTTGTATTTTTTGTAAAAATGTTTTTTATTACCAAAAAAACCATTATAGCAGTCAAGTCATAACACTTAGCTCTAATAACTGTGAAATTTATTATGTCAGGATTACGATAAAGAAAATTAAATAAGAGTGAGATGCGTTACCAAAATGTCACTTGGTAATTTCCATAAAATGTTGAAATTTGGACAATGTTCTCGAGTTCCTTGTGTAGCTTCTAATAATTTAAACGCCTCAAAAAAGCTACAAAAAGGTGTTAATTCTGGTTAAAAATTAGGGCAATATTCACTCACAATCATCTTATGTTGCATATAGATAACAGTTCAGAACAACTGATTACAAGATTTGCAAAATCTTAACTAATATAATGAAGAAGTAAAATTGTATGTTTGTTTGTAATGGCAAATCTCTGGAAATGCCTATCCGATTTCAAAAAATCTATCACTGACAGAAAGCAAAACAGAACGCAGAACAATATCGTTGAGTGTCATAAGCTATCCTAAATAAAAAAATTAAATTAAAAACATGCATTTTAAACTACACAATTTATCTAGTAATAGACACGCTTTGATCGACAATCTATTGTACACGAATTATGACTTTTCGTTGAACATTATCCCCATTCAAACAGTAAAACACTCATAACTTTTGAACGGCTAAACCGATTTTCATCAAACATAGCAAACACACTTTCGATAAATTCACCATCCCAACAAAAAAAAAAACGGGTCATCCGTTTAGGAGTTGTGATGCCACACACATATACACAAATACACGGGTACACACGTCAAACTTATAACACCTCTTTTTCCGTCGGCAGTTAAAAACAAACGAGAGCCTTAGTGTTGCTGGCTCTTCGCCATGCGCCATCTCGCCCGAATGAGGCAAACTCAAAGATCAATTGGTGAGCTGACTATAGGTATATAAGCTATAAAATGACACCTCATTCAAGACTCTAAAGACTTTACTCCAATACGGTATCCAAAACGTACTGTTCTAATTTTAAAGAAGTTTCACGGCTAAAATTAATAGGCCCTGTAGAAAGGGCCACAAGAGCAAGTTGCGGGAAAAAACGCTAGTAATTGGTATATTGTTTACAAACCTTCAACCTCCTACTAAATACAAATCCGTTGTGCAAAACAGTGTATTTCTATTATGTAAGGAAAGGTAGGATCCAAAGTGATTGTTTAAGGTTACACTAGTCGTTCATTCTTCCTTACAAACGTAGACTGGCGATTACTCCATTGTTTGACGATGTACATTCAAAATAAAAAATGATATCAATTTATCTCATCATTATCTAGCTATTGTATGGAAATAAAAAGTTGAAAAAAAAGTTGAAAGTTATGAGCGTCGAAAGATCCAGCATATTTCCACACTAATTTTAACGCATCTTTGGGCGAAAATAAATCCCATAAGAAGAAGGAAAATTGCAAAATGGCCAACATACAGGGATAAATTAGTAATTCAACAAGCCAAAAAAAATCTGTTTATAAAATTTCTCCTTGCTCCTTTTCTTCCTAAATCATCATCCATATCGATACAAATTTGCAAAAGTGCTAATTCTTATGCAAACTAGCTTCTTACTGCTCATCACAGCATATATCTCTTTAACACGTGTTGTCGGATGAGATAGCATGCATTTTAACCTCGCGCACAAAATAGTTCGTACCGCCGAGTAGGGAAACCTTAAGCCCAGACACTACGCAACTTCTCATTTATCCTCAGGAAGCCTTGACGAGTAACGGGTTTTGTGAGTGAAGATTATCAGTAATTGTCAATAGTAACTGGAAAAGATAATTTATTAAGAAATATTATTTGTAGTGAGTTGGAATCTTCACCTCAAATAAATAAAAGTGGTGCTATTTTTATGATTACTCATCATAACCAGCGTGCGTGTATGATTAGATGTATGGACGTAATAGAATTAAAAGGAGTATGCCAGGAACCTAGCAAATGACGTTAAAATCGTACTAAAATCTGAGCTATACTCCAACCCCGCTTGCATTTAGAAGTATGTACTATAGTTTAAGTTAGGAGTTACGCTGACGTGACAACTTACAGACTCTAACAAAGTTTGGCCAGAGGATGTAATGCACCAGGAAAATCAGAACGCAATGGGGAAAAACTTTTCCCAGCATTGGGATAATCTTCTTCTTCTTCCTAGCTTCCCTTCCCTTGAGGCGCGGTCAGATGACCTAATTTTCTGGCACCAAGACAATCTGCCTTCGGTGGACAATATAAGTTGAAAATAGAACAATTTTACGAAGTTTTTTATTAGTAACATCAAGAAAGAAAAAGGTTCTTTATTTCATTTATTACAAGCAGGTAAAATCAACATGAAAATGTAATAGCAATAACATCCACGTTTCACGTGTTTGGGAAGCCATAAAAACACGCATTTTGAAAAAAGCCTCGAGGCGAAACTGCTTTTCATACATACCATTAATATGATTCTATATAAGCAGGAAACCGTATAATGTTATATGACAGCTCAACTACCGAAAATATTATATCGGATGTATGAAATCCTGAGATTTAGAAAGGCTTAAATTGGCGCACGAGGAATCTGATAAGGTACAATTCCTTATTATGAAGTAAAAATAAATGTGAGCTTGTTTGTGATTTTCTTTTTTTTTGCAACTGATTGAATTTAGTTTTGGTAGGTATCTCCAATTAACATGATAATCATTTATGGCCAAAGTACATCACATGACGATTCCAATAAGCCCAAGCACGATTAGGATCAGTACCATTCATTCATATGTATTTGCTTCATCATAGTCGGTTAACTATTCGAGATTTTTTATACCCGTGACATACTTAGCATTTAGGAGTTCCAGTGGCCATCTGTGGTCATTCATCAGTTTCACTTCACCAAATTATACTTTCTGAGTGCAAGTGATTGCATTGTTGATAAAAATACCAAAATCACTATATGTATGCCTATAATATTTGAGGAGTTCCCTCGATTGCTCTAGGATCTCATCATCAGATCCTGACCTGATGACTATGGGACCAACTAGAAAGTATACCCTTCAAAACAAAAGAAGATTTTTTGAAATCGGTCCAGGCGTCTTTGAGTGATAGGTGAAAAAAAAAAGATTCCGATGAATTGAAACCCTTCTCCTTTTTTTGCAGTCGGTTAAAAAACATAAATAGATTTATTAAGGTAGATATCAATAAATAGAGGCTGTGAGTTAAGATGATGATTATTAGATTAGCTTGTATATGTGTACCTTAAGGTATAACTATGATTATTAACCATACAGATCTATCAGAGAGGTAAAATTTTTCTTGCATTTGCATTAGCGACCATTCTCAGAATATTGCGAGTGTAAATATGTCATATTGGCCATATTTTTTTATAAGATCTTGTTTCAAGTAAACGCCAATAAAGTGTAGTGTGGTAGCATCTGCAGCCCCATGCCGTTCGAATCCATTAGAAGTAAACAATAACTCATTCCTCAAATCTGTATTTGCAACAATTACGCACGAAATTCGAAACAGCCTTACATTTGTTTTCATTTTAAAAGTACCTAAATCGGTGATAAATCTTCTTCAGCTAAATTAAGGCAGCTTTACTTAATTCCGTGGCTTTCTAACTGCAAATGCTTTTTAATTTTATCAGAATAAATAATGAAAAATACAAGTAATGGTGGAAGATGAAAGGCTCGAGCTATCTGTATCATTCTGATTTCCCAGGGGACCATTAAATATACCCAAATCCAGGCATCTGGAAGAAATAAACATGCCGATTGTAGACGAAACTTTTAGAAAGCTGACTTACTAGCTTGCAGGAGTAAAATTTTAAGCAAAGTTCTTTTTGAGATGGTGCATTTATTATAGTTGCTTTTGCACGTCTATTTGTTATATACAATTTCATTAGTGCTTAACTTATGTCACAATATTGCTGTCTTAATCGACTTCAAACTTATCCTAGAGGAAAAAATAATAATATAATAAATCAGCATGTTTTATCAGTAGAGTAACTTAGCTAGACAACTTTAGTTTTTCAAACCAACTAATCCGATATTGTTCGATTGAATAGGTAGATAAAATACCTGGAATAATAATTAATTGAAGCCAAGTGTTAGGACTTGTCTTCAACGAATTTTAGCTAATCTAAACAAGGTTTCCTACTTAACTAAGAGTTTGGAATAAATCTCAGCTTACATTTAATTTATACTTGCGGAATTAATCGGGTATTTCATTAACCCTCCCGTGTTCTTTAAGTTACCCTCTTTGCTTAGAGGCAAGGGGGATGTTCCCCTATTTGATCCTTCTAATGTTTGATTAAGCTTGTGGGACCAAGACAACTTGCTTTGTCATCGGATGCGTTACTATAAACTTTTGCTTCGGCAAAAATGTGCAATAGTTTTCTTGCGTAAATTCAAATCCACTCAGCAAATTCTACTGGTTTTATCTACGTCCTATATCTACTCATCTCAACACGTTTTCCATACCGTCGTGTCCCCCTGTCACGCCATCACTGACTCCTTTTTCTTTCATATCACTCCTCACACAGTTTATCCATATTTTCTTTAGCCGTCCCCTCCCTCTCCATCCATCCACATTCTTCTTCGCAGCCCAATATTCTGATCCATACAGTAAGTCAGGCTTATACTAATCACGGACTTGTAACTTGAGGGACATCCGTGGGTCGCAAGTTGTTGCAGTGACCTGTCACCATTTCATTCATCTCGAGTTGGTCCGAGCGTTACGTCTCGGTCTCCCCATCCCCTTGGACAAGTGACTGGCACCGGAAGTCGGAGCAAATCATCATCATCAGCCTATAGCAGTCCACTGCTGGACATATGCCTCTCCAATAGCACGCCATTTGCTTCGATTTTCGGCAACTCTTAGCCAGCTGCTACCAGCCACCCCGCGAAGATCGTCACTCCACCTAGCCTGAGGGCGTCCCACCTAATGTTTACCAATTCGCGGTCTCCACCCAAGAACACGTCTACCCCAACGGTCATCGGTTCTACGACTTATATGGCCGGCCCATTGCCACTTCAGTTTACTTATTCTGGGAGCTATGTCGACAACTTTGGTTCTCTGCCGGATCACCTCGTTTCGGATTCGATCCCTTAGAGAGACTCCGAGCATAGCCCTTTCCATAGCTCGCTGAGCAACTTTGAACCGATGAACCAGCCGTCTTGTGAGTGTCCACGTCTCGGCGCCGTAGGTCATAACAGGTAGGACGCACTGGTTGAAGACATTTGTCTTCAGGCTCTGTGGGATACGTGACGAGAAGACTCGACGAAGTTTTCCAAACGCTGCCCAGCCCAGCTGTATTCTTCTATTAGCCTCCTTTCCAAAGTTGTTCTTACCAAACTGCAGAGTTTGCCCGAGGTAAACGTATTCTCGAACAACTTTGAGCACCGCCATTGACCACAATCGGTCCCGGAGTGACGTATGAATTGAACATAACCTGGGTTTTGTCCAAGTTCATCCGGAGACCGATGCGTGCAGAAGAACCAGCTAAGCCGTTCAGCATCAGCTGAAGAAGAGACCATTATAAGCTTTATTTCTTACAATGAAATTATTTTCAGCTTTACTGTTATTTTCGGCCACGCCCATTGAAGTCTTTTTTATTATTTTATAAAAAGAACAATGACAGATTTTTATTCATAGAGCGCGTTTGCCCTCAAGCGTCACATACAATTAAGTATCTATCCAGGTTATTTGCTCGTACTTGCCTAAACTGGAATAGTGATGTAATGGGAGCCATCTTAGCAGAGGCAGAGGCGAAGGAGGAAAAAATATGAAAATAAAAATTAAATACCTCACAACTCACATCAGAAATTCTCTAATCTGAGCCTTACAATTTGAAATGAATGACAAAAACCGACCTTTTGGTATAAAAATTATAGAAGGGTCAAACTGTACAAATAACAGATTCGCAGCTTTCTTGTTTTCTGTGAAGTCAGCTTATTAAGCAACTTTACATGGTAAGTACTGAACCTAACAATTATAGAGACATGACATGGGAGCAACAATTTCAAACTTCGAGTTATATCTCGTACATTTTAAAAGATCTTCGCTTAGTAGGAGCCTATTTTCTTCATCAGACCTCCATTACAACTCCGTTAAAAACTAACGAAAGTACATGCACATTTGCAGATAAGAAGATGAAGAAATGTTACAACCCTAATACCATTTCAAACACTGAAGCGTCTGAATCCAATATGGCTGTGACACTGCCACAAAATAAGTTGAAACCATTCCCACGTATCATCAACCAAAATTATAGTTCCTATGGGAAATCCAAACAAAACACTTGGAAGTTTATCGAGTGATTATAAATATAACATGCGGCTTCCGTATTGTTACTGACTTGTACACCTAAACTATTTTTTTTTTAACAGATCTGTAAATGGCTAATTGGCTAGTAATGGAAGAGTCTAGATAATAGCCATGTCTTTTGGACACAATAATAAATTACGAGTATCATCACAATTACAAACAAGGAAGTTGTCCAAGACTGAGTTGGGGTATTTATCTTTTTTTATTTATAAACGGTCTTTTACAAATAACCCCATTTGTAAAAGACTAACCTTTTAAGGGGTGAACTTTCAAGAGGAGAAAGTACTTATGATTTTAAACAAATTGTAGTATGTGATTAACCCTGAAAAATTAAATAAATAATAGTTTAATAAACTAAAAAGAGATAACAAACCAAAAAGTAGAAAATATTTTTCAATAAATTTAAATTAAGAATAGTGTGATTAACAAAAAACTTGATTTTATTGTAAAAAAAGCTTGGAGTGCTTGATGTCAATTGTGATAATATTTTATTGACAGATTAGTAAAAAGCACCCCACGCTTTTTTACAATAAAATATTTTTTTGATAATCACACTATTCTTAATTTAAATTTTTTGAATATAATTTTCTACTTTTTAGTTTGGTTATCTATTCAAGCGTGTTTTTTTGTTTTTTTTAACTATTTTTTTTTTCCTTTTTTTTAAATCGCTAATCCTGAAGATCCTGGTAAGGATGATGGGGCAAACTGTTAAAATTATTATACTGTCATCGATCCTTGATAAGTGTGCAAAGTTTCAAATTAAGCCGAAATTTTTAAGGGGGTGAAAATCACGTTCAAAGATTCCGTTACATAGATACATACATACCAAGCTAATAGAAGCGTGTTAAGAAGAAATGGCTTAATACGTATTTTGGGGGATTATATGCGTAGATGAGAATGAATATGCAAGAAGATTTCGCAAGTGGTGTCTTTTTATATTCTTCGACGTAAGATTTTTATATCAGACTCCGATCTGCTTTAAGGAGTCACGGTCTCAGGATATTATTGTATTGTAACCATCTACCTATGTATAAACTAATACTAAAATAAAAGTAGGTAAAATTATTTTTTTGGTTTACATGTTTGTAAAACTGATCCGATTACAAAAAATCTTTCAGTTACAGAAAGATACATTCTGAGTGTCTTAAGGTTGCACCAGTCAAAAATTCTTCCATACAAACGTAGTCTAGAGATTACTCCACTGTTTGACGGTGTACATTCAAAATAAAAAATTATATCATTTTGTCTCATCATTATCTAGCCCTGTATGGAAACAGAAAAGAAAAAAATACAATATTTGAAAGTTATGAGCGTCGAAAGTTCCATATTTCAACTCTTATTTTAACTCATGTTTGGGCGGTTAAATAAATACCATAAGAAGAAGGAATAATGCAAAACGGCCTCCATACAGGGATAGATTAGTAATTCAACAATGCAAATAATTTTATTTTAAAAATATACATTTTGTTATAGCGGTTTGAGAAACCTCTTCATCCTTGTGTCTATCATGAAAAGTGGACTGTATTTGAAGGGTTCTGGCAATAGTGCGTTGAAAATAAGCGGGAAAATATTCACGGATCAATTCGGGCGATCTAGTATGGAAATGAGGGAAGTAGTACGCCTTACCTTGTAGTGGTCGATGCCAGCCCACGTGAGGCAGCGAGCTGGTGTTCTACTCCAAAATGGCTCCTTCAGGATCCACACACTTCACACAATTGTTTTATATCCGCGAGGCGGGTGAATAGACACGGTTCTCTGCAATCTAACTAATTAGATGCATCAGTCTCCAGCCAGGTGGCTTGGAAAGCTGGCGGTTGAGATACGAGGCCCGTTCACGTTGAAGTTTCGGTTCGTTCTGGCGACCTGTCATTAAGGCGTACATAAAGGGAAAAGGAATGAGGAAGGAACGAGATAATTAGGATATCGATCGCCCGCGAAATCTCAAATGCGTTTTTCTATGTGTTTTCGGTCATTGATTTATGACATTTACAAGAGATGGCGCTACCATTTTCCCGGCCTTAAAGGGTCACCTTTAATGAAAATTAAACTTAGCCCTATGAGGTGTACTACCGTATACCTATTCAGCAATACGGACTAAGATGCGGATTTTTACGTTTCATTTATTAACATCCTGTACAGCTCGCAGCAATTTAATTTCTGCATATTTCAGATCAGAGCTTGATACAGTACGTGCACTAGGCAGTTGTCTTAAAAACTTATAGACGTAAACAATAGCGCGTAGCAACTTAGACCACGACGAAACACGTAGTGCTAGCGCGTAAATTGGTGATTCCGTAACCTCAGAAACCACGGCATGAGCGACTGATTTATGTTCGGGTACGCCCTCATGCAGTGCATTGTGTTCGAAAGTATGTATGGGCCACTCAGCTGGGTCATGAGAAACCCACGATGGTCCACGATACCACAATGGATGCTGCAAGAGCTTAGCTGGCGTGACACCACGAGACAGACAATCAACGGGGTTCTCAGTACCTGCGACATGGTTGAAACAATTAGCAGGTATAAGCTCTATCAGCTTAGTAACCCGATTGGCAACAAAAGTTTGCCAGCGGTGCGGTGAGGAATTTATCCAGGCGAGCACTACTTTAGAGTCAGTAAACGCGTATACCTTATGGATGCGGTAGTGGGGCGATATTGTGTCTTGTACCTTGCGAAGCAACTTAGACAACAGTAGGGCCGCGCACAACTCTAGTCTAGCCACCGAAATGGTTTTCACAGGTGAGACTTTCGACTTCGCACTAACTAACTGCACGGAGTAGTTAGAACCATTGTATATTTGCATGTATACGACTCCACCGTAAGTACACTCGCTGGCGTCAGCGAAACCTACTAAATTCATGGTGCATCCGTCGACCAACCCCAGATGACGCGGGATAATAATTTCATTAAGCGTAGAAAGCTCAGTACAAAACTGCTTCCAGGCGGTGACTATATGTTCAGGTGGTATGTCGTCCCAGTCACACTTTGCTAGCCAAAGTTCCTTAATTAAGAGCTTAGCGTACAGAATAGTGGGGGCGACAAAACCCATTAAGTCCCATAGCCGAGCCACTGTGGAAAGCATGGTTCGCTTGGTACATTTATCATCTGGTGTGGTGACGTCAAAGCGGAAACTGTCACAAGACTTGTCCCAGCGTAAACCCAGGACCTTATGCGGTATAGACTTCTCATACTCGATATCGGGCGAAGCCTTATGAGTATCAGGTATGTGTGCGAGAACCTCTTTCGAGTTACTTGTCCATTTGACAAGGTCGAACTGGCCTCGCTTGAAGAGCTGAATAAGCTCATCACAAAGCGAAATTGCTTGCGGTATGGAAATGACACTACAGGCAATGTCATCCATATATAGGGCGGAAGAAGCAGCAGCAGACGCTGCAGGGAAATTATCGCCTTCATCAGCGACTAACTGGCGGAATACACGTAACGCGTGATATGGACTAGACTTAAATCCGAAGCAAACACGATTAAATTGGTAGACCATTATAGGTTCATGTTTACTGAATCTGTAAAAGATGCGTTGAAATCTACGGTCCGATTCACGAACGCCGACATTGAGAAACATTTGGCGGCAATCAGCAGACAGGGCTATTTGAAAGAGTCGAAAACGAATTATAATATTAAATAAATCACCCTGTAGATTGGGGCCTGCATGTAGAATGTCATTGATCGACTGTCCCGATGTAGTTTGACTACTAGCGTCTAAAACTACGCGAAGTTTAGTGGAAGTCTTATCTTCGCGAACGACACCGTGATGCGGAATGTAATATGACAGATTAGAAACGTTGTCATCTTTTAAAACCGGACTCAAATATCCCTTGTTAATGTAGTCCCGCATGACATCATTGTAAGCGCTGCGTAACCCTAAGGACGCATCAAGTTTGCGCTCCAAACAATGAAAACGCCTAAGTGCGGCAGCGTATGAGTCGCCTAGCGAATAAGGGTCGTCGCAAAATGGCAGCGACACAATATATCTACCACTGTCATCGCGAACAGTGGTAGCGCGAAAATGTTCTTCGCACTCGAGATCCTTACGGCTCTGCGAGGGCGAGGCGGAAATTTCTTCAAGCTCCCAGAATCGCTTGAGAAGCGAATCTAAACTGGGATCTTGAAGAACAGAACAACATGAAGTTGTACTCGTACAGTGTGAAGTATGTGCCGTAGGTACGGAACCCATAACCACATACCCCAACACAGTTTCAATAGCGGGAGGTATATTATATTGCTCGCTATGCACTATGTTAGGCAAAAGCAAGCGCGGGAATATAGCAGCACCAATCAAAACATCGATACCGCTCGTCTCCGCAAACTTCGAATCTGCGAGCGGTAATGTTTTGAGATGTGTAAGTTTAGAGACATCGACGAGAGCGGTCGGCAATGTCTTCGTTATACGTTCAACAATAAGCGAAGAAACGTTAAAATTAATATCATTACTAAAACGAGAATATAATTTAATATCTACGGAACCTTTAACTGGTTTTTCCGACCCACCAATTCCTTTAACTATTAAATTAGAAGTATGGAAGTTCTTCCAAAGTCCTAGACGCTTAAAACATTCAGAAGTAATAAAATTACTTTGAGATGCGCTATCTAGTAAACAACGTATTATGTGCGGCTTATCATTTACATCGTAAATTACGACTTGAGCAGTAGCGAGCAGAACGGTTGTATACGCCGTACATTGCGGGCTATCTCTCGCCGACGGCGACGCCGCAACGCACCGAGCGTCAATCGAACGCGATCGAGCGGCGCCAGCGACAGAGGTCGTACACAACGATACCTCAGACTGTGAGGTAATAGAAGGTACAGTCGGCATAGGCGTTGGGACCGGATTCGGCTGTGACGTCACTACAGTTGATAATTGCGGGTTTTTAATAAATGTAACAATGTATGATGACGTTAATTACATGCGCGACACTTTAATTTAGAAGAACAGTTAACCGTTTTATGTTTAATACTCAAACAATTGACACAAGCACTGTTGTCTTTCACACATTTGAAACGAGCTGTCGGAGTCAAATTATCAAAAGCGGGACATTTATATAAGTGTTCATGGATATATGCTTCGCACAGACACTTGTTTGAATTATTTAACTCAGAGCAAGCTACATAGGATTGTGGATTAGGAGCGGTCATTTTATTATTAAAACTACGCGATTTATTAGACTTATGTGAATTGTCTGAACTATTAGGCTTATTATTGTTAGCTAAGGGTGGTTGGGTATTACGGAATATCCGACACTGATCATTGATGAAGGTGACAAAACTATCTAGAGTGGGAATCTTACGATTACGTTCTGTCATCTCGAAAGCGCGAATAGTTTCAGTGTCAAACTTTTTTATTGCTAGGTGCAATAAAATGAAATCCAGAAGGTCAACTAATTTTAGATTCTTTAGGGAATTAATTGCGGTGACGAACTTGTCCACAAATAGCTGGTAATTCGAAACAGACGCGGGACCGGACAATTTAAGATTTAAAGCTTGATCCAAATAGGTAGACGCGAGGACACGAATATCCTGGTACCTATCGAGGAGTGCCTGGAATATGACTTGGTAATTCTCAGCACACGGTGTGACTCCCGCGATCACAGACTGTGCCTTCGGCGACAGCTTACCTATTAAATAGTACAACCTGTCTGCATCCGTCAGCGACTTATTGTCATGAACTGTAGATTTAAAACTTGCATAAAATAATGGCCAGTTTCGTATATCACCGTCGAACGACATGAGTTCGATTGGCGGCAACCTTGGTCTACATGTTGCGCAATCACTCATACTGTGCCTCCCGGATGGCTTATCTTCCAATTGAGACATCACACGTTTCACGGAACAATACGTATCCTCGAATGAGGCGTAGGCTTGATAGCTAGGCTTCGCATCGGGATATATAGCAAGTAACCTAGCATTATAATCATCCAATAATTTATGAAAGTCCGTTCGAATATCATCTATTGTTACACAAGAACTGAGAAAGCCTTCTCTCACCGATTCGGAAGTATTAGCGACTTTAGAGCGATCATAAATTGACTGAATACGCTCGAAAAGTATATTACGCTTAGCTTCTAAAATCACTAACTGTTGATCTTCCGAAGAAGCGATTGCTTTCGCATCACGCGGCATTGTTATGTTATGTAGTTACAAATAACCACACAAACAAAACAATGTACGGTAATTATTTAAACGAACAACTATATGTAGAAAAGTAATACTACTGATTGTGACTGTACTGTGACAACGGGTTTCGCAATATTTGCGTAGTAACGAAATAAGTTTTTTCGTAGTACCCACTAACCAAAGTAATAAGATAGTACAAAATGTTAATAGCATTACTATCCTAACCAGTTTTATTGTTAAGTTTGAATATTGTTTAAGATAAATGAATAGGTATAAATATGCAACTTATAGCCCGCAATCGTCTAAACGTATTCGGTAAAGTTATGATATTTATACTGCGTAGGTACCTACAAGTAGTACACCTATTTTATTTTTCTCTTATAGAATGAATGTCTACCCCGCGGTATTCGGAAAGTAACTTATTCCTAACAATTTATAATTGGAGGTAGGTGATTCCTATAAGGGCGGTTAAACTAAAAGACGCTTGAAATATGGAAATTTACAATACGACAAGTTAGTTTTAAATAAGAATTATTTTTAATAATAGCAGATACGTAATTATGAACCTGCTATAGCGGCGTTGATGGAACCACGTATTGGGTTTACAACTTGATTATGTGGGTAGGCGGCTAGGTGCCACGACCCTAGTAGGAATTTATGATTGATTCCTACGTAAGAAATAAAGGAAAATGGATATATTATAGTAATATATCGGGCAACGAAGGACCAAAAATGTTATAGCGGTTTGAGAAACCTCTTCATCCTTGTGTCTATCATGAAAAGTGGACTGTATTTGAAGGGTTCTGGCAATAGTGCGTTGAAAATAAGCGGGAAAATATTCACGGATCAATTCGGGCGATCTAGTATGGAAATGAGGGAAGTAGTACGCCTTACCTTGTAGTGGTCGATGCCAGCCCACGTGTGGCAGCGAGCTGGTGTTCTACTCCAAAATGGCTCCTTCAGGATCCACACACTTCACACAATTGTTTTATATCCGCGAGGCGGGTGAATAGACACGGTTCACAAGGTTCTCTGCAATCTAACTAATTAGATGCATCAGTCTCCAGCTAAGTGGCTTGGAAAGCTGGCGGTTGAGATACGAGGCCCGTTCACGTTGAAGTTTCGGTTCGTTCTGGCGACCTGTCATTAAGGCGTACATAAAGGGAAAAGGAATGAGGAAGGAACGAGATAATTAGGATATCGATCGCCCGCGAAATCTCAAATGCGTTTTTCTATGTGTTTTCGGTCATTGATTTATGACATTTACAAGAGATGGCGCTACCACATTTAGTAGTTTTTTCATGATATCTAGACTCCCAAAGGTCTGTTCATAAAATTTCGCGCGCTCTTTTTCGTCCTAAATCATCATCTATTTCGCATTAATTCGTACGAGAACTAGCTTCTTACTGCTCATCACAGCATGAATTTCTTTCGCACGTGTTGTCGGATGAGACAGCATGCATTTTAACTCTGCGCACAAAATAGTTCGTGCCGTTGACTAGGAGCACCTTAAGCTACGTTATGCCGAAATATTTCTATATTTTCTAAAAAAACAAATAATTATATTATTCTGTAACAAGAACAGTAATAATAATTACTAATATATCCTACTAATATTATAAACGCGAAAGTTTGTGTGGATGGATGGATGGATGATTGTTCTTTTCTTTCACGGGAAAACTACTGCCGGATTTTGTGGAAACTTTACGGTAACATAGTATATAAAGATAGGTACTAATTCCACGTGGGCGGAGCCGCGGGTGGCAGCTAGTGAAAAATAAAACAACGGAAGCTTAATTGAGATCAATTTCCTGTTTCCTATACCCGTGTAGATACAAATTATATTGTTTTTTTATTATTTATGAAAAAAAAACCATTCGTAATGAATACGAGTGTACCATTGACTTGTTTAATTAATCGTTTTTACGTTTTTTTTAGAGTGGATTAATGCACATGCATACTGATACTTTTCGGCCGCAGGGGATAGGGATCCTCCCCTGATGCTCCACCGCGCCTGCCATCAGACGGTGGCGACCCAATCCGGGCCGCGGAAGGTAGGGAGAGCGGCTCTCCACAATACCGGCACTCCCGTCCAACCCTCAGCCGCGATATCGTATGGGAGGCCCCATACGACATCGCGGCCCGCTTCAGTTGCTATGTTACCATTAGTCGCAGAGCAAATCTTACAGGCCTTTGAATCCTTCCAAAATTTTATCTTCATTATGAATTTAAGAAGCAATTTGAAAAAAGATTTTCTCAATTCAGTATTTGCCACGACGATCTCAAATTATTCACCCGTGTAAAATCAACACTTCATAATAATTCCAGTATAAACACGGATGCTTATCCAAGTTATCTGGCATCTATAATTACCTAGCCATCGAACCGAAGTGTGGAATGCCGACCTAAAGGTCACGGGGTAAAATTCAAACCCAACCAGCTATTGTGGTAAATCCGAGCGTTTCCCAAGAATTTAACGCTATTGAAAGGAAATTGATTTAAACGGGCTATTAGTAAAATGTACTCCTAATTGATATTATTAATCATGTTCAATTAATTTATTGATGTTTAACTTGTTTTTCGGCCGTCGCAAATTTTCGTGAATTTAATTTTTATTTTATTTTAATCATCGTCATCGTTTCAACTAAAAATTCAACCAAGATCAACCAGTTTTGCGCTTCTGGAAACTAACGGACTCCTGGTTCTCACCAGGTCATAGGTGTACCTTGTGGGATCATATTCAGCATTGACCATAACCAACAGTCCTATTGCGTTGTGCATGTCATTTCTTCTGCATCCTGCAGGTTAGTTTCATATCGCCAACCCATCTGCTGTGTTATGTCAGCCACGATAACGCTCTTCTGAAAATTAACGTGATATCCACTTTTACTGAACCTATATGTATATTTCAAAAACGAGTCTTGATATGAAAACACAAGTGTATAAAATAAAATGGATGTCTATGATATTGTATCCATTATTTCACAATGATACTGCTTAGAAAAGGATTTTCATAAACCTGGGAAACTTATCGAGCAACCTCAGAAAATAGGTACCAAAAAAAGGTCAAATATTCAAGACTTTGGCAACGTGTTGTACGGTTCCTTAAAATGATATACGACCTTATAAGTCGCACAAGTAGCGTAAAGCTGACCTTTACCATACGGCAATATATCACTGCATAGCGTAATGTGGTCTATGGGACTACTAACCGTTTTCAAATCGCTTCCCTACCTATTGACATTAAATAGTTTGAGCATACCGTATATATTAGGCTAGGTATTATAATAACAGTTTCTGTTTGTCGCATGTAGAGTATGACTCGGCATGACAGGTCGTCATTATTTTAATTGTGTTTTAATTTTTAAATGCTGCGTTCCGTGACATTTTTACTGCTACGATACACATTTTCACTGATATTTGTAGGAAATCATTTTAAAGATAATTTTATTTTCATATTGAACTAATGATGTAATAAGACAACTTTGTGGTTTAAAAGAAAATGTAGTGACAACATTGAAAAGAGTATGCTAAGATGGTTTGACTATGTTGAAAGGATGAATGAAAGGCGACTAAAAAGGCATTTACAAAGCAGATGTGAGTGGAATCGCCGGGAGGGGACGCCCAAGAAGGACATACATAGACCTTATTGGTAATGTTCTTCACTCATAACCAACGTGCGTGTATGACTAGATGTATGAAAGTAAACAAAGCAAAGAACTTTGTAAGGATTGTAGCAGGTGGGGTTCTGTAGTTGCTGCCTAACCCCATGGGAAACAGGCGTGAGTTTATGTATAATGAGTTTAAATATAATAATATGTTGCCTTATTCCAATTGCATACTCAAAGCTTAAGCCTATTAACTCCTTGTAAGCGCGCATTCGAGACACAATGAAAAAGCCATTGTGTCTCGCGTAGATCTGCGTTCAATACAAGTGTTTAAAGGACACGCACTACCTACATGTAGCTGTTGCTCTAAATTTTTGACTAAACGGACCACAACGTGTTGATATAAAGTTCTTGGTTTAGTCTTACGTCCAGTTTAGACTGTATTTCAGCCCCAACTTCAGTTTCATTACTACGATCTGCAGTATTTCAGTTGTATTTGCTCGAAACGCCCAAATATACTGATGTTTCAGCCATTCTAGGATTTATAGGTGCTGCTCATAAATGGGCTTGTTTGAAAGAAATTTATTGCCCTGTGACAGTCGCCGAACACAGTGCAGCAATTAGGTGAACTATCTGGAGCAATATCGCTGCATACAATTTCAGGGAATAACAAGCAACATTGATCAGTATTATTAGGAAGGAGTTGCTGTAGCTTGCTTGCTTTGTGTACAAGCCGCCCCTCTCTGTTAAACGTACTGTTGGCTAGGACTAACTTACTTAAGTTTGCCCGTATGACGCGAGTCATACGTTTGATAAATGCTGTAACGTTATCGGAAGATATATTTTGCCAAAACCTGCCGCGATTCGTCAAAGTCAAAGAAAAAGGTCTGACCATTTAATTGATTAATGTATTGGAATGTCTTATTGTAACGATTGATGTATTGTATTCTAATGTTTTATATGTATGTTATAACATCGCCTTGGAAGTTTCTGTAAAGGTGTTATAATAATTAATGAGTAAATAAATAAATAAATCTTGATTTTCAAAGGTAATCGTTCAGTTTTCGGTTTCTTCAAATTACTGATTTGTACCAACGTGTCTAATACAAAGGTTTGATATCTTGGACGATAGCAATATATCTATAATAGAATGAGATCCCATTGCAAGTATTTTGTTTTTGGTGATACTGGACTTTTATGAATGATTGTTGACATGGGTTGCCTGGCCGCATCTGGCCGCAAGTAGTTATTTTTTTTAACATTGCCATATACTAGAATTTTTTTCTGTCACATGTCAACATAATCTAGCTTTAAGTTAACGACAATTCATGGGTTGCTAGGTTTAGCAGTTAAACTGGCAACCCACAGGTTGCGGCTAACTGAGAGCTGGCAAGCTTATTTTTTCTATTTTCTACACCACTTTCTTTCAAATGATGTTGGATTAACTTGAAAAACTTATTTTTTTTTTTAAATTGAAAAATTTGGGGTTAACTATCTAACAATTGAGACTTCCATTATTTACGTATTCAAGTTTATAACCATGTACGTGGCTTAAAATAAGCTGCCTTTCGTTCAGATTCCAAAATAAAAGAAGACTGTAATCCGTCGCGAAAAGTCTCGGATTAGAGCAATATTTAATGGCCTGTAAATATTTTTCGGTATTAAAAAAGAATAGAATATCTTTATTTCGGACGCAAAAATCCATAGAGTGTTAGTAACATAAAAAAAAACTTATTACCTAGTGTTAGTAACATAGAAAAACGTATTACCTAGTGTTAGTAACATAGAAATCTTATTACCTAGTGTTAGTAACAATAAACCTCCGCAAAAACTGCTGCACAATCGGAGTGCCAAAGCTCTCAGCTACAGTTTTCAGGATGCCGTTTTGACTGTCCCTCACTCTCCTCAATAGCGACGCTGTTTTTTTACTTATAACAGCGTAGAAACCGTCTGTACAGGCTTGCGCAAACATCTCCGACGCGCTACAGTAACAGGGCAGTCTCAACAACATCCTGAAAGCATTGTTATATTGGACGCGCAGGCCATCCAGCGATCTCTTCGTATAATTGACCCATAGATTGCCTGTGTACATACTTTGGCAATAAGCCTTGAAAAGTTTTACTTTTACTTGTACACCGCGCAAATCTACGGGACAACATATTGCTCCGGTCCGCTAGAGCCCTACACTCCCTCTCAATGAATCATCCCTGAGGTCGGCGGCAAGAAAATGCCCCAGGTATTTAAAACTGGACACCCTATTAATTGGTGACCCGTTCACGAGCAACTGTGGTCCTTCTCCACGGCGTTTGCCACCGACCTCAAAGACCATGTATTAACATTTCTTTATTATTTATATTATTTTTTGTATTTTAAGCCATGTGCGGCAGCGTAGGCTTCACACGTCTTAAGCAGCTCTCTGATTGCTCCCGCCGACGGACCCAGCAGCACCATGTCATCTGCATAACTGATTTTGTTGATTCTAACCTCATCAACACTGCATCCGACACGCATGCTGCTGAGTGCGACTAAGAGGTTATCCACGTACAGGTTGAAGAGCCTGGGGGACGTCAGACCCCCCTGCCTCACCCCGCACTCCAACCTGTACTGCTCAGAGACTATATTATCCCATTTCACATGGTTGCTCTGATTACCATACCAATATTGAAATAGTCCACATATTTCCGTGGGTACACCCCTGTCTCCCATCTTCCTCCAGAGTACATCGTATGAGACAAGATCGAATGCCTTGGAGAGATCAAGGAAACAGGTGTACACCGGTGTCCCGCGATCTATATGATATTGAACAGTATGCTTGAGGCTTAAAATAGCACTTTCAGTTGATAGGTATTGGGATGATCGGTGAATTTAATTCGAAGAAATAGTAAGTTCAGCATTTCAATGACTTCTTTTTAAAACCGTTTTGGTTTTTGTTCTTTTTAATTAATCCAGGTTGACTGGAAGGGATCGCGGAATGCGATAAGCCCCCAGTTTTTAACCAAATTCCCAAAAAGGAGGAGGTTCTATGTTCGACTTCAAGTTTGTTTTTTTTTTTTTTTTTTTTTTTTGTTTATTTTCACCGATATCTTCGTCAATTGTGGACCGATTTTGAAAATTCTTTTTTTGTTTGAAAAAGTATGTTCCGAAATTGGTCCCATTTTAATTTTGTGAAGATCTGATGAAGAACTTCGGAGATATACAACAGAACTCTTCAATAAATAACGGCAAATCTCTCGGGATTGCTGCAATCGCATGTCTGTTTGTTGTTTATAACATTTCATAACATAACATCACGCCAGTTCGCTCTTAAGGGGTAAGCAGATCTCTCATTTCACCGATTATGTTCAAGTTTCATGAAATCTATTCTGTAGAAATAGTTCACTTACTAACTTGCCTATTAGGTACGTACAACTAAAAAGTGAAAAATAAAAAAACTTTTTGCAAAAAAATAGTACCGACTTCCAAATACAAAACTACAAAGTGAAAAATAACTTAATTTTTTGAAGTCGGTGTCCAAAACGCAAAAAAATGGTACCTACGAAAGACACCGACTTCAAAAAATTAAGTTATTTTTCACTTTGTAGTTTTGTATTTGGAAGTCGGTACTATTTTTTTGCAAAAAGTTTTTTTTAGTTTCAAGTTTCTTTTGAACCGACTTCGAAAAATGGCCCCTGGTACCCGGCAGCTTGCCAACCCTCGACTACGGTAGCGGTCGAGGCTACGGCATGGCAAGGGGTGCTAAGAATCTCCGGACGAGATCCGGCTACCCCAACAATCACCGACGACTGGACCTGGCAACGTACAAAACGCGCACACTTCGGACCGACGAGAAGGTCACCGAACTCGAGGAGGAACTGAGCAGGTTGCGATGGAGTATTATAGGGTTATCTGAAGTCCGAAGAGAGGGGGAGGACTCGATAATCCTCAAATCCGGTAACCTGCTCTATTTCCGAGAAGGTGACCGGCAGTCCCAGGGTGGTGTCGGGTTTATCGTCCACAAATCCCTTGTGAACAACGTGGTGAAGATCGAGAGTGTGTCGACCAGGGTGGCGTACCTTATACTCAGAATATCCTCAAGATATTCGCTGAAGGTCATACAGGTCTACGCCCCAACCTCGGCACACCCCGACGATGAGGTAGAGACCATGTATGAGGATATCTCCAGAGCCATGCATGGTTTCAAAACTCACTTCACTGTTGTCATGGGGGACTTCAGCGCGAAACTGGGCAAACGAGACGAGGATGAGCTGCAAGTGGGGCAATTTGGAGTTGGACAACGGAACCACCGGGGTCACCTACTGGCCAGTTTTATGGAGAAGGAGGGCCTCTATATGATGAACTCCTTCTTCAAAAAGCGTGAACACAGGAAGTGGACCTGGCAGAGCCCCGATGGTGCAACAAAAAATGAGATCGACTTCATCATGTCAACCAAGAAGCAAATGTTCAATGATGTCTCTGTGATCAATTCGGTAAAAACCGGGAGCGATCACCGCATGGTAAGAGGCACATTGAACATTAATATTAAGCTTGAAAGGTCTCGACTGATGAAGTCCACGCTCCGGCCAGCACAGATCCAAGTCCAAAACCCCGAGAGCTTTCAGCTCGAACTCCAGAATCGTTTCGAGTGCCTAGGGAGCTCCGTGGATGAATATAGCAACGGGTTCGTGGAAGCTGTCCATACGGTCAGGTCTAAGTTTTTTCAAGACCCGTCGTACAGATAGAAACAAAAAGCTCTCTGATCACACCCTCAAGCTTATGAAGGAAAGGCGTGAGATGATCCTGCAGTCTTCAGATGAGGCGTGCAAATACCGGCAGCTCAATAGACAGATCTCTAAATCCTTGAAAAGAGATCTCCGCCGCTTCAATACCGAGCGTATTAAAGACGCTATCGAGCAAAATAAAGGCTCCAAGGTGTTCTCAAGGGATCTGGCTATTGGGCAGAGCCAACTCACGAAACTGAAGACCGACGATGGCAGGATTGTATCCGCCAAACCGGAGCTTCTCAGGGATATCGAGACATTCTATGGGCAGTTGTACACTTCGATCAGCAAGCCCGTTGCGAGTCTAGCAAACGACCCAAGAGCTAGATTGACCCGACACTATACCGAAGATATCCCGGACGTCAGCCTGTACGAGATTAGGATGGCTCTGAAACAGCTCAAAAACAACAAGGCGCCGGGTGATGACGGTATTACGGCCGAACTCCTGAAGGTGGGTGGAAAACTGGTCCTTAGGGCCCTTCAGAAGCTGTTTGATTCCGTCATACTCGAGGGCAAAACGCCACAGGCATGATGCAGGGGTGTGGTGGTACTCTTCTTCAAGAAGGGCGACAATGCCCGGTTGAAGAACTATAGGCCCATCTCACTTCTTAGCCATGTCTACAAGTTGTTTTCAAGAGTCATCACGAATCGTCTCGCGCGCAGGTTTGACGATTTCCAGCCCCCCGAACAAGCCGGATTCCGAAAAGGCTTTAGCACCGTAGACCACATACATACGCTGCGGCAGGTTATACAGAAGACCGAAGAGTATAACCTGCCTCTCTGTTTAGCGTTTGTGGACTACGAGAAAGCCTTCGATTCGATAGAGACTTGGGCTGTACTGCAGTCTCTCCAACGGTGCCAGATCGACTGCCAGTACATTGAGGTGTTGAAGTGTTTGTACAAAAACGCCACCATGTCAGTCCGTCTTCAGGATCAGACCTCGAAACCAATCCATCTCCAGCGCGGCGTGAGACAGGGAGACGTCATTTCTCCGAAACTGTTCACTGCTGCGCTGGAGGATGTCTTCAAGGTTCTGGACTGGAGGGGGCTGGGCATCAACTTTAATGGCGAGTACATTACTCACCTTCGGTTTGCCGACGACATAGTGGTCATGGCTGAGACCATGGAGAGCCTCAGTAAAATGCTCGATGACCTCAGTAGAGCTTCCGAAAGAGTGGGTCTTAAAATGAACATGGACAAAACCAAGATCATGGTGAATGCCCATGTAACACCCACTCCTATCAAGGTCGGAGACTCTACTCTCGAAGTTGTAGACGATTATGTCTACCTGGGACAAACGGTCCAGTTGGGTAGGTCCAATTTCGAGAAAGAGGTCAACCGTCGAATCCGACTCGGCTGGGCGGCGTTCGGGCAGTTGCGTGGTATCTTCTCGTCCAATTTACCGCAGTGTCTCAAGACAAAAGTCTATGACCAGTGTGTTGCCAGTGATCACCTATGGGACCGAGACGTGGTCGCTCACAATGGGCCTTATCAGAAAGCTCAAAGTCACCCAAAGGGCAATGGAGAGGGCTATGCTCGGAATTTCCTTGCGTGATCACGTCAGGAATGATGATATCCGCAGGAGAACCAAAGTTACCGACATAGCCCGAAGAATTACCAAACTTAAGTGGCAGTGGGCAGGGCACATTGCTCGCAGAAAGGATGGCCGATGGGGCCGAAAGGTTTTGGAATGGCGACCGCGAACCGGAAGACGATACGTTGGAAGGCCTCCCACTAGGTGGACTGATGATCTGGTTAAGGTTGCGGGAAGGCGCTGGATGCGATACGCACGGGATCAGTCAATGTGGCGACGCCTGGGGGAGGCCTATGTCCAGCAGTGGACGTCTTTCGGCTGAAATAATGATGATGATGATGATGACGGTAAATGTAGTAGATTGCATATAAGGCCTCACTTGCTTTTAAGAATTTTAGACGAAGACGGCCGTGTCTCATTAATATGAAAAAAACACTTGTTCTATTGTGATTCAGAGACAATTACGAGTTAACCAGTAATTGAAAAAGAACCGCTTGTAACACAATACTTTGATACATGATATTCGCATAGATACGTTCGCGTTTTGTTATATTTTTTGCTTTTATTGAATTTTCTAAAATAAAATTATGTGATATAGTTTTACTTTGTGGACAAAATAATTCGAGTGGTTGAAATATGACAAGGTTTATTAGTGGCGAACGCAGGGCAAAAACATTTAGAACAATTTTGAATACCACGTTGCATTATATTCAAGCTTTGTTAAAAACGCGTTCAAAAGTCTCAATATAAAGAATACTGAAGACTTGTGGGGGATATCCGTTAGGGTTCTTGGAGATATTATTGACTCAATTGCTCCTGTCCTAACAGGCATATTCAATCAATGTTTGGACAGCGGCACTTTTCCTGATTTAATGAAACACAGTAAAGTAGTACCAATTTTCAAATCAGGCTGTAAGAGTGATCCTTCTAATTATAGACCTATATCCGTGCTTCCAGCATGGAGTAAAATCTATGAAAACATCATGCTGGAACAGATGTTGTCTCACTTCAATTCAAATGGGATCCTGCATAGTCAACAGTTTGGTTTCACGAAAGGTAGGTCGACAACGGACGTGGGAGTAAAACTCATCAGTCACATCTTGGAGGCTTGGGAGAGGTCCCAGGATGCCATTGGCATTTTCTGTGATCTATCAAAAGCTTTCGACTGCGTCGATCACAACTCACTGATCTGTTAATTACACCACTACGGAATTCGTGGAAAATCTGCTGATCTCGTTCTTTCCTATTTATCAAACAGACAGCAAAAAGTAAATGTTAATGGGGCGACGTCCTCCGGGTCTCTAGTCAAGATGGGCGTGCCCCAAGGTTCAATTCTCGGCCCTTTCCTTTTTCTTGTTTACATTAATGATTTCCCTTTTATGATGGCCAAATTATCGGATATAATTCTATTTGCTGATGATACTTCGCTAATTTTTAAAATAGATAGGCAAGATACGGATGTCTTAAATGTCAACGAAAGTCTGATTGTTCTCTCAAAATGGTTCGCAGCTAGCAATCTTTTACTGAATGCGAAAAAAACAAAATGTCTAAAGTTCTCTTTACCAAATGTATCACAACATGACCTAAACCTAAATCTTGACGGCAAAAATCTTGAAGTTATAACGGAAACTGTATTCTTAGGGATTACTATCGATTCAAAATTGCAGTGGGGCGCGCACATTAGAACTCTTTCGGGTAGGTTAAGTTCGGCTGCATATGCAGTAAGGAAAATAAGGCAGCTAACCGATGTAGCTACAGCTAGGTTAGTATACTATGCTTATTTCCACAGTATTATGTCTTATGGCATTCTGCTGTGGAGATCAGCAGCAGACGTTGACTCAATTTTCATCCTACAAAAGAGGGAAATCCGCGCAATCTATAAAATGGGTCCTCGCGAGTCCTTCAGAGAAAAATTTAAAGAGATCGATATACTGACTCTATCTTCACTTTATATTTTGGAATGTATTTTGTATGTCCGTAAAAATCGGGGGCTTTTCAAAACTAGAAGCGACTTCCATAATTTAAATACACGCAGTAAGCACGAAATTGTAATACCCAAATTCAGATTAACGAAAACTAGCAAGTCTTTTCTTATAAACAGTATACGCTTTTATAACAAGTTGCCAAAAACAGTTATAGAACTGACCGATGGAAGGTTCAAAAACTACATCAAACGTATCCTTATTAACAAAGCATATTATAAAATCAAGGACTACGTTGAAGATAAAAACATTTGGCCTTAGCTCCTTCTGCGCATGCAGCTTCCCTGGTAACTTGTAAACGGCACAAATAAGTGGATGTCTCTAACTATTCTCAATCTCATTTTTTCTTTCCTTCTTTTAATTAGACTTTTTACAATGGTTTTCAATCATCTTTATAGCCCTTTGCTAACAATAGTTACAGCACTGATAACAACATTTGTGCCACACGTTAAATTTAGTCTTGTTATACTTATTTTTTTTTACCTTTGTATAGATTCTTTTACCGATTGTTTTGTGAATGTATGAACATTGTAGGCCTTCTTGATGCTAGTAACATTCGTAAACTTTTTATTTAATATATAATCTTTTTATTTTAATTTTTTTAGTTTCTTACGACTTATTGTCATAAGTCGGGCCTGCGTTGTCCCCCCATATCTAAGTACTAATGCTGTAACATGGAAATATTGTAAAACCAAACCATTTTTAAAAGAGTAACCATGGAGTTTCTTGCCGGTTCTTCTCCATAGGAAACGACCAATCTGAACCGTGCACCCTTTGTCGACGTTTTATAAGTGCCCATGTAGGCCTATGTGAAATAAAAAAAAATTGATTTTTTGATTTTGATTTTTGGTTACTGTAACTACTATAGCTTCTAGTGATGGGGTGAATAAAACAATTTGTCAATTTTAATAAGAGAAAATTAAATATATTGCATTGTGCTCAAACTAATTAAGTCGTCTAAAATACCGTCGATCAATGTTATTAATATTTTTTGTAGAGTTGCTTACCCCTAGTTTATTCACCTGTCCCTGCCATATATTTAGATAGCGTGGCTCTTTCTACCTAGGTAAGTACATAGGTAGAAAGAGCCGTTTGAGCTTGAAACTCTTGGTCCGTGGGGTCCGAGGGCTCATGCTTTGTTTAAAGATCTTTCCAAACGCCTAATTGAACTTCGCGTGACCCAAGAGCTGGCATTGCCATACTTGGCAATGCTGCCAGTCTTTTGGGCACATTACCAGTGGACAATTATGTGGAGGAGTTTTTTGATACCATATTTGAGAATAGTAAAATTTTAGGATTAGGTAGCTAGTAGGTTTTGTTTTAAATGTTTATGTCTGTAGTCTTAGTCAATTAAGTATTTATACACTGTATATACTTTTAACTATGCAAATAAAAATAATAATTTAGATTATAATCGAAAAATTATTTCCAATATGTATGTCCAAATTGCAATCATGCTCTGTTCACACGCAACTTGCATCAAACAACATTCAAACAAACAGAAAATTCGTCGAAAAAAAGCAATAAATTCGAAAAGATAAAGAAAAGCATTTGTATATCTTTTTACAACATCCGACTATCTTCATGCCAGTAATCATCCGATCGATTGCAAACATTTGATAAACAATTTGTTCAACCGTACTTTTTAGTTTCTATTTTCGAATTTATACGGATTAAAATAAAAATGAAACGCGTAGGTAGGTACATATTGATGAGTGTAGAACCTTTTCTGTTCGTAAATAAGAGGTCAGTGAACTGGCAGGTTAGAGTTCCTTTTAAAATGGTTGCATAGACCCAAGCAGTAAGCTTTTAAGTGCTGTGATGGTGGTCACCGGGGTGGTTTTAGTGAGGTGAAAATATCCACACTCCCCATTCATTTGCCCCAAAAGCCCAGGCTGACTGTTGTTAATAATAATTGTAATGGTTGTAATTATTTTATTATTAAATAACTACTTTATTAAATTAAAATCTAATATCTTGCATGCCGTAAGGTTAAATGTATCGGAACCATTTAGAAATATTCCAACATATCATCAGCAAATAAATGATTTCTTTCAGGCTCCTTTTGAAGGTTTCCCTTCGAAAACAAAAAAGGTCCATATTGATGAGAATAGAACCTTATTGTTGTATATGAGAGTAGAACTTTAAAAACGGAGGTTTTAAATAAGAGGTCAGTGAGCTGAGAGGTTAGGTTAAAGTTCCTTTGAAAAGGTTTGCGTGGGTTGAAGTAGTAAGGACCTTCCTTTATTGGTTTGATAAGTGTTGCTCTGTAGCTGTCAGGGACCGAAACCGGTATGAATAATACCGGTATGTTTCGGTTAGTTACAGGTATTTTAAAAGGTTACCTTAATTTTTTAATATTAAAAACAATCTGTATTAATACCGGTTACCGAAATAAAAATTACCTCTATCTTACACGTGCCGTCCGTCGGCATTAGTCAAAATATTAAAGGGCGCGCATCGCCTGTGTGTGTGTCAAAGTGTCGAGTCTACCCGCGCGCGCCGGCGAACGCCGACCAATCACGGCTCTGGCTGGCACGGCGACGTGTCTCTCAGTTTGCTATCGAAGCGAGTGTTGTTTGTGTTGGATAGTTTTGTTGGCTTGGTAAATTATAGATAAAACATATTATTAATATACTTAGAAATGGGCAGAAAGCAAAAAAAAATGTGTCACACACCGTTTAGTCGATACATAAAATAATTTATTTTGTGCTAATCTAAATATTTATGGATGAACAGTAGCTTCTAATGTTTCTACATGCCCTGACTATAATAACTTTTACTAATCAGTTAGTTTTCGTCGTCTGCCTAGCCTTTTTCCCAACTATATTGGGGTCGGCTTCCAGTCTTACCGGAGTCAGCTAAGTACCAGTGTTTTACATGGAGCGACTGCCTATCTGACCTCCACAAACCAGTAACTGGGTAACACGGTAACCCTTGGCAAGACTGGTGTCAGATCTCAAACTTCTGACTACCCGTAACGACTGTCAAAGATCTTCAAATGACAGCCGGGACCAACGGCTTAACGTGCTTTCCGAGGCACGGAGGAAACTCGGTATGTTGAAATGGTCACCCATCCACGGACCGACCTCGTCAAGTGTTGCTTTACCTTGACGATCGACCCGTGCGGCTGTTATTATTTAGCCACGAGCTCCTCGTGTCCTCCTCCTCCACTAATCAGTTTGTTTTACTTGTGTAAATAGTAATCTGTGGAAAATGTAGTGGGTAGTATATTTGTTAATTCATATGTTTAAGACACTTTGTATATTTTTAGTATACTACTGTTAGTTTTCCCTACAAAAATAAATAAATAAAAATTTCGCGTTTAGCGTTCTGATTGGTTGGTACCGCTGAGAAACTACCAATCAGAACGCTGTATTTGCATAAACTGAGTTTAGTTGAACGAATCGCGCGCGTAGATTTGGCATTTTTCACTGTATCGTTCGCAGCGCTGTGTCTTGTTTTTTTTATTTTGTCTGTGGCTGTGGCTAACGTTTAATTAAATTGTTTTAATTTATGCTTTCGGGCAAATGAAGGTAGTCAAACAGAACACAGAGCGTGGCTAACAGTTGTGCGTCGGTCATGGCCAGATCTTAGAATTGATCATATTATGAAGATGTTCGGCCATTTCATGAAATAGAACATCGAACGCTCATGATGTGGTTAAACGCACGACTACTTCATGATGTGGCTAAATATTTGTGTTCTTAATTTATTTTCCGGTCTTGATAGGAGTGGGTGTATTATGGGCATTCAACATCACCTTGGTTTTGTCCATGTTCATCCTAAGACCCACTATTTTGGAAGCTGTACTGAGGTCATCGAGCATTGTACTGAGGTCCTCCATGGTCTCAGCCATAACCAATAAATCGTCAGCAAACCGAAGGTGTGTGATGTACTCATCATTGACGTTGATGCCTAGCCCTCTCAAGTCCAGAACCTTGAGGACATCCTCCAGTGCAGCGGTGAATGGTTTCGGAGATATGACATCTCCCTGTCTAACACCTCGCTGCAGAAGGACGGGTTTCGAGATCTGATCCTGAAGTCGAACTGACATGGTGGCGTTTTTGTACAAACACTTCGATGTACCGGTAGTCAATTTGGCACCGTTGGAGAGACTGAAATAGAGTCCAAGTCTCGATCGAATCGAAGGCTTTCTCGTAGTCCACAAACGCTAAACAAAGAGGCAGGTTGTACTCTTCGGCCTTAAGTATTACCTGCCGCAGCGTATGTATGTGGTCTACGGTGCTGAAGCCTTTACGGCATCCGGCTAGTTCGGGAGGCTGGAAATCGTCAAACTTGCGCTTGAGACGATTCGTGATGGCTCTTGAAAACAGCTTGTAGACATGACTAAGAAGTGAGATGTGCCTATAGTTTTTCAGTAGAGCATTGTTGTCCTTCTTGAAGAAGAGTACCATCACACCCCAGCACCATACCTGTGGCGTTTTTCCCCCAAGTATGAAGGAATCAAACAGCTTCTGAAGGGCCTACTACTGGTTCTCCACTCGCCTTCAGGAGTTCGGCCGTAATTCCGTCAACACCCGGTGCCTTGTTGTTCTTAAGCTGTTTCGGAGCCTTCCTTAGTAGTAGTAGGAGTACGTCCGTAACGTTTTTGGATAGTATCGGGTCAATCTAGCTCTAGGCTCATTTGCTAGATTCGCGACGGGTTTAATGGTTGACGTGTAAAAGTGCCCATAGAATCTCTCGATCTTCCTCAGAAGCTCCGGTTTGGCGGATACGATACTGCAATCATCGGTCTTCAGTTTCGTATGCTGGCGCTGCCCAATTGCCCAGTAGACAGATCTCTTGCATAGACCTTGGCGCCCTTATGCCGCTCAATCGCGTCTTTAATACTTTCGGCATGAAAGCGGTGGAGGTCGTTTTTCAAGGACTTTGAGATCCGTCTATTTAGCTGCCGGTATTTCAACGCATCGTCTGAAGACTGTAAGATCATCTCACGCCTCTCTTTGATGAGCTTAAGAATAGGATCAGAGAGCATTTTGTTCCTATATGTACGGCGGGCCTAGAAAACTTAGACCCGACCGCATGGACAGCTTCCACAAACCTATCGCTGTATTCGTCCACGGAGCTCCCTAGGCACTTGAAACGATTCTGGAGTTCGAGCTGAAAAGTGTCGGGGTTTTGGATCTGGTTCTGTGCTGGACGGAGCGCAGACTTCATCAGTCGAGACCTTTCAAGCTTGATATTAATGTTCAATGTGCCTCTTACCATGCGGTGATCGCGATCGGTTTTCACCGAATTGATCTTGTATCTGATATTATTGAACATTTGCTTCCTGGTTGACATGATGAAGAAGATCAGAAATCATATAGTACTTTTTTATTTAGTTTTGTCAAGCTTTGGCACATAATGCCCAAATATTTAAACGCTACTCAATTTTAAGTTAAGTCTCTTACTGTCTCTATCACCCTAAGTCAAAATGACTGTATCACCACGAGACTTAAGCCCTATTTATAAGATGCAAGTTTATTGCCTGTAGCAATAAACTTCGTATAAATAGGGCTTCAGCGGCATCTCGACATCAAGTGGCGTTTGAATATTTGGCTAGAAGTCCTGTAATAATAAACATATTATGACTAATTTGCACAAAGGTTTCGCCATCTTGTCATCTTCCATACTTTGTACTGAGTTTGGCACGTTTCCGTTATCTTTCATTTGTTTTGATAAATTATCAGAAGATAAATCTGGGGCAGAGGCATTTGAATTTAATTGGAGTAGATACATCTGGATCCAACGTGGTAGATATCTGCATCAGTGGTTTATTTGAAGTTTCCATATTTTTAATTCATCAGCAGAATGGATAACAAAATAACATCAGTTTTCGTATAACCGGAGTCACACTTTTTTTTTGTTGGCGTATTTTTGGCAATACTATCCTCGTAGTTCAGACTGTTCACTATAACTTGTCCCTTGCTTCACGTTGGCACCATGGCTTGCCAAGCTTAGACAGATTATAGCAGGTGCTTTTGTCGACAGTAGCAGTTGCTTCTGTCAACAGCTGTGGTTGCCTCAGTCGACACAAAGTGCTGCTCGTCAGTTTGATGCCTTAGTTTCAATATTTAAACTAATTATATTAATATTAACAGTGATACCAATCGCTTCACGGGACAAGTTATAATGGACGCACTGTATGTATTCACAAAAAACCGTAACCTAACCCATTTGGTTGGGACGCCATGTGCTCCATGAAATGCAACATAACACTTAAAATATGATAAAAACAAAACACGTCGCCTGTGGCACCCCGACCAAATGGGTTAGGTAAGAAGTGTAACCACCCGCGGGTGCGCCGAGCTAGTGTTACTTCCAAATTGGTCGCTTTCCATAACAATTATCATATTTGGAAATCCAATAAAAGTCTATCGACTTTTTTGCGTGGTCACCCTACTTTGTTTGATTTGGTTCATACCGCCGCCATGATGCACAACAAAAACAAAGCGACATCAACTCCTCTACTGGCGGGTAATCTAACTATGTATTTTATTTTACGATAAATGAAAGTTTTTGAACTGTCGAAATAAAACAGATTATGATAGATTGTGTATTACGCAATTAGTGTGCCTATGCTGACCACATCATGATACAATCATTTCATGAAATGTTCGAACACTTCATGATAATGTTTTATTAAAAAAAGTGTAGGTACTCTGCTAGCGCGCTCAAACAAATTTCAAGCAAAAAGATAAGCGCTTTGTTTACGAGGAAGTGCTGCCCACTATTAGAAAAACGGGCGTGTACGTTTCTCCGCAAGTTAAATAAACTAACTACCAAGTTGATTTCTATGATGAGAGAAAAAGATAACCTCTATTTACCAATTTACAATGTAATATTATCTGACTATCTTAACCTTTGTCCATTTCCTTTTTTACTTTAACTCAAATACGCCACAAAAAGGCGTACTAAATTAACGTAAACAGGATTTGCATGCAGACGCACACACACGTACTACAGCACGCACGACGATCTCCCTGGTAATGTATTTTCTAATGCCAACAAACTGTCGGCATTGCGATATTCTGTTTCTTTCTAATCAAGGTCCTTTTTAGGTAACCGGTATTAAAACGGTAACCAAAATTCTTCGATACCGGTACCGTAATTTATAAGGGTTTTCGGTCCCTGGTAGCTGTTGGTAAAGTGTTATTTTAAAGAAAATACAGCGACATTTTACTGATTGTACTAAGGTTAAAGATAGGCATGTTTTAACACGAAATATTTTTCTTTTAATTTTCCTGAAACTTTTAGCTCCAAGGCGAATGTTCTCGTTCACTTTAGATTATTACCAAAGAGACAAAAATACTAATAATAAGGAAAAGTCTTATCGCCGATTTTATAGCAACTTCCAATTTAACGATTTCTCAGAATTTCAAATGACTGGCAGATCGACAGACTAATAGACAGACTTACGTTTTCCTTCAACATATTTTATATTCATTAGTAGTAGAGGGTGAGCTGGCAAGGTTTTTGAGCAAGCACATTCAGGTTACAAAGTTGATAGCTAAGTATGTGCGGCTTGCTGAGAGAATATTAATGTTCTCGTTGTTTATAATCATTTATTTATTTATTTATTTATTTTATAATTAATGTACACACAGAAAATATATACAGAAAACATATCATGACAGAGGAGTACAAAGGTACTGCTTATTTCTTTAGAAATTTCTACCAGCAGACCCGCGAAAAGGAGAAATGAAGAAGAAATGTAGACAAATTGTGTGTGAGAACAGGAAGAGAAGAAAAGTGAACGACTAACCTAAGAAATATAAACATACACATATAGTGTAAGTGATACATACTTAAATAAATACTTAACACTAAAATATATAGATACTAAATATATATACATATGCTTATAAAAATCAGATTTGAGAGGAAAGATAATGCTCTTTTAATCGTTTTTTAAAAAGCGAGATAGTATCTAGATCTCTTATGCTAGGCGGAAGTCATCATGTACTTTTTATATACTTTCCAAATATATTTTTGTTATTGCCTCAGAAAGCTGCACCTACGTGGCTAAGTCAATTATCAACTTCTCGCCCTAAAAGCATATAAGGCGAAAAGTATCGAGATTCAGCTCAAAAACCCCGCCACCTCTCTCTGTATAGACTAATTACAAATGCCAATTTCTGTCAAAGTGAGTTGCCATTGTAATATAATATTGCCAGCACTGAACATACACATTACAAAAGGATTTATAATTAATTCTACTTTCATCAATCTGGTCAGTTTCTGTGATGTAACCGTTCCTGTAACGGACCATCTTGAGCTTCTTGGTGTTTCGTTGACATCGACTCTCAAATTTTGCCCATACATTTAGGCAAAGGCTCAGCTGGCTGTCAAAAAGTTGGGGAACCCTGCGAAGGTGAGAAAGTACTTCACGCCGGAACAGCTGCTCAACTTGTATCAAGCGCAAGTTCGATCGTGCATGTTTATGTTACTGTTCTCATCTCTGGGACGGATCTGCCAAATACCATCTAGATGCACTAGAGTCGATAGAAAAGCGGGCCAAGAAACTCATCGGCAATAAGGCACTGGTCAAATCAAAGCTCCAGAGCCTTGAACATCGTTGCCGAGTTGCTAGCTTGTCGGTTACATTTCGGGGAGAGTGTGATGGAATTGCATGATTTCATTCCGCCCAAAAAAGAAAAATAAACTAAATTGTGCTGAACCATTTCAAGTTTGCTATTAATTCATTCATTCTATTTCGATATAATTATTCTATTCGTGTTTTCTGTGGAATATAGCAATCACATTTAGATGGCTGTTCTAAGTATTGCAAGTTCTTGATTCAATGATTTTTATTATTTCGGGGTTTGTTATTAAAATAAATTCACTCACTTTCTTGATTATGCTGAAACTTTGAAACCTTGAGAGTTTGAAGACAGTAGGGAGAAACATGTACCTAGATAACAAAACTTATAGAATTTCTACATCCAACCGATGAAATGAACACTTTTTTCATCGAGGGAATCTGCATTTTTTAAAATTGAATCAAACAATATCTTCACAAATAGATGGTAGAATGTTGGTGTAAGTTGTTAAAAAAATATTTTCTTATTTCGTCTCATTCTCTTTATAATGTTATTTTATCAAATACCAAAATTGAATTGGTAGCAATCGAAAGCGAGACAAGAACATATCAAAATAGTTTTAACAAATCCTATTTTTGAAACAGTTAATAAACCACTTTAGCTAAAATATTAAATTCATACCAATAGCTACACGCTTGCTGACGAGCATAGCGAAAAGGAATCCCGAAACTGGATCCTGCCAATAAAAGCTAAATGTCCCATACACCTTCCAATCTATCGCCAGCAATATGGTCGAATGGATTCAAGGAAATCTGACCGTAAAAATTGCATTCAGTTAGTCGGAATAAGGCCGTGAACTGACCTACGCATTCCCGAACAAAGTTGCGCTGCAAGATACGCAACGTTCTCTCTTTTTTTGCATGTAATCCCTAACGATCATTGGACACTGTTTTTGGGGAAAACGTTCGCCGCGATCCAATTTATATATCCTATTAGACGAGCTATATTTGTATCATTATACATATATTTGCAATCACGTTCTCGATAACGGCTTTAATGATGTCGATAAAATATGCAATATGGGGGCGAAAAATCTAACTAGGTCTCAAATTTGGGAAAAAAAAAATTCTCGTTAAAATTGTTATATCGAGCAGAGGTCGGTCGCCTAGATACTTTTGTATATAAAGTCAGAAACAAAGCCGATTCTCACTGCTACTTTACTGTCTCTCTCTCACTTTGCTTAGCCGACTTGCCACTGCTTTTTTTACACATTACCAAAATTCACACAAAATGATTCGATTACCATTTCATTTAAAAAAATATTTGCATCCGATTCTAATTTCCTCATAAATTAAAAAAAATTGGAGCATTGGCCACTTTCGTTGCCAGTTGTACGTTACCTATGGATGACGTTTGGAGAATTTGGACAAATTATGGAACATTGGCAATACTAACAAAAGAACAATTAATCACTGCAATTCACAATTGCTCACATTTGCTAATTTTGCAGCCAAACATTCGTTAGCGATGATAGTGCTCGTGCTTGTGCTCGGAAGTGAATACTAGCTTTACATTAGCAAAGTGCACACGCGAGTACAGACATGCGAGAGCAGTGGTGGGCCAGTGGTTACGGTCCCGACTTACGAGTTGTATGTCGTGGGTTCGAACCCGAGCAGGCGCTTTACTTTGTGTAATTTATTTCATCACCACTGCTCCCAAAACGGTGAAGGAAAACATCGTGAGGAAACCGGCATGTCCTAGAACCAAAAATTCAAAGACATGTGACATGTACCAATCCGCACTGGGCCCGCGAGGTGGGTTATAGCCCACTCCCTCTATGAGAGGATGCCTGTGTTCCAGCAGTGGGAACATTAAAAGGCTGATGATGTGATGATGATGATGTGACATGCAAGTACTTGGTACATTTACTTAACCATTTTAAAATCGTTGCGATATCATACCGGCTGAAAGGTCTCTAAAGGCAGATGATTTGTGACAAAGATGTAGCTGAGAATAAAATTAATTCAATAATGGGTCATCCTGTCTTTGTTAGAATATTCTTAATAAAAGGAAATGGAACGAAATAGACTTGATTAGAAGGTGTATAACAGGTTATTTTTGCTTCGAAAAAAAGGTAGCATGGTGTTATAAAAATTATTTAATTAGGGCTTTTAGTTTTTTAATAACTCGCTGACCCAGGTTAATGAAAAATAAAAAAGAGCTGAAAAGTAATCCTAAATCAAAATCTCTTGTTATTTATTTATTCACATAGTTGCAATCAAGTTCTTTTGGCTATGTAATAACAGAAAACTGAAATACCATAAATTATAACTGATGGGTGATATTCTCGATAGTCAACAATGTTGGTGAAGTGAACGGTACCGTTCATCATTCTATCTGATGATGTTTTCAAAACACACTGGCCATCTGTAAAAAAACTGCACTCTAAATTACAAATAACAAACTAACACAAAATAAAGTACTATAACCAATTCTTCAAGTGTTGTTCGAATACTTTTTCTCGTGTATCCGCCAAACGCGCGATAAAGAATTTCCTGATTCCATCCAGAAAGAGATTTGCGGACTTTTGTAAGAAAGCTCATATTTTAATTGATATACGCAAGCCAGGCGACTTATTACTTGTGTTAGCTTTATCTGTAAGAGCGATAGTCTGGATAACAGTTAAGCGGATCTATCCTACAAAGTCTCGTGTTCCAAGCCTCGAGCGAAAACTGGCACTCTCTTGATTTATGACGTCACGTTTTCCCATTCCCCCACATTTACCCTACACCAGGGATGGCGAACCAACGACACGCGTGACAGTGGTGGCACAAGACAAAATAATTTGGGCTCGCAACATTAGTTTACACAATTTTTATATTCCATCTGAAAGTTGTAAATACTTAGCATCTAATTAGATATATTAGATTAGGTTTCAAATTTGCAACTTTAGAATTCATACAAACCTTAAATTGAATTTCCTTAACGCGGCTTGTGGTAGCTGTGATGAGGGGGAAAATGTAACATCAGATAATACTTTTGTTTTTTATACCCTCTATAAGGCTTATAGAGGGTATATAACGCAAAAGTATTTTAGCTCTCAGTGCATATTATCATAATTTTTTTTGTCTATTAAATCTTCAAGCCAAGATTCTTTGATCATCAATGGCGACATTTTATTTTTTAAATAAGAAAAACTGCACCAAAAAAGGTTCGTCATCCCTGCCCTACTCAATCCGTTTCAATGACAACCATCTGTAGCAACCAAACTTTTCCTATAAGTAACACGAGCCTTTGGCCTGACGACTAATTATTGCTTAATCTGTAGCGGGAGTTTCTTTAAAAACATGCTGAGCCAATCAAGGGATGTAGAAGTTAATTCTAAACATACTTTTAGAAAGTTGAGTTTTATATTAACGTTGTTGTAGGCTGTTAGATTGGCTTCGACGTGTTGGAGGTTTAATGCCTGCACGGAATGATATTTGTATTCCTACAGTTTGACGACTTTGGCGACCATGTATTATACTTACCTGTTTAAGGCTATATTAACCCAGGAAAATAACTTTAATTAAAGGCCAATCTGCTAAAACAATTCTAGTTAAGTAATTTCAGCGGAATTATATTCAATATGGTACTAGTAAAGTTACCTGAAAAGTCCATAGAAATCCCATCACACCAAAATAAAAATATGGATGGTCAAAGTGTCCTAAAATCATTTTTTTGGTTATTTCTCGTAAAGTTTTGATTTTACTGCAGTTTGTGCTGAAAGGAATTTTATTCCTTTTTCAATTGTGCACACAAATGTCCTACATAAGATTTACAAATGTTCTTTAGTTTTCGAGATATGAGCCAATTCTTTTGTGTTTATTTTTTGTACTACCTATATCTGTGCGTATGGTAATTTAGGCCAGTTAAATGATGTTTTTATACTCCAGAGAGCCGTTTAACATTTAAATTGACGTTCTCTGGTAGGTATTCATGTTACCAACCCTTTCAGTGTTCAAATATGTTGTTCAAGAATAAGCTTTGAGCCTGATGGGATTTCCAATTGGAAAAATATACAAAGTTCTATACAAACTTTCAACTCTTATTGAAACGTATCCTTTGTACTTACTTACGTTATACAAAATTTAACAGAAACAACGCAATTCCTGAAAGGGGTTCATTATAAAAATGATCAATTAAAATCAACTGCCCCATATATTTATAATAATGATTATCATCATCATATCAGCCGAAAGACGTCCACTGCTGGACATAGGCCTCCCCCAAGCGTCACCACATTGACCGGTCCCGTGTGTCCCGCATCCAGCGGATCCCCGCAACCTTCACCAGGTCATCGGTCCACCTGATGGGAGACCTTCCAACGCAACGTCTACCGGTTCGCGGTCGCCACTCCAGAACCTTTCTGCCCCATCGGTTATCCGTTCTTCGAGAAATGTGCCCTGCCCACTGCCATTTAAGTTTGGCAATTCTTCGGGCTATGTCGGTAACCCTGGTTCTCTTGCGGATCTCTACATTTCTGATTCGATCACATAAGGAAACGCCGAGCATAGCCCTCTCCATTGCCCTTTGGGTGACTGTAATCTTTCTGATGAGGCCCATTGTGAGCGACCACGTCTCAGAGCCATAGGTCATAACTGGCAACACACACTGCTCATAGACTTTTGTCTTGAGACACTGGTAAGTTAGATACCGCCCACTTCCCGAACGCTGCCCAGCCGATGATGAATAGGTATAAACTTTACACCTTGTGTTAGGAGCTCTTATATAAAATCATACATACATACTCTATATTTTAACTAAGCAGACTAAACTATATTTAAAAGCACTACAATCCAGTATATGCCAAAATATTCCAGTTATAATTATAACACGAGGAATTGTTGTGAATATTGCACTATTTTATTTAACCGTAATGCCATAATATCATACAACAAGTTGCATAAAAAGTTGCATTATGCTACAATATTACCGTGTGAGCAACAGAAAGCCTGGAATTGCTCATCTTCTCACATAAGCAATGTAATAGCATCTTTTAGCGGCGATATTGCGCGAACTGTATGATACATGGTCCTAAGCGGTTGTGGCGTGCATAGTCTAATGTGGGAAACTAAAACTAGGGATATTTTTAAAAGTCTGAATAACACATGAGACAAAACCTTCTGGTTTTTTTATCAACATTTTCTGAATATCATAGATGAGCTAGTCAGTAGTAATTTTTGACTACTCAGAGAGAAAGAGAGAGAAGCCTGACCTTTTTACTTAAAAGTATATTAATTTCATTAATACACTGAATGAATGAAGCATGTTTTAAACAAGGGAAAAAAAAGTATAAGTATATAATACCTTTATTGTTTTCAAACCATAAAGGTGAATACTTAGGCAAACAAGGTTTTTGAGGTGCGATCTCCCCTGCGCCAGGAGTGCTTTACTATGGAATCTGGTAATCAACGATCACATCACCATACTCAACGAACACCTACCTACACAATTGGTTATGCAGACGATGTAGCAATCCTCGTACCTGAGAAGGTGACTGGAACTATCTGCAATCTCACTCAGCAAGCTCTGCGTATAGTGGAGCGGTGGTGCAGGGAGTGACCTATCAGTAAACCCCAGAAAGACTGAACTAGTCATTTTTACTCAGAAAACTCAGAGCTCTAGGCCCTTTCCACCTACCTAAGCTGTTCAACACGGAATTATAGTTGTCTAACGAAGGCAAGTATCTGGGAGTCATACTTGACAGTAAGTTAAACTAGAGCAGTCATTTAGACAACAAACTGAGCAAGGCTTGTATCACCTTTTGGCAATGGTAGAAAATGATAGGCAAAAAGTACTGGCACAGGTGCGGGGGTGTTCTCGGAGGAACTTATCATCCACCTAGCCACGCCACTTAGGGCTCATAACACAGTGTTCCAAGCCGAGTGCTTGGGCACCATCACCCTGGCAGTCTCAGCCATCCTAGTCAGGGAGGTTGAGGACTTCCCTATACGCATTCTCTCGGACAGCATGGCCGTCCTGCAGGCACTGAGTAGCCACACGCTTAGCTCTGGGCTGATATACGAGTGTCACCAAAGCCTGAACTAGGTCGGTACACACAATAAAGTAACCATTCAATGGATCAAAGGGCACAGCGATTCTCAAGGTAATGATGCAGCGGATGAGCTGGCCCGAAGGGGCTCCAGTATGGCGGCGGTGGGACCAGAACCCATCGTACCACTACTCTTTGGTTACCTCCGCAAACTGATAAGGAAGCGCACCAGAGAACAATACCTCAAATTGTAGAATGACCACAGCGAGTGCTGACAGGCCAATGAGGCACTTCCCTCTTTAGATGGCCGGTTTACGCAGAAAGCCCTGAGACTGACTAAACCACAGTTACGTGCAGTCACAGCCGTAACAACTGGCCATGGGACTTTTAAAAAGCATCTTTTCGTCTTAGGGATCACGGACAGCCCACTGTGCAGGGCGTGCAGGGAGGAGGACATGACAGCAGCACACCTGCTCCTAAACTGCCCAGTAATCGCTGGTTACAGGGCCAAATTCCTCGGTGACCCAGGTACCGTACAGGTGATAGTTGGCAACACCAAGGCGCTGCTGACTTTCCTCGAGGAGCTGGGATGGATTGAGTAAGGAAGACGAATCCCACCCGTACGCAAAATATGCGCTTAGACGTGGAATTGCGGACACCAGCCCGCCTTAACTTAACTTATTCTATGCCTACCGTTTTCGAGGCAGTATTGGTATAACCCAATTTCAATGAATAACAAAAACAAAAAATCTAAAAACCCGACTGCTTAAGTGTGAACTAAAAAGACGTAAACAAGAAGAAAATCTTAAGCAGCTTCTTATAAGCAGTCGGGTTTTTTTTTTAATTAACTTTTTTTATTTATTACTTTTTTGTCATTATTTTTTACAATTAAACATATGTTTTTTTTTTTTTATTATCAATAGGCTCGCGCTTGACCACTATCTCACCTGATGGAAAGCGATGATGTGGTCGACGGTGAAGCACGCTTGCCTAGAAAAAACCTATTCACTCTTGACTTAAAGACCCCTAGATTGTAGCTATCGGGAAACACAGACTCCGGCAGGGAATTCCACTCCTTAGCTGTACGCATAATAAAAGTGTCCCCAAAACGTTTTGTGCGTATGGGTGGGATGTCCACCATGTACCGATGACGCATCACCGTGCGTCTGGTTGTCCGATGATGGAACGGGCTGGGCGGAATTAAATCATGCAATTCCATCGCACACTCCCCGAAATGTAACAACAATACAACACACAAAATGTAATGTACAAAAATGAAATGTAATGTTTAAATGTACATGTAATGTACATTTAAACATATTATATATTTCTGAAATAAACTCTTATAACCCTTTATTTTGATAACCCACACGATCGGGTTTTGAAGAAAAAAATAAAATTGGGCCTCCACAATATGGCGTCCAAAATCTGCCATTTTTCTTCGATTGACGTAAGAATTAGGAACAAATATGCATACATACATAGACTGATAAACACATTACCCTCCATAACAGTCGGGTAAAAAAACGTTTTTGAAGTTCGACCAAATTTAGACACTACATTATTGCCACTTTTTGGTTTCAGTGCCAAGAGAAATATATTTCTATATGTTAATTGCTATCTATATTTAATCAAAGGTCCATTCAAATGGAAGATTAAAGGTGGAAATCTCACAAATTTTGCAAATATAGACGGCTAACATTGGTTTGCTTTTAAAAGGATTCCTCATTTTGAAGGAGTCGGGTGGACCAATGTACCTGCATTAAATTTTCTAGTTAAAAAGCGAAGATGTAGCGTATTTCAAACAAATTTTTAGCACTTAGTTGTACGCCCTGGAGCGCACATGTCGTTCCATTAACTTTTTTTCTTTAATTTTACACCAGGTTCCTAGCATTAAAATTCTGCAAAGAATCGTAAGTATAGCCTGGTGGTTTTGTGGACTTCATAAATGAGTGAAACGGATTCCTGAAAGGATTGTCTTATCTTTGTTTCATTTAACAGAAAATCCATCGGTAATTCGGTTACGACAGCTAGGTATGACCTATATGTGCTACTGACCGACAATCTAAATTTAATCTCACAAACCAAGTGCCCAATAGTCGGTTCTCTGTAGAACAATAACACCAAGGAATTGTTAGCTAGATTATTATGTTTTTATGTAAATTTATTCCAGCTCCCATTCCATTATCATAGGTAGTTAAAACTATTTTATGGCACACCTTATTAGTTAAAAATGGTGCTATAACATTGTTTTACAGTTATAAATTATAGAAATAAAGCATACTATTTCTAGATTCCTTTTGTTTCAAACTAATCTAAAAACCAGAAATTAAAAAGGTGTCCACGCATTGCATCAATTTTAACACAGTCATGTTTGAGGTACCTTTGTTTACTACCATCGCACCCAAGTTTTACGACAGACACCTACGCACGTCTTCATAACCCACATAATAAAACCAGAGTATATTAAAATATATCTATCATATATTATTATGGCCCGAGATTAAGGTATAAGACTTGATCAGGCAGGGCAAACTCGTCCTAAGTCGACAAGTTCATGGAACTGATTTGTAATGTATTGGCGGCAGGGCAAACCAATTTTATGACACACATTACATACATTGTTTACTATAGCGATTGGCGAATATTTTGCGAAGGAACGTCATGACGTTCGATTTAGCTTTTGGGGAGCAAAGGCGTGGACTTGTGGATTTATTGGTTGGACGCATATTGTGACGTTTATTTGCATTTGTGCGTGTATACAGAGTCTTGTCACAATATTTTAATGGTGTCAACAGCTTCATAGATATATCAAAGCATGACAGCAAGAATCTTTTTTTGTATAAGAAGAATTTCTGTGAAAATCGGTCGTCGCATTGTTGTCGCACCTTTCGGAGCCTTTTTGCCTATTGAAGGGATCATTGTTAAGTATTTTACAGTTTCTGACAAACGGCTAAATCATTGACAGTCGGTTGAATTAGTCGAATTGTTTCGCTGGAATGTCGAGCTTCATTGACTCTGCGCTTTTCTGGTGGTCACCAGTGTTGGTTCTTGTTTCAGCAGTTACAGTAGTTTTAAACTGTGTGGTATGGCTTGCAGATAGCAAGGTTTAGCATCACTTAACATTGTTAGACTGGATGACTGGATTTCATAGATTCTTCTTAACCTACTTACTGGCTCGAACTGTCCATAAGACTTCAGTAATACTTTTTCAAAGTATTGGAACAAAACATAGCCTCGTGTATCAGGAAAACCATTCTGTTAGTATTAACTTAGGAAGATTGTTTGAATTCAGCAAAAGGTTAAGAGCATCGCGGCAATCCCTTTCCTTCAATCAACATTTATGAGTTACGAGGGGAAAGAAAACAAGAATGTATAAGAAAACAAGATATGGGTACGGAACCCATATTATATTTTTTCTGTAACGGAATTGGCCTTATTGGCTTAGTGGCTGAAGTTCTGAGTTCGAGTTCGAGTTCGATTTACAAGTACGATACAGTTATGACGGACAAAAGTTATGCCGGGGACCGAACCCAGGACTCTTCCTTGACTATGCAAGTGCTAAGAATGGAGACTCCAGTTTAGTAAAGGTACGGTTTGACTCAATGAGGCAGTCAAAATAATTAGAATATACATAAGTTCAGCCGAATTTAAAATCACCTTCTTTTTTGAAGTTAGTTAAAAATAACGAATTAAGAAAACACTCCGTTTTTCTTCATGGTGTGGCATTTTTCCTATTCTGTGAGAAGTGTTTCATATTATTTTAAATGTGAAAATTAAAGCATAACCTTGAATTAATCCATTATGGAACCTCGTTTTAAAATTACATTTCTCAATTCAATTTGGAAGAACAGAATACATACAAAATGTTAATGCAAATCCATAACGGAGACACCAAGGAGGGGTTCCTTACCAATGCAGAAAAAAAAATATTGTATATTTATTTTAATAACATTTAATATGGTTTCAGTTCTTCTTTTTAAGTTGATGACGATTTTACTCTTAGACAGTTTGGGTCCAATAGGTGGCAACCACAGACATAAATCTAACTAGATGACGCGATTGTATGTACTTCGCGTGCTAAAAAACGGAGTAAAGTTACGATCAATTATCGAAATCTGAGCTTTTCATTTAGCATTATCGGCACCGGAAATCCACAGAAATCTAGAAAAATGCCTTTTTATGCCATATTGAGAGTAAAGAATGTAAAGAAAAAGTTGGCCGACGCATTGGAAATGTTTTCTTTTATTGATAAGTAAATTTATTTTCAAACTGTTTGTGAAAAAGTGGCACGCTTGGTTTGATACTGATGGAGGGACTTATCACTACACTATCTATTTAAATTTATGTCGGTGGTGGCAACGTTTATAGCGGCATCAGTTGAGTTCCTCAATTCCTCAAAAGTGCAGTTCAGTGTCCTCAATTTATTATTTATATTTTAGAAGAAGGGATTAAAATAATCATGTGGAAATTCTACAGACGTAATCTTACTTACTTAATATTATAAACGTGAAACTTTGTGAGGATGCTTGGATTGATATTTGTTGCTTTTTCACGCAAAAACTACTAAAATAATATTGATGAAACTGTACAGAAATATATTGCTTATACATCAGAATAACAAATAGGCTAAAATATATAAAGATATACAAAACAATAAACATACATGCGATTGCAGTAATCACGAGAGATTTTCCTTTGTTTATTGACTAGTTCTGTTGTATATATATCCAAAGTTCCTCATTCGGGACCTTCAAATTTAAATGGGACCACATGAGAAAAAATAAATGCACCAGCTTTAAAATAATAAAAGAATCAACAAAATCGGTCCATCTAGTAAAAAGTTTTGAGGTGACACATAAAAAAATTCAGTCGAATTCGAGAACCTTATCCTTTTTCGGAATAAACGATATTCCGTGAAATTAAGTGAGACAACGTGACTTAAAGAATAAATAAACCAGATACATTCACCAAGTTAAATTCTCAATCCCTGCTGTTAGTATCCCTACATTTCGTGGAACACAGGCGGTCCCACATGATCAATTTGGGAACTAATTACAAAATAAAACGAACTTCATAAAGATTCAGCGCGTCGACGTTAATCACCCTGTTAGGGCTTCATTAGTCAGTAATAGGGACCAAACAGTAGTTAGTCTATGTAATACTGTTTAGAGTCGGGTTATTGGAAACCAACCTTTATCAATGGTACAGATTCATATAAAGTAAACTATACTCATATTATTATGTAGAGGTTTATCTGTCCGTAATTTGTAAGAGGTAATCTCTGAATACCATAGTTTTAGGAATGAAATGAAATAACACTCAAACAAAATTAACAAATGTAGTTATTTAAGTTACAAAATCAAGTGAACAGAATCAAGGGGAACAATTAACAAAGTGCGCGCCGCCGGATGCGGGAATGAGCCCTTGGCGACGGTACGCGTTGGCTTATATAGGCTTGATCACATGCTCCGGGCTTTCTGGAGGGGTGTAGGTTGGAGACGCAGCTAACACGGCCTCTCCTGACGTGCCAGCGTCCTCGCAGGCCTCGGCAACCACCGGAGCGTCTTCAGCGGGAGCAAACTCCGACTCGGCATTACTGGGTGTAGCCGACGAGGTGCTCGGCGGTTCATCTACTTCATTCTCCTCATCATCAGAACCTGCACATCATAAACCAAGTGTGAGCATCTAAATATTAGATTTGACAGCAGACAACTTTTTTTTTCTTTCTTTCTTGAGCTATTTCCTGGATGAAAGTGATTATACGATCAAATGCTAATGAGACGTGAATTACTTCTTAATAATAAAATCCACTATGACAACGACTACCTAGCAGCTGCACGAAACACATAGCCTTTCGAACTCAAAACCTCATAAAGGCCAACAATGAGCTCACTTGCCATAATACCAACCAAAACCTTATGCAGCTGCACCGGGCTTACATGGTATAAATGGCAAGTCTTGTCCTCGGGATTTACACAGTACTTTGCCAGTCACGTCCCGAATGTCATAGGTGGACACGGGTACTTTCTGGGTCACGACTGTTACCAACTGGTAGGAACTAAGCTTGTCCTCAGGATTTACACAGTACTTTGCCAGTCACGCCCCGAATGTCGTAGATGGACACGGGTACTTCCTGGGTCACGACTGATACCATTAGGTAGGAGCAAAGCTAAAGGCGTAGGTTAAAGTGCAGTTACCATGAGAACCCGCTATTTAAGTGGTTCACGTCTCAGAAACAAAACAAAGATCTTACACTCAAGCAAAGTTCTTGAAACGTAATCTTAGATCAATAATTACCAATAACAACAGTTTGGTTCATAAATTTAACAAAAGTTTAACACTTGAGAGGTATGTTTAGTTAATTAGTTATGAATTTATGAACAGCATACTTAAGACTCAAGTTCACTGAGACACTTAGCCACATAGCGATAAGTGCCGTGCGCTCGTGCGTTATCGTACTACGCTTTAAGCTGTGTCACTCACATAACTATTCAATCAGTGAATATTTATGTCAACTTAAATGAATGTCAACAAAGAGGCTAAACGTACCTACGACAAAAGTGGATGAAATGAGCAACACAATGAACACACATACAACACATTTAGAACACTAAAACTTACATTCGAAGAATGCAGCAACTGGAGCTCGTACTGACCATTTGGTAGGACTTTAGTGATACGATACGGTCCCCGCTTACCACTGTCTAGCTTGTCATCAATCAAAGTGGCATACTGCGAGTATGTACCGTCTAAAATATCCGGATGCTGAGTAATTGACGCACTTGTTTAATTGTTTTCAGCGTCAGCGATTTAGTTAAGGCTTCTATTTTATGAGTGCTCGGCCTAACCTGACCATTGCTTATGATTCTACCAAGGTACACCACACAGCACTTCGAGTGGTCACGGTTTGCCGTATCACCCTTAATTTCAGGACAAAAATTTACATTGGATTGATTGCGCGACTCCGATCGCTGTTTTGCAACACATTTTCTTCCATTTTTTTTTTATATATTACACTTTAAGTTTTTCATGTTCGGAGAATTTGAATTGAAATCAGTATTCAGACTATTAATTCTGGTTTTAGAATTTGAACTGCTATTACTATTTTTAGATCGTTTGAGACAATTGCTATTAATGTATGGCCGTGAGCGTCGCACGAAAAACACTTCAGTTTTTTTTTTAAAGACACTCTAGCACCACGGCTGCTACGGTAACTGATAACGCGACAGCTAGTACGAGTAGTTCGATTAGAATGAGAATGAGCATGAACCTTTTTTTTTTGTTCATATATGCGGTGGTTTTACTTAGCATGATAGAAATTGATAAAAAATCCGCAATGGTTTCGGTATTTAGTTTTGCATTCAAAGCTTCAGCACGGATCTGGGAGTCTTTAAAACCGCGCACAATGATTGCACACAAAAGGTAATTACTAAGTCCTTTAACAATACGCAAACGCAACAAGGATTTGCGCGCGTATTCCGCGTATGTGGAATATTTATCTGATTCAGTGCACATGACGTCATAAAGGTTATTAGCGAGATCGACACGTCGTGGACAAAGTGATTTTAATTGTAATTTAAATGTAGACCAAGTACGATCCGTTTCGGTCCAATCGCGTAGCCAAGAGTGAGATGCACCCTTCAGACACAAACCGATACGGGCCAGACATTCTTTGTCGTCCCACCTATTTTGTGTCTTAGCACGGTCAACTTCGTCACACCATGCTATGACGTCATGAAAATTAGGTTCGAAATCAGAGACGTAATAATGGTTTGATCTCACCGGGTTTAAGCTCCTTAGCGCATCGATGAGACGCTCTGCGACGTCCCCTGTAGCCGACGTTGAAGGCGACAGCGACAGCGCCGGTGCCTGTGGCGTCGGGACAGGTCGCGTGATAGCAGGAGGGCTGGCCATGCCGGTGATGGTAGGGCGCGGCTGCTGCTCAACACTCGATCGTGGTTCTGAAATTGAACTTCGCTCCAAGGCTGAGACCTTATTAAGTATTGCGTCTAAGATGATACTAAGATGATTTAGGTCGGGCGGCGGTGGCGTGCACTCACGTTTACCTACGTATTTTTATGAGGCCAGTATTTTTCGACATTTTTTATTATTATTTTAGTTAAGTGGGCAAACGAGACGGGCTTTCTGGAGGGGTGTAGGTTGGAGACGCAGCTAACAATAGTGTCTAAACACGAAAGTGTATGTTGTCAGTTTTTGTTAACTCCATCAAAATATTGACGCTGAGATTTTTACAGAATAGCACTGTTGATCCGATTGCATAAAACCGTTTATTGATAGAAAGATACTCAATTGCCTAGTGCCAGATGGAATATTTACGAAAAACATGAGTCTCTTTTCATACAAGACGACATCGTGACAGACAGTCAGTGGAGGCGAGCTGGGGTCCTACCGAAAGAATTTCTTCGCACCAGCAGAAGGTAAAATTGTATATAAGGAAGGAGGACCCTTCAGTGGTTGTTTAGATTTAATTAGATGCATTAGGATGAATGTCACGGGCAGAAGCTACTGTGAGACATATCTGTTTTTTTTCTCTAAAACAGCCTTAAAGATGTTAGGTACAGTTTTTTGATCCGTATAATTCAACAAATGTTTAAACTTATGCTAAGCTATGGTTTAAAGTTTCGGTAATACTATATTACTATATACAACTGACGAATAAACGCGTTTAGGCGTGGCCACAATGTACATTTCTTTATAGATACCGCTATAGAAGCCATCACAATAGGGTTCTAAATCTGTGCATACTACAAACCGGCAGCAATTCTTGGTGCAGCCAGTTGCATAATAGACAATCGCTTTATTCACCTTGTAATGTTGGCAGTAAAAATGTCTTGCAACTACCAACTTCTGCGCAGTTTGCAAAAAACGAACTATTATTATCGTCCGAACCGACCGTTTTACAAAGAGCTGATATTTTATACAGTTACTGTTTAATTTTATATAAATTATAATTGAAAACAAAGGTATAAAATGCTATTTTTAACCGACTTCCCAAAAAGGAGGAGGTTCTATGTTCGACTTCAAGTTTTAGTGTGTTTTTGTTAGTTTTTTTTTTTTTTTTTTGTGTATGTTCACCGATTACTCAGTCAATTGTGGACCGATTTTGAAAATTCTTTTTTTGTTTGAAAAAGTATGTTTCGAAATTGGTCCCATTTTAATTTGGTGAAGATCTGATGAAGAACTTCGGAGTTATACAACAGAACTCTTCAATAAATAACGACAAATCTCTCGGGATTGCTGCAATCGCGTGTCTGTTTGTTGTTTATAACATTTCATAACATAACATTACGCCAGTTCGCTCTTAAGGGGTAAGCAGATCTCTCATTTCACCGGTTATGTTCAAGTTTTATGAAATCTATTCTGGCGAAATAGTTCCCTTACTAACTTGCCTATTAGGTACGTACAACTAAAAAGTGAAAAATAAAAAAACTTTTTGCAAAAAAATACTACCGACTTCCAAATACAAAACTATAAAGTGAAAAATAACTAAATTTTTTAAAGTCGGTGTCCATAACGCAAAAAAATGGTACCTACGAAAGACACCGACTTTAAAAAATTTATTTATTTTTCACTTTATAGTTTTGTATTTGGAAGTCGGTAGTATTTTTTTGCAAAAAGTTTTTTTTTTAATGAAAACTGACGACATCTTTAATTTTTTTTTAACTTGATTAAATAAGCCTTTTTCATCTTTCTTTTAATTGTTTTTTATTTTTTTATGGGTTTGCTCTTGACTCCAGTCTAAGTCATAGGTGACAGAGACAGAGTCGACGATGGAGTGAGCTTACCCAGAAGAAGCCTGTTCACTCTAACTTTAAAGAGATTCGGATTGAATGTGTTCCTTAACACAGACGCAGGTAGTGATGGTAGAAGATGTCCGATGAAAGAAGGGGCTGGTGGGATGAGGTCGTACAGTTATTATATATGTAGATGACCGACAAGCAGGCAACCTTGCAGCAATGAGCCAAGCTGTGAAACTTGGTATCCACCAGTTCAATGTCACCGATGAGCCTCTTGGCTCTGCGTTCCACCGAGTCAAGCGCGGCAAGCTGATACTTAGCTGAGCCATCCCAAAGGTGGCTGCAATACTCCATGCAGGATCGGACTTGCGCTTTGTACAGGGTTAAAAGCTGTCCAGGTGTAAATTATCGCTTCACCTTATTTAGGACTTATTTAGGATGCCCAGTTTGAAAAAAATGAAAAGAATGAAACCTTGTAATGGACAATTATAAATTCAGACTAATTTAGTTAGGATTTGCTCAAAGTGCTTATTTGTTCTCTTAGCATTAAAGTTTCTTATTTATTTGTATGTTTGCAAAATTCGAAATTGATTTGTAAATTAAAATGAGTTTTTGTTTATTTTCCATTGGGTAGTTCATCGTTTACCATCTGGTCATCATCATCATCAGTCCACAGCTAGACACAGACAGCCAATTGCACGCCATTTGCTTCGATTTTTGGCAGCTCTCATCTAGCTGCTACCAGCTACCGTGCAAAGATCATCGCTCCACCTAGCCTGTGGGTGTCGGGACCTTAAGATTACTAGTTTGCGGTCTCGACTCAAGAAGACGTCTTCCCCAACAGTCATTGGTGCTACGGCTTATATTACCGGCCCATTGTTACTTCAGCTTGATTATTCTGTTAGCCATGTCGACAAATTTGGTTCTCCTCTGGATCACCTGGTTTTGGATTCAATCCCTTGGAGAGAATCCGAGCATAGGTGTTTCCATGGCTCTCTGTATGACTTTCGACCAGCCGTATCGTGAGTGTCTACGTTTTTGCAAATTAATAGAAACCGATTCAAAGTATTTAACAAAATTTCAAACTATTCTCCTACTTTAATACTTGAAAATAAAGAAATAAGCTACACAATAAACGTACATAAAATCTCAACAATACTTTAATGTGGGAACTACTAGGAACACATTACGTTGTATATTTTACTACAGTAGTTTTCGCAGTAATACAGCAATTTTAAGACTGCAAAGAGCTTCCACAATTTGATAGAATATATTAAAGAGAAAAATTCTATTAACTTTCTCAATGACGCTTTGTTTTTGAACTGGCTAATTGTTGGTCAACGTCCTGTGTTTATTGGTTGGTTTTTTAAAGAGAAAATAGTGTTATAAAATTTTAAAAAGTTGTCAGAAATGGGCAGGAAATGGGACAAAACTGTTCCAGCAAGATTGTGCCGACATAATATACGGTCATTGGTAATTCTACGTAATCATTCAATTGTGTAATACTAATCCTAATTTACTACTAATCGATCTCAAGGTGACTGGGGTATAAGCCTAGTTGAACCCATTTCCAGGGTTAGGTCGAATAACCACCCTTAAGGGCCTTCCGCCGATTTAGTGCCGCACAACAGTTACTTTCTAAAGCTTAGTTCTTAGTATCTAGCCGTCGTTTAAAAGATTTGTAAACAAAAAAAAAATTGTTCATGTACATTATTTGTGCAACATAGATTTTCCGTGTAACTAATAGTTTTGCTTTAAAAACATAAAATATTTAAAAACACGAAATACTGTCGCTACTTTTGGATACTCTTCCAAAACGACTCGGATGTTTAAAAATATTTTTACACAGAAAAATTGATGACTAGATTGTCTTCATAACTGATAGCTTATGTAAATCGAAGAATATTATGCAAACAATATTGTCCAAAAGGATATTCAATATTTATATTCTGGCTCTGAGCGGGCGCACAGCCACTACTGAGTTAACATTGAGGCATATTAGGTACGACTTAAGTAATTTGAGAGCAAATTTGTAAATTGTCGCAGCATCTAGTCAGAGCTATATTATTAACCCCCGACGGAAAAAGAGGAGTGTTATAAGTTTGAAGTGTGTTGCCACAGACAGACACACAGATACACTGTGTGTCTGTCTGTGGCAGCATAGCTGTTAAACGGATAAACCAATTTTGATTTAGTTTTTTTGTTTGAAAGGTGGTTTTGTGAATAAAATCGGTTCAGCCATTCAAAAGTTATGGGCGTTTTACTGTTTGAATCGAGGTGTTTTCGCAAGATATTGTGTCATAATTACGTGTTCAATAGATTGCCGATCGAAGCGTATCTACTATGTACTAGATAAATTATGTACCATGAAATAAAAATGGGTCGGGGGTTTTTTAAATTTTGAGATTTTACTTGTATTAAAACTGAACAAATTCGTGACACTGAAAGTTCGTTTAGCGCACAACTTCTGCCATATTCGCCATTCAAACCCGTCAGTTCCTATTCGTTATTGGTATCGTAGTGCGAGTTAACGGTGAATCGCTCACGTTCGACTTCAATTTAGTCTCAACTGTTCAATTTTTATTCAATCAGTATGTGATATTTGGACAGCTCTGTTATTCACCACGTTGATCTCGAATGGTGCAGGTGGACATGAAAGACTAAACACGGTGTACATTTTTGTCCTCCTTTGTACCTCCATACACTACAATCATGTCCAGTCGTCGTTATTATTTTACATTATATTTCTTTGTAGCTTCCTCCCGTCCGAAAGTTATCAGCAACCTAGATCTTTTACTATAAATTACCGTTATTAATTTTGTTTAACAACGCTGTATTTTGTGTGATAAAGGACATCCCATAATCACAGCTTTGTTTAGTTTTATTTATTAAAATACATAATTTTGGCAGAAGTTAAACATTTACAAAGTCTTGAAAAATCTAAAGTATTAGGTGTTTTCTATTGTACGAACAAATTCATAAGGTAATTATAATATTAATTACACTTTGTATATAGCTATATTAATTTGAACTCCCAAAAACAAATGCACAACCGCGCTCGATATTTATGTATATGCATTTTATCCGGCAATCGAAATTATCCAATATGTTTAGTCATATATAGACTTCCATTTAGTTCTGTAGTTTAACCGTTAATGCTTAATTAAGTCAGCATCATCATTTTAGCTAAAAGACGTCCACTGATGGACATAGGCCTGCCCAAGAATCACCATATCGAACGTCCTAGGTTTATCACAGCCACCAAACTCAACAGATAGCTTTCGTATAATATCAGGATACGCCGGATCGTTACAAACATAGTAAATCTATCAAGTGTCACAAACTTATCACAGAACTTCCAGATGACGGGTTCTTCAACAAGTTTTAATTAAATTCTAGGAATCGATGCACCCACAGAGCATTACAATGTTGTTAGTTGAAATTCAATCGCAAGCCGTCATTCCATATATACTTACCTACGTAAATAAGCATTACAAATTACCATTCTAATTGAAATCCTACTGTCTGTTTTTACGGCATAAATTCAAGTGCTTTTAGTGAGTACAGCCATAACATTTTACGAGGTGCATCCCAGCAAGAGTGATGGGCAAAGTTTACTTCTCTGTCGCATATTTAAGGTACTTGTAAGAGAAATAAATCGTGTTATGTCCGTATTGATCCGGGAATTAGACGTGAAATATTGTGTTGTTACTTGTTGGCTGTGGCCTGCTTCTATTTTTGCAGTTTTTCTTTTCATCAGTTTGGAGATTCCATCAAGTGTTAAATTTCATTCACTGAAAAATCTTCACCTGAAGTACCATAATAACATTCCGGGAAACAGAAAAATTTTCTTTTATTTCCTTAGTTGTCTTCATTACTGAAGGTCGTGCCTGTCTTGGAACGCTTTGACGGAATCAATTACGAGCTGCTTCCAAACCATAGCTTCGACTCTTCATAGGGCTGTGGCCACCGTGAGTCTTTTAACTCCTATTTTATAGTTACTCTTATTTTATGGTAACTAGGTCTTTCCCGCGGCTTCACTCAAGAAATAGGCTTACCCCACAGAAACCGTGGATATAAAGTACGCAATAGCAATAGTAATTAAATTAAATATTTTTTTTTATATTGAAAATTTAAAAAAAAAATATCTCTTAGCGAATTCTGGTAATTGGTTCAGTACTTCTAGAGAAAACCTCTTAAACACAATTTTACCTTTTTATAATAGTACTAGTAATAATATAGATATGGTTTTTGATATACATATATTGGTTAAGATGAAAATAAGAACATTATTGTTAAATTGTACAAGATTTGTTCAAGTTTGAATCTTCAATTTATCGAGAGCTGCAATATGGAATGTTTTAAGACTTGTTTACAGGCGAAGTATCCCAATTTTCGTCGTTATGGTTTTGAATTTAAAGGACCCTATCGACCTTGGTAGTGTTTAAAAATTCCTTTCAGGTAGGTAAGTAGGAAATAGTAAGATGAGTTTTCGAAGTTTTTTATGTTGATACTGCTGCCCAGGATAGAATAATAGTAGCTGGACTTAATGGGTGTAAATGGTCTGAGTATGTGTATTGACCAATGCTCATTACTTCTCTATTTAAGAGAAGGACATCACCTTATCATTAGCATCATCAGTCAATGCATGACACAGGCCTCTCCGATGATTCATCTAGCAGCCTTATTGCGTAAGTGAGTTCGACAGGGCAAAGGTAATAACTCCATGAAATATTATGACACATTTCCTTTTAATGTTTGAGGTATTGCGTAAATAATTTAGAAAGGGTACGTCCTCCAACCTATGAGTTGGATTTACATATTTTTTCCATGAGCTATGTTTCGAGCGTATTCCGCAATACGAAAGTCGTTATTTTAAAGGTGTCGTCACCTGTACCTATACGAGTTCTTTGCCGAATTTACTTACCTTTTGTTGATAGAATGTCACTGAGGGCTTTCGATTTTGTGCTTTCCAGTTGGCGCCACTGGCAAGTAAGGTCCTTATTAATATAGCTGGTTAACGTTTGTTAAGCAATTTTGAGTTCAAATAATTTCTAATGCCGTAGAAGTGCGATTAAATCCATTAAATCAAGTGTATGCTGCAGTTTCGCACAGCCCCTTTTTTCTAAAAAAGAGGAATATGTTATCCTGCAGTGGTTGGTAAAACCCGTACCTATCTTATGCCGCCATATTTAAAAATTATTCAGAACTATAAAAAAGTATTAAATAAACTGGCGCTAAACGTCAAAAAACTATGAAATTTGACATTTTGTAGACCTCACTATACACCAGCGCCCCTAGCGGCAAATTCAAACGCAGTAGCCCTCCTTGACTAGAGCATTACGACTTACATTTTGACTTTTCGACAATCGTTATCACTGAATACTACTGTCAATTTGTTGTCAGCCTGTGGTGGCATTTTCTTTAGAATTACGTGAGATATTTATAATCAGTCGTTATATTTTTCTTGTATCTTTTCTACCATTAAATACTTGAAAGGGAGTCTAAAATAATGAAATATTAAAGCTATGAAATCAGGACAATCCTTTTTCCCTGAAATATTTTGGAGAATTCTCGTCGTCGCGCACGTCAATTTAGTCTTTCGTACCGAATTATACTTAAAACGATTTCGCAGGTCTTTTGCATTTTCGTAGGCTTTTTAATAGAGTGGTTCAACGCCGGAAATATTGAGGGAGTATTTTTATTTTCAACTGTTTTGGGCAAAATTGTTTTAAAGTACATAGATCTAAATATATGTTTCTGTCCATTACGGCTGAATAAAATGGTACAGGGAGGCTGTTGTATATTATGTCAGACAGAGGTCTTTAATATCAATACGTTCTATAATCAACGCCAACGTCCGGATTACATACGATTACCAAACGTTGTGAGCGAGACGACATGATCTTAAAAATACCCTTATTAAACATTCACTGTCCTACTCGCACGTTTTCTGACCGCAACTGTCGTGAGCCTTCGCGGTAATTTACTCTTTTTATAAAGGGTATTGTTGTCTTAAAGTGATTGATGCTGATATATAAACACACCACAAATATCGATTCTCACACAACGACACATTTTTCATTGCCTTTTGCATTTTCGTAGGTTTTTTAATAGAGTGGTTCTTATTTTTGACGTAAAATATAGTGCTTGATATCTTTGTCTTAAGTTTATAATAAACCTTCTTTTTTTAACCTTGAAACAAACTAGGTACTTCGTGGCTTGTCGCGTCATACTGATATGTTTCTACATATGAGATTATTACGTAAGAAACTGCAATCAGCAATCATCGCGCAATCAAACGCTTTATGTCATAAAAGTCGCCATTTCTTACAGTGTAAGTATGGTAGGTCCTACACAATGATCGCGGATAAATTTGAAAAAGTGTTACCGCGGCTCTGGCTCAAGCAACAGAAGAAACACGGGTGGGTTAATAACGGGGACAATAACGGGCCACACCCGGCCCGTTATTGTCCCTATAATTATTTTGAGGTTATTTCTACTCAGGCTGAGGAGTTTTTTGGTGAGACGCGGGTGTACTTTCGGCAAAGCCATTTTTGACTGTCTACAGTCTGTAGCCCGTGACCATCGGTTACTGTGTAGTTCTGTTGATCTTTGACGAATCCACGCACGGAATTGCGAAAAAGGCAAGGGGATAAGTGGGTACGGGCCTAGCACTAACATCTAGGAGCCCCTTTTCGTAAATTCATCTGCGGCATCATTGCCTAGGGATCCACTGTGCCCCTTGATCCACTGGAGGGTGATTCGATTGGATTTTGATATACTCTCCAGGGCGAGGTGGCACTCAAAGATTATTTTGTTGTTAGTTAGTTTGTTTTCTAGAGCTTTGAGCACAGCCAGACTATCCGATAGGAATCTGATTCCGTAGTTCTGGATACCTAAACGCTTTACGTTTCGGTATCGTTATCGTTTTGCTCTTGCAAGATACATAATAAGCCTGCAGGTTCATACATTTGGTTCTCTAATCTCTCTTAATGTGTTAATATGATTCTACCTTTATGCTTGGTAACATGAAATTTCCATTTTCGGTACCATCGACCTTAATACGCAGGCTCAGCGCTAATTTTAGGTATAAAGTCCAATATTACGTTGTTGAACTTGCCTCTAACTAGAATATCCTTATTATTAGTACGGTTTTAGAGAGCTTGATGTAAACCAATATAGCAATTTAGATATAAGTTCATATTGTAGTTACAATTTGGTATACATAAAGTAGTGGCCCGTCCCGGCTTTGCCTGGGTCATAATAATTTGTAGCCTAGAACCATCTGGAATAACGTACTTTTCAAATGGTGAAAGATTTTTTTAAATAGTTGTAGTGGTTCCTGAGATTACCCTTCACGTCAGAATAAACTCACAAAATTCGGGCTCTCTCTTTATAATGTTATTATATTATAGTTTAGATGCTGCCGTGGCGCACGGTTGGTGCAGTGGTTAAGTGATGACTGCTGCGCTGCGTGTCGCGGGTTTGATTCCCACACGGATAAAATATTTGTAAGACCTACAAATAGTTGTTCCAGCTCTGGGTGTTTGTATATGTGAGTTTATATGTTGGTAAACGCATCCACGATAAAGGAGAAATTCATAGTGTGGGACAAAGATTAAATAAAGTTGGTAAAATCAGCTGCTCAGAATATTTTGTCGAATCTTGCAAAAATAAATCTATGGGATAGTTAATATTGGCCTCATAGTAAAAAATGTTCATAATTATAAGTACAATTACCCTTTTTCAGGAATTGTGTTGTTTCTGTTCAGTAACCAAGAAACGTAGAATAATGTTAATACTCAAGTTGTGTTATTACAATGTTGTTGACCTACACACCCAACTTTTCTTCCTCTTGCTTGCCAGTCATCACCATCCTATAACCTCTATACATAATCAGACATAAGTCAGTCATAACGCTGCAGTATGCGAGGCCGGCAACATAATCCTTCTCACCATTGAAACATACGAACTAAAGATTAATCTAGTCATTTTTCATACGGTTATGTGTCCGGCACAGCATATTTCATATCGCAGCGTTGTGCCTTCCAGTTAAAAGATCAAAGCTTTAGTATTTCTACCGATGGGTATCAGGCGTACCTTCTGTTAGGGAAGAGCGTTTTGTTACACCGATCATGTTATGGGTAAATGCACATCTCGTGTCGTCAAAGAACACTTGCATGCGTAAAAGCATGAGTGTTTTGTTTTGGTATTCAGGTTCCAATCATCAAAATTATATTTGTTGTATGAGGTGATACTCTCATACATGTTTGAAGAGTGATTGAAAACAACGAATTATTAAAATATTTCAAACGCACAATAGGCATTATTTATTTATAGTATTTGAGCACATACATATATACATATATACATACCTAGGCATACTCATACATCTTCGTGCCAGGTCAATAACTTCTTAAAATTACTATTTAATATAACGCAAATTATATATTAATAACTTCTAAAGATAACCAGAAAGTAATAATGTTTGTATTCGTACAAGTTTTAATTATTTCCTTTTACGATTCGTTTGTCAGACAGATTTAAGATTTCGAACTAATTGCTTGGGGGAATTAAGTAAATTAGAATCATATTTCGTGTATTCCATTTAATGAAATACATAAATTCGGGTTGGCACAACTACAAAGTATTAACAGTGAAAATATAGAGAAGAATTTTTTCAGTCATAGAAACATCAGGATCTTTGGTTCTATACGTTCGTTAGAACATAGGTGATTACAAATTGTTACTAACTAATTAGAATATAACAAATTATCTTAGGACATTAGGCAGAAGGTATATTAACAGAAGAAAAATTTTCACTGTAGTTGATGTGCTCCCCGAAATTGTGCTGCCATCTGTGGAAGAAGAAAGAAACAGAGTTATTTATTGGACTACTAAAGAAACATCACTTGTTGTGACAGTAATAATTGATTACACACGTCATGCTAAGATAATCGCTTTAGCAGTTATATTACACAAAAAAACAGGTAAATTTTAAAGAATTAAGTCCACGCAATTGCTACGCCATAGCTCTTGACTACGGCGTAGCCCCGTAGCACACACGTAGCACTTCATACTAAATTGCACCAACAAATATAATTTGTAACAAGAGTTGTTTGCTTAGTCATAAACAAGGCTGAAAATAATTCAAAGTAAAAAACGGAATAAACTAATTGGCTGTTTAGCAAGTCGAGGAAAATTGTGAAAGTCAGCTTGATTTAATATTACGCTCCAAGGACCAACATTTTGTCAGTACTTAGACTGTTATTGGGCACTTTAACTTAACAAGTCGTTACAGTAAAGGCCTAAGTGATCTCATCTGAGTCCGTTTAAAACTAGCAGCCAAAATTATAGCTTGGTTCGGTCCGTGACCTGTATTTTTTAGCCAATAAACGAATTAATGGTCGAAGATATTTTAGACATCAGTACCTATTGGATTAGATATTTTTAAATACTATATTATTTTTAGATTTTAAGCATAAAATACCACCCAACGCAAAATTAAATGTGTCTGGTTCTCTGTTGTTAATAAAAAATAACTTTGTTGATACTGTTATTCAACACGGGATATTTTATGTTACAAATCAGCCATATATATAGGCTAAAAAAATACAATAGTTCGGTCAATCGTTTACTAAAGTCTCCCTATCATGTGTCAGGTTAGCAGAGTGATATTAACAAACGAATCGGGTATATAGCACCGCTTCAATACAGTTCTATAAAATTTATATTAGCTTCTGCCAGCGGTGGGACCGCGAGTTATTTGAAAATTATCCCAATAAAACCTTCGGGATACGAAAACCGTCCAAGTGTGAGTCGGACTCGCGCACGAAGGGTTCCGTACCATTATCTCAAAAACGCCAAAAAAACACGTTTTTGTATGATTTTGGAGTCCGATGATAGAACGGGCTGGGAGGAATTAGTTCATGCAATTGCAACGCATACTCCCCGAAATGAAATCGATTAAAAACCGATGTCGATATTAAAAACTTTATTCTTATCCAGGACATAGTCTACCCGTGTGTAAAGAATCATCTAAATCGGTTCAGCTATTAAGACATGAAAAGTTAAATGTTATTGTTATAGTAACATTTTTTTTAATCTAGCTTAGCCTAGATTAAAAATTAGTTCAGCAATTTAGTGTTTTATATTTTGTATACAGGGCATTAATAAATTATTGTTAGTACGCAAAATTTTATTAAAAGCAAACATTTACGTTATTTATTGCATAATCCGATGATATTATTATTGTAACCGTAACTATATCCAGCAAACCGCTTTTAATTGAAAAAAAATACCACTTGCGTGCATAATTTATAGGAATTATTAATTTTATTATAACAATCTTTTGATGTTAAACAAACTAGAATAAACAAGTGTAGGCATCTGATTATTTCTGAAGAGAAAACAAAACTTTTTGAAGATTCATGTTTAATCAAAACTACGAAAGACACTTTACCTCTATGAACGATGTATTTTTGAATTAAAACAAAAGGCTTATTTGGACTAATCAGATTACAGAGAAGTTAAGATACAATCAAGTAAAAGTAGACTTTGGAAGTACTGAGGTACGTTTAATTAATTCAAGATTTACAAACGAGTTGGGTTACTTTTTATGTAAATAAACTTTCAGTACATCGATATCGTAAGAATAGAATCTGGATAATTTTCTATTGTAAAATCTGTATTGTGAAAGAAATGTTAAAATGTTGCGACATTTCTAAAAAGGAGCTCATAATTTATTTAATAATAGATGACATTTAATAATGGATGATTTTTATAATGAGAAAGGACGTTGACATCAAGGTCGACTGCGGCAAACGTGGTGTGACGATTTAGTCCTGTTTGTGGGGCCAGAGATCGCATAAGAAAAAGGTTTAGAAGGAGAAAAGGGATAAAACAATGTGGGCTAGCAAAAAAATAAATAATTTGTACTTAATTTGTTTCCATGTTTGAAAGCCTAACTTATTCTGTGTTTTCGTTAATGTTGTCGAAAAGAATTTGTCTCCAAACTATATGTAATTACGAATCAAATAAAAAGCAATTGCGCATCGTCTTATTTGAAACTCGATTCAGCCCACAATAAAAATTGAATAACTCTGCCTTAGGTTATACAACCACGATAAGGAAAACTATAAAATAACTACTAACAATCTCCTTCCTTGGCTACAATAACGATATTTTCTATACGAACACACTATTATATACCCACTATATAACAGGCCCATAAAACTACATCACATAAAAATGCCCAGATTTAAGGCTGATTTCCCTAGAGGTGGTAAAAAATGTACAAAGAACACTTTTGACTTCAAAGCCACTAACCCTTGAAGAACAAAAAGTAGCGTGTATTTAATAGCTTAGATGCGTGATTCGAGCTTGTATATGACTAGATATGACCTAGGTCATGAGACTTCTAAGGACCTTTCAAATATTCATGTGAGATTTTGGACTATTTATCCGTTTTGCGTCACAGAAATCGGGGTTACGTCAACTAAGGTCACGTTTCTGATGGTTTTAAATATTTAATGTATAAATATGACGCTCGTGTTTTTTCTGTGAGTAACAGTATAAACGGTGTTATTGTTAGTCTGAACTTAAACTTGTTAATAAGGTACTAGTGACGAGGCTTGCACCCAGATGGGGTCTATGATACAGGAACTTTAATAATTGATTATGAAACAGGCTACCGCCCTGATAACGGATAAATTAATATATTTGAATGACATTTAACTATTAAGTACTCGAAATGCACTCCACCAAAAACGATTATATGTGGACTAAGGTATGTTGAGTTGTGTGTGATTTGTGGCTCCTCCACAAATTGTTTGATCATAGAATCAAACTCACAATTGGTACAGACCAATTGTGAGTTTCCTCCTCTACTAAATGTGAGTTAGCTCTCCACCATTTGAGAGTTAGCTCCTCCACCATATATAGAATCTTACTCAATCATAATTTTAGTACATTTAGTTATTTCCCATGGTACCAAACGAATGTTCTACTTTCCATAAAAAGCTTTAAATAGTACCGAGTTAATCACATACAGACTAGCTCTTAAATTTATTATATCAGCGCACTTATCCGTAGATTTGTTACAGCTCACTCTTATTTATTTTAACAACCGCTAACCTTTTAATTCGTTCTTTTTTTAAACATCCGTAGTGTTGCACTTCAGAATTACGAGTATGAACTTGTTTTATTTTGTGCCATTATGTGGAGCCACATGTTTTTGCGGCACTTATCTCCGTTTCAATTCTAATTGGTGTTTCCTTTTATTATTGTTTGTTGTTCGTTATAAATGAAGGGGGAATGTTGTTATTTTGTGTGATGTAAATATATGCTTTGAAAACGTAAGCTGCGAGAGGATTTTGTTTATTTTTGAGGATTTTGTTTATTTTAGTTTATTAAACAGTGATCACGAAATTACGTTTGATATTTGATGACCATTCACTAAATGGATTGTATTGATACCGTGAAACTCGGTAGAATAAATTTTTATTCCTTGTAAATTTTAATGTATCTAACGTTCAAAAGTGCCGCTTGGTGGCCTAGTTGAAATAAAATATCTTTGTCTTTGACTGGATACTTTTTCCCAAATATTATTAACGTGGCTTGTTGCGGTAGTGGTATCTACTTTTACTTAAACAATACCCAATTATAGTTTGGGTGTATCCATGGTAAGGGTTAATGACATCATTTTAGGCCCTTTTAAGCCAGAAAAGCAGGTAAGACAGGGGTGTATTCTTTCTCCTATTCTCTTTATTATATATGGTCAATACGTAATAAGGAAAGCCTAGAAGAATGGAAGGAAGGCGGATCTGTCCGGGGAATAAGGATCAGCAACCTGAGTAAGCTATGCGGATGACACTACACTCTTTGCGGCTTCAGAAAAGGAGCTAGCTGATCTGTTTCCCAGAGTAAAATATGAGAGTGGACTGGTTGGACTCACCATTAATAAGTCGAAGACAAAAGTCATGCTCAGCGACAGACCCGGTCAAATTTCTAGAACGAAAGAACTCGCGGACCTAGAATTTGTCAGCGAAATAAGAGTATATAGAAGTAGCGATCCGAGGTATATAACCTCGGATCGCTACTTACTGACCAGGGAGGAACCGAAAGAGAGATCAGGAGAAGGACTCAAATGGCCAAAGCTGCGATGAGTAAGCATACACATATGAGTAGTCATACATATGGCAGGACATAAAGGTAAACCACATATTGACGTCTGGGCGGAACATTTATCCAAATGGCAATGTAGGTGGGATAATTCCATCAAGGGCCGACACCTCCACCAATTCTTTCGCGTGCGGCTGGCCAGGACGTGGCTGGAGGTGGATCACTGTGTTGCCCAATTTCTCACAGGGCATGGTAACTTTAAAAGTAAATTATTTTCCTTCAAGCTTGTTGCCTCGCCATTATGTCAGTGTTCTACATCTGACTGCGAATATGTACAATCTGCACATCATATCTTATGGGAGTGTATTTTTTGGCAGAATGAACGCAATACTATGTTGAATAATGTACAGGCTGTATCAGGAGCTGTTTACTATACAGACCTTGTGGAAACTAGAACAAATTTCCGTGCGTTCAAGCGTTTTTGCCATACCTATTATTGGAATCAAATATAACAGCTCACAATGTTAGGACCCATTAATATTAATGCAAATTTTTATCCGTGGTGCTAGGCAACTGGGCTTATCCCAGTTGTAAACGACCCTTTGTGCCTATTGGTCTTGTTTGTTCTGTCTCCTGCTTGATATGGAGGGAAGTGGAAAATTGTATTTTTCTTACTCCTCCATTATTCTTTTCTGATTAATTTAGTTGCGGGATCCATGACAGTTAAATTCATTATCCGGGACATCGTCGAGCTTCATTGCCTCGGCGCTTTTCTGGTGGTCGCCACTTTTGATACTGGCTTTCAGGAGTAGCAGTGGTTTGGGAATAGTGCGGTGGGATTGTCCCAATAAAAAAGACCGAAAGGTCTGCAATGTCACCAAGATGAGACTATTCCGGACACTGGTTTTCTCGATATTCCTTTACGGATCGGAGTCGTGGACGATTCAGGCAATATAACGATAGAAGCTTTTGAGATGTGGTAATGGCGAAGAATGCTTCGCATACCATGGACTGCCCAGAGAACGAACAAATCTATCCTTGATCAACTAGGCATACAAGACAGTCTAACTTCACTCTGCTAACGAAGGATTCTCAGCTACTTTGGTCACATTGCCCGTCGGGAACAAGACAATCTAGAGAAGGTGGATGGAAAAAGACCTCGCGGCCGGTCACCTAACCGCTGGTCAGACCAGGTAACCGATCTCTTAAATCTTATTACTTTTATATAGTATAATTGATTAGCAGGTAAATCAATAACAACAACAATTTGATCCAGCAATGTTAAAATTGTAGAATCAAATTGTTTTTTAATAATCTATATAAATTTAGTCTCTCTTAAATCTATATAATTTAATAATCCTTTATGAGTAAATTTTTAATCATGAATTTAGTACACAAGAGATCCCAATCAACAGAAAACAACGACGCAGCAGGTCCAGAAAGGATTGACAGAATGAGCTGGCCCAGTCGCAGGGAACCGGGCAAAATCAAAAGAGGGGAGGAAGGTAGGTCTTTTCTCTGCAGTGGAACAGTACAAACTCATAACATACCAATTTGTACGTCACGATACGCGGCTGAACATGATATAACATTTCTGTATTTAATATGTTGCATGCAATGTAGCAGTGAACTATATACGGACAGTCTATCAACAATCATTTTCAGAACTTAGTTAGGGCTGTCCATAACTCGGGCCACCATTGATGTTGCGCGCATCGCGTAAAAACAATCCACACGCGCCGCCGCAAACATCCCTGATGAATTACAATGCCAAGGCATCAGTTTTCTGAACGCGTTATTATACTGGACACGAAGGGCTCCATACGACGCCCGCGAATACTTCTCCCACAGGCTGCAAGTGTAGACGGTGGTACAGAATTATTAAAATTAAATTATTTGAATTATTAAAGAGCGTCACCTTTACTTCTGCAGTACAACGTGCAAACCTGCGAGCTATCATTTTCGCACGCACGGAAACAGCCCTCCGTTCCGTTCCATTTTCAATGTCAGCATTGTCCTCTAAAGCTTATGATTGACACATACACCGTCAATATGCCAACCGACATGTTGACTGCTAAGCGCCTCAATCAAGGCATTCATATACAAATTGAAGAGGGCAGGGGAGCTTATCCCCCCTGCCTTTTCTTTAGGAAGTCCTGGCCGAATCCTAAACTGATTGTCGTGCAGCACAAGATGTTCGTTTAGCTGTGTATCAAGCAGACCACCAAACAGACCATCAAGCATCGTAGCGACTTTGGTTGCTAGAGAAATAGGTTTAAAGTTTCCCCTATCCGAAAGATCACTTTTACTTTTAATAATGGGAACCACAATCGTCCTCATAAGGTTAGAGGGCAAGTATGAATGACCAATACATTCTTCTTCTTCAGCGTCGTCGATGATTCCATTTTCAGATTTTAATTTTGATGTAATGCATTAATTGTACAGCAGTACCAAAACCCTCAGTAAATGAGGACCGGCGTATGTTCTATGTGTTAGGGGGGTTTGGTTTCCGCACTTAGTCCCTTAATGGACCTTTTTACGTGGGCCATGGCGGCCGTTGGGTGGTCATTCCAACCAGCCCACCTCCCTCCAGAAGTCAATTAGAGCTCCTGGTTTCCTCAAAACATCCGTGTAAGATCTGGGTGACCCGAGGGTTCGTGTTCTTATCTGTGTGACACCTGTGCACTCTAAGAGAACGTGCGCGACGGTTTCCTCGGCCTCCATGCATGCTCTGCATAGAGGACTGTCCGTTATGCCTATTGTGTGGAAGTGTTTGTTGAGTGAGCAGTGTCCCGTGATGGTCCCCGTCACCAGGCGCAGGCCATTCCTGTCCAGGCGTAAAAGACGCCTGGTGAGCCTACTGTCCAAGGATGGCAGACTAATTGACTCGGACCCGTCGACGCCACTCCCAGCCGTCCGCGGATACCCACGGGTAGCGGAGGGCACGGTGCAGATATGTTGCGAAGACGACAACGCCCTGACCTGGCTGACCCAAAATGTGCCCCACATCAGATTGCCCGAAAATAACCAGACACTGACGGTGCTCAGACAGACCGACGTACCCACCCGTGTTCGAGCATCGCTCTTCGTCCCTCGCTACAGAGGTGACGTGAACAAGCTCCACGGCATTCTGATACGCCACAACACTTGGTACGACATTACAAGGTGGTCGTTGTACAGGGCAACTGCCATCGGTGGCGACCGTTACGGGACTTACCTGACCCTGGGGCTGCCACCGGAGGAAGCTGAAAAGGTCCTGGGGCGGGAGCGACGGATATCGTACCTGTTAGGGTCGATATACGTGCGCTTCTGGCCCACGACCCGCCCTGCCGACACCCAGACCGACAGTACACAGACGGCAAAACTGACGACGACGACACAGACGGGCGACACGGACATTGCCCAGCTCGAGGAAGAAATGGCCCGAGCGGCAATGGCCTATGACGACGACGCCATACCGGCCGCATCACCCGGCTGGAACGACCAACTCCTGGCCTCGTCGCCGGGGGATATACACGACGAACACCGGGAGGTGGAGACGGAGGGACTATCCGATGGATCCGTCTCCGATTAACCCCACTCCACCTCCACCAGTCCCCCTCAACATCATCCAAAATAACCTCCAGCACAGCCAGACTGCCACGGCTAGCTTACGCAGGGCACTGGAGGTTAAACACCGAACCATCGCACTGATCCAAGAGCCGTGGATCAGGAATAACAGAATATGTGGCCTCGGTAACATCGGAGGTAAGATTATTCTCAACACACACGGCTCAGATAAGCCAAGAACCTGCATCTACATACCCAAAGAAATTCCCTTTACGACACTGACTCAATTCTGTTCCAGAGACCTGACATCTGTCAGGCTCCATACCGAAGGTAGCGATCCAGACGTTGTACTGGCCTCGGCATACATGCCAGGCGAGGACACAGACTGCCCGCCAAAAGAGCTGGCTGACCTGGTACAGCACTGTGAGCACGCCAGCCTAGACCTGATCATCTGCACCGATTCGAACGCCCACCACCTGCTCTGGGGCAGTGTCACACCGAACTCTAGAGGAGAGGTACTATCCACCTTTTTATTCTCTACTAATCTTAACATTGTAAACCGCGGCACAGAACCCACTTGGGTCACGGCTCGTGGACAAACGATCATAGATTTAACACTCGCTTTAGAAAACGCGACAAACCTTATCACAAACTGGCACGTATCCGACGAACCTTCTTGCTCAGACCATAGAAGGATCCGCTTTACACTAACTACAAACACTAAAACACCCGCACCAAGGCGAAACCCAAGGCGTACTAACATTCCCGGGTTCAAAAGCCTTCTGGCTTCACTATTAGCTGGACATTTAGCACTGGTAACCGTAAGGGACCAAGCACAATTAGAACACACTGTAACAGATTTATCCAAATACCTAACAGAAGCTTACCACGCATGCTGCAAATCAAGAGCGCCACAAAGCAGGAACGAGAGGAACCCCTGGTGGAACGCTGAACTTGGTAAACTCAGAGATGCGCTGCGTAAGCAATTTAACAGAGCAAAAAACACGAGACTCCCGGAAGACTGGGAGATATACAAAGAGACCCAATATGCATACAAAAAACAGACCAGAACCGCCAGGAGGAAGGCATGGCGGCAATTCTGTGAATCCATTGAAACAAATAATGAGGCCGCAAGGGTACGGAAGATCCTATCAACTGATCAGGACCGATCCCTCGGCGCGCTCAAAAAACCCGACAACTCATACACACAAACCGACTATGAAACCAGCAAGGTCCTCCTCGAAACTCACTTCCCGGACTGTCAAGTCCTGGAGGACAGGACGTGGGAAGCTGAACCCGAATGGACCCCAACGGAACAAGACTGGTCAAGAGCCCATAATATAGTAACAGTAGACCGAATAAAATGGGCTATCAACACCTTTCAGCCATACAAGTCGGCGGGGCTGGACGGCATCTTCCCAGCCCTGCTACAGTGGGGAGTAGATAATCTAACGCCATGGCTGCTGGAGATCTATCGGGCCTGCATTGCACTTAGATACATACCTCTCGGATGGCGCGAGGTGAAAGTCATCTTTATACCTAAACCTGGGAAACCTGATTACACACACCCCAAGGCATATAGACCTATAAGCCTCACATCCTTTTTACTGAAAACACTCGAAAGACTCTGTGACAGGCACATCCGTGATGGGCCTCTGCGGGATAAACCGCTGCACAAACAACAACACGCGTACTCCACAGGCAAATCAACAGAATCGGCGTTGCACAACGTGGTTTCTAAAATTGAATGCGCAGTGGACCACAAATGCTCAGCACTGGCTGCCTTCATTGACATCGAGGGCGCCTTCGATAAGACTATGTTCAACAGTATAAACACGGCCCTCGACAGACACGGCATAGACCCGACCCTTGGAGGCTGGATCACTAATATGCTCAAACTGAGAGCGGTTCAAGTCACGGTAAACGACACCACAAGAGCCATCGTCGCGAAGGGCTGTCCGCAGGGGGGCGTCCTTTCGCCACTTCTGTGGAACCTGGTAGCTGACAGCCTCATTAAAACACTCAACGACAAAGGTTATTTCACCGTTGGCTACGCGGATGACATAACAATAATAATAAACGGGACACACGAAAACACCCTATGCAATCTCATGCGTCAAGCCCTCAAAATAGTAGAGGAATGGTGCAACGAGCACCAACTCTCAGTGAACCCCACAAAAACTGAACTAATTCTCTTCACAAAAAAGAGAAAACCGATGACACTGCAACTACCGCGTTTCTTCGGAACAACCCTAAGCCTTTCAACCGAAACCAAGTACCTGGGTATTTATTTGGACAAAAAATTGAATTGGGCAAAACACATGAATCATATCACCACAAAAGCCAGCATATCGCTGTGGCAGTGCAAACGACTGCTAGGCAGGAATTGGGGGATTAGCCCCATGGTCACCTACTGGCTATATACCACAGTCATCCGACCAATCATAACATATGGCTCGCTGGTCTGGTGGCCCAGGACAGACCACAGCACGGCCCAGAGAGATCTCGAAAAACTACAGCGGTTCGCCTGCGTTGCAATCACCAGTAGTATGAGAACCACACCCACTGCCGCCCTACAGGCAATGCTAGGACTGCCACCTCTACACCTAATTGTGCGGGAGGAGGCAGCCCTGGGCACCTTCAGACTCCACCTATTAGGTTCCCTAAATAAAGACTCCAGAATTCAGCACACACGCATAAAAGAAGAAGCGATCAAGCGTAAACCGATGCTAGCATCACCTTGCGACAAAGCCCCAAAAACACACCACTTTCATAGGCACTACAACATAATACTCACAGAGGAAAGATGTGACTAATCTGGCCTGAAAGAGATGAGAATATACACCGACGGATCGAAAACTGACTCCGGTACCGGAGTCGGAGTCTTCTCACACGATTTTAATATAAAGATATCCAGACCGCTAGGAGAGTTCAATACCGTCTATCAGGCGGAGTGTGTGGGCATCATACAAGCGGTCCATGCCTTAGAAGCCAGGAAGGTTACGGACACCCACATACGGATACTCTCCGACAGCGCATCAGTCCTCCAATCCTTACAAAAAAAATACATAACATCAAAACTAGTACTAGAATGTCACAACGCACTAGAACAGATAACTGTATCTAGCCGTAACACGGTGACACTACAATGGATAAAGGGACACAGCGGATCACTGGGTAACGACGCGGCTGACAAGCTTGCGAGACGCGGATCCAGCTCTGCGGTCTACGGACCCGAGCCTATTGTACCCATCCCATTCAACCAAATACGCAGGTGGCTACAGGAATTCACCCAGACACAGGCGGAGAACTGGTGGGTCTCGGCACCGGGCTGTAGGCAAATGAAAGAAGCTCTGCCATCCTTGGACCGGCGTATTACAAACGATGAGCTACTGTGCCCGTCATGTCCAGGGAACTTACCTCTAGACGTAGGCCTGATGACCCTGGCCACATCTTTGGCACTGAAATGTGTCCACCTTGCCACAATGGGGCTAAGCATCCAGCATCTCACAAGAGCTACCTAGCGGTGACTTTAAAAGAAACTGATTTCTAAAAAGGTTTGCAATATCCTTCGCATCACTCACACCATTCACACTATCAGGCAGGCCTGGCCGAATGCTCAATTTATTAGCGCTCTTCCAGAATCCTCGAAAATCATGTTTTGAATGCTTAAAGGCAATTATGTCCATCTTTATCTGTATCATTGCCTGTATAATGGGTAGGTACAAAACCCTCGACGCACGAGTTCGACTCGCAAATGGCCGGTTTTTTTTTTACGAATATAGATTTGTAATCTAACATAAAAATGACGCACGAATTATCTCGATAAAATGTTCGTAAGTAAACCCATACAATTTATTTTTTTCCTTGAACATTAATTTATGTAGAAAATAAAACGGTGGTAATTCGTACTCAAAAATTTTGGGTTACAGCCCTCTGTTTCCCGTGTTTTAATATTAGTACCTGGGCAACCGAGCTCTGCTCGGTCGAAAATAGAGAAAACGATGTTTTCTAAAAATGAAACCGATTGAAGTTAGATAGATTTATCGCCCCCGAAACACCCTGCATAAAGTAAATTTCATGAAAATCGTTGTAGCCGTTTTCGAGATTCAGATTATGTATATAAAAAGGCTCGTTTAAAGGTTTTATTAGATTGTTGTTGTGTATTGTTTTTTGGACGACCAGATTTTTATTTTGACATTCAAAAGAAACAAACGTCTTGATTTTGACTTTATTCGATAAAATAGAAAAAACATTTGCTAACATAAAAAATAACTGGATTATCAAAAAACTTCGAATAATAAAAATATTCAACATCGTGACATTTTTCAACAATCTTTTTAGTTTGACTTCCTATAATATACAAGTCTTAGTCCGAGTCACTTTTCTTAAAGCTTTCCTATAACAGAATTATTTATTTGGCAAAGACAATAATTAATAAACACCTGTGTATTATGGTAACGTAATCGGAAGGTGAACAGGATGATATTATGTTGCATTCCGCTAACGAGGAGGTATAGCCTCTTATATTATTATAATGAGCTCGAACTAGGGATGTTAATAATTGTCCGGGGGAAAATAGTTTTTGTTTATCCGTTTGGGTTGCGAAAGATACAGGTACGAGTATATATTTATACATGAAAATAAATGATTATTATTTACTTGCTTACACTTAGTTGGCATGGTTTAAGCAGTGAATAACCCACTTAAGACACATTGTTGAAAGCTTCAAGCAAAATAAATGATTTATATTTTCTTTAATGTTTTTAGTTTTTTTAATGTTGATACCTTTTAGAGAAGTTTGCAAAAGCTATTTCTTTAATAATTAGGGATAAAAGCAACGAAGTTTTTAATAAAAAAAAATTGTATCTTTAAAACGGGTCATGGGTAGGTCAGTAACGTATGTATGTATTTATAAATTGATTTGATACTTCCTTAAAAGTATAAATAGTAAAATAATCTAAAGTATTATTAACTGCATATTACACAAAGTGAAACTGGTTATAACTGGAAATCATTGCTGGCAAAATTCTACATTAGTCGCTAGTTTACCCAACAATAGGCAGGTAATACAGATACACCTGCGATTCTTACGTGTATATAAATACGACTCATTTTCCATACAACTCAATAATAGGCTAAAACCTCTAATTAACCTCTTAAACTCCAAAGACCAACGGTTTTATGACCACACGTCTGAACGACGTAATGATTTGAATGCATCGTGTGGTCTAGGACGGACGGACGTGTGGGCCGGTACGTTGCACACAAGTGACAAATGTTTCAGAAAGAATCACTTTGCTAGTGACCGTAAGTAATTCGGATATGCTAATAGAATTGAAAATTAATACGCATACAATACAGCATTATTAAAGTATAATAAAGTATATACTATAAAAAGTAAGGTTAACTAAATTAATTACTGCTCGAAAACAATCTGCTACAATAGGTAGCTAATAAGAAAACATTAGCGTCACATATTCCATTTCATTTTCCTTATAACTTAATAACGGTCTAAAACCTACTGCAAAGATGAATGTGTTTCTAACAGTTCTTATAGCCAACCACATTACCCACACGTCCAAACGACGTAATAATTTCAATGCATCGCGCGGTCTTGGACGGACGTACGCCGCACCATATGTACATACAAGTGACAAATGTTTCCGAAGCAATCGCTTTGCTAGTGACCGCAAGAGACTCGCATATGCTACGTCGGCGTCGCCGCAACGTATCGTGACGCCCAAATTTACTATAGGATTACATCCCTCGGACGTAAACAAATGACTGTGGTGTGTGGTGATGCAACGAATTGTGCGCTTTTGCTTTATTTAGTTGGGGGTTAAAATTGCGCTGGTATTTATGCACAGTTGGTTTTCTAAGGTAGTACTAGACTATGGTCATCGAGATATGGCGATATGTTTTGAATGGTAATGTAAACTATGCTGTGAAGAGATTTCAGGTAATATGAAGCTACACGATCGGTTAGTGCCATAGACTTTTCTCGCGGCAAAAGGCAGTGTGTCAGTAAGAACATGAACTAAGTCACAGGATAAAGTAGTTTTTTTTTGTTTACATAATTTTGAGGCAATCAAAATCGACTGATAAAGAGTAGTGGGTATCTTTTCTATTTGAGAAGAAGCATTAAATCAGGTGTGAGAAACTGATGGGTAAGACAGATAGATTGGTCACAGATGTTTTAACGGGAAAACACTACGTTGAATAACTCAAAAATTTAGAAGCTAGCAGTATGTTCTATGATATACAGTTAAAATTGATAATGATCGACGGGTCGATGGGAGACATCGACCCGTCAGTAAAATATCTCGTTTTATCGAAAATTACTTTCATTTAATTGAGCTGTCCATTCGGCGAATCTAGTCAATAATTATCTAGACGGAGTAATTATAAAGTTTTTTTGGGTATTAATGACCTTACTGCAGATAAGTCACCTTTGCTTTGAAAGGTTTCATTCCGAAAATATTTATGTATTGTTTTTTTTAAGATTATAAAAGATACATGGATTAATTACATTTGCGTGTAAAATGAAGTTGAAAATACTGTATTTACATAATCACAATCTATTTAGTAAAGAATTTTAAACACGCACCTATTAATGTTAGCCCTAAAGGACCACTGGGCACTTTTGTATGAACACTGGGCCCACTTATCAAAATTGTGCAACAGTGATGAAATCTATGACATATGAAAACTCTTGGCACGTACATTAATTCATTCTATGGCAGCTAAGTTCAAATCCAGCGCGAAAATGGCGTTTTGGTATGTTCAAAAAAATATTGTAAATGAAAAATGAGCAAGACTTATTTGGTAAGGTAGGTATAGGGTACCTCCGCCGCATCGTCGGGCCTTATTTGGCGGAGAGGTGTGTCACCTAGGTGGGACTTGATAGCGTCGTAAACCAGCACTGCATGTCCTGCGGAGTTCCAAAGGGCTAGGTCTTGGGCCCGCCTCTGTGGAACATCGGGTACGACTGGGTGCTGAGGGGCGAACTCGAATCGGGCGTCGATCATACGTGTTACACGGACGATGCTCTGGTCACCACCCGGGTCACCGGAGGGTGTACAGAGAGGCAGCGTTGCTGGCGACAGCTGCCGTCTCACAGATGGTGAGCCGCATACGGCACCTGGAGATGGCCCTCAACAAGTCGGAGGCCATGGTTTTCAATGGTCCCCGGCGGGTGCCACCGCCCGATGCCCACATCGACGTCGGGGCGGCTCGAATCGCTGTTTGGTCAACCATGAAGTACCTGGGAATGATGCTCGGTAGCTGGTCACAGGCCGATGGAGCGACATATGGTGTTGCGTCGGTCTCAGCTCCACGAGGTCCTGGTGGCGGAATTGCGGGACAGCCTTTTACGGCCTACCGACATTCCGCACCATCGAGGCGGTCCGGCCAAAGCTTGTGCGCTGACTCGGGAGGAGGCACGGCTCACTGTCGTTTCGGGGACGCAGGTGCTCTCAAGGCATGATTGCTTCGGTAAGTACCTGTGGCGCATAAAAAGGGATCCGGACGCCTACCTTTCTACCCCACTACCTACCTACCTACCCTACCAGGGCACTCTAAACCTATTACATTGTTATTTTTATTTTATTTTTGTCAAATAATACCTATTTATAAACCGAGCTACTGACTGACTGCCTAGGTAGGATACCTATAATGTAATATGGAAACAAAACAGATTTTCAAAAACGCACCCAAACACCATTTTTGCGCTGGATATGAACTTAGCTGACATAGAATGAATAAAAGTACAATTCAAGAGCTTGCATATGACAAATAATTCATCACTGTTGAACAATGTTGGAAAGTGGGCCCAAAATGACGCATGGTCCTTTACCGAGGTTTGCATTTTTATCACTCTTTTTTAATGACACTTCACATCGGCTACTACTAGCTTGCTACACATTAGTGAACAATGTACATTAATGTAACCAACCACTAAGAAAGGCGAAAGGTCTATCCACACATATCAGGGCCGTGACCGGGACGTGACAGGGCCGGGTCCAATCATTGAAGCTTCGTCACTGGCCCGTGCACGCCCGTGCACGGACGTGTTTGAACGAGTTCATACAAAATGTACACAAATATATTTTTTTATGCCCCTGACCACGTCCACGTTCCGGGCACGGCCCTGATATGTGTGGATAGACCTTTATTTTGAAGAAATTGTGAATGTTCACTGGCAGTTGGCTCTCAACTAACTAATAATACTATGTTGATCATATTGCGGCAATTATAATGATAAAGGTATTTATTAAAACGTTCGAATTAATTAATATTAAAACCGATATAGTATTTGTGAAAACCAGCCAAATCAAATCTTGAGCTACAATTTTATTTATCCTAAGTTATCTGCTGTAAATAATAATTCGACTTTTCGAATTAAAGAAGTTTTATTTTAAAACAGCAAATATTGTTGTAGCAGAAAAAGCAAGAAATTGTGTTTTTAAATTTATTTTAGAATGTTTTATATTCTTGTAAATCATATTCAGGAGCACCTATTTAGATCTCAATTATTTTGTCAGCGTAGTCAACAACAGCGCACATTCTTAGTATTGAAATTGGCTCCCGTTTTCACATTTATGTTTTTGATGGGTTTTTATTTTTAACAACTAGGTAGGTATACCTAACATTTTTTCAACTGAAGTTAAAAAGAGGCTGATTCATATTTGTATTTTCCATAAAATTTTACATGAGGCTCAAAACATGCGACATTATATCAAAGAAAGCGTGGCGAAAGCGATTGGAACAAAGTCAAAAATGTCAAACGCTATCGAAAAGTCACGTGATCAATCCATCATTTTGGCATTTCAATCGTTGCCATCTCTTACTTCGAATGACACTTGTATAGAGCCTCTGCCCATAACAAACTTAATCGGTTCCGATACTGACTCCGAAATACCAAATATATAAACGCCGATTCCGACTTCGGTGCCGATAAAACCACCTCCGTAACATCTCTACTTTAAATCATAATCATATGCTACAAACCGATCTAACTTCGCAGAACAATAAGCTTTATTGATAACAAATTTATTCTAAGTGGGTATTATTACATCACGTCTTGCCTACATCGACAATTGAGTAATAGTTATCATCAACGTTCTTTATAAGTTAATTAATGATTTTATAAATATAATTTCTTTGACATTTCATATTTTTCAAGCTAAGCAAAAGAGCAAAGTTTTAATAATTTGAAACAACATAGCGTGATTGTTTTGTTTTAACTATTAATAACCCACAAAGGCGGCGGCAAATATGGTTTCTTTTAAAAACTTGCTTCTATTTTCATGATTTCTTCAACCTTCATATGTTTCATACGGGAACAACTTATGTAGGTATCAGGGTTGTAAAAATACCTCGCTTTCAAGTTCGCAAATGTGGATCTTCAGTTAGATATTGTACCCCCGCATCCGCAAGACCTTAGCTTCGTTGTAAACGGAGATCTAATAAAGAAAATCTAAGCTCTCGCAGACTCCATTTTAGCACTAAGTGAAAAACTGTGTAGTGGAGCCAGTTTTATTTATAAACAACTAAGATATCAACTAGACTTTAAGGTGAAAAAATCGTAGAGCTTTATTTGGAAAATATGGTTTGCCTCTTCTATATTTGGTTCAATACCTTCGTGAACGCTTTGAGTACCTTGTCCCGAGGGTTAAACCTGTCGCACTGCCACTTCTCTTCTCCTTCGCCCTCCACGACACAGTTCCAGCCGCTATGATGGCTCTTTCTCTACTACTTCAGTGCGTCTCTAGAATTCTCTCCCAAACTCTCAACGCGACAGCCCTTCTCTGGAGGTCTTCAAGACGAATATTAAAGATCATTTCCTTGCGCAATGACGTAATATTAGTATATTTTATTTTAAACGTCAGAACTCAACATTGAGTTCAGCTCGCCTTTTTACATGTACTTTATTATCACACTGTATGTAATGTTGTTTTTGGTGTACAATAAAGAATTAAGAATTTGATAACCACTTTCTTTAAGTTTCCTTCAAATTCCGAACCTCCACCTCCCTTATGTGGCCACATTACAGACATTACATTTCTATTCTGTCTGTATACAAATGACAATAACAGACATTATTGCAGACGATCTTATAAATAGAGGATCCGATTGTATTACCCAACTCACTGCTTTCAGCGATATCAAAGCCAATATTTGTATTCCATACCATTATCTATGCATAAAGTTTTTCTAAAAATGGTTGCACTGTCGTTCCGACGTTATTTGCATCTAACGTAATTTCATATTTTGTCCTTTTATCCTTCAGAAAAATTCCTTTGAATATTCAGTCTTCTTTCTTCGACATTTTTAGTTTCGCTTCACCCTTTCCTTATTGACTTTATAATTTTTCCAACAATGTGGAAATTCGCAAATGAATGCAATATTTTGAGATAACTTGTTCACTTACTTAATTATTTTTTTCACTGTTTCCCTTTTAACCTAATCGTTATTCTGAACTTTTTTTCGTTTTTATTAGATCTTTTATGAAGATTTTAATGTCAGTTTTCTACTTCATGAATTTTTACCTTTTATAATATTTAATTCTAACTTTGTTGGTTCATGAGTTCTTGCATTTTTCCTTGAGTTGAAAGTGTGAAAATAAATTCTTTAGATGCTGTGCGGGGCACAAGGCTTGACATACAGCTGAATTTCAAATTACTATTGTAAACTGAAGTGCAGTTTCTGCGCTCGCAGCTACGAGTATGTGTCTTAAGCTTGATTTCTTAGCTTGTGTACACTTGATACATAATATGTATTACAGCTCCTGGCTTGTTACTTAAATAAATATGTTACTGTTAGACGTAATCAAATTCTGCAGAAGGCTTAGGTTTGAACGTGGGCTGTAGGTACGAATACTTATCATAATAACTATCACTTTGTTTTATAGACCAAGTCTAAATTAACACGAATTAAAACAATATCGTTTTAATTCGTGGTAATTTAGATTTTTGAACACAGCCCCAACTTTTTGTGAACATAATTAAACAATTCATAAGTTCATATCTAACCTACATAACACAAGTACTTAGGTACTTCAAAGCAATTTCGCAAGTCATCTTAACTTGGCAGATAATTTCATGTAGGTACTAAGGTTGGTTGGCGAACACAAACGTTCAAATAGCAACACAAAACTTGAAAGAAAATCTTACTCAGCAATTCTATTCGAAATCACACTTGATAATCAGAAACTCAATAAATAATTCATTAAGAATGGGAGTGACTAGTTTCGTAATATAAGCTTTTAAGAGCAAAATCCTAGTAACAACCCAGAAAAGCGAAAGAATTATCAGGAAGAAGAATTATTGCTAAGTACTTGTAATGTTCCGAGAGCGCGGATAAACGACATCAGAAAGAAAACTTGGTTTGATTCAGCTGTAACCCATATCTCACGTAGACTTAAAACAATTTTTGGTATAGAATAGAACACTCGGCTCTCGGAAGCCAAAACGTGGTAAGTTAATCAAAGTGAGTTTCGATAAAAGGAGGATTTTTCTTAATGACGTAGGTATATTTAAAATTAGCTTTTGCCTGCGGTTTCGCCCATGTCACGGCCTACGGCATGTCTATATAATTATATATCTATACATATTTAGCTAGTGCAGAATTATTCATTTATAGAGGCTATATGCAGTTTTTTTTTTTTTTTATTATCTATAGGCTTGCGCTTGACCACTATCTCACCTGATGGTAAGCGATGATGTGGTCGACGGTGAAGCACGCTTGTCGAGTTTGACGGAGACGAAGTCGCAGGAAACAGCTAGTCTTTATTAAATTACGTAAGATCGACTTGCCTGCGTAGGCGTGATAACGAAACAAACATTCATAATAATTGCATTGTTTATGCGTAAGAATAGTGTTTTTATATATTCCAAAAAAAATACGAATATTTGAATAACTTATCTGATGCAGAATGTCTCAAACTATCATTTAAAAAAATAACAGTTTATTAAATTATTTATGAGTTACCGCATTTTGGCTTCTAAGATGAACATTATAGATTGTTATCGTGGGAAGACTCACAGACTCAAGGCCTTTCTAAGTTTTCACGTGACATAACATCATACGCTGAATATTCATTAAAATTATATTCTCTACATTAATTAATTCATAATTTCAAGACGCTCCATATTTAATTATCAAAACCACTGACTTGATCTATTTTCATTACTAATTTTGCCAGTTTCGCACGAATATTTGTCATAGTAACTCATTACTATTTATGGAAAGTCTGTGCCAGTGCTTATCCAGATTACTTGAATAGACAAATAACTAGGGACCGGATTATATGCAACACAAAAAGCTCGAGATATGCATGCAAATAAGCATGAAAAATGTGTAAAATATGCATGAAAAATTGTAAACTATACAACATTAAAACTTTTAGAAAACGAAAAAAAGTGGAAGGTTTTATTTTTTATTTCTAAATCAGCATGAAATTTGTTGCGTCCGTCACAATGGTACCGTATGGTGACGGACGTAAAGAATTTCACCATCCCATATCTTCCCGTGGGTGTCGTAAGAGGCGACTAAGGGTCACACCAGAGAATGGGCAGCAGCGTTCTCTGTGCACTTTACCAACCAACTGCGATCGCCAACCCGTCTGCCAAGCGTGGCGATTATGGCAAACCCCCCCAAACCAATATGAATAGCACAACAAAAAACGGCCCCGAGTGCCCGGCAGCCCGTCTACCCTCGGCTACGGTAGCGGTCGAGGTGATGGCGTGGCAAGGGGTGCAAAGAATCTCCGGAGTGGCCCCGGCTACCCCAATAAACACCGACGACTGGACCTGGCAACGTACACTCCGGACCGACGAGAAGATAGCCGAACTCGAGGATGAATTGAGCAGGTTACGATGGAGCATAATAGGGTTATCTGAAGTCCGAAGAGAGGGGGAGGACTCGATAATCCTCAAATCCGGTAACCTGCTCTATTTCCGAGAGGGTGACCGGCAGTCCCAGGGTGGTGTCGGCTATATCGTCCACAAGTCCCTTGTGAACAACGTGGTGAAGATCGAGAGTGTGTCGACCAGGGTGGCGTACCGCAAGATATTCGCTGAAGGTCATACAGGTCTACGCCCCGACCTCGGCACACCCCGACGATGAGGTAGAGACCATGTATGAGGATATCTCTAGAGCCATGCATGGTTCTAAAACTTACTTCACCGTTGTCATGGGGGACTTCAATGCGAAACTGGGCAAACGAGACGAGGATGAGCTGCAAGTGGGGCAATTTGGAGTTGGACGTCGGAACCACCGGGGTCACCTACTGGCCAGTTTTATGGAGAAGGAGGGCCTCTACATGATGAACTCCTTCTTCAGAAAGCGTGAGCACAGGCAGTGGACCTGGCAAAGCCTGTCAACCAAGAAGCAAATGTTCAATGATGTCTCTGTGATCAACTCGGTGAAAACCGGGAGCGATCACCGCTTGGTAAGAGGCATATTGAACATTAATGTCAAGCTTGAAAGGTCTCTACTGATGAAGTCCACGCTCCGCCCAGCACAAATCCAGGTCCAAAACCCCGAAACCTTTCAACTCGAACTCCAGAATCGTTTCGAGTGCCTAGGGAGCTCCGTGGACGAATACAGCGATGGGTTCGTGGAAGCTGTCCATACGGTCGGGTCTAAGTTTTTCAAGACCCGCCGTACAGATAGGAACAGAAAGCTCTCTGGTCCTACTCTCAAGCTCATGAAAGAGGCGTGATATGATTCTGCAGTCTTCAGACGATGCGTTGAAATACATCTAAATAGAAGGATCTCAAAGTCCTTGAAAAGCGATCTCCGCCGCTTTAATACCGAAAGTATTAAAGACGCGATTGAGCGGAATAAGGGCTCCAAGGTCTTTGCAAAAGATCTGTCTATTGGGCAGAGCCAGCTCACGAAACTGAAGACCGATGATGGCAGGATCGTATCCGCCAAACCGGAGCTTCTGAGGGAAATCGAGAGATTCTATGGGCAGTTGTACACGTCAACCAGTAAACCCGTCGCAAATCTAGCTAATGACCCTAGAGCTAGATTGACCCGACACTATACCGAAGACATTCCGGACGTCAGCCTGTATGAGATTGGGATGGCTCTGAAACAGCTTAAGAACAACAAGGCGCCGGGTGATGACGGAATCACGGCCGATCTCCTGAAGGCGAGTGGGAAACCGGTCCTTAAGGCCCTTCAGAAGCTGTTTGATTCCGTCATACTCGAGGGGAGGACGCCACAGGCATGGTGCAGGGGTGTGGTGGTACTCTTCTTCAAGAAGGGTGACAATGCCTTACTGAAGAACCTGCCATCGGCCCATCTCACTTCTTAGCCTGTCTACAAGCTGTTTTCGCGTGTCTCGCGCGCAGGTTTGACGATTTCCAGCCTCCCGAACAAGCCGGATTCCGTAAAGGCTTCAGCACCGTAGACCACATACATACGCTGCGGCAGGTTATACAGAAAACCGAAGAGTACAACCTGCCTCTCTGTTTAGCGTTTGTGGACTACGAGAAAGCCTTCGATTCGATCGAGACTTGGGCTGTACTGCAGTCTCTTCAACGGTACAAAATTGACTACCGGTACATCGATGTGTTGAAGTGTTTATACAAAAACGCCACCATGTCAGTTCGACTTCAGGATCAGACCTCGGAACCCGTACATTTGCAGCGAGGTGTGAGACAGGGAGACGTCATATCTCCGAAGCTGTTCACCGCTGTACTGGAGGACGTTTTCTGGACTGGAGAGGGCTAGGCATCAACATCGATGGCGAGTACATCACTCACCTTCGGTTTGCCGACGATATAGTGGTTATGGCTGAGACCATGGAGGACCTCAGTATAATGCTCGATGACCTCAGTAGAGCTTCCGAAAGAGTAGGTCTTAGGATGAACATGGACAGAACCAAAGTGATGATGAATGCCCATGTTACACCCACTCCTATTAAGGTCGGAGACTATACACTCGAAGTTGTGGGCGACTATGTCTACCTGGGACAAACGATCCAGTTGGGTAGGGCCAACTTCGAGAAAGAGGTCAATGGTCGAATCCGACTCGGCTGGGCAGCGTTCGGGAAGTTGCGCGGTATCTTCTCGTCTAACTTACCACAGTGTTTCAAGACGAAAGTCTATGACCAGTGTGTGTTGCCAGTGATGACTTATGGCTCTGAGACGTGGTCGCTTACAATGGGCCTCATCAGAAAGCTTACAGTCACCTAAAGGGCAATGGAGAGGGCTATGCTCGGAGTTTCCTTGCGTGATCGAATCAGAAATGTAGAGATCCGCAAGAGAACCAGGGTTACCGACATAGCCCGGAGAATTGCCAAACTTAAGTGGCAGTGGGCAGGGCAGAACGGATTGCTCGCAGAACGGATGGCCGATGGGGCAAAAAGGTTCTGGAGTGGCGACCGCGAAACGGAAGACGTTGCGTTGGAAGGTCTCCCACCAGGTGGACTGACGACCTGGTGAAGGTTGCAGGGATACGTTGGTTGCGAGACGCACGGGACCGGTCAAAGTGGCGACGCTTGGGGGAGGCCTATGTCCAGCAGTGGACGTCTTTCGGCTGATATGATGATGATGATGAAATTTGTGAATTATTCAATCATAAATTATCAATACATAAATGTAACAACTTTGTAGACTATAATAATACACTAAAAGGAAAACTTTTTTATTAATTTTGTAAACGTAAATAATAAAGGTAGGTGTTCTTAATGTAGTCTTCAATCAAATAAAATATATTTAAGTGAAAATTGTTAGTGTATATGGGTGAAATTTTGGTAAGAGATTCTATTATTATACTTATCAATAGGGTAACCTACCGAAAAATATAATAAATATAGCAAAAATATGCATTGTGACTAAATAATATTAGCGATAGTATGCAGTTACCGCTGAGGATGGGGTAAATATGCAATTTCATATGCAAATATGCTATCTCATATGCAAATATGCAATTTCATTTGCAAATATGCAATATTATATGCAAATATGAAAATGCATATGCAAATATGAAAATGCATATGCAAATATGAAAATACATATGCAAATATGAAAATGCATATAATCCGTTCCTATACATAACATAACATACATAACATTACGCCCGTATTCACCGAAAGGTTGGACAGAGGTGCACCTAGTAGACCCAGATTAGCCAGTTATCTTTAAGACCAAAGTATTAGGGGGCGAGCCTATTGCCATCAACCGGACAAAAACAGGCTGCTATTGAGAAATGCCAGATGGAAATATCCAATAAAAGTTTACCCGACCCAGAAATCGAACCCAAGACTTCATCAGACCGCTCAGCATTAGCGTTTGCAACCACTAGACCAACGACTATTTGTATAGAGAATGTGGGTATTCTGAAACTAGTTTATTATAAAAATAATGCCGTTAGAAAGCCACATTGGCATTCGCAGTTGGTACGAATGTACACATTTCGTGACCTGCAAAAGAATATTCAGGGATTTTTGCCTTTCCAAACAGATGTCATATAAAACACATTTTTGCTCTATTTCGTGACGCTTATTCGCTTTTCCAGGTTCAATATTTAATATTTTATGTAAATCATTCGACAAATATTATTTCCTGAAAAAAGCGTGTGGTTTTTGTCAGCTTTGAATTGAATTTAAATGGTATTTACTCTAGGCTTTTAATGCAATATTTGCACGGATAAAATGACTGAAAGCAAAAACTATGGAGTGCAATAAAATACATTCGTTCCCTCTATTTGCTGTTCCAAATAATAAATTATATTCCACATTTTCCTAGAACAAATAATGTTGTTCTTCTCTTGTTTAAAAAGGTACCTATATTTTTCAAATGAAAACATTGTAAGCGATACACACGAGTGGGTAAGCTAACTAACTTACTCGTAATAAATCAGAAGAAAGAAACTCAGAAATAGTTACACCCGCACCGTACGAGAACAGAATAATTAATATCAGAAAAATTAATCACATGGAACAACATGATTACAATCTTTACAGAACTTCCTAAAACAATTATGTTATAATAATAACTAGCACGACGACTTTAAATTCTTACAATAATCTTTAACTATTGCCATTTTGTGAGTTTACAGCTACAAATCGACACAAGTTTGATCAAACTATGTTAAGATTTATTATTAAACATGAAAAAGATCGAAGGTGAACGTAGAAAGAACTTGAATTTCAGAAGTTTACCCATGAACAAAATGTAAAAGTTTGATTACAAATGATTTTACTTGTACATTGAACACGAACAATTAAGTCTCCATGGACAGAGTGAGATGAAATTAGTGAAAGCGATGGTCAAAATGCAATTAGGAAGTTATTGAGCGCGTGACATTTCCGTACCGCATATAAATAAAATACAGAGGAGCTCGTGACTAAATAATAACAGCCGCACGGGCCGATCTTCAAGGTTAAGCAACGCTTGACGTGCTCGGTCCATGGATGGGTGACCATTTCAAAATACCGAGATTTCTCCGTGCCACGGAAAGCAGGCTAAGCCGTTGGTCCCGGCTGTCATTTGAAGATCTTTGACAGTCGTTACGGGTAGTCAGAAGCCTGAGATCTGACACCAGTCTAGCCAAGGGGTATCGTGTTACCCAGTTACCGGGTTGTGGTGGTCAGATAGGCAGTCGCTCCATGTAAAACACTAGTACTCAGCTGAATCCGATTAAACTGGAAGCTGACCCCGACATAGTTGGGAAAAGGCTAGGCAGTATGTATATAAATTCAATACATTTTGGCCTTTTTTACTGATAGAATGTCTAAAATTAATCTTGGGTTCTAGACTTCCCAAAAACCTGCAAGCACCTGCTATAATGCACGTCACTTACTTAAAGAAACATGCCTACATGCGGCAAACTGATACTAACCAACTCACAAAAGACATGTTAGCATCCAGTCGCCTTTGATAGAGTCCCAGTGACCCGTCCCTGGTATAAAATAATGTCGTGAGCAATATGCATCGTGAAATATCAGATTCCATTATGTTCCGTTACGGCGGCGGAATCTTTTAGTTCCGTCACGTTTTAAATCGTATCGGTTTGATGCAATGGAAGGTGGGCAGAATTATGGGTTTGGGAAAAATTATGTCGGGTGTAGAAGATATTGTACATAATTATGGCAAGTAATAATGTGAACTAGTAAATAGTAGGTAAAATGGTACCTACCCAAAAAAAAAGCCGTTTGATATCAAAAGATCACAGACAAAGCAACATTCTATCAGCTAGTAAGTATCTACAAAACGTTAAGGATTGATCATTAGTCACGTGATATTTCAATCATTCGATATTTATTTTGAGTTATACATGCTTGCACAACTGACATTAAATTTTGCACACTAAACGCCACAACAACTAGTAGGTCGCGGCTTACTCCACTGGGCCACCACTGCTCCCTGAAAATAATGATATTGTTTCTTTAGGGTTCCGTACCCAAAGGGATAGGGTCCCTTCCTAAGACTCCGCGGTCCGTCTGTCTGTCTGTCCGTCTGTCACCAGGCTGTATCTCATGAACCGTGATAGCTAGACAGTTGAAATTTTTACAGATGATGTATTTCTGTTGCCGCTATAACAACAATAACTAAAAACAGAATAAAATAAATATTTTAGTGGGGGTCCAATACAATAAACTTGTTTTTTTGCAATAATGGTACGTAACCCTTCGTGCGCGAGTCCGACTCGCACTTGGTCGGTTTTTGAAATTAGTAATCCTTAGTTACTATTTCAGATAGTTGAAATGAACGAATACAGCTCAGCACTATTCCTAATCCCGAAGGTATTACAGGTGAGAACATTTGGACCCTTTTGATAGCGCCCCAGTGAGTACAAATGACAGTCGTATAAAATCTTTGTTGTAGTGAGCAAACTGCATCGTCAAATATCAGCTTCCACTATTGCGTGGATCTTATGTTATTACTGACATGTTTGAAACCATATGGTTACATAGAGTAAGAGGAAATCAGTGAAATTATTGGAATAAGATATAAAGATCTGGCGTGAGCCAGGGCAGCAATTTGGGTCCTCTCGAATTTATTTTAATGATAAATGACTTACCAGAGGTAGTCAAACATACTTTATGTTTATTGTTTACAGATGACCTCAAATTGCTGCTCGAGGTCAAGAGTTTGTCGGACTGTGAGCGATTGCAGGAAGACATAAAAAGAGTGGTAGAGTGGAGCCATAAAAACAAACTCTATTTCAATACAGCGAAATGCTCAGTCATGTCATTTACGCTATGCTGATGGTGATCCTCGGGATGGTTTTAGTAAGGTTAAAATCCGACACTCCCTGGTCTTTTCCCGAAAAGTCCAGGCCTCTTTTAAAGGTACAAGTAAAGAAAACAAAAACTATGTTTATTAGGTATGTAAGCAAGGGTCGGGATGGTAGCGTACATCGGAGGGAGATCACGTGTGGGGTTCCACAGGGGTCAGTTTTAGGACCTCCCTTGTGGGATCTCGCATACGATGTGGTCCTGCGTGTTGACCTCCCCGTCGGCGTTAGTATCGTTTGCTACGCAGACGATACCCTGGTTTTGGCCGGCGGGGACACCTTTGACGAGACTATCCAGCTTACCGAGCTCGGGGTGGCAAAAGTCGTGGCGTCGATCTGCGAGCTGGGTTTAGAGGTAGCGCCTCATAAAACTGAGGCGCTATGGTTCCATAGACTGCCGAGAAGCAGAGAGCCGCCCAGCTCGTCAGTGACTGTAGGAAATGCACAAGTCCAGGTGGGTCGATACATAAAGTATCTTGGCCTTACCTTTGATGGTCGGTGGGGCTTCGAAGAGAATTTCGAGCGTCTGGTCCCTCGGGTTGGAAAGGCAGTGGTTGCTTTGCATAGACTGCTGCCCAATCTCGGGGGACCTCGGGAAGAAGTTCGCCGCCTCTATGCGGGTGTCGTGCGATCGATGGTTCTTTATGGGGCACCAGTTTGGTCAAACATACTGTCAGGTGTCAGACGCTGCAGGACTAAAATCAATAGCCTGCAGCGGAAAATGGCCATTCGAATCACATGATTTATTTATTTATTATCACCAATAATAACATCTTTACAGTTTGATTCAATATGATGCTACAAGTCACAATTTAAACACACAAAATAACATTATACTAAAATAACCTAGCAACAAAATTACATACAATATACATCAATAAATTAAATTATTAAACATGCCAAAGTCTATAGCTCCAGGCCTCTCTCAATAATTATTTGAGCCCTTTGAATAAATCTCGACAGATTTTGCCCAAATATGTCCTCCGACAATGTAACCACATTAACAATACGCGCGGCTCGTGAGATAGGGGCAAACTTGAGGAGGTTAGTCCTAGCCGCTGGCACGTCTAACAGAGGGGGCGGCGGCGCACGCCCACGCACCCATCCGGCGCGCGCAGTCGCAGCGCTTCCAGCACCTCCGGGTGGTGCAGCAACCCTAGTAGGGTGCTCGCTACATATTTAACCAGCGCGACGTCCCTTCTTACTGCTAGCCTGGTGTACCCAACCATGCCAAGGACGAACAGACTCGGGTACATCAGGGGATAAAAGGGATAAACTCCGTATAGTTTGCAATAAAGAAATCTAGAAAATTTATTTTGAATTTTTTCTAACATTAGACTGTATTTCTCTTCATGTGGATTCCAAATGAATGCACTTGTTTCGAGATGACTCCTTACAATTGCATTATAAAGAACTTTTACAACAGCAGTATCGGTAAAATCCTTACACTGTCTTAAGATGAATCCGAGATTTCTGAAAGCCCTGCCGCACACCTCAACTATGTGTTTCCGGAACGTCAGCTCTGACACCATCTGAACGCCCAGGTCTCCTACATGTGAGACACGCGGAATAACTACACCGTACATGTCATACTGATGCTGTAATGGGGCACGCGCGCAACTGTAGCTCATAACACAACATTTAGACACATTGAAATGTAGATTGTTGGACTTACTCCATTCGACTACCTTATCAATATCAGACTGGAGTCTATTATAGTCAGCAGTATCTTTAACATTCAAATACAATTTTAAGTCATCTGCAAACAGCAGACACTTCGCCTCTTTTACGACTGTAGGCAGATCATTGACCATTAAAATAAATTCCAAAGGTCCAATATTGCAGCCTTGACTCACCCCAGAGAACGTGCAATAAGGACACGATTCACGTCCCGCATACTCGACGTACTGTCGGCGCTCACTAAGATAGCTGGCAAAGAGTTTGAGTAAGCGCGGTGTAAATCCCATAGCCGAGAGTTTGTACAAAAGAAAAGAAGATGATGATGATGATGATATCGAACAGTATCTTTTGAGGCGGCAACACTCCTGGCACGCTTTCCACCGCTGGACATTCTGGCGGATATGGACGCGAGGTTATATGTGTCCTGTCATCCGTCAAAGTGGCAATAGCGTGCCAGGAATCGCTATGGTTAGGCTGAGGTGGCAAGAACGGTGACACGCGCTCGAGCGGTGGTGCGAGCGGTTACAGCAACCGCAATTCTCGCGCTAGCGCTTTGTCGAAGCCATCCTGCCGCACTGCGAAGCCTGGCTGGAAAGAGGGTAGCGCATCTCCTACAGGCTCACTTATGTACTGACCGGGCACGGATGCTTCGGTGAGTACCTGAACAGGATTGGGCGAGAGAACACGGCAAATTGCCATCACTGTGGAGGTGACCTTGACTCTGCACAGCACACGCTCGAAGAGTGCCCTGCGTGGGTTTCTGAGCGGCAAGTCTTGGTCGCCAGGATCGGGCGAGACCTGTCTCTGCCAGCGGTTGTGAGGACCATGCTGGCAGAGACAAAAAACTGGAGAGAAATGGCCTCCTTCTGTGAGACCGTGATAGTTCAGAAGGAGGCTGCCGAGCGGGATCGTGAGAGGTCCGATACCGCACGGAGAAGAAGGCGTCGTGGAGGCGGTTGCCTCGACGCCGCCTTAAACGCAGAAACCCCGCCTGCATCAATTGCAGGTGGGACTCCAGGGTCACGGGTGGTCAGATTGGTGATTCTGTCTGCCCACCCACAAAGTGACTCTAGGAAAGACTCGGTGGCACAGTAATCACGTGCTGCCATGCACAGCGAGGCTCAGGGGAAACGTTCCTCAGTCGTCCCAGGGAAGTGCCCTAACAAGCGTTGCACAGAGGGGGTTCCGGAGTGGCCTTTTAAGAGGTAACGGGGCCCCTTCCAAGTGCTGATGGTGGTCACCGAGTTGGTTTTAGTGAGGTAAAAATCCCACACTCCCTGGTCTTTTTCCCCAAAAGTCCAGGCTCCTTTTGAAGTTTCCCCGCGTAATCAAAAAAAAAAAAGATATGTAAGCAAGCTAATCTCTTAGTTGTATCCCCGATTTCTTAATTGAATTTCATTTGATTTTGAGTAGCAGTGAGCGGAAGCAGTGGTGACCCAGTGGTAACCGCCGCGACTTACAAGTTGTAGGTCGTGGGTTCGAACCTAGGCAGGCACATTACTTTGTGTAAATTATTTCATAACCACTGCTCTCAAAACGATGAAAGAAATCATAATGAGGAACGGCATGTCCTAAAACCAAAAATTTAAAGAGATGTGACATCTACCAATACGCACTGGGCCGCGTGGTGGATTATAGCCCATTCCCTCTCTTGAGAGGAGGCTTGTGCCCCAGCAGTAGTATTTTAAAAGGCTGATGATGATGTTGAGTATTTGTCAAACAATACTGCCTGAAAACCTGCCAAAATTTGGCACTAAAGTAAGATTTGACACGTTCTTAACTCCAAATACTCAAATCAGAAATCGGCCCTCAGACATTTCATCCGATGGCGAAGATTTAGATTTTTGGTTTTTATTTATAAAACGCTTCTACCCGCGGCATCGCCCTTGCGAAAAGTTTTTACAATCTCAAGAGAACATTATACCGGAATAAAAGTGTCCATGTGTTATCAAAGTTATAAAATATCTGTGTGTAAAAATATCATCCAAATCTGTTCTACCGTTCTTGCGTGATTAAAAGACATACAAACTTTCACATTTATAGTAATAAGAAGAGAAAAAAAAATAACTTAAATGAATTAATAATGAAAGCCCAACTGCCAAGCCACACCTTAGAAAAATAAAAACCGCGTGAAAGTTATAAAAAAATAACTTCGAAATCAGAAGCAGACAACAGCCTTTATAAGAATAAAAACTCAAGACACGAACTGTTACTGTCTAAATTAATTTAACTTTGAAGGCAGTCTTTGTGTTTTAATGGAACACAGGCACTAAAAACGCACGCTCGTGTTCCTAAAATGCAGTTCAAATTCGACTGATCTAATCAATGCGTTACTCTAAAACGGTTCGGGGGAAATCGGAGGAGTTCGGCACATTTCGTATCGATTCGGAATGAACTTAAAATAGCGTTCGCTCACATTTTTCGATGCATTATTGAGGAGTTTTGTTACGAATAAAGGTATGATGCTCCACCCTTTTGTTTTGGCAGGGTTATCAAACATTTTGTTTGTTTAATGATTTTTTAAAGAAACTATCTGTGACAAAGAATATATTAAAGTATTCATATGATTAAAATATAATTATGTTCTAGGTACCCTTTTATTTATTTTTAACCTATGCTATCCCAGTGCTGGGCAAATGATTACCCCATAGCCTTTCACTCTTCTTGATGTTTTGCCTACGGCGATACGCTCCAACACAGGAATCGCCGATGTGGGCAACAAGTCTGCTAGACTGGTTTGGAATTGAGCAGGTAGAATGCACAATAACAGATGGGCCAGAATCGTTCCGCAGTGGATGGCCTAGGAAACGCTAGTGAACTAGGAAGCGTTTACGGGAAATGGGTTGGTGGTGGTAAAACCCTTAATTGCAGCATTTTATTTTCTAAATTATCTCTAAGGATTCTTCAATGTTAAGGCTCCTACAGACGGATTCGACGTGACGATACGATACCGACGATGCAACGCCCATTTATCATATAAACCCTCGTCAAAACAAATCAGAGGAACAATTTCAATAGTTCTATGAAACCCTTTAGCGACTAGTTCCGTACAACCCATATTAACAGATCACTTTGATCAGTGTTACATAGATTTAGTTTACGTTTTTACAAGAAAAAAGCCTTTATAAACTAAAAATCTTTCTTATGATAAAATAAGCAATAGCGTTTCAAACTTTATACAAGAGTTTTACGAACTACCCATTCCATGATCCCGAAATTATTGAGCTAGTCGATATTTTCTTCTATATTATTATTATGGTTAATTACTTGGGCCAACGTGGCCACCGGAGCGAGGAACTGGGTCATTCCTAGTTTAGCTTAGATCAGCTAGACGGTTAATTTTCTCGTTACCTTGCAACAAACACACATTACTGTGATTCTGGTTTTGTACACGCGTAAGCAACTTCGGAACTATATATCGGTAAATTTCTGTGGGAAGCCTCTGTCTTTGTTAACTGAAGATATGCTTGTGAACTAGAGAAGCAGACTTGCTAAGCAGAAAGCACAAAGATATCAATCTCTGGTAGGTCCTTATTTTTACCTGCTATAGTGATTATGCTAACAGCTAGTGGTATTGTACCAAAGCCATTCTAAAAGAGAACAAGTAAACCCAAAAAGCACGGACTATTTTCGACCAATAATTTCGTAATTGCATCACCGTATTACATAGGAGAAGCTGCTTATGCGGATATACCCTGACCATTTGTCTTGTATATTAAACATTTACTAGAGCCGTATTCATTAGAGAAATATGTTTTCTTTATTGAACAATTAAACGTCAAAAAATAAGCTTAAGAACTTATTGGAAGATTTGTACTAAGGGTGAGAAAAGATGAAATTGTTAATAACCAAAGTCAATTCAAAACCCACACTGATGAAAGAACTCACCAAAGAATAAATCATGAGTACTAAAAATAGATTAACCGTACTTTACTCTTCAGAAATGAATTTCAATCAATAACGGTTTAATTAAAATATTGAAGTTCCAAATTGAAAGGTGAGGGTAGGCGTTATTGGCGATGATTTATTTATAGCGAAGGTCACATTGCTAAAGCTTGAACAACGGTCCTTTACAATATTGGTTTTGTATTGAACTATTGAGCCAGAATTTTCAAAACATTTTCCAACTACGTAAGTAAGTATTTCACGCGTAGTATGAACAGAACATAATATTGAAAATTAGGTATTGTACTGAATATGAAGCTGTTTCGGAGAACTAGCGCTAGTGCTCTTAATCAATTAAGAGCACAATGCGATTGCATACAGTTGTACGTATGATTTAAATCCTGAATTAATGGAATATCCCTGAAGAATTATATTTCGTATAATGCAAATATCTATGTGCATAAAAATAGTATCTAGTGATTCTATTTTACAATTTAAGTTCCTATTTTGTGCGCTGGTAGAAGAATAAGTCTTTGAAATATAAACGAATCGGATAAAGTGTTCATGGAGAGATGTAAGACTGATCTGTCAAACAGGATGTATGGTGTCTTTAATAGTCCACTAGACACCGAAGGCTCCAAACAAAGCCCTATTGCTGTCACACACGTATCCGTGTCTCTGTCTGTCTGTCTAACACACAATTTTCTTTTGACTTTCCATAGACCTATGAACTTGAAAGTTGATAAGTAATGTTTATCATTGCTTATATTTTACTAACATATACCTATATATTCGTAAATCAGATTTTTCTTTGGTACGGAACCCGAAATGTGCGAAGTCTGACACGCACTTGGCCGATTTTTCCATTATATCTAAATACCAAACAAAAAACTGGTCTTCTATGTAACTCTGAGGTGACAGAGAATTTTGAAGTGAAATTTCAAGCAGACGTTCGATATTGGACAAAAGTTAAGAGTAAAATTTCAAGGTCGCGTCTTTCATTTCTTTTACGGCGTGTTTTTAATCGGGACTACAGTTGACCTTGAATGAATAAATAGTAAAATAGTTAAACACTGCGCGCACTCTGCCCTCTATCTCAAAAATGGTTCAAGGTATGAAAAAAATGTTATTACAAAAGTTGTAGAGAATTTATTCCTTTACAATTATTATAATAAATATATATACCATAAAACCCATAGGAAACGAGATATTTGCAATAATGTGTAAAATATCGAGTTTTTGACCTTTGACCTTGGAATATCTGTAGTTACGGACACAGTACGATAAGTAGGTTTTGAGACAAGTTTTAGGGTGCCAAAATAAAGGTTTATACAACTTTATAGCTGACTATCTCTCATTCGGAGATACTTGCCCTCATTTGACTAATTTTCTTGGACTATTTAGGCACATTTCGTCACATAAAAAAAAGAAGAAAAACATCTTCCTGATCGCGCGCTTTATCTCACTTACATGATTCTCTTTTTCTTTATTTTTTAAGAAGTTTCACTTCTATCACGTGTTTCGTGCTGCACGCTCAATTTGCTTCACTATGAGTCAAAATTGTTCGGATTGATTTTCTACTACAAAAAAATAGGCATATTGCTGGTGCAACTTAAATACGTAGTTGATTTGAAGCTTTCAAGTTTGCCATTATATCAAAAGGCGTAGGGCATCTGGCATTATCCTGCACGTTATTTGCAGTACAATCAACATCTTGCTGTTAACACCGAAAACACGTTTAGTGTTATGCCGTGTGACGTCTGATCTCACCAATATACTGCAAATAAAACCATGCAGTACAATGCCGTGTGAACCTACCTTAACAGGGTTATCAAACTTAATACAATGTAGTATGCATCTCAGGTAAATTAGTTATTCACAGTCCGATGCGTAATACGATGGTTCTCTGAGGACTTACTGGTTTCTGGCAGACGATGTATAGAGTAAACTACTGCTTCATGCACCTCTGGGAGGGACACGGGAGTGGTTCGTATCCTCTCCTCTTCGGCACTCTTTTCTAAGCTTTGCAGGTATATTGAGTAGACGCTTGCTGTACACCGTATCTGCACAAATAAAATAAATGTTAATTTCATGGTTGTTTCTTTTCGATTACCTCAAACAATGTGGGATGGGAATATGCTTAAATGACAATAACAGTCTGTCAAAAAGGTGGTAGTGAGACTAACAACTCAAGGCACGCCTCACGCGTTACGCGTCCTTCGCACACCGTGTGTGCGTAAGCTATTGTTATTCTATTGTGTCCGCTAATTAGACGCGCGATGGGTTCACTACTTTAATAAGAGAAAAAGTGTAGAAATACTTAAATACAAATCCTTCGTGCTTAATATTTCTTATTTCTAAGTTCCTTTTTTTTTACTGTGTTTACATAAATAGTAAATACTTAAATAGTTTTGATTAAAGAGCCAGATTTTACGTACAGATTGACGTACACACTTGGCTTTTTCTCCTGGCCACATAGAGCCAACATTTTAATTATTTTCAATAGCTGGTCTTGGCATGCACAGAACAGAATAAACGCCTTGTTGGCATGCATGGAGGTTATGACAATTCCTTGTATTAAACACTATAAGTATTTGAATTTATCATGTAGATACCTGGGGCCTACCTCACGTTACTGTACCGTAACAAATTACACGTTTACCGTATCGTAATTCAAAATTGCAGCGATTGTAATATAAACTAACAATGGGTCACGAGTCACGACACTAAAGGCTGGTAACACTTATTCCACGAAGTCCAGGCCATGCCTCATAACTACCCCACTTCACTAAAATACTACCTAGTTTATTTATTGCCTGAAACTATAGGGAAGTTTGCTGATGTAGTAATTTCCGAACTTAATGCTGAAATAGTTAAAGTTTTCTGGGAGCGGCGCCGAACTGCGATCTCCTATGTGGCCATAGTTTAATCTTATGTAATATGTGTCTCTGGTCACTGTGCAGGCAACGGGCTATTCAATGTATAAAAAGTTTGAGATCTCTATGCATGTCTGTGCTGTGCAGTGTGGCAATTTAAGGTTGCCCTAGTCAGCGATCATCCGACAACACGTAAGAAAAGGGGTAAACCCGGTGATGAGCAGTAAGAAGTTAGTGCGCGTAAGTATACACACTCATGGTATAAAATAATAAATAGATGATGATTTAGACCGAAAAGAAGCTCGCGAAATTTTATAAAACGACCTTTGGGATTATGAGTATCATGATAAAACTACTGAATGTATTTGTTTAAAATAAAATTATTTGCATTTTTTTACTGCTAATCTATCCCTGCATGGTGACTGTTTTGCAATTTTCCTACTTTTTATGGTATTTATTTCCGCCCAAAGATGCGTTAAAATTAGTGTTGAAATATGGAACTATCGATGCTCATAACTTTCAAATACACTTTTTTTTTTACTTTGTTGTTTCAAATTGATATTTATACAACAGTGTCTGGACAACCTAAACGTAGGTACGTTGTAGGTACGCTGACACATTAATCTTGTATCGTATCGTCGAAATATGTGAAATAGTATTAGTGCTTGTAAATGTGTTTTATTATTATTGGCGTCATCATGACGAATACTGTGTACTCTGGACTGTGGAGAGTATATACTCTGTTATAGTTAAATTTTACACCCCTATGTTAACTCCCCCCCGAACTTCACTTTCAACAATATGGTGGTGATACCTACTGTATAACTTCGTATGGTGTATTTATTTATTTTACAGAAAGTTAGACATTCATACATCAAAACAACAATAATATTTTCATAAAGTATTAAAATTTAGTAAGTACAGTCGAGGGTCAAAATTGCAGTCATACCTCAATGTTTATAGTCTACTGTACGGTTCTGTCCATATACATGCGTGCGTGATGTTTCAACGCAAACAATAGACATCATACAGTCTAACTACGATGTGAAGAGGCGTGGTCAACGCCACACAAAGATAAAAATATATACTTACTCGTTTCACTTATTATAACTACAAAAGTCCGTGTCGAGCCGGTTCAAAACTAAATTCGTCATAGTAGTTATCGTAACTCGTGGCAGTCTTGTGAGAGAGTGCAACTCTAAAGCGGGATCGTAGTAGACGCGAGTACAAATCTTCTCTAGGAAAAGAGGATTGAAGCTTAACCTCAACAATACAATGCAAAATATTTACTATTGCCAAAACATCCCCTGTTTCAAAACCAACCATCAATAAATAAACAAACAATTTAATAGTAATAAATAATCATATTATGATACAATTAAAACTTTTTTTACATAACAAATTGGTTCTTAGATCGGTTTAAATATCTTTATTCACATTAAGACAAATTGTCACTTACATTACAACAATATACAAACATTTTAGAATTATTATCCCAGTGAGGGTAAAAAAAAAACAAATGGTTCGTTGTCGACTAGTTAAGAAATGAATTCAACACATTCCCGAGATAAGGGGGTGGTCCAAGTTAAAAGATTTCAAACACTGATTTAAAATACTAAATTAAGTCACTTCTTTCCTTCGGCATGGAGTGCGCGGCGAACAGTGTGCAAAGACGTCTCGAATTCACCAGCAGAACGCTTAGTTGGTATAAAACCATTGTTTTCATATTCATTCACCATAAAACTTCATTGAGACCGACTTATAAACGGTGGTCTGCCACATCATGCACGACTCTTAAGACTTCCGTCTTCCTCAAATTTCTTTATCCAACGAATCATATAACTCCTCTAAAAAATAAATACCTATTAAACGTTTCAAAAAAGTGATTTATTTGCTTACTTGACACAAAAATATAATGCACCATTTAAAAAAAATCATCACGTTATTTTTATAATAAAACTTACACATAATACGGTTTCATAAGAAATTTGTGATTGTATTTAGCCTATTCTTATGCAAGGCAACAATGTTTGTCCTATTTTCTAAACTTATATTTGCTGGCATTATGATATTCAAATAAACCCCACTATTATAATACCTCAAACGCTCTGAATAAAGTTCGCCAACCAACAACGTCGTACTAAGTATTTCTTCAAGCAATTCATATTGTTTCAATATTCCCTCATCTTCGGTGATTCCGCTAGGCCAGATGATCACTTAGGAGTGCCAATGAAATTAAATAGCTCATTCTAATCAAACTAACTTAAAGGTAAATGATTATCTACCGCGCTCTTTAGGATTCTTGACGAATAGCAATATTATATACGGGAGTAATGTGCGATCGGTGTTGGCGACAAAACGTGTGGATATTGTGTTTGAAATCTACCCACAATGTTATAAAGTTTAGGTAAACAAATCAAATCAAATCAAATCAAATCAAATTGTTTATTTGCTTAATACAGGTATCAAACAGATGTTACAAATAGATATAAAGTACACTGTATCATTACCTAATAAGGTGTGCAAATATTTATATTATCGATAATTTATTTAAATAATTATTAAAATAACATTACAAAAATAATCACACTCAAAATATAAAACAATCAAAAATAAAATAAATTCAAAATACTAAAAATGTCAAAAGAAAAATAAAATAAAATAAAATAAAAGATTGTCAGATGAATTAAATTACATGTCATAAACCTATCAATCAAATAAATTAAAAAGATGTCAAATTAATGCATGTCACATTATTTTTAATGTCATATTATTCAATGTCAATAAATTACTTTTACTATAGGTCTCTATCTATATGTTTATCCTGTAAGTAGTCCTTGACACAATAATAACATTTATGTACTAGGAATTTGTGCAGCTTCGACTTAAATTGATGTATAGGTAACTCTTTGACATTGTCAGGCAATTTGTTGTAAATCAATGATGACATAACAAGAATACTTTTATTGATTAGTGCTGTTTTCCCATAGGGTATTTCAACATCTAATCTTTTTTTATCACGTAATTGTCTATAGTAGCTTTTAAAAGCAGTCTTATAATAATTGGGGTTTGATTTCACAAACACATTCAGTTCATATATGTATAACGAAGGCATTGTCAGAATTTTCAAGCTTTTAAAATAGGGTTGACAGCTGGTAGTTTTGTCTACATTACACATTGCTCTAATGCATTTCTTTTGAGCTTTAAATACAGATTCCTTATCGACTGAGTTGCCCCAAGATATAATACCATATCTTAGAACAGGTGCCACAAGTCCATGATAAGCAGCTAATAAGGCTTCTTTATTAACAATTTTTGAGAGTTTATACAGAGCAAATGAGGACTTATTAATTCTTTTGCAGACATTTTCTAAATGTGTTTTCCATGTCAGCCTATCATCAATATTAATTCCCAGAAATTTTGTATCTGTCACAGGATGTACTATTTCGCCTTCGTAACTAATGTTTATATTTGTCAATTTGGTTCTCTGGTGAAAGTGTATTATTTTCGTTTTGTTCATATTTATTTTGAGATTATTTTCGGTTAACCATTGAATTATCCTATTTAATGTTTGGTTGACTACGTGCTCATAATCATTTTCTTTGTCGCTTTTTATTATGACTGTGCTATCATCTGCAAATAGTACCATTGGTTGATTGATATGGTTAGGGAGATCATTGATATATATCAAGAACAATAAAGGGCCTAGAACACTTCCTTGGGGTACTCCCATTTTTACAGTTTTCGAGTTTGACCTATGTTTAATCTCAGTTCGTGTTTTCTGACATATCTGTGTTATTTCAACTACTTGTTTTCTGTTCTGCAGGTATGAATAGATGAGATCTAGCGCTTTACCTCTTATGCCATACATGCTTAATTTTTGTATTAGTGTCCTATGGTCAACTCGGTCAAAGGCTTTACTCATATCCATAAAGATTGCACATGTTGGTATTTTGTTGTCAATGGCACCCAAAATAGTTTTTAGTAGGTCAAAAATTGCCATATTTATTGATTTCCCCTTGCGGAAGCCTTTCTGTTCGTCTACCAAAATATTATATTTTTCTAAATAACTGTATAGACGGCTATATACGACTTTTTCAAATAATTTTGAAAAAATCGGTATCAACGCTATGGGTCTATAGTTCCCCATTTTTCGTTTGTCATCTTTTTTATGTAGCGGAACGACAATAGATGTTTTAAGTTTTTCTGGGTATATGCCGTTAGAAATGCATAAGTTAATTATGTGGCATAGATGAGCTGAAATATCCGGGGATACATATTTTATGACTTTGGTGCAGATACCATCGTTGCCCACGCTATGGGTATTTTTCAGCTGCTTAATTTCTCTGTCTACCTCTATAGGTGTTGTGGGAGTAAGAAAGATTGAATTAATTTTAGTTTCGATTCCATGATTTGAGGGTCTGGTTTTGTTTTGACTATCATTTCTTAAGTTATTTGTCTGGTATGATTCTGAAGCTTGGTCAATGAAGAAGTTGTTGAAATTATTCACAATAGATTTAGGATCTGTAATCTTGATGTCATCTTTAAGTATTTCTGTAATAGGCTCTTTGGGAAAGTTGAATTTAGACTTGTTTATAATTGACCATGTCGCTTTTGATTTGTTTTGTGATGTATTTATATAGTAATTGTTTTGTGATTTCTGAGTTAGGGATATTATTTTTTTAAATCTAGCTGCGTATTGCTTAAATATATTTTTATTTCTTTTTGTTGGATGTATTCTATACTGCCATAACATTTTTCTTTTGATTTTACTACTGTTTCTAAGACCTTTGGATATCCATTTAGTTTTTTTATTTAGCGATTTCGTTATTATTTTATAAGGGAAACATAAGTTGTAAAAACACAAGAAAAGGTCAAGGAAATAATTATAGGCTTCGTTAGGGTCGTTTGTATTGTAAATGTCAGTAAAAGACAGGCTGTTTATGCATTTTTTAAATTTACTCATATTGTCAGTACTATAGTCCCGTCTTTTAATACGCCAAGATTTTATCACACAGGTTTTTTTGACGGGGCATTGTAGCAGTTGAGCTGTGTGATCGGACATCCCAAATTCAATTATTTCACTTTTGCATCTAGGCATATTGTGTGCAAAGTTGTCAATACAAGACTTACTGCTAAGCCTGGTAGGATGTCTTATTTCTACTTTTAAATTGTGGCTTTCTAAAAAACATTCAAAGTCTAGAGCATGGCGGTTTCGTTTGAGTAAGTTTATGTTAAAATCGCCGCATAGAACGATTTTTTTGTTAGTTTTGTCATATATCTGGCGTAATAATTGCCCTAAATTATCGTAGAAAAGATTTAAACATGAATTTGGCACTCTGTATACACAAACTATTATCATTCCATGTTCTTTTAGTTCTAAAGCACTACATTCTATAATACCTTTAATAGAGTAGTTCGTTTTAAGTGTTGTATATTCATGTCCAATTCTAGTTAGTATACATGCCCCTCCCCTCTTTACGTCTCTAGAATAACTTGCTGCTAGGCGGAAGTTGGGTATGTCAAGTGTGTTTTCCTGGTCGGTCGTCATAAAGTGTTCTGTTATACAGATAACGTCTATGGGTTTATTATTTTGTGCTAATTCCTCTAAATGTACCGTCAAGATGTCAGATTTGTTTATGAGACCTGCTATATTTTGGTGGAGAATACGTATATTATTATAAAAGAAAAAACTGTGAGTTTTGCCCATTTGTGTCACTGGTCAAGTCATCAGGAAATAATTCTATGTCAATTTTAATTCTAATCATAATGTCCCTAAATATGGATTGTATTCCATCTGTGTTCAATTTGCCCGATATATTTGAAAACTTGTCAAGTGTTAATCCATAGTTGGAGTCAAAAAAATATGCATACTTATTATTTTGAATGTCCATACAGAGTAGGTTATTAAATATTTCAACCTTATAATTATAAATGAGTGCCCCACATATATATGTAGGTGCGCATATTATTATGTTAGTGTGTGTTACATTCATTAAACATTCTCTTATTAATTTTACTAGGTCAATAAGGTCATCATTAGCTTTAATGTCAGTCTCCCCCAACATAATAATACAGTAATCATTCATTGTAAAATGTTCCAACTTTGATTCTATACCCGCTAATAACATTTTAATATTTGAATTTGGTGAAGTGTAACTACAATAATTGAAAACCCTTGCAAAATTTTCTTCAATAGCTTGTAGCATGCCTCGTTGTGTGTAGTTACTGAGTACGCAGAGTTTCCTGTTTTTGGTATCTTCTCTAGTATTATTCTTAAAGGGTTGTTTATTATTTTGCGTAAGCTTGGATACTACATTTGATGGTGGTATTGGGGTAGTCATAGTATCTTTCATTTTGTTTGGTGTATAAGTACTTCTAGTTTGTGTCTCTTTATTTTGTTTTTTAGCCACGCCCTCAATACCATGTGGTTGTTGTTCATGTTCCTTGATTAAGTACGTAGGTGAGCTTATTCGTTGCAAGGATTTGTTTTTAAGAGTCGGCGTCGCACTTTTTTTCTCAGGAGTCGAGCATATTTTCTTAAATGTGTTAACGGTCTTGATCATATTCTGTAGATCTGATTTGAGACGAAAGTTCTCCGTATTTAGATCTTCTATTTCTTTATGCGCGCTTAATAACTGGTTTTTAAGTGCTTTGATTTCTTCACTTAACTCGCGTACGTCGTCAATTGTGTCATGGAAACTATCAGGAATGCTCATCATTGTTGTATCAAGTATCGTTTTATCGCTGTTAGTAGTCATATTTTTAGTTAGGTCAGTTAACGAGCTTGATCTACAAAGTTACTTATACTTATAAACGTTTGTTTTATATTATAATATCTACAGATGAGGACCCCACCCACATGTTTAGTTATTTAACAAATAGTATGACGTTGTGGCCATGTCGCGTTCTCATTGGTTCATTTTGAAAGTGTTCGATATACAGGTGTGTGTATGAGTGTTATGTGTCAATAAAAGAAGGTCGTAAGTGGGGCTTATTGGCTATGCTATAGTTTCTTGAAGTTATGACTGCGATTTTGACCGTGATAGTACCTACGAAAGCGGGAGCTGGCAGGCAGGGAGCAATTATAGACTATATTGTGCTATTTTTGGTTGCTTGAATTATTCTATAACGCAACCAGAGATAAAAAATAAAAATAACTACCTGGAGCCTCCGAAAGGCAAGACTATTAAAAAAAAAAATCTAACCAGTACATAATTTGTTTCTTTTTAATAGGTAAGTAGGTATGTCGCTTTTTTCACCGAGTAAAATACCTGAATTCATAAATAAATAAGTGGATAGGGTGATAAAGTGACTCACGAGTGACCTGTTCTCTTCTTCAGTGCTCGCGTAAAAAAAACTAGTAGTTAGTTTCCTAGGCTAGCTTATCTACTTATTTATGTACTTAGCTAATTACATATATTATTGAATTAGACGAAATACCAATATGAAATGATTACCTATAAGAGTAATAAATGGTAGGTTCTGGAGAGAATGCTAGGTTGAGACTCTGGAGTTATTTACAATCATAAAACTCAAGTAGGTAGAGGCGGTTAGGTATAACGCGTTTTTACGTGATGCGCACTTATAGGTACTTATTTCAAGGAGAAGGCTGAGTCACAATACTGTTACATATTATTACCGTGGCGATACTCAAATAGGTTGGGTATATTTTAATAATTGGTTCGTACACAATACGGTATAAGCTAAGGAATCAATAATACAAATGAAGTAATCATAACTTTGCCTGAACTTTCATATGAAAGTCAGACACATTGCCAAAGCCAACTAAGGATAGTTTTCAAATAGATGGGAAAAATGATGAATGATGAGGAAATGGGATGCGCAGAAACAATTCGAGAATTAACAATGCAAAGGCCGAGAAAAAAATCACCAGTGGGATCACTTTATTTCCAATGTTTAGCTTTGGTGGAAATGGCTAGCGGAGCTAGGTATTTTTACGAGCAAAAAGCGAGAGATGTGTGCTCGTACAGCTGAAAATATGTGGGTACGCATCCTCGCACCTGTCAGCTTCACACCGTTTCAAAACTTCGCTACCACATCTTCGCACCGCACAAGATCCACTTACTGCTTTGGTCAAAATCATTTTAAAAATTACAGCGCCGCTACACAACCTCGCACCTGCTAGCCTATCCCTAGTAAAACAGCACCCTCCCTATCGCCCTGCATGCCCAAACATTTGGATTGGTCGCAGTTCGTTTGGATTGGTCAAATGATCTCTAGTAATTTAGCCGCGCCTCTGTTTGAGTGTTTTAGTGCCCTAATAACCATCGAATACCGAAATAGTCGGACACAAATTAACATGAGCCAGTTGCATTATGTGTGAAAAACTATACAGATATGTGAAGGCTTTAAAGTTTTTAAAAATAATAGGTAGATAGAATCATGGAAACTGCTGCCAGAAGTAAAAACTTTGGAATAATATGTATAGTTATGCCGTAATAATATTAGCGTGTCGATTACTTTGTCACATTAGCATGTCTCTGACATGAACCCATATGTTTTGCCTTTACCAAAAATCGCTAAATAGCTGCTAAAGGAGTTTTCACTTTAAAAAATGGCGTGAATTAATGTATGTATAAAGCATTTGGTAGTTCTTGCCCGCGGCTTCGATCGAAAACAACGATAGTTGAAATGATAGACAAGTTGTGGTGCATATAACAACAGATACAATTCTTTCAATAGCTTACGACTTTGGGGCGTGTGTTATGCGCATTTTTGGGTCTCTACGCGGAAGAGACTTGTTTGTGTCTTATATTCCAAATGGGTAAGTACGTCATGAAGGTAAATAAATGTATTTAAATATTGAAATTATCATGTCTTTGATTGATCACATTATTCAATACTTACATCAAATCAGATTTACATTCCATTACTTAGAAATTAAAGGTATTTCCTTGACATTTTTCTTCCATAGTAACGAGGAAAATTAAGTCATAAGATTTCATTTGATGACTTACTTTATTGTTGTAAGTAATAATTTATGGCTTACCTTAATTTTCCCTCTAACAAAGTGATGTTTTTGTACGACGAATTGTATGGTGCTGTAAGCGGTCATTGGTCCTCCCACTGTTTCGCCATCCACCCGATGTAAGACATGCTGACTCAGCGCCTGCGAATATAGTATTACAAGGTGTTAGCTCGCGTGACAAGACAGATAAGAAAAGCCGAAACGACCCGGAAAACTTTCAGTTTAACGTTCAGGTAACCAATATGGGCTGTTTCTTTCCCCACCTATAAAGTCAAAAATACTAAATATAATTCTAGAGAATGGCTTCCATCTTTTGGTTAATGTTATTGCAGTTTTAATGTGTTTGAGGGTTGGTTATGTAGGACGTGGTGACTGAATTATGATTATCAAGTTCAGGCTGTGGAGCCTTGAACATCGTCGCCGAGTTGCCAGCCTGTCGGTTTTTTATCGGTTACATTTCAGGGAGTGTGCGATGGAACTGCACAATTTGATTCCGCCTAGCCCGTTCCATCATCGGACTACAAGACAAACGGCGATGCGTCATCGGTATATTTATTTCTCTAGGAATTGCTGGTTGCCTCATATTTTTCTTTAACCTTTCGAAAGCAGCTGTGGTGATAATATATCGGTGAATAGCAGCTCGTTACTATAGCAGGAACTGCTCCTACATCCATTCTGAGAAGCAGACATGATTGAATAGATAGAAATCAATATGTTGATTAATTTTAGCTCTCTAAGAATTATAAAACATACAGTAAAGAAAAGTCGATAACTTATGTCCATAATGTTACCCACATAATATATCGTAACCAGGAATTCGATCGAAATTAAATTGGTATCTGTCATGTTTGAATTTCACGACGCAGTCTGGTTCAGTTGCCCAGTTGTCTGGCCTAGAAGCTACCTATTTACTTAATTGCCTATTGTTAATCAGATTGAATATGTATGCTCTGATACATATTCAAGTTTTCATTTGCACAATCACTTGTTTTGTGCTGCCATCCGAAAGTGAGGACGAATAATCAAGTGTCTGTTGAAAGCTATCGCTCTGTTTTGTATTGGAGTGTCTTTCTGTTTTATTGTCTTGATATTTGTAACCAATTAGTTATTTTATTCTGCTGTTCTCGTATAGTCAGGTACTTATGTGATCGTAGATACGAATGATTGTGATTTTATACATGTTACCTCTATTGTCTCGACGCGTTGTCTTTATGTTTTATACTTTGTGTACATTAATTTTAAATAAATAAACAAATATGTAGACAAAGTGAAAATCTAGAGTCTTTTGTAGGTCAATAATCACGGCTCAAGAGCTGGAAGGATTTGGACGAGGTGCTGGAGTAGACTTTGACCTGGATTAAGACATGGGTTAATGTTTATCGCGATAATTCGTTCCAGTGGGATAATTTTCGAATTTGACACGGGAGAAGCCATCAGCATAAGCTACTTTGTAATCAATTATAAATTCTTCTCTTCTCGTGTCATAATGATTTTTTGTGATCATATCTACGAATGATTGTTTGTTTCTGTGCAATAAATAAGCTGAAGACTATAAACGGGGGTTTGAGTTGATGAAATTGCCATATGACACAGTTTAAGCAAAAGTTGGAGTCCTTTTGTAGGTCTTCCAGCGACATGCAGTTATACTTAAATAAATACATCATAAAAGGTGCTTTTGACTAAAGAATAGAGTTTGTAAAATTGTCCAATTCCTTTTTATATTTTTTTTGCATTTTGGATTCTCGTACCAATGTATACTTGAGATACATTTGAACTGTGGCTGCTGAATTGCATTTAAATATATACATTTAGTGTTTAGATACCTACGTTTGAAGCGTTCTGAAACTGCCTTTCGCACGTTTCTGTGTTTGCCTCTCTCTAATGTCTCTCTGATGGTCGCATATGTATTGGATCATTCGGTTCCCTTCATGATGGTTGAGCTGAGTGGTGCCAATCCATGCGTCATGTTCGTGAACGGGGGCCATCATTTGCGGTTGGTCATAACTTAACTGCTTCGGCCTGCTTACAATTACGTACTTATTGTATTTTTGAATTATTTGTTTTATTCTAGACACTTTTAGGTGCACGTCTTTTACACCGTTCTCACACAAATGTATTTTCCAACAAGAATGATGTAACCAAATAATTGTAATTAAAGCTAATGGAAAAGAGTGTCCGTGGAGTTTTCTGCACTATTCTTCTCCATATAGAGCTACTGACGCTTGCGAATGTGCAACTAGATTCATATTCTATTTGCCAATTCAAAAGTACCTATTTAAGGTTTAGTTGAATCAAAAAGGTTTTAGTTTTGTTTTTCAATGTCCACACTTTACTTACAACATTAAAATCTAAATAAGTGCTTACGTACAGGTTTTAGACAATGGCCATTATCAAAATGCCACAATATTCGATTTGATGATCACGTGATATTTTTGTCATTTTAGCAATCACTATCGCGAAGCTTTAGTTGATAGACTGTAACTTGTCTAGAGCTCTTGGTGAAAATCCAATCTTTTTAATAATATAAATGTGAAAGTTTGGATGGATGGATGTGTGTGTGGATGTATGTTTGTCTGTACTCAATCACCCCAGATCGGCTGAACGGATCTGGATGAAATTTGGCACAGCAATAGATTATAGTCTGGAATAGCACAAATGCCATTCATCCCTGTACAGTGTTCCCATGGAAGAAAACAACACTTTTACGCGGGCGAAGCCGCTGACAGAAGCTAAAAAATCAATCATATTTAGGCATGCATTTAAGAGATTCCTTGTATTAGTGGTCTCAAATTGTACGTAATCAATCTTAACTTTTAGTGTTTAAAACTGACTCTAACATAGGTACACCCAAAGACATAAATCTAACTAGATAACGCAAGTCCCTCCATCTGTATGAAAACCAAGCGTGCCACTTTTTCACACACAATTTAAATACAAATTTGCTTACCAATGACAGAAAATATGTCCAATGCTTCGGCTAACTTTTTCTATACAGTCTTTACAGCTCAATATGGCTTAAAAAGGCATATTTCTTAAATTTCTTTGGATTGCTGCCGATAATGCTAAATGAAAAGCTCAAATTACGATCATTGATCGTAATTTTACACCGTTTTTTGACATGCGAAGTACATACAATCGCCTCATCTGGTTAGATTTATATCGATCGGTGCACCTCTATATATATATATATATATATATATATAGGCACTTAAACTCCCAAAGGTAACCTAACGTGATGTTTTCTTACACCCATAATCTCCAACGGATTAAGCGATTACAATTAGTGTTAAGCATTTGAAACTATGTTCGAAATAAGTGGCGGGATTTAACTCCGATGAAATTACACTAATGTGGTGTAGTAAACTATAATTAAAGAGACATCGTGAACATGAGCAGTAGTTATTACTTGTCAGCATTACATTGCATCCAAACGCCATGAATAGAGATCAGGGATTATTATTGCTGTTTGATGAATTCAATAACAATTTGTCCATTACTCAGATATAGGAATATTGCATCATAAAAATAACTGGCTTTATATGTGTAGGATTATATATATGATTTAAAATAGTTTTATACTTTATTTTATAGAAGTATTGCCTTACGAAAACTACATGCTACGTACTGGACGATGCAGTTGTAAGATTACCATGAGTGTAATTTGAAGTAGTGTAGTGTTTGTTCCATCGTAGTTATAATTGAGATAACCGAAAAAATATAGCCCCATGTATATAAACTTTTATGACCTCAAACACGGCAGACCCCATAAAAGGTGGGGGGACAAGCTAAAACAAACAACCAGCGGTCTTGGTAGAAACCGCTGTCTGACATGGCGAGAGAGAGGTATATGCCCAGCAATATGATGATGCATGTAAAAGTAATCTGTACTTACTTAATTATTTAAAAATATTGCACTGACAATTTTTTTTTCATCTGTACAGAAAGAAGAAAGCAACGCAGAGAAGCTCACAATCCAGGCAGCCACACAGACCGCGAGCGGTCGCTACACATGCGAAATGTCTGCCGATGCGCCTTCCTTCCAGACCACGCAAGTACACACGCACATATATGTCGTGGGTGAGTCCATGTTCATTTTAGTTTCTATCAGTAATTTAGATGACCACACAGATCGACAGCGACCACAAAGACCAATAGCTAAACAAATCACTAAAAACCACTCGAACTACTAGCAGCCACACAGATTGCTAGCAGCCACACAGGTCGCTAGCAGTCAATCGTACGGCTAGCAGCCCCACAGATCACTAGTAAACACACAGACCGTTCGCAGCTACACAGATCGCTATAGGCCACGTAAACCGCTAGAAGCCAAACAAACCGCTAGCAGCTATACAGACCGCTAACGGTGCACACAGACCGCTAGCAGCCACACAGGTCGATAGCATCCACACAGATCGCTAGAAGCCAAACAGTTCTCTAGTAGCCACATAGATCGCTAATAATCACACGGACCACTAGCAGTCACCAAAGCCGATAGAAGCCGGCACACATAATATTAAGAATCATGATGCACTTTTCTTTCTCGGTAACGCAAAGTAACATAAACATTTTTTATCACAAAAGCCGTGTCAGTCCGCGGCAATATAGTTAGTGATAGTAATATAGACATAGAAAAATAACAAAGCAAGGTAGTGTATATGGTGCTATGTAAACCAACGCACCAGATATTGGTCAGACATATTTAGTTCTAGTTGCAAACAAGTTGATTAATAGATTCATGTGTAGGTTCAATTTAGGCCAAACAATAAATCATCAAATATCATATAATAAAAATCGCAACACTTGTGATTTCTAACCCAAGTATTTAATCAAAGCAGAACACAAAAGATAGTTTGATAAATAAAAATAAAAACTACCAGCCTTGAGTTTAAAGTCAATGAATTATGGCAACAATGTTACAAGCTTTTCCTGAAAAAAAGGGTAAGACTTATCGTAAGATAGTTCAAAATACGGTTAAATATACAGACCTTATCATTACACAGTGGCGAACCCATCCCGAAAGGTAAAGTACTCAATATATTTTTCCTTTCCCGACCTAAAACACCTTTAGATACACAGGATGATAAAGCTGTCTTCCAATCAGCCCTTTCAAAAGTGACAGACTTTATAGACTATAGTCTAAGGGCCGTATAGGACAGTAAAATACCTTAAGGGTGACACTGTTTTACGCAAGTTATACCTTCAGAACGTCAGGGTCCCATATATATAGCCCGATAGATATATTTTCACTTAGGAATTCGGGGAAAATGGTCTCGTAATAGAATTACCGGTTTGCTTTCCTAGAAAAAGACATGCCACATAAATGTTTGTGTATTGTCTTGGAAACTGTTTTTATTCAGGTGGTATTTTAAAATTGAAAGCCTTTATCATGAATTAAAAAAAACCACCACGAATGAAAAATGCTATTAAAACAATGTCTTGGCGTTTCAAAGGTTACAAAAGCAATAAAATATCTTGAACTAATAACAATAAAAGTTCAAAGTTACGGCAAACAGAAAAACTGTTGTTTTCATTAGTTTTCCTAAATTTTATTTGCTTTAGTTTACATTAAAAAACTACAAAGAATCCACGATGTCTGCAAGAAAATAAGGCAATGTTTCTTCATCTTCGTATAAAGGGATTTATATGAAGTTTTATTTACATAACTGATTGTTGAAACCCTTGAAAATTTCTTGTTAAGATAGTTAGTTCTCTTTAATCAAAATATAAGTAAAACAAACTCAAGTCGTTTTCATAAAACGAAACAGCATACATTGAAGCTCAGTTATCTGATGTCTCTGTAGTTTTCATATAGTTACCAACATATGTTCATCGGACGGCATGACCCAATATTGAGCGTGTGTGCTTTTGTTTAACTTTACGAATAAATCTAAACTAGTGCCCTTGTTTCGTTTTAACGTACCAAAGCATCTTACTCCTATTTGCATAATAAATGGATACAATATGGCCACCTATCAGTGATGAACAATATTCATTTCATACGTAAGCTTAAAGCCGGCCCTTGTTCACGATAATCCGGAAATTATCTGTACTTGAAAATGAGTGAGATGGATCCGTTTTTGCCGTTACGGCCGTACGTTAATAACTTTTGGGCAAAACGTTCGTTAAAGTTTAATTTAATTTATTTGAATGGTAGTTTTGGTTGCGTATAGCATGCTTTTATGGGTTTGAAAGCAGTTTGTTTCAACGGTAATATGAGTTGTTAACATTGAAATGTTTTATTTATTTCAACCTGCTGACAAAAATATTAGCGAAAATGATGTTGCACTATCCATACTCTATCACATCATCACATCATCAGCCTTGTAAAGTTCCCACTGCTGGGACACAGGCCTCCTCTTATAGAAGGAGTGGGCTATAATCCATCACCCGGGCCCAGTGCGGATTGGTAGATGTCACATGTCTTTGAATTTATGGTTCTAGGACATGCCGGTTTCCATACTCTATATTTCTATGCTAATATTATAATGAGGAAAGATTTGTATTTTTGAATTTTTGTTTGTAACGAATAAACTTAGAAACTTCTGCAACGATTTCAATAATTCTTTCATCGTTAGGAAGTTACACTATCCCCGGATGACTTTTTATACTTGTTCCACGGGAACTGGAACTACGCGGGAAAAACCGCGAGGCGTCCGCTATTAATAATATAAATGCGAAAGTCACTGTCTGTCTGTTATATTTTCACGCTTAAACCACTGAACCGATTTAGATGAAATTAAGTATGGAGATAGTTTGAGACCCTTGGAAGTTCATAGATAGATTATCCCGGCAATCATCCTTAAGTGGGTTGAAACGGAGGTGGAAACGAGGGTGGAAATTTGTATGGTGCACTAATAATTTCTGAAGTAAGGCGGCCTTCATGCCTACAATATTAGATATAAAAAAATTGGCTTTTCGAAGTACTAATGCTACGTAGCCGAAATCGCGGGCAACAGCTAGTTAAAAATAATTCACAATTTTTTATCTGCCAAAATGTGGTTTTCTAGACCCGTCTAATGAAGGACACTGACGCTGCTATTAACGTGGTCCAAAACATCTCCTGGGTCCTGGTGATCCTGACTCTGTCGATGGTCCTGTGCCCAAAATATTTTAAGAGTTTTGCATAGACTCGTAAAAATAGAAGATTCGTATAAGTACCCTTTACTTTTAAGAATCTTTTCTTTTCATAGAAAATAGCCCACTCGAATTGCATTAAACAACTACCTATCCGCAAACAAGGGGTTGTTTGCGGGTAGGTAGTTGTTTAATGCTGCGCACCTATCCCTCTATAACAGCGTTAGGTGCGCATCAATAAGTTTCAAAACCTCCAATCTTATTGCGTAATGAATGCAGGAAGGCAAAGGGCAAAGTGTATGAACAATCGACCAATCACATAGACGGAAACCCACATCGCGTCTTTCATCTCGCCATGTGATTGGTCGATAGTTGTGGTGCTCTTTGCCCTTTGCATTGCCGAATTCATTACGTAATATGGCTGCAGGACTGATTGCAGTAGCGTATAACTAATCTTGATTCAAGTGCTGCAATCATAAGCCCCACTATTTGCATATACAATTAACTGCAGCTTTGAGATGTCGCAATGCTAGTTCAATCTTTAGCTCATTAGAGAAAATATTGTATAAAGAAGTATAGGACAGCTATGACATTTCTCTGTCTGTTGGTTCGTTACGTTTTCAAGCGTAAACAGCTGAACGAATTTTAATATTTGTTTGTATAGTTATTTGATCTTGGTGTAAAGCATTGGATACTTTTTATTCTGGGAATACGCTCTTGTGTGATAATTTCCTAGTATAAAGTGTGTGAAGTCACTGGCAGAAGCAATTACCTAGATATTTCGTCTGAGTCATAAAATCTAGACCAGTCAAAAGAAAACTTGACTTTTGCGTTATTAAGGTACCATGTGTTACCTAGATGGATGACCACAATATAGCGTACCTACAAACAATACTTAATTTAATTTATTATTCTCTTTTATCGCCTCAACTTGGAGCTCATCTGTCATTTTTAATAATGAAGGATGACGTCAAGTGTGATTCCATTAATTGATACAAAAAACCGAAAGACTTAATTTTTTTTTAAATTGTTTTATCTAGTCCGTCAGTAAGATTATCAAATAATATTGGGCCCGTATTTTTTGCTTTATCAAATTTATAAAAATTGACAAAGATAAAGCGCATCAAAGTTCAGGAGTGCGGGCTTGTCATTCTTGTGAGGTCACTTTGTTAATATTAAGTGTAGCACACCGTGGTGTCACATGATAATTCAACGCACTGTATCGTCGTAATTTATTGTTTACGTGGTACATGAAAAAATACGTGTTCAATATTTTTAGGTTATCTAACTGACGAACTAAATAGATATTAGTTTGAAAGATAACTGTTTCACAAACCTTTTCCTGAAAATACGTCATCACATAAAAATCCATGTTAAACCCATTGTTTGAATAATTATATTAAATAAATAAATGATATGCCTAGTATTTCCGAACTATATTGAGGTCAGCATCTAATCTAGCCAGATGCAGCTGAACCCTGCCTCTACAACCCAGTTTTACCAAGGGCATTGAACTGAATTGAATATAGTCACCACATCGCGAAATTGATTTTTCGGCGGTGCACGAATAAATAAAGACACTTAAAAAATTAGTGCTCTAAAGTGTCGTAATGCCGTGTTATTTTAAGATAAATAAGGACAATCAAAATGGCGATGGGTAACTATTCCAGCTTCTATATTCAAAATCGTATTTACATCCTTCTTTCTGTCTCCAGTTCTACCTAAATCCGGGCCTTCGATGCACGGTCTGAAGCGCCGGTACCGGCCCGGTATGAAGCTAAAAGTGGAGTGCATCAGTCGCAACTCGCTGCCAGCCGCCAACCTGTTGTGTGGAAGTGTACCTTATTATTTTCGATAGTCAACTTTATCGCCGTACAAATGGAATTGATTTCAGATTGACAGAAACTACCGAGATGTTTCTTTTATTTAATAGTGTGCCTTATTATGTGCGGTACGGATTGATTTTCAACATTATCTTCATATTCATGGAGTTGATTTTAGATTGACAGAAACGTCTAAAATGTTTCAGAACAAAATATGATTACCTAATTAGGAATTTTAGCACGAAACTGATGTGGTTTCAAAAAAATATTAACTAAAATGTTCGTCTCTTCTTTGAGTAAAATCGGTACCAGGTAGGATTATCGTAGTGCCAGAATTTTAGGTCCTACTTTTACTAGTAGAACATTTTCCTAAGCATAGTTTTAGCACGTTTTAGACCCCGTTCTCTATTAAGTTTAGCATAAAACGAAAGTGAACTTTAAGCGGTAGACTCAAGGTTCCATTTACTGTAGCAAGTTGATGCTTAAGTGTTTGTTAAACGTATATTTGGGAATTTCGAAGCGGTTGGAGGACGTACTCGTATAGTCGAACTTAGAGCTACGTATGTTGCAATAAGCGTTCGTCGTGAGAATATTGTTTAAAGTTAGAATATTATTGCAATTGCCTTGTTAATTGTGATCAACGGGGTTGTTTGATCATGTTAAGATATAATTAAATGTGCTATTGCATTCATTTTTAACTGACTTCAAAAAAAGGAGGAGCTTTTTTTTGTATGTTCCTCGATTACTCAAAGACGCCTGGACCGATTTGGAAGATTCTTCTTTTGTTTGGAAGGTTTCTTTTGTTTTTCTTCACAGGTGTTCCCAGAGTCATCAGGTCAGGGTCTGATGATGGAATGTTAGAGATATCGAGGGAACTCTTCAAATATTATATATATATATATATATATATCGATTTTGGTATTTTCATCAACTATGCAATCATTTGCACTAGGAAAGTATCATTTGGTGAAGTGGAACTGATGGAGACCACAGATGGCCACTGGAACTCCCTAATTCTAAGTGTGTCACGGGTGTAAGATATCTCGAACAGTTACCGACTATGATAAAGCAAATACTTATAAATAAATGGTGATGGAAATGGAACTATCGAACTGATCTGACGATAAAGCCGGAAGGTAGGCACTGGATCTCCGAAATGAAACAATGTATCCTAGTCGTGTTTGGACTTAGTGGTCGTTTGAAATGTACTTTGGCTATAAATGTTTTTCTTATAATTGGAGGTACCTACCATAAGTACAACAAAAATGACAACTGCGTAACAATACACTACGGTGTATGTTCCCAGGAAGTTCGCAACGGCTGTAAAACTGGCCAGCTGGATGAACGATTTGAACCACGCTTGTGTCACTAAACAACCCATCACTTTTGCTCGTATCTGTAATAGGAAAAATAATATTTAAGATGTTGTTTTACTATAGGTCTGCTTCTTCCTAACCCTACACATACATAGCGTGATGTTACATCAAAAACTTAAATAATTTATTTGAATTAAACCATGTAGAGGTATTTTTGAATTGTCAAGCAAAATATGAAGGTAGTAGTTGCACAATTGTATGCGTCAGTCGACCTTTTTAATTTGGCACACGATGCACCAAACAGCCTGTATACCTAACTACTGTGACATTGTCTATCCAGAGTTGCCGAGGTTTAAAGATTAAACAGACGCTGATTTTATTTTGTGACCAAGTGATTTTAAGAAATGCCAAATAATTTCAAGAAATTACTGGCACTAAGCGATCATGGCTGTTATGTGGGACTCCAACCCACTAAAACTTCACGGTGTCCTCCTGTGCCGCTTATGGCGGGACACTCGGCAGCGTTACACTCACCGCATACCCACCGCGGCTGTCCGTCTTCGTACTCTCCTCTGGGATATACCCACATCACCGGCGCACCAGAGCACATAGCACACCATCACCATTCCAGGGACCAAACCAGCACATGGGCGCCAGACGACCCCAGTCAGTAGTCCTGCCACCTACTTATCGGCCGCGGCCCCACCGCGTCCGCCATCAGATGGTGGTGACCCCGTCCAGACCACGGAAGGTATATACTATATAAATACTAAATATACCGCAACACCGGCATTCCTCTCCCATCGCAGTCTCCAACCCACGAAATTGTATGGGACCAGGGACGCCTTATTCGAAATCGTGGCCAGCCTCAGTTGCGATGTTGCCTCTGTTACCAAGCGGCACCGCAACCTACTTGTTGGCCGCTAAGTCGTGGCTTAATAGGCAAAAGCCTTGAGGAGCGGCCTCTCCTCGGGTTCCTCTTCACTTCACCGTGGGTGAACAAGCCACGGCTACTGAGCTCCCCCGCCTCGACAATACGGGAACCCACTGGGTGGATTGATTGCCGTACCTAAGAACAATCAGTAAATAATTACATGGATGTTGTAGTAATCATCCTTGTATCCGAGTAAAATTCAATATTTCACTCAAACTCAAATCAAAGTGATTATGGTTTAATACATTTATAGGTACTAAGTGGTTTGTTTTCGAATGATATTGAAGATAGATCCGAAAGCCATTACGATTATTGAAGGTGTCGTATTACGTAAAGTGCAATGTCTCTCATAACTAATCTTATTATTATCAATCTTATTTTTAACAATTCTTTGCCAATTATCAAGATTTTTATGACCTTAAATATAGCCAATCATCCTTTAAAGACACAGCCGTATCATCCTTTTCTCGAAGACAATCAAAACATTTTCGACCCCCCTGTAACTTCGTTGTGGTTAACGCTAGAAGCCTGAGTGTTCAGTGACTAAGAGAATATAGTATAACTAAACAAAATTCTACATTCAATTTGAACTTATAGTTTAGAAATTATTGCAAGTCAAAGTTCCTTAATTTCGTCACTGACTGACTCACTCACCGATCATCAAAATTCTGACCAGATTCAGATGAGTTTTACTTGGAAAGACTGCCTATCTGACCTCGATCACTCTGTAACTGGGTAACACCATACTCCTTGGCAAGACTGGTTTCACATTTCCTGGCTTCGACCACCACTAACAATTGACAAGGATGTGCAATTGACCGCCAACACCAACTCCTACTCCTCCGTTATTCTTTTCTGATTGATTTCGTTGCGGGATCCAAGACAGTTAAATTCATTTTCCGGGACTACGTCAAGCTTACGCCAAGGCCATGGCGTTTTTTCTGGTGGTTGCTCCTGTTGATTCTGGCTTTCAGGAGTTGCAGTGGTTTTGGAGTAGTGCGGTGGGCATCTCACGCATAAGAAAAAGAAAATAGCCAAGACCGACGGCTACCACAGCGGAGGCACGGAAGAATCTCGGTACGTTAAGATGATCACACATTCATGGACCATCCTAGTCAAGCGTTGCTTAATCTTGCAGATCAACCAGTGCGGCTGTTATTACTTAGCTTCGAGCCCCTCTAGTTTAAAGGTTTCAATATATATAATTGTGCTATCATCATATCAGCTGAAAGACGTCCACTGCTGGACATAGGCTTCTCCAAGTGTCGCCGTTGACCGATCCCATGCGTCTAGCATCCACTGGACTCTCACCACCCTCACCAGGTCATTTGTCCACCAAGTGGGAGGCCATCCAACACAGTGTCTTCCGGTTCGCGGTCCCCAATCCAGAACTTATCGACCCCATCGACCTTCCGTGCTGCGAGCAATGTGCCCTGCCTACTGCCACTTAAGTTTGTAATAGTGCTATAGGCCTCAGCAATCTTAAATTCAATCCAATTGTTCACGACATCCTTTCAAGGAAGATTAAAAAAAAATATTGCAATTTTTATGACGTCCCAGGCTTTATTATTCAATTAAAATTCATGAAATGCTGTTATAATAAAATGTGGTAGCGCCATCTCTTGTAAATGTCATAAATCAATGACCGAAAACACATAGACAAACGCATTTGAGATTTCGCGGGCGATCGATATCTTAATTATCTCGTTCCTTCCTCATTCCTTTTCCCTTTATGTACGCCTTAATGACAGGTCGCCAGAACGAACCGAAACTTCAACGTGAACGGGCCTCGTATCTCAACCGCCAGCTTTCCAAGCCACCTGGCTGGAGACTGATGCATCTAATTAGTTAGATTGCTGAGAACCTTGTGAACCGTGTCTATTCACCCGCCTCTCGGATATATAACAATTGTGTGAAGTGTGTGGATCCTGAAGGTCGCCAGTTTGGAGTAGAAGAACACCAGCTCGCTGCCACACGTGGGCTGGCATCGACCACTACAAGGTAAGGCGTACTACTTCCCTCATTTCCATACTAGATCGCCCGAATTGATCCGTGAATATTTTCCCGCTTATTTTCAACGCACTATTGCCAGAACCCTTCAAATACAGTCCACTTTTCATGATAGACACAAGGATGAAGAGGTTTCTCAAACCGCTATAACAAAATGTTTAAAACAAAAGAATGCATCTTTTAATTATGACACGTGCCGGTGATAAAAAGTGAATTTTGTCTCTCTTCGTTATGCCGTCCGTAGATGTGACTTGACACATTTCGTAATTAATTCAGCTCTAAGAATATAATATGACACGAATAAAAAGGCACTCTGTAAACTGGTCACGTAGAATAAAGACTTTGCAGTCAGATAGAATGAAAATAAAAAACATTTTGGAAAATGCTTTTTTGGGACAATTTAAATTTTATTATTGTTTGGGTCTACAGTTTGTCGGGCTGAAAAGCTGCTCGACAAACCGTATATCCAACACAAATAGATCTCGACAGGTTTCCTAAAGAGATGGTGGGACGAGCGGGACAGATTCAATTGAAACTGCAAGGAGGATGCACGGCTTGCGAAAGATGGAATGGATACAGAGGCCTTTGCCTAGGAGTAGAATAGAGCAGGCTAATATTTAAAAAAAAAATATATTGATTGCTAAGCACAAATCGCCGAAGTCACAAAAAAATCAGGCAAGCTTAAGTGCAACTGGGCTGGCCACGTTTTCCGCGTATCGAACAAATGAAGGGCTAAATCTACCACAATGTGGGTCCCACAAAAAACAGGTGACATCACGGCAGACCCCGGGAAAGATGGCGGGATGACCTCTACTTCTATACGTTGCACATAACCGGGAGGAATGGAATGAAAAAGGAATATCTGTACCTCGCCGTGAGACAACACAGACATAAAATAAATATTGTATTGTTGATAACAAAAGAAAGCGATTAAAAGATTTAGATAATCATGTACATACGAAAATTCAGAATATAGCCGGGATTTACACTGACAGCGTTTACAACACAGGAAGAGTGAAATTTTACAGACTAGCTTTAGTTTTCTTTATAAGTATAAACTCATAAGCTTGTGTCAAAGCTTATTTCTCCGAGAAGGTTAACTATTTAATAGTACATTACTGCAGAATCCAGTAAGTAAGACTTCCTGGCCAAGTATGAGTTAACCGGACCGAACCGCAGGTGAGGTCCGGTTATATACGGTTCCGGTTATATACGAGGCCAGGATGTCTTTCTTACTGGTTGAGGCTTGTATAATGCTTTTCTCAAAAATGAATGAAAGTTTAACAACAAATTCGTTTAATTAATATTTTAGGTTACATTCATATTAGGGCAATTACTGATAGATATTGTGATCGATTTACCGGGGGCATTTATTTATATTTTCTCAAACATGCTTGGAAATCTGAGAATTATTTTGACAACCTTCTTCGAGAAAAATCGAAATTGCAGTACAGACCAAATACATGAGAGCAACGGCCGGCAAAAGTTGTATGAAAATCCATATCTGCCGTGTGTAGCGGCCAAATAAAGTACATAGTAAACTCATATCTGTCGTGTAATTTAAAAATGGAACGATCTTTTTCACCGAAACATGGCAACCAAAAAGATAACTTATCAAAGGTTTTTTAAATTTAGAACTGGCTTGCTAATAGGAAGCTGATAATTGAAAAAAAATAACAAATTAACACTTTAAGGCTTAGCAGGCACTGCGATTTTATTTGCGCGGATTTATGTAGTTTTTACCGCAATGCGTGCTGCTTCATACAATTCCATAGGCCGCAGAATGAGCGAAAAATTGCGCGAATAAAAAGGCCTAACGCGGACATAATTATTTTTGTTCGTTGTTCGTCATTGATTTTCAAAAGTTAATGGTTTGGTTCGGTTTTCAGATATCGGTATTAGTAGTACAGTTATCTATACTAATATACTAATACTAATACTAATAATATTATAAAGAGGTAAAGTTTGTGAGTTTGTGAGTTTGTGACGTTGTAAGGGGTAATCTCTGGATCTACTGAACCGATTTTGAAAATTCTTGCACCGGTAGAAAGCTACATTATTCTTGAGTGTCATAGGCTATAAAATATTTTCAAAAAAAATAGAGATCCTTATGAAAATTGCAATAATGTAACCCAAGGTAGCAAAATGTTGTCTGTAAAATACATTATTTGGCGTGCGCTGAGAAAACTATTGATGATAGATACAAATTAGTAGGTAGGGTAGGCAGGTTAGGCAGGGTAGGCAGAGTAGGAAGGGTAGGCAGGGTAAGCAGAGTAGGCAGGGTAAGCAGAGTAGGCAGGGTAGGCAGGGTAGGCATGGTAAGCAGAGTAGGCAGGGCAGGCAGGGTAGGCAGGGTAAGCAGAGTAGGCAGGGTAAGCAGAGTAGGCAGGGTAGGCAGGGTAGGCATGGTAAGCAGAGTAGGCAGGGCAGGCAGGGTAGGCAGGGTAGGCAGGATAGGCCGGGTAGGCAGGGTAGGCAGGATAGGCAGGTTAGGCAGGGTAGGCAGGGTAAGCAGAGTAGGCAGGGTAGGCAGGGTAGGCAAAATAGGCAGGGTTGGCAAAATAGGCAGGGTAGGCAGGAAAGGCAGGGTAGGCAGGGTAGGCAGGGTAGGCCGGGTAGGCAGGGTAGGCAGGGAAGGCAGGGTAGGCAGGAAAGGCAGGGTAGGCATGGTAAGCAGAGTAGGCAGGGCAGGCAGGGTAGGCAGGGTAGGCAGGATAGGCAGGGTAGGCAGGATAGGCAGGTTAGGCAGGGTAGGCAGGGTAAGCAGAGTAGGCAGGGTAGGCAGGGTAGGCAAGATAGGCAGGGTAGGCAGGAAAGGCAGGGTAGGCAGGGTAGGCAGGGTAGGCAGGGTAGGCAGGGTAGGCAGGGTAGGCAGGGTAGGCAGGATAGGCAGGATAGGCAGGTTAGGCAGGGTAGGCAGGGTAAGCAGAGTAGGCAGGGTAGGCAGGGTAGGCAAGATAGGCAGGGTAGGCAGGAAAGGCAGGGTAGGCAGGAAAGGCAGGAAAGGCAGGGTAGGCAGGAAAGGCAGGGTAGGCAAGATAGGCAGGGTAGGCAGGGTAGGCAGGGTAGGCAGGGTAGGCAGGGTAGGCAGGGTAGGCAGGGTAGGCAGGGTAGGCAGGGTAGGCAGGGTAGGCAGGGTAGGCAGGGTAGGCATGGTAGGCAGGATAGGCAAGGTAGGCAGGGTAGGCAGGGTAGCCAGGCAGTTGACGGGAGCGAAGCCCCGAGGGTTAGCTAGTATTAGATATAGTTTTTGTAATATCGGTTATTTTGATATTGATATCGATATGATATGATATCTAACACATATCCGATATAAGTTACGTTTTGATATATCGGACCTATCCCTACTACTGTCCAGTAAGTAAATTACATACTTACTTACTGGACAGTTGTGAATAAGTCTCCGGTAGAATTCACTTTCTGGAGACTTTTTAGAGATGTTATGGCAATATTACATACCATTTTTGAGAAAAATATGTAACTTGCACTTATGTCAATGTATAAATGAGAAATATCTGTTACTGAATTCTTTGTAAGTCAGTCAAATCTACTAGACAAATATGTGTGAATCATTATACGATTGATTTAATTCAATTGTGTTTCAATATTAATCGATAATTATCCCTATATGCCAATGCTAATATTTTAAGTAATGTCTTCCAATTTGACTCCAGCTTGAATGAGCTTGTACGAGAGCATGTGTGGTAGTGCAACGTGACTAAGTAGATTGGAGTGGAGAGAAGTTACTTCAAAAAGAATAAGAATATAGACTTCATTTATGACCACTGGACAGCAAACGTAACACGCATCAATAAAACATAGCTTGTTCAAAAATATATTTTCCCATGTTTTCAGAATACGGTCAAATAATAGATTAGATAGATTAGATTAAGACGGGCTGGTGTCCGCAACTCTACGTCTAAGCGCGTATTTTGCGTACGGGGTCAAATATTTGAAACCTATAAAAATAAAGCGAGAAACAATTTAAACATTTCGGTATGCAGAATGAAGCGTATAATAGTACATTATGGTACAAGTGTGTAACGTTGGTGATTACCGCTGAGGCGCCATTGAGACCCGAGCCGTCAGGTGAGGGTCTTAAGAGAGCCGAGGACGGTAATCATCAATACACACGTGTATCATACGACGTTTTTCAACACACTTGTGAAGAAAATAATACTAAAAAATCATTTCCAACAGTGAAAACGGGTTGTGAAATTTTTTTCGCAATGGCGGGCAAAATTTATCAGTTTTTCTATGCGCGCGCATCTAACAATGGCGACCGCCCATAGACTAAAAAGAATGAATTTTTTTTTTTGGCTTTTCGCGGATAGTGTTTTAGCCACGTACAAAATGGGGAATTTCAAGTTTTCTTTATAAAACAAAAATTATATTTGAGTGAAAGTTTTATTTACTTAACACGTACAAGTTGAAATTATCTATTTAAATACGAAGTTCCATGAAATGTGTTGCATTTGTACTATTGAGCACGATCTTTTTTGTATCAAATCTTTTTTAAGAACAAAGCAACTCAACCAATATTATTAAAAAAAAACTCTTTATCTCACTTGTGAATAATAGTAATGAAAAAGTCACAGTTTGATAACAGGTGTCATTATGTGCCTAATTGCGGTGAAATTAGAGCCACTTTATGAGCAAGTGTGTTGAAAAATAATAAAAATGTTCACATTTCAGAAGAAATAGAAGAACAACGGCTGTGTCAGTGTAGACATAACATGTTTATGAGTACATTTATAAACAAAAAAATATCTAGTTTTATTATTTCTCTGAAACAAAAACATTTTCGGGCTAATATTTGTTAGATCTGGGAATATTGTTTTAAGCATCTACATATAATATTTTATACAAACATGTTATAACTAATAAGAGAAAGTAAAGTAACAAAAGGGTGAATTAAAAACTTGTCAAATTCAATGCAAGAAGTTAAAGAGGAGGATATATAAAGGCTCCCACAGAAATGTGCAACGGGGCAATGCAACAACGAAGCGACAAACTTGTTTAAAATAGGTGCCAATTTTGTTAAGCATACTTATTTATGCTTTTTTCTTAACAAGATTTGTCTTGTTTAAACTTAGTAAATTTAAGAAAAAGAAGAGTAAATTCAATTCGGAGATGAACTCTTTCAGTTACACACAAAAAAAATGATTACTCCATGACAAGCACTTATTTTATTCATCTCTAAATACTGCCGTTTTCCTTAGCCCAACCATTTAATTGCCCATAATGCCCTCATGGAATCTCACTCCCTTTCGTGATCGCGCCTCAGCTGGATAATTATGATAAACGACAGACCCTCACCGAAACAATTTATTGTTATTTTTGAGATATTTGACTTCTGTTTTGGCGGGCCTATGGCCGCTGTTATTAATAGCCGAGAAAGAAAATTCAACCGTCGAAAACACTATAGATTGGCAGAGAACAAAAATAATTTAAAAAATCTTCCATATTCTAAATCAATTCCCCCACTTGACTCAACCTCGACTCAGCCTCCCTCAGATAAATTGACATTTATAGATTGTTACTAATAATAATAATAATACCAGCCTGGCTACTGTTCTACTGCAGGTTAAAAGCCTCTTCTCATACAGAGAAGATCGAGATCTCGACTCTCCGTGTCTTAGTCAATTATAGTAGCGAAAGTTGCCTTCAAAAGAACATAGAAAATGGGTGTGATATAGAAAATTGTATCAAGTTTAAGAATCTTACTTGTAACAAAATTAATGAAGCATATTCTACGTTGATTGTTGTTTTAATAAATAAGACTTCACTGAACCGCACTCACCACTCGAAAGAGTGATCAAATATTTAACTAAAACTACTTGCGTTAAAGTACCCTTTCAGCACCAACGGATTATGAATGACATGGTAAGACAATGAGGCTGTTCACACGATGTTATCGACTATAGCAGCTCACAGGTTAAGTAATAGTATACCTACATACTTCATATTATAAACTGCGAAAGTAACTCTGTCTGTTTGTTACCGCTACATTAAGGCATGAAAAACACCTAGTGTCGGACCGAAACTTCGGTTTCGGTTTCGGTCGATGTTTTATACTGATAGAATATTCCGATTGGATTTTAAAACCCGGTGGCTGAAGTTAGTGTTATCTTTAAAGAAGCACGAACCTCTGTACTTAGTTCGATCCCCGAGTCAGGAAAATTGTTATCGTGTATTTCCATTAGCGAATTGGCAGTAGTACAGGAGATTCTCTGTACCCGGGTGTGTCTAATGTGATTACCCCCTAGGTATATGGGATTTTAAACATAACTGCACATTATACTTTTCTGTTTTCCCCTTCAGTGTACAGGCGTGGTGTTATGGAGCTTCGTGTATAAAGATACTTCATCATTTTCCACCATCTGATAAAATAAGGGTTGATATACTAAGAGGATTTTATTTTACAGTTCACTAGTGGTTACGAGAATTATGTAAGTCTTGTTTGTGCCAAAACGTCGTTTTTATGTGGTTCCCAAGAATTATTGGATTCAGTCCCAGATTTCTAGCTAAAGATTTCGTTAGAAATATCCTTGTCACTGTAAAATAAAGCTGATACTCAGGGAAGATTTTATGTGCTCCAGTTTGTAGAGATTTGGCAATGCAGTGACATGTAAGGTTTTATTTCAGCTGTAGTACCGGCATTTTAAAACGAGTTCTAGTTTTTAAATAAAAAAAGGAACAAACAAAAAACATCCAGAATGCGTTGAGTTTCCAGAAAAACTCGACAGAGTTAACGATTTATCTAAACTAAACGAGATTTAGGAACAATATAAACTGTTTGGAACAAAAACATCGTACAGTTCTACCAGTAAGCCGTTGACCAATTCAACCTTATTTCATGACGAAAAAACTTACTCTGAAATTCGCAGACGGTACATAATCTAGGATAAAAAAAAGAAACAAATAGCTGGCAACCCTGTGACATCATTATTGTAGGCAACACTGTGTGTTTAACCGATGTTGCCTACTTAGAAAATTATGGGGTAAGAGTGCCCTGCGTTAAATGCTTGCATATGGTGCCCGCAGTTAATCGTCAGCTTGTGCAAAAGCTTGTCGCTATAATTAGGTGAGTATTTGTGTTACTTTACCTTTAGACCCTATTTTATAAGTAAAATGTAAGAACTCCCGCAGACAAGCGTGAGGCGCTAATGCATCAACCCGTTTGCATAGAATTTGTTTAATCTACATAATTATAACAGTTTAATAACTGTTTTCATAGCATTTATGAAAACACTTTGTCACATATTAGTTGCGTTGCACCTGTCTGCGACAATACGGCTGGTTCATCAGTTCAAAGTTTCTCAGCGAGCTATGGGAAGGGCTATGCTCGGCGTCTCTCTAATGGATCGAATCCGAAACGAAGTGATCCGGCAGAGAACCAAAGCTCACAGAATAAGTAAGCTGACGTGGCAATGGGCCGACCATATAAGTCGTAGAACCGATGAACGTTAGGGTAAACGTGTTTTTGAGTGGAGGCCGCGAACTGGTAAACGTAAGGTGGGAGGCCCTCAAGCTTGGTGGAGAGACGACCTTCGCAGGGTGGCTGGTAGCAGCTGGATGACAGTTGCCGAAAATCGAACCAAATGGCGTGCAATTGGAGAGGCCCATGTTCAGCAGAGGACTGCTATAGGCTGATGATGACCTGTCTGCGAGAGATTTAACAGCTTTTGTTTTAATTCAATGAGGGTTTTAGCTGACCAACAAAAAGGGAACTTTATCCATATCTAATCAAGAGTAGAAAAAAAACGAAAGGTATTTAACCTATGAAAGCAAACGAGCAACGTAATAACTTCACAAGTAAATTAATAGACAAAGGAACTGTCACCTCCCCACAATAATATATCTCCGTCCTAGTGGTAAAAAAACACTACAAAGACAGCAATAAATAAATTAGAACATTTACTTTACAACTTATGTAACATTTACCTATATGTAACAATCTACATTGGTAAACTAGTACATAACCTCAAAAAATAAAACTGGTTATAACTTTTACGTCCCAAGTTATGTAATATGTAGGTATAGATTTTTCTAATTTCATTTCAATATTTGCTTGTGACTTCTCACTCATACATAATTATCGGTTTAGATCGGACATTCTATCTTCACTTTATTAAATTATTTTGGCGTAAAGAAGGTAGGTGCTGACTTGGTACCCAACAGTCGTGTTTTTATACGCCCCACAAAAAATATAATTAGCAAATAGTGTTTTTGTTATTCCTATTAGGAATCGCTTTACTTAAAGAATACCATAATTCTGAGATGTGTGCGCAAAATCTCAGGCATAGAATCTGTGACAGTGATATTTGTTGCTAATTTGGAACAGAGAAAAGCCGTTACTTCAAAGTCACCGAGTTCGTTTACAAAGAACTATAATTTCACCGTTGCAAGTACAAGCGCAGACAGCGTGTCTCCGAATTGACCGGAATTCGGTGTCTAGGGATCCAAGTTTGAGTCCGAACACCAACATTTCTTTTTTGTATTTTGTTTGTTGAAATGAAATTGTTGCTTGTTGAAGTGAATTGTCTTCGAAAGATTTATAAAAAGAAAAGGAACAGATATGGAAGAAGTTACGGCAACACTACGCAAGATTCAAAAAGACCTGGACGAACAAAAACTTGCCATCGTGAATAATGGCGAAACTGTAACGGAGAAATTAACCGAAAACTTGAACAGAATGCTGGAAAAAAGATTTACAATATGGGAAAAAAAACAGAAAATAATAGAGGAATACATTGAAAATCAAGGAAAACGATTACATTTTTTGGAAAGGCAGGTAAGACAGAGAAATCTAGTCTTTTTCGGCATTGCGAACATTGAAACATCTTATTTACAGCTGGAATATAATTTCACTGCCTATATTACCCAATATTTCCAGAAAAAAATAAATTGTAATGACATACAAGAACTAAGAAGAATTGGCAGAAAAACTGAAAAGCCCCGCCCAATTGTTGTAACATTCACAACCTTGGGCAAAACAATCGAGATTTTGAAGCAAAAGGGCGTACTAAGAGGCGTACGTATACTGCTTACTATATAAAGGAAGACTACCCACCACACATATTAGAATAAGAAAGAAACTGCAGGAACAGTAACAGTTCAGTAACTGTCAACACCCCACATTAAGAAATGAAGATGAGATAACGAAATACAAAGAGAGTATTACATCCTACTTACCAGAATTACAAGACTGCTTCACCACACCTGTACAAACCTATCATGATAAAATAATAAAAGTAATCTGCCAAAGTCTCCAGAGTGCCCGTTCAAAAAATAAAATCTCAAATAAAAGTCAAAACATGCTATCAGAGCGCACCATACTTATGAAAAGAAGACAAAAACTACAAATAAAACTAGATCACAAAAAAAAGAACTCTCAGCACTTTATACGCTAATAAGCAAACTCATAAAACAGGACTACACAAGATATAGATATAATACCATCGAAAAACACCTGGTACAGGCAGCCAGCTCAAAAAAAGCATTTAAGGAGTTACAGCCATGCAAAACATGGATCGAAAGCCTAAAACGGGCAAATAAAATATTGAAGAGTCGAAATGAAGTTTTAGACGTTGCAACGGAATTTTATAAAACCCTATACAAAGCAAAAGAACCAAACCCCACAGTGCAGAGTTGCACGAGCACCTTAAACCCTTATAACAATGAAGCTACAGCACAATTCGACGTAATAGAAATAGTTGAAGCAATTATACGGCTGAAATCAGATAAAAGCCCAGGCTCAGATAACCTTACAAACGAAGCTATAAAAACAGCCTACACTCAACTAGCTCTACCTCTAACTCGCCAGTTCAACCGCATACTGGAAACTACCGATACACCTACTCAATAGTCAGAGTCAAATATAATATTAATTTATAAAAAAGGTGACCCAAGCGATATAGGCAATTACAGGCCTTATTACCATGCTTGTAAAAACTCTTCTCTTCGCTAACAAACCAAAGTATAAGCACCATATTAGGTGTGGAACAACCCATTGGATTTAGAAAAGGCTTCTCAACTATATACCACATTCACACCTTGGAACTAGTGATTGAAAAATAAAGAACAAGACATAGAGAGTATGTTGCTTTCATAGATTACAAAAAAGCCTTCGACACAGTGTCCCAATCAAGTATCTGGAAAACGCTGAAAGAGCAGGGTGTAAACAATTTTTATACACAAATCATTAAAAATATATATTTGAACAACAAAAGTAGAGTGAAACTGGCAAAAATCGGATCTTTTCATTTGCCTAGCCTTTATCCCAATTATTGTTGGGGTCGGGTTCCAGTCTAACCGGATTCAGCTGAGTACCAGTGTTTTACATGGAGTGACTGCCTATCTGACCTCCACAACCCAGTAACTGGGTAACACGGTACCCCTTGGCAAGACTGGTGTCAGATCTTCAGGCTTCTGACTACCCGTAACGACTGTCAAAGATCTTCAAATGACAGCCGGGACCAACGGCTTAACGTGCTTTCCGAGGCACGGAGGAAACTCGGTATGTTGAAATGGTCATCCATCCACGGACAGACCTCATCAAGCGTTGCTTAACCTTGAAGATCGACCCGTGCGGCTGTTATTATTTAGCCACGAGCTCCACAAAAAAAAAAAAAAAAATCGGATCTTTTAATTTTTTCCCATTGAAAGAGGAGTAAGACAGGGTGACCCCTTGTCTGCGCAATTATTTATTGCCATCCTAGAGTCAATAATTAGGAAATTGGACTGGGAAAAATATGTACTAAATATCAACGGCAAATGCCTCTGTCATCTCCGCTTTGCCGATGATTTAGTTCTGCTATCAGAAACAGACACACAAATACAACTCATGATCCATCAGTTGAACGAAGTCAGTAAACAAGTCGGTTTAGAAATGAATATGTCAAAAACAATGATAATGACGAACAGTACAGAAACCCCGATATTAGTCGACAACGATGTACTTACCTACACAGAAAAGTACATCTACCTGGGTAAACAAATGTGTTTTAACAGGAAAAACAATGAGTTGGAAGCAGAACGAAGAATACAAAGTTCTTGGAATAAATACTGGAGCTTAAAAGAAATATTTAAAAGCAATATGAATGTAAAAATAAAAACTAGAGTGATGAACACATGTCTCCTACGATGCCCAACCTATGCCTGTCAGACCTGGCGATACTCAAGCAAATTAAAGAACAAAATCATCAGCTGCCAACGCGCTATGGAACGCAGTATGCTAAACCTCAGCAAAAGCCAAAAAATAAGACACACGAAAATAAGAAATATTTAAAAGGCTACAGACGCTCTAATCCACGCTCAAAGACTTAAATGGAATTAGGCGAGGCATGTAGTGCGACTATGAGATGAGAGATGGACTAAGAAAATTACTTCATGGATCGATCCAAAAGCGAAACGCTACAAAGGAAGACCTCATGCGAGATGGCAAGAAATTGGTTACTAATAGCTAAAAACAGAGACTAATGGGATTCTTTGGGGGAGGCTTTCACCCGAGAAGGGGTTCTTACAAACCAAATCAACTAGTACTAGTATAGCATTAAAATATTATTTAAATTACAAATACATAATAATAATACCTATATATACAAAATATACAGATATACATAGTTAAATTATTATATATAGAATATATAGATATAAACAAAATAGATATAATCATAAGTTGTACATTGGATAAGGTCAATTCACAAAATAGTAATATTATATATAAAATACTAGCTTAGATAACAAAAATCATCAGGAAGATGAAAATATAAAGAATAGATATAATCATAGGCTATATATATACTGGTGCGTAAATAACAAGGGGAGGATGGAAATACCTGAATAGTGGACTGTAATTTATGCGAATGTAGGTAGGTAGGAAATAATAGTAGATTATTGCATCGAGCACAAAGTAATTTATTATTGCACTGAGTGCCTGATTTAGACTCTAATCTAACAGGCACGAGGGCAATATAAATTATTTAAGGCGAGGTGTATAATCTGCTTTTCTTTCAACTATTACCTATAGGAATAGTAAATAAAAGAAACTCATATCAAACAGTTAAAATAGAAGTTTAATTATTGAAATTAAAAGATTTTCTGTCGGCTTCATTTAGAATGTTTTCCGGAGTTAATGTGTCGCTAGATGATTCCATTTTAATTCGAAGGCGAAGCACTCAAAATCATATAATATCACACTTTATCGTTTCCAAAAATATTGTCAAGCTAAATTAACAAAGTTCACGCCAAATCACTTTTTTAAATTTCTTTCATTTTTAAATGCTGCGGCTGGCAACACTGGCGACAGGTCGTCAAAAAACGGCATCGTAACTAATTTATTTTAAAATTATTGTTTTATTGTGTTAAGTTTGTTAAAAATCATTTATTTGTATTAGAATCAAAGTATAAAGTGACACACGTAGTGTTTGTGACCAGTTTTTATTGTGATAACTCAATAACAATTGATATTTCACTAAGTCATGTACCGGCTGTCAACGTTTGAACTGTGGATTTGAATTCTTCGAACCGGGGGAGTATTTTGTTTTGATTTATGTATTTATTGCTGTATTATTTACATACTATACACCACTCATACACTGCTCAGGGCTCTGAGCAACGTCCAGTACACACCGGCTACGTTTATGTCTCATTTTGTTTGACAAATTGTGGAAGCAAAATCGAGGACGAAAGCACTTGCCCCAGACATAACATTCACTGCAAAACTTCACACATAATATATCTTTAATATAGTGTAAATATTATAGGTAAACCCCATAGTTCATAAGCATTGTAAATACTTTGTTTCCACTAAAACTAATGTTCTTAGCAATAATCCTTATACAAAAATCTAATCGAGCAATAAACGCCAATGTTTAATAAAGCCTTTCCTTTAAGTATTACCTGTAATTAAGTCTTAGAATATTATTTCAAATAGCTTTTCTTTGTTCTTAGTTTTTTTTTCTTCTTTTTCTCGTATACCTTCATATATTTTTATAATCTTTTTTTGTAACGTTTCTATTGTTTTTAAACATTTTACTTTTTTTTAACTTTTAAACCCCTCCTTCTTTCTCAAGTTTTCAACTAACTTAGTATTCTCTTCACATACTCAGCTGTTTCCTGTCACATTACAGGTGTCGCTTAAGGAAAACATTCAAAATGATGACCCGGGCAGCTACCGTTCGTGACATGAGTATCAAACTGAAAGCAGTGCTGAGGGAGCTGGATTCATCTAGAAATGAGTGCAGCAAGCTACTGCGGGAACGAGAAGAAAGTGAAGTAGAAATTGAGTTAATAGTGAGCAAAAACACTCAACTCAAGAACCAGCTTGCAGAACTACACTCCCAGCATATGGATATACTGGACCAGCATCACCATCTCCGTCAACTGGTGTCAGATTATCAGCAGTGCCATGACACTCATGACCAGGCACTGAAGCGTATATCTGTACTAGAAGCAGAATTGTGCAAGGCTCATAACACCATTACCTCCATCGACTCGCTGAAAGTCAGCGAAGAGGTTTCTAACACCAGTAACCTGTACAATGAGCTGATGGATGCATCCAAACTGGAGTGTGAGCCGCCCACCATTACTATAGACCTTACAGGGGATGATACCATTGCTAAATGTCCAATTCTAAGTAGTCATACTAAAATTAAGAAATATATTAAAATCAATAAAAGTATTAAGAAATATAAGAAACTTATAAAAACTCAAAATGTTTGCAAAAATAATGTTAACCTTAGGACAGATTTAAGAAACTTAAAAAACCAATTAAATATATGTAATAGTAAATTAAAAACTAGTACACAAATGTATGATGTTGAAATTCAGAACCTTGAAAGGGAATTATTGAGTAGGGAAAATACACTTAAGGAAATATTTTGTAAATATGAATGTAGTCAACAGATGTTGAGTGAACGCATGCAGGAGGCTTGTGAGTTGGTGGACCTGGTGAAGTATAATGCAGAGAGGTGCGAATCATTGACTAACAACCTCACCTGTAGTTGTGCTGCCGCTCTGCCACCTCTCATGTCACAACATGTTGCTACTACATCTTTACCTATTGATCATACTGCAACAACTTTGAACCCCACCAAAAGTAATGTCTTAGTATTTTCTGATAGATTAGGAACAGGTTTTGGATCTATGTTAAATAACCGTTCTAAACATACAATAGTGAACCATTGTTATCATAAACTGCAATTTAATGAGCTTATCCATAAAATTCAACAGACACAATTGAATGAGCAAAGTACTGTAGTACTTCTTATTGGAAATAGCCTTAGTATAACAAAAAAGGACATAGTTAATGGTATTGACACCCTACTTAAGTTAAGATTAGGCAAATTAATATTATGTGCATTGCCCTATTCTGGCAAGTTACTTGTTCATGAAAATGAATACATTTCTAGTTTGAATAACCTGATGCATATTTTATCTTGTCGTCATAGTGACCGTTTATTGTTTTTTGACACCAACAATTTTGTTAGTGATTTTGTTTTGATTGGGAACCATATGTTTCTTCCCAAAAATAGTCGACATTTATTAGCTACATTGTTAGCTTTTAATATACACGCAGTTATTGATAATTTAACTGAGACTAGGTTTAGTGATTTAACAGTATTATCCAGTTTTTCTGATAATACTTTAAACAATGATTTTTTAAACGATTAGAGCCGACAAAAGAGAAGTCGAATAGTAATATTTTACTATATCATCAAAATATAAATCGCTTCTCCGGCAAAATTTTAGACGTGGAATTGTTAGTAGATAAATACCACATGGATATCTTATGTTTTTGTGAAACTTGGTTAAAACCGGATAGGATGTTGTTTAATGTAAATAATTTCTCAGTTGCCAGTGCGTACAACAGATCCACAGTGGGTGGTGGTACCCTGATACTTTGTAATAGTCATTTAAAATATAAGGAAAGGAAGGATATCACTGCTTACTCTGTTGATCGCTTGTGTGAGGTAGCATGTGCAGAGGTCGAGGGGCATACTGTCTTGTGCGTTTACAGACCACCAGCATCAAACTTGTCATTGTTTTTGATAACAATGGAAGAATTATTAAGTAAACTTTTCAGAGATAATAAATTAGTTTTTGTTTGTGGTGACTTAAATATAGATCTGTTAGTCAACTCGCCTGAAAAATGTAAGCTCATTTCATTATTTAAATCATTTAACCTAACATATTTATTTAATGAACCAACAAGAATAACAGCAACTTCAGCTTCTTGCATAGATAATGTATTCACTAATTGTAAAGTAAAAGATTCGTTTTTAATTAGTGGCGTTAAGTCAGACCATACTGGTCAACTAGTATCTTTTGAGTCAGATAAAAAAAATAACCTAGCTAAATCAATTCGATTAAGACCACTTACTAAAAATAAATTAATCTCTTTTAATAATAATGTTTTAAGCAACCTTTGTAACGCCAGTTTTGATTCAAACGACCCCAATATAAATTACGGCACGTTGTTTTCAACAGTTTGCCAAGAATTCAATAAAACGTGTCCTGTAAAAACAGTAAAAGTCAACAATTCCAAATCGAAATTTAGTGAATGGGCCACTGTGGGCATAAGAAAAAGCCGTGACATCTTATATAATTTATATTACGAAAAATCTTTGACTTCCGATCAAGTTTTTCACACTTATGTTAGAAACTATTCCAAAATATTCAAAAGAGTCTGCGCTCAAGCAAAATCTCAAATAATAATTAACAAAATTGGTGTTTCTAATAATAAAATAAAAACTGTGTGGCAATTAATTAATAAAGAAACTGGAAAGATACAACAACGCGATCAGAATGAGTTGTCTTTGAAAATAACTAATCAAACCATTTCTGAAAGGCAAGAAGTCGCTGAGACATTAGAAAATTTCTTTACCAACATTCCGTTAGAGGTTACGAAGTCTCTTCCTTCCTCTTCTAAATTAGCTGAAGCTCTTCTTAAAGAAAACTTTACTAAAGACATACCAATCTTTAAATTTAAACCAATATGTATTGATTCAATTAAAAACGCGTTCAAAAGTCTCAATAAAAAAAATACTGAAGACTTGTGGGGGATATCCGTTAGGGTTCTTGGAGATATTATTGACTCAATTGCTCCTGTCCTAACAGGCATATTCAATCAATGTTTGGACAGCGGCACTTTTCCTGACTTAATGAAACACAGTAAAGTAGTACCCATTTTCAAATCAGGCTGTAAGAGTGATCCTTCTAATTATAGACCAATATCCGTGCTTCCAGCATTGAGTAAAATCTTTGAAAAAATCATGCTGGAACAGATGTTGTCTCACTTCAATTCAAATGGGATACTGCATAGTCAACAGTTTGGTTTTACGAAAGGTAGGTCGACAACGGACGCGGGAGTAAAACTCATTAGCCACATCTTGGAGGCTTGGGAGAGGTCCCAGGATGCCATTGGCATTTTCTGTGATCTCTCAAAAGCTTTCGACTGCGTCGACCACAACACACTGATCTGTAAATTACACCACTACGGAATTCGTGGAAAATCTGCTGATCTCGTGCTTTCCTATTTATCAAACAGACAGCAAAAAGTAAATGTTAATGGGGCGACGTACTCCGGGTCTCTTGTCAAGATGGGCGTGCCTCAAGGTTCAATTCTCGGCCCTTTCCTTTTTCTTGTTTACATTAATGATCTCCCTTTTATGATGGCCAAATTTTCGGATATAATTCTATTTGCTGATGATAATTCGCTAATTTTTAAAATAGATAGGCAAGATACGGATGTCATAAATGTCAACGAAAGTCTAATTGTTCTCTCAAAATGGTTCGCAGCTGACAATCTTTTACTGAATGCGAAAAAAACAAAATGTCTAAAGTTCTCTTTACCAAATGTACCACAACATGACCTAAACTTAAATCTTGACGGCAAAAATCTTGAAGTTATAACGGAAACTGTATTCTTAGGGATTACTATCGATTCAAAATTGCAGTGGGGCGCGCACATTAGAACTTTTTCGGATAGGTTAAGTTCGGCTGCATATGCAGTAAGGAAAATAAGGCAGCTAACCGATGTAGCTACAGCTAGGTTAGTATACTATGCTTATTTCCACAGTATTATGTCTTATGGCATTCTATTGTGGGGATCAGCAGCAGACGTTGACTCAATTTTCATCCTACAAAAGAGGGCAATCCGCGCAATCTATAAAATGGGTCCTCGCGAGTCCCTCAGAGAAAAATTTAAAGAGATCGATATACTGACTCTACCTTCTACCTCTACTGATTGACTGACTCGTAGTTGCACATTGGACAATTGTACCTAGGCTTGGACGTACCTGCATATCCCGAAGGCGAATGCTCCTGCCTCCATGTACCTCTTCAGGAACCAAAGGCGCACAGGTTTGATATCACACACAGTCTTTGAACGTAGAATCTTCAGAAAAAAACAACCGAAAACGGGAGCCGCCGGAAGATGCGTTAGCTCGCGAGCGCCGACATTAGAAGACTTTTTTATTGGTTTATGATGTATGACAGTTCGGGGTTCGCAATCCAAACGGGGCAATGGCGAGCAAGGTTTACATTAACCCGCGTAACACACAAGCATCCAAACCAGAGTAATTTTGACATAAAAAACTATGAGTAGTTATTATAATTTAAAAATAAAGGCAAGTAATGATTTTTACAAAACTGACGTAACCATATACATTAGAAATATTAAGTTCATTTGTATTTTTCAAGTATTTTTTGTTTGCAAGAAATAAAAGGCATTTTTTTATAAGGAAGGTCGGTACAGAGGCGGCCAGTCAACCTATCGTAACTATCAACATTAATAAATAAAATAAAAAAACTGGTTCTTTGTCCTTCTAATTATACCTTGCACAGTTACTTAGGTTTATACATACATACCTAAATAAACTCGCGCTTTTTCCCATAGGGGTAGGCAGAAACTACAGAACGACACCTGCTACGATCCTTACATACTTCTTTTGCTTCACTCACATTCATACATCTAGTCATACACACAAGCCGGTTATGAGTACTGCGCACCTGGCCTTTTTGAAGAACATCACCTATAAGGTCTATGTATGTCTTGTCTTACTAAGGTTTATAAGCTCACTAAATATATATCACAACACAATCAACTTCAAGCCACGCTAACACGACATTCACTGACATAGTTTCCTTGTAAATTTTCCTGGAAAAACAATACAATTGCCATATTTCTCTTAGTAGTAAGAAGAAATATTTTTAATAGCTTGTAGACATGGCTAAGAAGTGAGATGGGCCTATAGTTCTTCAGTAAGGCATTGTCACCCTTCTTGAACAAGAGTACCACCACACCCCTGCACCATGCCTGTGGCGTCCTCCCCTCGAGTATGACGGAATCAAACAGCTTCTGAAGGGCCTTAAGTACTGGTTTTCCACCCGCCTTCAGGAGTTGGGCCGTAATTCCGTCATCACCCGGTGCCTTGTTGTTCTTAAGCTATTTCAGAGCCATCCTAATCTCATACAGGCTGACGTCCGGAATGTCTTCGGTATAGTGTCGGATCAATCTAGCTCTAGGGTCATTCGCTAGATTCGCGACGGGTTTACTGGTTGACGTATACAACTGCCCATAGAATGTCTCGATCTCCCTCAGAAGCTCCGGTTTGGCGGATACGATCCTGCCATCATAGGTCTTCAGTTTCACGAGCTGGCTCTGCCCAATAGACAGATCTCTTGCAAAGACCTTGGAGCCCTTGTTCCGCTCAATCGCGTCTTTAATACGCTCGGTATTAAAGCGGCGGAGGTCGCTTTTCAAGGACTTTGAGATCCGTCTATTTAGCTGCCGGTATTTCAGCGCATCGTCTGAAGACTGCAGGATTATCTCACGCCTCTCCTTCATGAGCTTGAGAGTAGGATCAGAGAGCTTTTTGTTTCTATCTGTACGGCGGGTCTTGAAAAACTTAGACCCGACAGTATGGACAGCTTCCACGAACCCATCGCTGTATTCGTCCACGGAGCTCCCTAGGCAATCGAAACAGTTCTGGAGTTCGAGTTTTCAAGCTTAACATTAATGTTCAATGTGCCTCTTACCATGCGGTGATCGCTCCCGGTTTTTACCGAGTTGATCACAGAGACATCATTGAACATTTGCTTCTTGGTTGACATGATGAAGTCGATCTCATTTTTAGTTGCACCATCGGGGATTTGCCAGGTCCACTGCTTGTGCTCACGCTTTCTGAAAAAGGAGTTAATCATGTAGAGACCCTCCTTCTCCATAAAACTGGCCAGTAGGTGACCCCGGTGGTTCCGACGTCCAACTCCAAATTGCCCTACTTGCAGCTCATCCTCGTCTTGTTTGCCCAGTTTCGCGTTGAAGTCCTCCATGGCAACGGTGAAGTAAGTTTTGGAACCATGCATGGCTCTAGAGATATCCTCATACATGGTCTCTACCTCGTCGTCGGGGTGTGCCGAGGTCGGGGCGTAGACCTGTATGACCTTCAGCGAATATCTTGCGGATATTCTGAGTATAAGGTACGCCACCCTGGTCGACACACTCTCAATCTTCACCACGTTGTCCACAAGGGACTTGAGGACGATAAAGCCGACACCACCCTGGGACTGCCGGTCACCCTCTCTGAAATAGAGCAGGTTACCGGATTTGAGGATTATCGAGTCCTCTCCCTCTCTTCGGACTTCAGATAGCCCTATAATGCTCCATCGTAACCTGCTCATTTCTTCCTCGAGTTCGGCTATCTTCTCGTCGGTCCGGAGTGTTCGCGTGTTATAAGTTCCCAGGTCCAGTCGTCGGTGTTTATGGGGGTAGCCGGGTCCACTCCGGGGATTCTTTGCACCCCTTGCCACGCCATCGCCTCGACCACTACCGTAGCCGAGGGTAGACGGGCTGCCGGGCAATCGGGGCCTTTTATTCTGTGTGCTATTCATTTTGGTTTGGCGGGGTTTGCCATATTCGCCACGCTTGGCAGGCGGGTTGGCGATCGCAGTTTGTTGTTAAAGTGCACAGAGAAGACTGCTGGCCATTCTCTAGTATGTCCCATAGTCGCCTCTTACGACACCCACGGGAAGATATGGGATGGTGAAATTCTTTACGTCCGACACCATACGGTACAGGGAATAATAAAATTTATATTTATGTTAAGTAGCAATTCTAGGGTAACTAGTACGCAAATAACGTGATAATTTATTATAAAAAAATATAAAATTTCTTCTAAAATATTTCTCTTAGGTATAGTGTTTTAGTCACTATTAATCTGAATCCGCATTCAGCTCAGTAAGTTTCAGCTCACAAGCTTGTCCTTTACATTCGCATAGTGAGTCGGTTACTGTAGACGGTTACGCTTTGCACCAGTGAGTCTGTGCGATTCACACTACCGTATTCTGCACAGGAATACATTCTCAAAACACATTTTAATGGCCAGCTGAAATTTGTAATACGATCCTTCGTCTGATATTTCTCTAACATGCTTTAGAAAATGGCTTCTAAAAGCAGAGTACATTAGAACTCTTTCGGGTAGGTTAAGTTCGGCTGCATATGCAGTAAGGAAAATAAGGCAGCTAACCGATGTAGCTACAGCTAGGTTAGTATACTATGCTTATTTCCACAGTATTATGTCTTATGGCATTCTGCTGTGGGGATCAGCAGCAGACGTTGACTCAATTTTCATCCTACAAAAGAGGGCAATCCGCGCAATCTATAAAATGGGTCCTCGCGAGTCCCTCAGAGAAAAATTTAAAGAGATCGATATACTGACTCTACCTTCACTTTATATTTTGGAATGTATTTTGTATGTCTTAATGTAAAACTAGAAGCGACTTCCATAATTTAAATACACGCAATAAGCACGAAATTGTAATACCCAAATTCAGATTGACGAAAACTAGCAAGTCTTTTCTTATAAACAGTATACGCTTTTATAACAAGTTGCCAAAGTCAGTTATAGAACTGACCGATGGAAGGTTTTTTTTCTTTCCTTCTTTTAATTAGACTTTTTACAATGGTTTTCAATCATCTTTATAGCCTTTTGCTAAGAATAGTTAAAACACTGATAAATAAATTTGTGCCACATGTTAAATTTAGTCTTGTTATTTATTTTTATTTACCTTTGTATAGATTCTTTTACCGATTGTTTTGTGAATGTGTGAACATTGTAGGCCTTCTAGATTCTAGTTAACATTTGTTAACTTTTTCTAAATTTCTAATGGAAATATTGTAAAAACAAACCATTTTAAAAGAGTAATCATGGAGTTTCTTGCCGGTTCTTCTCCATAGGAAACGACCAACCTGAACCGTGCACCTTTTGTCGACGTTTTATAAGTGCCCATGTAGGCCTATATGAAATAAAAAAATTGATTTTGATTTTGATTTTTGATTTTGAGAGACTAATCGATTTCAGACTCGCAATGACTATCAACGAGGTCTTGAACAAAAATACCAATTTAAATGCCAAGCCAATTCTTTTGGTTGATTTTTTATATCTCATTCCCACATAGGTAACAAGTACTTTCGACCTAATCGATTCTACGTAGCTGGCACGACAATATAAATCAAAACCATTCAGAATTTCCGTCTATTTTCAGACAGCAATTTTTCTTCTATGTTTAAAGTAGGCATTATTCAATTGAACCTACCGCCTTATAGTCGACAAATATGGTTTTGTCAATAGAAATTGGAACTGAATGTAGACAATGCGTTGTAATACTGAAATAAGCAAACAAAGCGAATTGATTTCATGTTTCAATGGAGACTGGGGCCGGGCGGCCTGTCATCGACAAAATGGCATTCATTGATGAATTCAATGGCTCCATCTTTACTTCATTGAAAGAGGAATACAGTGCAGAGTTTGCTATCATAACCATTTATATAAGCAACGGCAAAGAATAATTTTTAAGGTCGTCAATTCAAAAACGTGAGGCATACCTCAAAGAACTGCTGTTTACAATGGAATTCTTAAAGGAACCTCATTAACATTTTTAGCATAAAGAAAACAGAAACACCCCAAAACTATTTTAATTTTAAGCGTCTATGATATAAATAGATTTTTTTTAATTAAAACTGGAAAAATTGCCTACCATGACCCGCGCTGTGAACGTTTACGAAAAGAAAATATTATCGATATAATAATAGATATTCTATAAAATAATATAATAAAATCGTTTTATAATTGATAGGACTAAAGACAAAAACAGTCTTTTGACACTAAATATATTTCTAACTTTATAAGTCGGTTGTTTTACTTTGTAAAAAAACAATTGACGAAGAATTTTGTTAGATACTTCGCGACATTGCAACTGATATGCAAACATAACTCAAATGTTGTCAAATGTTTTGACGCTACTTGGAATTAATAAACATGCCGACGGGAGCAGAAATATGTGTTACTCATAGCGAAATTGAAGTACCTACTTAATTTTCTTCCTAACTGAATTTATGAAATATTTTACTAAGTAAGAATTCGTATATGTTCGCTAGTAATGAAAGGGGAGGTTGACATTAATAATAATATTATTATATTTGGAAATGTACTCTTTAGTTTTCTATCTGCAATCAAAAATATTGAATAAGTAGGTCATTCATGATGACTGCTCAGAAATCTAGGTTAGCTACGAAGCCAGTTGAATCACTACCAACATGAGCAGAGCATATAGTCAACTTATTAGTCCTGGGGGAACAATGACATAATAGGGGAAAGGGGAATATGTCATATTGGAAGACAGATTGATAACAATATGAGGAAGTTATTAGTACAGCAGTAGGCGGTAGACGTACGAGGAAATCTAACATAAAGAAAGATTTAATACCTTCGGAATTCTACCGGAAGCAATTTTTGTTTCGGTCTTTTGGTCATGTTGTTGTAATCACATTCTATCTATATTTGAAATGAGGGTGGATTTCATATGATGTTTCTCGCTCTTACATTTTTATATTCGTATTTTTAGTTTAGTTTATTTAAAAAACGTTGCCCCACACTAGGAATTTCACCTGTATCCTGGGTGCGCTTACAATCATTTGAACTCAAATACACAAATACTCAGACCCGGAACAACTATCTGTGGGTTTTCAAATATTTGTTCCGTGCGGGAATCGAACACGCGACCGTAAACCACTGCGCCAACCGTGTCGTCAAAAACGTGTTTGTTGTTGGTAGAGCGTTAAGCTTCTCTATTATAGTAGTATTCCAAACCTTTAAAGTAAAGACCCAAATGTCCATCTGAGAAGAGGCAGACAAGGAAAGACCTTATCACGTAGTAACTACATTTTGCCTTATACTTCAAGATTTAGGGGAGAAAACTCCGTCGAAAGAGAGTTCACAGACCCTTCCTGCGGTTGCCTTAATGTTGGAAAAACCAAACGATTTTAACCATATACAGAAATACTTTTTCACCTGAAATATCTTCATAACTACTTCCAGACGTTAGCTCAACATAAATCAAATTACCAGACTGCTTAAGAAGCTTGCTATGTCTAAACAAGTTATGATCAAGAATGTTCACTTTGCCTCTTAAGAACAAACTACAGACTTCTCAAGAGAGGGAACTTTGTATGAGACATCTTGTCTCTTCATATTAATATTGAAGCTTAAAAAAGGAAATAAGCTCGTTTCATCACTGAGGTATTTTATGACTTTTGGTCCCTATTGTAGTTCTCTTACGTCTTTAGTCATAATTGCTATGGCTTGGTATTGTTCCAATTATTATCTGCAATAGGTGCTCCTGTACGTTCTGAGTACCTACTGTTATTAGTGAAACTGCATATTATTTTTTCTTTATGAAGCTGCTGACAAGAACAAGGTTGAAAATTACTTACTGATTTCTTTATTAACCATCATCATCTTCCAGGCCTTGTTCAATGTTATTTGGAGTTTCTGCTTAAATTTCAATCAAAGTCAATCATGCTTCCAATTACTCCCTTTTCTTTTGAATCATTCCTCACACATCAAAATATTCTTTACCCATTCTTTGTTACAATATGTTTTCAAATATACTCAATCAAACCAATTCAGTTAAAAGCGTATAGGAGCGACTCTGTTTCCGCGAAATGATAGCGACAGCCTCAAAATGTGATTTAACGATACTAATTAATTCGATTCCTTACAAAACATAGCCAACACTTAGAAGCCAACGCCGACGCCGGGCTGGAAGCCGACCCGAACATAATTGGGAAAAAGGTTAGGCAGATGATGGCAAAACATAGCCCACACTTCCCACAGCTACCAAGAAGCTTATTCGTATCGACACATTATTCGCAAAAGTAGTTCAGACGTTCGACGTAATAGTTGGGCCTTCAATCTGTACGAGCCCACCTGATCCCACGCAACGCGTATTGTGCGTGTCAGTCTGACGGGGCTTTATAGAAGCTTAATAAAATGTAATGATAGTTGTATGGGTTCTTCGCAAGAGCACAGTGAAGTTAATTATGGAGACGAGTGGTGGTTTGGTTTTGATGAATGAGGTATTCTAATGATAAATGTTTTATTAAATTGTAACGACTGGCGAATTGTTGTCAAGTGGGAACAATTTGCCTGAGCTAGGCAAAATTTAATCTATAAACGATAACGATAGTCGAGGTGACAATGGGGACAGTGGTGGAGGCAGTCTCCGAATGGGGCAATGCCAATCTAGTCAGTTTCAATGCTGCTAAGACCCAGGCGTGTCTTTTTCCGCAAAAAAGAGCCAATTCCACCCGGCTCCATTCTTCCGTGGTGTAACCGTGCCGATAACGGACCATCTCGACCTTTTTGGTGTTACGTTAACATTGACCCTCAATTTTGGTCCATTCATTGAGGCAAAGGCTCAATAGGCTGCAAAAAAGTTGGGGATCCTTGCGAAGGTGAGACGGTACTTCACGCCTGAACAGCTGCTCAACTTGTATAAAGCGCAAGTTCGGTCATGCATGGAGTACTGCTCTCACCTCTGGGATGGATCTGCCAAATACCAGCTTGATGCACTTGAGTCGATTGACAGATGGGCGAAAAAGGCTTATTGGCAACGATGCACTTGTCATCTCAAAGCGCCAGAGCCTCGAACATCGACGCCGAGTTGCCAGCCTGTCGGTTTTTTTTCGGTTACATTTCGGGGAGTGTGCGACGGAACTGCACAATTTGATTCCGCCTAGCCCTTTCCATCATCGGACTACAAGACGTACGGCAATGTGCCAACAGTACATGGTGGATATCCCACCCATACGCACAAAGCGTTTTGGAAATACTTTCATTGTGCGTACAGCTAAGGAGTGGAATTTGTTGATAGCTATAACCTAGGGGTCTTCGAGTCAAGAGTGAATTGGTTACTTCTAGGCAAGCGTGCTCCACCTTCGACCATATCATCACTTAACAAGCGAGATAGTGGTCAAACGCGAGCATATATTTGATTAAAAAAAAATCTCCGTATGGTGTCGGAAGTAAAGAATTTAAAAATCCCATATCTTTCTGAAGGTGTCGTAAGAGGCAACTAAGTGACACACCAGATACTGGCCAGCAGCGTTCTCTGTGCACTTTAACAACAAACTGCGATCGCCAACCCGTCTACCAAGCGTGGCGATTACGGTAAACCCCCCCAAACCGAAATAAATAGCAAAAAGAAAAAACGGCCCCTAGTGCCCGGCAGCCCGTCTACCCTCGACTACGTTAGCGGTCGAGGCAATACCATGGCAAGGGCTACGAAGAATCCCCGGACGAGAGCCGGCTACCAGAATTCAAACCGACGAATGACCCAGGCAACATTTAACACGAGTAATTTTCGGACCGACGAGAAGATCATCAAACTCGAAGAAGAATCAAGCAGGTTACGATGGAGTGTCATAGGAATCACTGGGGTCACCTACACTGGCCAGTTATACGGAGAAGGACCCATGACCCATGATGAACTCCTTCTTCAGAAAGCGTGAGCATAGGAAGTGGCTCCGGCAGAGTCCCGATGGTGCAACGAAAAATAAGATAGACTACCCCACCGACCTATTAATTAATGCATTATAACAATGCTTAGCGTTATCATAACGTCGTTTAATTACGAAATTATTGCGAACTACTGTAATACCACTTAGAGGTCATCAATTATTATATTATTATTATAGCCCTCGTTTCTTTAACAAAAAAGGCTACTTAATTAACAATAGTTTTGGTTGGCAAATCATGTTCGTTGTTAAGCATCTTATGAACAGACAAAAACAGGCAACAATGTCGGCAATTAATCAATTTTATTATTTCATTATTATGTTGCCCTTGTCCGAATATATTTCGTTGTCAGCACGACAAGCTTATCTACTTCTCTATTAGTCGTCATCTCAATCATCCCCTTTCTAGACCATCGTGTCTTTGGTAGCTTACAAATACTCAAAACTTTACTCACGCCATTTTCCACATTCATGCAGAGCAACGAGGAGTCACACGACTATACCGTGACAACAGATTTGTACTGAAATCTTGATAATATAATCCACATAACTTTACATGGTCAATTTAATATTAAACATCAATAAATAAAAGTAAAAACATTACACAATTATTCCTCGTAAAAAGAAGCTATATCGTTATACCTTATTTAATCGTCAGTCGGCAAAGGATCCCTTGGCGAACGATAGCCTTCACGATAAAAGTTTATTAATGCCTACAGAACGTATGTAATGTCTTTAATGAGGATGCCATACAGTTTTCAGTAATGAAGCCATGTTACGGCCCTGCCATAAAATTTAAGTGGCCCATGCGGACATAAAATGAGTTGATACTCACATACAGTTGGCATAACAATTGCCCATATAAAACAACACCGCGGATAGTGTCGGCAACAGATAAAGATGATAACGGCCTACATAGTTAGCGGTAGGACGCACTCCCGATAAGCCGCCATATCAACGATTGGATCCGTAATTATGGTAACTCGAGAAACTTGACGTGGAAAGCGGCGATAAAATATATAAATGTTTGCCCCGTTATCACACCGTGAACGTTACGTACACGCAATTATGCAGAAATTATGTATTTAAATGCTGAATACAGCCCCACGTTATGTTGAATTTGTGGTAAGTCGCGTTATCCAAACGCAACCACTGGAACAAATTATGTTTTTCACTGGAAAAATGTTGTATATTATACATATTTCTTAGATGGTTTCCGCAATTTATGGTTTTATTATTTAGCCACACAATGATCGGTAATTATAAGTTAGCGCACGAAATATTTAGCAATTTCCCTTGACTCACGATTACACGGTATTTATCCAACATGAAAGCTCCTTTCCTCGAACACATTGTAAGGTCAAGAACCAGAGTACCTAAAGAAATTAAAAGCTCAAACGGAGTGCCCTTTGAGGTTTTCATTCAGAGGGAAATTTTTAATTCGACCAAAATGGAAATGGTTATTATAATTTAATTTTCGTCGAATCTTTTTGCAGTTACACATCCCTCCATATTACGGCTGCTCGAGTAGGTTTAAGTGAAAAAATGGCGCGTCTGCCTCGCAGATAGGGAAGTAATGAATTACATTAATACGAAAATGTTGTGTGGGGGCTTTACTTAAAATTATAATTACATCTCGTGCAATGTTTGTAAACTCAGACGGGGACTTGAATGGCAGAGAAGAAAGTTACAAAACTTAATTCCATACTTTATAATTTGTCGTGTTGAGGTGCCTAGCTAAAAGAGAAATGACTGCGGAAATTTTATTTCATGGCGGCTGAATTGTGTGTGTCAATCACATGGTGGGCGACCTCGTGTTGTGAATACAACTTGCTTCATTGCGGGCTGGAATCTAAATATACATAGTAGCACGTCTATGGGACCAGTTCTTTACTTGTTTTATTGCGGACTTCGACGCTACAAAAAAGGGTTACATTTTTAATCTTACATGTCTGTACTAACAATTTGTGAAACAAAGTGATTCACTTGTTGGCTCGACTGATATTGACAGCGTAATTATCTGGTCCGTGACGTAAAATAAATTTGCTTTTTAATACTTTGAATAATAACATCTAGATTAATCTGATTTATTTTCTTGAATTTTAGGAGCAAATACCTAATAAAATCATAATTAATTTTGTATTGTATGAGGTATTTTGTTTCAATTAATATTGTGCATATAATTATCCCCGACTAATTCGAGAGCAAACGAGTATAGTATTTGTTAATAGTCTAGACATTAATGGGTTCGTCCAGCGATATATATATGAGTCCAATCTCCAAACAGAAGCCATTTTTTTGCATCCGCCATTTCTAATCCATTTCATTCATATTGTTTGACGTTACGTGGTATTTTCCAGGAAAACGATACTTTGAAACAAATATGTCGCATTTTTACCCGACTGCCGAAGGAGGGTAATGTGTTTTCAAAATCAAAATCAATTTTTTTATTTCACATAGGCCTACATGGGCACTTATAAAACGTCGACATAATGAGCACGGTTCGGGTTGGTCGTTTCCTATGGAGAAGAACCGGCAAGAAACTCCATGGTTACTCTTTTAAAAATGGTTTGGTTTTACAATATTTACATGTTACAGCATTAGTACTTAGATATGGGGAGACAACGTAGGCCCGAATTATGACAATAAGTCGTAAGAAACTAAAAAAAAAGAAAAGATTATATAAAAAAGTTAACAAATGTTAACTAGCATCTAGAAGGCCTACAATGTTCACACATTCACAAAACAATCGGTAAAAGAATCTATACAAAGGTAAAAAATAATAAAAATAAGTATAACAAGACTAAATTTAACATGTTGCACAAATGTTGTCATCAGTGCTGTAACTATTCTTAGCAAAGGGCTTTAAAGATGATTGAAAACCATTTTAAAAAGTCTAATTAAAAGAAGGAAAGAAAAAATGAGATTGAGAATAGTTAGAGACATCCACATATTTGTGCCGTTTACAAGTTACCAGGGAAGCTGCATGCGCAGAAGGAGCTAAGGCCAAATGTTTTTATCTTCAACGTAGTCCTTGATTTTATAATATGCTTTTTTAACAAGGATACGTTTGATGTAGTTATTGAACCTTCCATCGGTCAGTTCTATAACTGACTTTGGCAACTTGTTATAAAAGCGTATACTGTTTATAAGAAAAGACTTGCTAGTTTTCGTTAATCTGAATTTGGGTATTACAATTTCGTGCTTACTGCGTGTATTTAAATTATGGAAGTCGCTTCTAGTTTTGAAAAGCCCCCGATTTTTACGGACATACAGAATACATTCCAAAATATAAAGTGAAGGTAGAGTCAGTATATCGATCTCTTTAAATTTTTCTCTGAGGGACTCGCGAGGACCCATTTTATAGATTGCGCGGATTGCCCTCTTTTGTAGGATGAAGATTGAGTCAACGTCTGCTGCTGATCCCCACAGCAGAATGCCATAAGACATAATACTGTGGAAATAAGCATAGTATACTAACCTAGCTGTAGCTACATCGATTAGCTGCCTTATTTTCCTTACTGCATATGCAGCCGAACTTAACCTACCCGAAAGAGTTCTAATGTGCGCGCCCCACTGCAATTTTGAATCGATAGTAATCCCTAAGAATACAGTTTCCGTTATAACTTCAAGATTTTTGCCGTCAAGATTTAAGTTTAGGTCATGTTGTGGTACATTTGGTAAAGAGAACTTTAGACATTTTGTTTTTTTCGCATTCAGTAAAAGATTGTTAGCTGCGAACCATTTTGAGAGAACAATTAGACTTTTGTTGACATTTATGACATCCGTATCTTGCCTATCTATTTTAAAAATTAGCGAAGTATCATCAGCAAATAGAATTATATCCGAAAATTTGGCCATCATAAAAGGGAGATCATTAATGTAAACAAGAAAAAGGAAAGGGCCGAGAATTGAACCTTGGGGCACGCCCATCTTGACTAGAGACCCGGAGGACGTCGCCCCATTAACATTTACTTTTTGCTGTCTGTTTGATAAATAGGAAAGCACGAGATCAGCAGATTTTCCACGAATTCCGTAGTGGTGTAATTTACAGATCAGTGTGTTGTGGTCGACGCAGTCGAAAGCTTTTGAGAGATCACAGAAAATGCCAATGGCATCCTGGGACCTCTCCCAAGCCTCCAAGATGTGGCTGATGAGTTTTACTCCCGCGTCCGTTGTCGACCTACCTTTCGTAAAACCAAACTGTTGACTATGCAGTATCCCATTTGAATTGAAGTGAGACAACATCTGTTCCAGCATGATTTTTTCAAAGATTTTACTCAATGCTGGAAGCACGGATATAGGTCTATAATTAGACGGATCACTCTTACAGCCTGATTTGAAAATTGGTACTACTTTACTGTGTTTCATTAAGTCAGGAAAAGTGCCGCTGTTCAAACATTGATTGAATATGCCTGTTAGGACAGGAGCAATTGAGTCAATAATATCTCCAAGAACCCTAACGGATATCCCCCACAAGTCCTCAGTATTTTTTTTATTGAGACTTTTGAACGCGTTTTTAATTGAATCAATACATATTGGTTTAAATTTAAAGATTGGTATGTCTTTAGTAAAGTTTTCTTTAAGAAGAGCTTCAGCTAATTTAGAAGAGGATGGAAGAGACTTCGTAACCTCTAACGGAATGTTGGTAAAGAAATTTTCTAATGTCTCAGCGACTTCTTGCCCATCAGAAATGGTTTGATTAGTTATTTTCAAAGACAACTCATTCTGATTGCGTTGTTGTATCTTTCCAGTTTCTTTATTAATTAATTGCCACACAGTTTTTATTTTATTATTAGAAACACCAATTTTGTTAATTATTATTTGAGATTTTGCTTGAGCGCAGACTCTTTTGAATATTTTGGAATAGTTTCTAACATAAGTGTGAAAAACTTGATCGGAAGTCAAAGATTTTTCGTAATATAAATTATATAAGATGTCACGGCTTTTTCTTATGCCCACAGTGGCCCATTCACTAAATTTCGATTTGGAATTGTTGACTTTTACTGTTTTTACAGGACACGTTTTATTGAATTCTTGGCAAACTGTTGAAAACAACGTGCCGTAATTTATATTGGGGTCGTTTGAATCAAAACTGGCGTTACAAAGGTTGCTTAAAACATTATTATTAAAAGAGATTAATTTATTTTTAGTAAGTGGTCTTAATCGAATTGATTTAGCTAGGTTATTTTTTTTATCTGACTCAAAAGATACTAGTTGACCAGTATGGTCTGACTTAACGCCACTAATTAAAAACGAATCTTTTACTTTACAATTAGTGAATACATTATCTATGCAAGAAGCTGAAGTTGCTGTTATTCTTGTTGGTTCATTAAATAAATATGTTAGGTTAAATGATTTAAATAATGAAATGAGCTTACATTTCATTATTTAAATCATTATTATTATCAGTCTATGTATGTATGTAAGTATGTATATATGTATGTATGTTTGTTCCTATGTGGCGTTCCAGAGACTAAACGCGTTGGCCGATTTTAATGATTCTTACGTCAATCGATTCGTCTTAACCCTGCGAGTGTCACTGGCTAAATTACAATTAAAAAAAAGAAAAATGGCGGAATCTGGGCGCCATTTTGTGGGCGACAATTTTTTTTTTCTTCCAAACCCATCGTCTGGGATATCAAAATAAAGGATTTTAAGAGGTGATTTCAAAAATATATAATATTGATATGTTAAAATTTTCTAAATCCAAAAAAAATTACTAAAAAGTTATAAATAATAAAAAAAAAAAACAAAAAACCCGTCTGCTTAGAAAGCGAACTAAAAAGACGTAAACAAGAAGAAAATCATGCTGGGCAGTCGGAGGATACATATGGTTTTGGTCAGCCAGCTCCCGAATACGTATCCTCTGACTGCGCAGCATGATTTTCTTCTTATTTACGTCTTTTTAGTTCGCTTTTAAATAATATGTTCCGGCGAGAAAATGGAATACATATTGCGAAGAATAATTTTTGTATTGAAACACAGGCTTCATGCTGATCAACGTAAAAGCAATTTGTGAAGTGCCAACAGCTCATATTCTTGTTCAGGACCATTTCGTTTTCAGTATTGTTTATGTCGTAGTTTCAGCTTCTGTTTTCGCACGTATTGAATCTCTATTTTATGTGTAATATAAGTTATTTTGCTGAAAATTGGGTGTAAAACTGCGAAAGGGTTCGCGTATGTTTTAAAGGGTTAACCTGATGTGTAACCACAGAATGAAGTACTTATCTATAATTTATATTAAGGATTGTAAGTAATTGTTATTTTTATTAGTCACATTTACTATCACATAAAATATTTCCTGTTGTTAATTTTAGGATATAGGAGCCTTTTTGATTTTGCACGGGGTTCTTTTTAGGGTTCCGTACCCAAAACGTAAAAACGGGACCCTATTACTAAGACTCCGCGATCCGTCTGTCTGTTCGCCTGTCACCAGACTGTATCTCATAAACGGTGATAGCTAAACAGTTTCAGTAAGTTCTCACAGATAATGTACTTCTATTGTCGTTATAACAACAAATACTAAAAAAAGTGGGGCTCAAATACAACAAACGTGATTTTTTTGCTGTTTTTGCGCTAATGGTTCGGAACCCTTCGTGCGCGAATCCGACTCGCACTTGGCCGGTTTTATATTTTGTTTATTTATTTGTATTTGTTCTTTTCTGTATCTTTTGTGAGAATCACAAATAAATATATGTTCTTTCTTTCTTTCTATTTTTAATTTTATTCATTTTTATAAGTGACAGACAATTAATGGTTGAAAGTTTGTATGTTTGTTATTTATGCTTCAACGGCTGATCGGATTTGAATGAAACTTGGCACATAGGTAGACCGTGTTTTGGATTAAGACTTTTTATTCGGGTAGTACGTTGTCTAGAGATAATTTCTGAAATTCACGCGAGTGAATCCGTTTGAATATAAAACGAATCTACTATTTCTGTTTTTATAACTACACAAATAACTACTTATTTTTAACTGACTTTCCAAAAAGGAGGAGGTTCTATGTTCCTTATGACTTTCACTTTATGTATGTTTTTTATTCGTGTATGTTCACCGATATCTCCGTCAATTGTGGACCGATTATGGAAATTGTTCGGCGTCCACAACGCAAACAATTGGCACATACCAAAGACACCAGTTATTTTTCACTTTGTAGTTTTCTTATTTGGAAGTCGGTAGTATTTTTTTGTAAAAAAGTGTATTTATAACACAATATTATTAGACACAAACAAATTAAGTTAACAAAGTAAAAACCAATCCAACCTCACAGACAGACTAACAAAGTAAATCCAGGTCAAGAGTCTTGGGACCTTGCAAGTTCGAAATCAGACATCGAATCACCTTCCTAACTTAAATTGGGTTCAAGTCAACATAGCGTAAGTATAATTAGGGTGAAGTTTCCAAAGAGCCTACGATAACACTGCAAATTGATAATTAAGCACCCCTAAAATACTCCAAAATTTCTGTGCGTCGGGCTCTAAGAAGTTGGAATTTAAACTTTGTTAAGATATTATAAACTCCATTTAAGCCCGGTGACGAAATGCAGGTTATCAGGGCAAGTTTCATCTGAGTATCTAAGCGCGCAGTTTTAATTGCTGCGAATTTTAAACTTGAGATCATGTGAACACGAATGTTGGTTAAAGAACTGGCAAAATGTCGCTTCGCTATGAAATAAAGAAAAATTTTTTTTTTTAGCCCCACGCATACCATAAACATAACAAAAAATCTTAAATACAATCATTACAAAGTATACGTCACAACTACGCAAAACGGTCATCGCTCAGCATAATGCTGGGACTCGTGTGAACAGTTTTATTTATGAATAAAAAAAAAAAGGAGTAAACAGTAATAGGTAAATGAGCATTTGAAAGTGCAGATATAAAAATGTTGTTTAGATATGATTAAATTTAGAACGTAGGAAAATTGACTTGATTCAAGCTTTTGATTTGGAATGCACAACGTCGCTGTATGCGGTGCCGAACACATAATCCTCTTCATATACGCAGACTGTGGTGGAAAAAAACTATTCTAGTTTTTTTTGGATTATATGTCCGGCACCGCATACCGCAGCGTTGTGCGTTCTCGATGTGGTAAGTTTAATATAGGTAATTTTGTTTTTAATTTTATACGAGGCATATACCAAGATATTATTCTAGGCATACTGTTATCTAATTTGACTCGAGTCAATAACTCTTCTTGTGTTATTAGATTGATTAAAGACAAACATCCGTGCCATTTTTAGGGTTCCGTGCCTCAAAAGGTAAAAAAAGGAACTCTTATAAGATCACTTTCTTGTCCGTCTGTCCGTGTGTCAACACAGATTTTCTCAGGAACGGGTGGACGTAGCAAGTTAAAAAGTATAAAAATCAAGGTCCTGAGTCAACACGATAAAAAGATATGGGCAAATATAGATTTTCGCGAAAATTTGTAAGTACCACGAACAATAAACACAATAAGTACATTTAGAAGACGTTTACGGCAGTATTTAACGGACGCGCAACGAAAACTAGATTTGATAAACTTGAACCTTTCACTTATATGATGTCGATTCTGTTCTCAGTTGATAGTGCCCGGTTTTTCTTATGTGCGTGTGTGGGTGCGGTAGTATAAGTTGCATAAATTATAAAAGAGTTTATACATAGCTAAAATACGCGGGTGGTTATCGTTTCGTATAAACCGCTGCTTCACATAGCTGCCTCGTACCCTCGGCCGCGGGCTGGTGTGTCATCCATCCTTGACACCTGCTTTCACTCGAGGTTGGGAGGCCTGTGGGTAAAAATGAATATGTTGCTTAATATTTTAAATTCTAAATGGTTAATATTATTGATGGATGACACACACTTGGCTTCTATCAGACACTTACCTTCTATCCTTCTGCCAACGTCCTTATTTCACTTTGTTTCGCCGCTCTGACAAAATTTTAAAAATGATGTACATATTGATCGCAATATTTCTCATACTACCCGAATATAAAAACAACTTTTAATATTAAAAGTTACTTGCAATCCGTCTATTTCGCTCAGCTGCTCATGGCATAATGTTTCGCACCAAATTATTATACATACCTTTACCTGTATAGTTTATAACACACTAACTTATATTTATTTACCTGTACATATTTAACACCGTAAAACTGATTCACATCCGTATACTTCAACGTAAGGTTCAGGCAACTCCCAGTAGTCTGGCATTTTGCTGAACTGGACCTTTTTGGCGCAGCCGCGGGGCACACCATGTATGTAAATGTTGTAAAATTAAGTTTTATTTGTACCTACATTGTGTGTATCTGTGTGTGCCAAATAAACTAGTTTTCTTTCTTCTTTACCAAAATTTACCTTAATTTTCAACTTTTTTTATTTTTCGGCATTTTCCCTTTACTTGTGCTGTAAGACCTTACTTTTAACCAAAATTAATAATTCTAGGTCAACCGAAAGTACCCTATAGGTTATGGATCGAAAACCTATATGGTAGTTCCCGTTGACCTTGTTACCTAATTATGTTGGTGAATGTAGCTGTTTGTACGGAACACTCGGTGCGTGAATCCAACTCTCAATTGACGGGTTTTCAATTTTCTTTTGAACTCCAAAACGTTTTAGTGTTTGGGCACAAACAGGTATTTTGTATGATTGTTAATTTTAATCATATTTTTGTGTGACTCGCAAATATTTTTTTCTATCCAACTAACAATACACAGCTTTTTAAAATAACCTACCTCAAGGTAACTTGTAATCCTATTCAGTGCAAGCAGTGCCTATTAACTACCTTAATTATTCATTATGTCTTCGCCACAGTAGGTATAATGAATATTGTGCAGAACCCGCACGGAATTTAAATGTTTGCTTCCAGAGATTTGAACTTTTGTTAGTGTCTATAGAAATTTATCTCTCTCTATTTTTGTTTGACCAAAATGATTAAAGAACAGTCCAAAACCATTATATCCAAAACAAATCTTACTAATATTTTAAATGTAAAAGTTTTTTTTTTTTTTTTTTATAAAACTATAGGCTAGCGTTTGACCACCATCTCGCCTGATGTTAAGCGATGATGTGGTCTACGGTGAAGCACGCTTGCCTAGAAGAAACCTATTCACTCTTGACTTAAAGACCCCTAGGTTATAGCTGTCAGGGAACAAAGACTCCGGAAGGGAATTCCACTCCTTAGCTGTGCGCACAATGAAAGTATTATCAAAACGCTTTGTGCGTATGGGAGGGATGTCTACCATGTACCGATGGCGCATGGCCGTACGCCTTGTAGTCCGATGATGGAAAGGGCTAGGCGGAATCAAATTGTGCAGCTCCGTCGCACACTCCCCGAAATGTAACCGATAAAAGACCGACAGACTGGCGACTCGGCGTCGATGTTCGAGGCTCTGGAGCTTTGATGCGACCAGTGCATCGTTGCCAATAAGCCTTTTGGCCCGTCTGTCAATCGACTCAAGTGCATCAAGCTGGTATTTGTCAGATCCATCCCAGAGGTGAGAGCAGTACTCCATGCATGACCGAACTTGTGCTTTATACAAGTTGAGCAGCTGTTCAGGCGTGAAGTACCGTCTCACCTTTGCAAGAATCCCCAACTTTTTTGCAGCTAACTGAGCTTTTGCCTCAATGTATGGACCGAAGTTGAGGGTAGATGTCACCGTAACACCAAGAAGTTCGAGGTGGTCCGATAACGGCACGGTTACACCACGGAAAGAAGGAGCCGGATGGAATTGGCTCTTTTTAGCGGAAAAAGACACGCCTGGGTCTTAGCAGCATTGAAACTGACCAGATTGGCATCACCCCATTCGGAGACCGCCTTCAAGGACAAGTTCAAGCGTTCAACCATGGCCTCCCGGAGAGACCGAATCTGAGGCCCAGTAGCCCGTGCGCCGGACACGTATCTCTCAGCAACAGTGCTGTCGTCTGCGTACCCAAAGGTTCCGGGTTTTAGCAGATCATTAATGTGCAGCAAGAATAATGTTGCCGAGAGCACTGACCCCTGAGGGACTCCGGCGTTGATATCTAACTGACCGGACGAGCAGCCGTCGATAACCACTCGGATGGATCGATCCCTCAGGAAGTCCGCAATCCAATCACACAGACCACTAGGCAGACCGAAGGAAGGAAGCTTACCAATGAGGCTTTCGTGCCAGACCCTGTCGAAAGCCTTCGAGATGTCGAGGGAGACGGCTAGCGCTTCCCCGTGGTTCTCGATGGCCTCACTCCAGATGTGAATGGCATACGCTAGAAGATCCCCAGTGGACCGATTTCGGCGGAAGCCGTATTGGCGGTCACTTAGGATGTCGCTCGCTTCTAGGTATGCCAGGAGCTTACCGTTGAGCACACGCTCCATACTCTTACAGAGGATGGACGTTATAGATATGGGTCTGTAGTTGACCGGGTCAGCTCGACTGCCCTTCTTGGGCACGGGTTGAACATTGGCTTGCTTCCAAGCCTTCGGCACTTTTCCAGTCTCTATCGAAAGGCGATATAGGCGTGTCAAGATCGGAGACAATTCAGGTGCACAGGTTTTAAGGACAATTGCTGGTATCCCGTCGGGGCCACTCGCTTTGTTCACATCAAGGCTACGCAGCACCCTACGGACGTCCTTTTGATGGATGCGAATGTCCGACATACTCGTCACACATCCATCAGGAGATGGAGGAGGCTGCGCGCCATCAGAATTCAGATGCGAAGATTCCGCAAAAAGGGAGGCAAACAAGTTTGCCTTCTCCTCAGCGGAGTGGGCCAGTGACCCGTCAGGTTTCAGCAGTGGTGGTAGTGAGGGGCGACAAAAGTTTGATTCGACCGACTTAGCCAGGGACCAAAACACTTTGCTACCCGCTGGGTATGAAGCAAGTTTGCGCCCGATTCTGCTAATGTGGTCAAACCGTGCTCTTCGCATCACCTTTTTGCAGGACTTGGCAGCTGTGTTGAAGGCTCTCTTCTTCTGACTCACGTCATTTGCCTTGCGCGTTCGAGCGTCTACCCATGTTTGGTAGGCCTTGTGTTTAACCGCGTTGGCGTGGTTACACTCGGCTCCAAACCATGGCCGGTCGACGATAGACATTGCTACGTCTGAGAATGGAATATAGTACTCCATCCCCCGACGCAACACATCTGTCACAGCATCAGCGCACGACGATGGATCGTCCGAAGAGAAGCAAGTGGGCTGCCAAGGATAGCATGCGAAGAAAGATCGCATCCCATCCCAATCTGCTGACTTGTACCGCCATACCCGCCGGGTGCCTTTTGGGCTGGGATCGGGCGGGGAGTAGACGGACACAGACTTCACCAGACAGTGGTCGGAACTACCCAAAGGTGAAGATATCGACACTGAGTAACGGTCTGGATCTGTTGTCAGCAGAAGGTCCAAGCAATTGGCTGTGTGCGAATCAACATCTGGCACCCTTGTTGCCCCCTGGACCAGCTGGGTGAGATTTAGCGCTAGCGCAAGCTTGCGCGTCTCTCGTCCAGCATGATCAGTGCACTGGTATGGGAAGAGCCACTCCTGGTGGTGGGCATTAAAGTCCCCCAGTAGCTCTAGTTGGGCGGAAGGGTACCGCTGCTGTGCCGTATCAGCCGCCTCACTGAGGTACTCTGTGAGCCTGGTTGTCTCCTGATCTCCGCTGTGCGAGCGGTAGACACAGGCATAGATAATCTTATCCAGACCTGTGTCCACCAGAGCCCACAGCAGTTTGAATGGATGGATGGAAGTTTGTTATTCAGTCACGCCAGAACGGCTTAACGGATCTGGATGAAAATTGGCACAGAGATGGATTATAGTCTGGAAAAGCATAATGCCTATTTTTTATTCCAGTAGATATAATGTTCGCTTGGGATAAGAAAACACTTTTAACGCGAATAATGCCGCTGGCAGATGCTAGTAACAAAAAAAATACATTTAGTCGAATTGAGAACCTCCTCTTTTTTGAAGTCGCTTAAATTTATGTTTTAGTGTACAACGTGGATTTCTTCATGCACGCAGGATTGACCCGCATGCGTGGCACCCGCAATGTACCTTTCATGTTTGGTAGATTTTTGTTTTGGCGCTTGTGTACGTCTTGCTCTAGTAAAGCATGATTAAAACGCCTTAACTACACGATGACTTTTGATTCATTGGTAATCATTCAGGCGGTGAAATTATTCATGAATTAGAATTTGACCATCCCTGAACGAAATAAAAAGGCAATTAAAAATGTCTCCCTATACGGCAAACCATTCATTCACCGTCCGTACAACCAAAACTTTCACGAAAACCGAACAGCGGAACACGGAGTTTAAAACTTACGTCAACTTCTATGCCAGGTATCCGGAATATCTTGAGCGGAGGTACGTCCCGGGGGAAGTACCGACAGAACTCTCGGTCTCCTCGGTACCATTTGACGGAGTATAAGACCTCTTGCTCGAGGTCATAGAGGCACTTCATCTCCACCTTGGAGCCTCGCTCCACCGCTTCTGGGACCACCACGTGGACATTGCGGAGGCATAGTGAACCTGGGGAAGAAGGAAAGTGAAGTTAGTATATGGGATCGTGTTTAATTGTTTATGATTATTGGTGAAACTGGATTGGTTTAAATTATCTAGATGCAAAAACACATTATTTTTTTAAAACTTTTCAAAAACATTTATTTTTCTTTTTTCTCTCAGAAAATCCTTTCATTTGATATAGCATGGGCTGCAAACCAAATTTTTCCGGATTAGTCCGCCATCTTTGGGACACCGCCATTTTGGCTTTAGAATTATGTAACTTAGCTAACCGTGCATTGTGATCCGTGTACGAGAATGTAAGATTCCGGCTCAGTTGGGAATAACTGTTTTAAAATACTGTTGATTTGACCCACAACTACGCAAAATACAAATATAGGTAAGTATTTTGTGTAATCACGGCACCATTTTCCTTCTCTGAACTAATTTCTAAAATTAAGATTTGAAAGCCTTATTTTTTGAAATAACAAAAAAAAAATTAGAACATGGAGATAACTTGATATTACTTATTTATATCTCAAAATAATATGAACATTTAATACTTTCATTAATCACAAACATTGATACTTTGTGTAAATAAAAAAACAGTGGTTGTTTTTGTTTTGTCTGTTAGATAAGGAATGTCAGTGCAATTGAAAATAATGATCCTTTTATATTTTATTTACCCCAGAATAATACCAGTATTATTATTTATTTATTTATTTAAACTTCATGTACAATGGTGATACATAGGCGGACTTATTGCAGCAAGGCATTCTCTACCAGTCAACCTTTGGGTTAAAAAGGACACAACAGGTAGTAGGAGTACAAAATAAAATAAAAAATGAACAATAATTAAAGTCGGATATTAATAAACTATCTAACTAATAAAATACATAAATAATTTCGACTTATAAATATTTTGACTACTAAATATTTTGACTACTAAATATTATAATAATTATCATATTCTAAATGAAACAGAAATTTAAACATAATAACTACGACGAAGACCCAGCTATGTAAGAGAGGACAAGTAATAGTTCCGGATTCTACGCTTAAATGAAAATTTACGATCAGCTTTTTTTATGTCAAGGGAAAGGACGTTCCAGAGTTTTATAGTAGAGACAGCGTAAGAATTAGATATAAACTCAGTACAGTGAGAAGGAATTTGGAGAAGTAAGTTTTTGGAAGCTCGAAGGTTAAGATCGTGAGAACTGCCCAACACTTTAAAATATTGTTTTAAATAATCAGGAGTACAAGGATCGTTCATGATGTTGAATAGCATGCAGTGGGATCTTAGAGATCTCCTCTGACGGATAGGTAGCCATTTAAGCTGAGAACGGAAGGAAGAAATGTGATCATATTTACAAAGCCCAAAAATAAAGCGAATACAGTTGTTAAGAAGTCGATCCATTTTGTTAAGAAGTTCTTGGGATAGATCAGAGTAACAAACATCAGCATAGTCGATTATAGGCAATACAAGAGCTTGAACCAAGGTGGTTTTAGTGCTGGACGGAAGAAAATGTTTGAATCTGTAGAGAGACCGCAGTGAGAAAGTGACTCTCTGGCTAATCTGAGCGACCTGCTTATTCCAGCTTAACATGTAATCAATGTAAAGGCCTAAGTCTTTAACGTGAGGCGAGAGAGGGATAACGGTATTGCCAAAAATAAGGGGCATTAGAAGGCTAGTGTCCAAGGTTCGTAGAAAATAAGAACTACCAATAAGGATAGCATGACATTTACTGACATTGACAGTAACGCCAAATCTGCTAGACCAGTCAGCGATTGCTTGAAGATCAGCATTCAACAGTGAGAGCACGAAACTACCATGGCCACCGAAGTGCCGTCGTGGTCTGTGGATTTGTAGTAATTAAAAATGTAGTAATTTCACAGCTACCCTTCCTACACCTTCATAATAGGTGCTTAATTAGTTAATTTTACGCTGTGTCAATGTTAACGAGAGCTCTGCATCATTTTGCGGTATTTTTAAAAATTATAACTAGGTTTGAAATAAAATTTATGGGCGCAAGGTCGGCGCAGTGGTTGAGCAATTGACTGCTGTGCTGCGTGTCGCGGGTTCGATTCCCGCACGCAACGAATATTTGTATGACCTACAAGTAGTTTTTCCGGCTCTGGGTGTTGTGTATGTGAGTTTATATGTTTGTAAACACACCCACGATACAGGAAAAAAATCTAGTGTTGGGCAAAGCCTTAAAAAATGTCTTTGCAGTACAAAACTGTAAAAATTGGGGGTTAGTTTCCTGAAGTATTCTCAACCTTATCTCATACAAACATTAAAACATTTCTACTTATCTGTTACTTATTAGTAAATATCTGTCCTTTCTATTCAGTAATTAAAACCAACGTGTCAAGGATAAAACTAAGCTAAAGCTTTCTCGAGTATGAGCAGATCATATCTAGGCGGAGTTCCATTTTCAAATGAACTATATTTAACCCGGCTAATAGTTTCGTGACGGCCATGATTTAAAAAAAGACTGTTTATGAAATTACTAGTTTGGTGTCAAGATTTGGTAATTGAAACGCAACTTGTTATTATGGTTGTAATATTTTACGTGGTAGTAGTACTAGTACTCTGTACTCGGCAGCCATTTAATTTTGACAGCTTACGTGAAAACTCACTATAAATTGGACAAATTACTGGGGCAATTGTTTTGATTTTTTATGTGGCAACAAAAGTCGAATAACCTTTTGGTTTTCTAATTGAATTTTTCAAAACATTTAGGTAATGAAAATTGGAAGTGTAATAAAATTCAAATTTTATTTACTATCAAATGTAATGCTAAAAACCAGATAATTTAATTATTTGGTTATTTAGTTTTACTTTGACATCTTTAACTGACTAGAATAAAAAAAATATTGAAGTTAGGGCATTTCCAACATTGTCTATACCGATATTATAAAGAGGAAAGATTTTTTTGATTGTTTGTATGTTTGTTTGTACCCAATAGGCTCCGAAACTACTGGGCCGATTTTGAAAATTCTTTCACCTATGGAAAGCTACATTATTCCCGAGTAACATAGGCTATAATTTTGACGGGAGCGAAGCCGCGGCGGTCAGCTAGTCTTACATAACTTCAGTTGTACCAAATTAATAAACGCATCACTTCATAATTAAAACAAAAGGCGTAGGTAGGAGTACGCCGAGCGGCGTCATCTGCGAAAATTGGCGTAATCGTATGATTACGCCAATTTTTCACGCTTCTTTCATCACGCATCCGTACAAACGATTCCTTTAAGCCTTTGTGACCCAGCTCATAGAAAACAGTTGGCCACAAATTGGATATATCAACGCAACAAAACAAGCCACCAATCAACCTCACGCACACTGAAAATTACACCTAAAATGTATTGCTGCGAAGAAACGACCACACTTTATAGCCCTAGAATCACCCAATTCTCTCTTCATCTATTATGTGTGCCCTACATATAATGGCTACATCGTAGGATAGCCTAATGTCCAATATAACTACGCACCTAAATTGTTGTAGTCATTTGAAAACACTAGATTGTCATAGGAACACATTGACGATAACGTAGAAATGTTAAAAGCATACCATAGAACTCGTCCATAAAATCTAATGTTATAAAATTTGATGTAAATGAGCTGGGTATGCTTTACCCCGGGAGTCAAGTGCGAGAGATCTAATATCGCGGAATGACGAACAATATTATTTTATTATATAAACAATATTCGCGAAGTAATTTCCCCGATCGTAAAATTGTAAGCGCACATATAAATTACTTGCTATGCAGTAAGTTCTTCGAACGTATAAAGAAATTCCCCAAGTAACTTTGGCAATCTTGAAGTTATTATTATTTAACGACTCCATATCTTTCTGTTTTCATTAGACATTAATAAGTTGGTAGTCCATAACGAAACGAGATTTGATATCAATATTATGTGTTCATCTGGGATTTAGTGAAGGGTGAACGGATCCAGGAAGCTAAAGTAAAACTTGACAAGACGAATTGATTCAGGCCACTAAAAGCATATTGATGATGTATATATGGATCATGCAGAAAGGGTTCACTGCTGAACATAGGACTCCCCCAAGTGTGCGTGATATCTCACATACCAATCCTATATGTTCTGTATGATGATGTATATCATGTAGGGTTGATCTTGAAAAGGGTAATTGTATATTCCCCTAAAATATGCAACTGACATAAAAATAAAATTGGGATATCTAGGCATTGAATCACGTTAATGTACTTTGTATCAAATACGATTTCGAAAAGCACTTTGAATACAACAGAAACATTACAACACTGCTGATTAACAAATTTTATGAAGGCCCACAAATAACAAATAATGAAATAATCTCGCTTGATATGCTGAAAAGATTTAAACGGCTTAAAATTTGCATTTATACACCAGGATTGTGTTTTTCAAAAATAAATTTAAATTATACTGGAGTAGATCACATATCATAGAGACATTTACTTTTCACCAGTAGACTTTATCTGAAATATACCTACAAGTCTTTTTGATATTCAGGTAAAAAAAAAATGCTTTGCATGTTTCTAATCTTGACAGAAGAACAATATTGTGTTTATAAGCTGCTTGTATTAACTCTAGCAAATAAGCTAATAAGCCTTGCATGAAGGTCTTTTCATTTAATAAAAGTTTGCAATAAATTGTTTATTGTATACCTATATCTATACCATATTATAATTACATAATAACAAATTGTATAGTTACTGTCATCAATTTCAAATAAATCTTTGTTGTTCGGGGTTGGGGGGAAATTAAGATAAACTAAATTTAAAGAATGTAAAGATTACTTTATTTCAGTAAATCAAATGGGATAACAAATAGAACTAATGAGGTGAATGAGACGAGATTGAGTCGCTTCCAATATGCTATCCGAAAGCGTACTGACTGTTTTACTTAGGTAATACATTAAATATTCAAGGCATACAACGCGGTGTCGTAATGACGCTGACATGTTTATTATTGTTCGGTTATTGACCCGAACATAATAATAAATCATAAAAATCAATAACATGTATAATTATTGATAGGCACGTTTGGAATCCCGCCACATGGTAAGCGATGAAGTGGTCCACGGTGAAGCACACTTGCCTTAAAGTAACCTATTCAAGACCCCCTGATTGTAGCTATCAGGCAAAATAGACTCCGGCAGGGAATGCCATTCCTTAGTTGTCCACACAGTGAAAGTAATCCCAAAATGTTTATCTTTGTCCTCTTTTATAGATGACAACATATTTTATAAGTAGTCTCATGAATTTATTTATTAATACAAACAATCCAGCGCATTGAAGCATTTCAATAAACATTCCATATCTAATCCCCATACAAATAAAATTGTTTTGTTTCGATAACCCAACAAATTGAACGAAAAAGTTGTCAATTTATGTTCCCAACTCTGCTTATAGCAGATATATATATATTACTAGCTGACCCGGCAAACTTTGTTTTGCCATAAAAACACCAAACATTCATCTACCCTACCTAACACTATCTACCCAACTCTACCTACCCTACCCTACCTACCCTACTCTACCTACCCTACCCTACCTACCCTACCCTACCTACCCTACCCTACCTACCCTACCCTACCTACCCTACCCTACCTACCCTACCCTACCTACCCTACCCTACCTACCCTACCCTACCTACCCTACCCTACCTACCCTACCCTACCTACCCTACCCTACCTACCCTACCCTACCTACCCTAAGCTACCTACCCTACCCTACCTACCCTACCCTACCTACCCTACCCTACCTACCCTACCCTACCTACCCTACCCTACCTACCCTACCCTACCTACCCTACCCTACCTACCCTACCCTACCTACCCTACCCTACCTACCCTACCCTACCTACCCTACCCTACCTACCCTACCCTACCTACCCTACCCTACCTACCCTACCCTACCTACCCTACCCTACCTACCCTACCCTACCTACCCTACCCTACCTACCCTACCCTACCTACCCTACCCTACCTACCCTACCCTACCTACCCTACCCTACCTACCCTCCTACCCTCCTACCCTACCTACCCTACCCTACCTACCCTACCCTACCTACCCTACCCTACCTACCACTGTACAGCGACTCAATGTCAGCATTGCAGACGCTTGCAAACCATGGCTCTCTCCATCCCCTGGCAGTTCGCGCGCGCGCCAACCTGGTTCATGCCCTGGGCCAGAGCAAAGCTGTGTCTTTGTTCTGGATCAAGGCCCACGCCGGCCTGCCGGGGAATGAGCGAGCGGACGAGCTGGCTAAGGAGGCAGCATTGTCGTTGCGGAGGAAGCCGGACTACGACCAGTGTCCGATTTCATTTATAAAGCGACAGATCCGTTTGGAATCGCTTGATGAATGGAATCGGAGATATGTGTCGGGCGAGACTGCCTCGGTGACGAAAATGTTTCTTCCGGATGCTATAGCGGCTTTCCGTATTGTACAACAGGTGCGGCCCGAAGGCGTCCTCACGCAAGTTTTGACGGGGCACGGTGGGTTCTCTGAATACTTGAATCGCTTCAAGTGTAAGGAGAGCCCATCGTGCGTCTGCGATCCAGGCGTGGCAGAGACTGTCCAGCACATACTTGTAGAGTGCCCGTTATTTATCAGGGAACGCTACCGACTGGAATGTGAGCTGGACAGGAAAATAACGAGGGAGAGCCTGCATGGGCTCATGGACAAGAAATTTAGGGAACGGTTTTTGGAATATTGCATTAGAGTAGCCACTGCGGTTATACATCGAAATAAAACCTGAGGCGCACCGTGCTTCATTAATATTTCTGTATGATATTTAAATGGAAGCACGGAATGCAGCAAGGTCATGTATAGCCGGCAGTATTTCATATTAGTACCTAAGTTTATAGACTGTGTAAGATTACTGTGATATTTTTTTGATTACTGTGCTTTTGTGTTTTGTCCCTAATATGTATGTCTCTGTGATCGCCTTTTGTATTACCTGTGATAAACAGCACTATTTGCACAATTTTGTTATACCGCACTTTTTGTATTTTTGAACTTCTTGTATATTTCTTAACTTTCACTGTGATAATTAGTATATTTTTTTTGTATTTTATTTTCTGGGATAAACAGAACTTATGTATATTTTATTGAAATTTAACCTGACAAAATAAAAATGCCCGAAGTTATTTAAATAAACCCACACAGTATACAAGAAGATGAATGCACGATGAACCATAGTATGAAGAATAAAAGTGCGAGAGGCATGAAAGAGGAATTGTATGAAAGAAGTTTGCAAAGAATAGGCACCAATTTCGTTGGTGGGGATTAGATTTAAAAAAAAAAAAAAAAAAAAAAAAAAAAAAAAACCCTACCTACCATACCCTACCTACCCTACCCTACCTACCCTACCCTACCTACCTTACCCTACCTACCCTACCTACCCTACCCTACCTACCCTACCCTACCTACCCTACCCTACCTACCCTACCCAACCTACCCTACCCTACCTACCCTACCCTACCTACCCTACCCTACCTACCCTACCTACCCTACCTACCCTACCCTACCTACCCTACCCTACCTACCCTACCCTACCTACCCTACCCTACCTACCCTACCCTACCTACCCTACCCTACCTACCCTACCCTACCTACCCTACCCTACCTACCCTACCCTACCTACCCTACCCTACCTACCCTACCCTACTTACCCTATAAACCTCACGGAGCCCGAGACCTTTCCAACGAATGCAAAACCGTGGAAATCGGTTCGTGCGTTCTGGAGTTATAGCGTCAGGTTATTGTGACTGTCAAATAATAACAGACAAATAATTAGCAATAAATTAAAATTGCGACTATAATTTGAGATTTAAACTATCCTATCTCTCAAGTTGGATCGAACTGCACATGGTGTGCGAATTTTATTATAATCGGTTAAGTGGTTTAGGAGTCCATTGAGGACAAACATTGTGACACGAGATTTATATATATTAAGATTTGCGATAAAAATATTCGGCCTGATGAATGAAATAAAAATGCAGCACTAATTCAATCCATGCCCGGTACCATGGTTCACGTCCTAAGCCTACACCATCCGACCGTCCATTTGTATTCTATATCCATTGCTCGCCAAACCATTCGGATAATGGCATTATGCGATTGCAATTGCGGATTGTACTAGCAATAAAGTTTAGTGATCGCTTGCATTGCGTTACGTGGGTAATTTTGTGTATTCGAAATTGTATTCAAATTTCGAGCTAATTTAAAATTATGGCTTAATTTTCAATGAAATCGGCTACTGAATTATTCAGTGTGTAAGTATCGTTCCATTTTTCTAGCAGAGTTATTAAAAAAGAAGAAATAGTGTCAAATTGGTCTGAACTAAATCTTCCACACAGGTGCAGATGGCACGTCGAAATAAGTACGACAATGTCTCTTTTTTACTTCGTTGTTTGATCTACTTATCCCCGGTTTCTGAATTGAGAATTCGAAGTCGAAAATTTACTAAACTAAAAATAAAAGAAATCTCTAAATTTATTAGCAGATTCTAATTTAAAATTGTCTATACAATTTCTAATCAGTGTCGAGATCTTTATAAATAAAGGTAGATATTTACTTAACCTCTATTCTTGTGTTTGCTTGTAAAAACATAGCAATCGCGATCGCGACAATAAAAAAAGTCCGATGACGTTTCTCATTTTACATGCGGCATGATAACTTTGTATGCAAAACCAAATTCATAATCCTAATTAATTACTATGTTACCCATAACGGCAAGTATAATTCGAAAGCATCAACTTTAATTATTATTAAGTACCTATTTTAATAGCTGTTAAAACCGACTTCTTAGATTATCACGACTTTAGTTCAGTTGATGCCCGATACGGAGGATAGAGGGTCTCCGGGTCTCTAGTCAAGATGGGCGTGCCCCAAGGTTCAATTCTCGGCCCTTTCCTCTTTCTTGTTTACATTAATGATCTCCCCTTTATGATGACCAAATTATCGGATATAATTCTATTTGCTGATGATACTACGCTAATTTTTAAAATAGATAGGAATGATACGAATGAAGACACATGTCAACGAAAGTCTAATTATACTCACAAAATGGTTCGCAGCTAACAATCTCTTACTGAATGTGAAAAAAACAAAATGCCTTAAGTTCTCTTTACCAAATGTACCACAACGTGACCTTAACTTAAATCTTGACGGCATAAATCTTGAAGTTATAACGGAAACTGTATTCTTAGGGACTACTATCGATTACACACTTATAATATTATGGCGCGATATAAAAAAAAGCTATTGCATAGCATTTATTCTAGATCCGGTACTGGAAAATGCGTGTGAATGTCGAATTGTATAGAGTTGAAAAACCACAATATTTTAATTTAATTTTTTATTAAATATCAATTAATTTTCTTTTTTCTTTTCACTATTTTTCTTTTTTCCAAACCCTCATTTATTTCCAATTAATAAAATTCTAAAAAACAAATCAAAAATATAAAGTGACCCTAATTCACATTGAATTACGGTCGCTTTTCTTTGATAAGCAAAAGTGGCTCTTATTCTCATTAGCATAAGGTCCACATGGATCACCACTGTCACAGAAACAGCTCAGAGAGACCGATAAAAGGATTTTTTTTTAAGACCAACAAAAATTTTAAAACCCTCATATCTCAGAAACGGTTGGAGTTAGCGCATTTCTGACAAAAAAATTGCCCCTCTGCCCGCCGCTACTCTCTGCTCATCCAGGAGAACAAGATAGGATTTACCCCCCCCCCCCCCCCTTAACCGTTTACTTCACCACGCAAATTTTTTTTTCATTCTAAAAATACCAACACGGAAATCTAAAACACGTGCAACAAATCTCTCCCCCCCTAGCCTCACTGCTCACATTCCTCAGAATTCAAAACCTTATAAAAAATATCACCGCTGTGCCAGTCGGAGTGGGGGGTGTTAGGTTATTTTCGTTACGGAATTTCTGGATTCGGTCTCCACGCTCAAGGCCCGCGACAGAAGCTATGCTATAGCTTAAAAATAGGCTATTCAAAGTACTAAAGCTACGCAGATGAAGTCGCGGGCAACAGCTAGTAGGAATATAAATAATCTACGACACTATTCAACGCCGAACTTTCAAAAAAACTATTTTAATTAAGATTTCCTTAAACAAAGCTAGTTTTTTGACAATTTTATTAAGTGTGTCTGCGGCCTTCAGACATTTTACATTCACCATGTCCTACAATTGTACGAATCTACCAATCGGTATGATTGCTTGCCGGGGCTTACGACCCCGCACAATCAGGGCGTAACGCACGGCTCCCTAAACTTGAGATACCTAAATTTGATAGTAAAATTGAAAATTGGCAAACGTTTTATGATATTTATAAAACCTTGATTCATGATAACACTTCGATTTCTCAAATAGCAAAATATCACTATTTAGCGTCTTGTTTACAAGGCCCGGCTTTGTCTATTGTCAAAGGGGTCCCGATCACCGCGGATAATTACGAAGTTGTTTTTAATAGTTTGATCGAACGTTATCAAAACAAGCGTATTATAGCTTTAACATATCTAGATAAATTCTTAGATCAGCCAGCTTTAAAATCGGGTAACTTCCAAGATTTACAAATTTTAACAAACGTAATTTATGAGGCATACCATGCACTCCAAGCTTTGAAAATTGAAAATTTAGGTGATTTCATTTTATTTTGTTTAACTTCGCGCATACTGGACTCGGACACGCGCAATCGGTTCGAATCTTAAAACATTTCACAAATACCCACTTTTTGTGAATTGTTAAAGTTTCTTCAAGACTACGTAAAAGTCTTAGAAACTAGTCAGTTATCTTCTAAATGTAATATCAGGCATACTATTATGTCTAACCCTCGTAACCTTGAGGGAAAAAAATCTCCGCCTGCGGCTAGTAGGCAAAATAGCAGCCGATCAAAACGCTCATCTTATCTCGCAAAATCAAACCCACTTGCGAATGTGACTTGTGCTCATTGCAGTGAGGCGCACTCGATTTATCGGTGCCCTACCTTTCAATCCTTAGATTCTCGTGCTAGACTTACGTTAGTACAAAGTAAAAATAATATGTGTACAAATTGTTTGCGTACAAATCACGTCATAGATAAATGCCTATCTAAAATGACTTGCACGTTATGTGGATTAAGTCACCATACCCTATTGCATATTGACCCAGCGCCATCAAGCGCTAGCTCAACCACTGGAGCGAACGTTACTGCTCATGCCCACGCCGCCGTTCCCCACTGCGATATGGTATTTCTAGGTACATGTCAGGCGCACGCGTTCAACACTGCCGCCGGCACTCAATGTACCGTCCGTGCACTCGTAGACAGTGGGGCGCAGGATTGTTTTATCACTTCAGCGTGCGCACGATCGCTCGGGTTAAAAATCCGCCGGTATAAGCTTAGTATAGCCGGACTAGGACAAAACTCAGTCACTCAAGTAAGGGGGGTGACGGAATGCACTATACGGCCAGTGCACGGTGAAGCTTCGCATTTTAATATAAAGCCAGTCGTGTTAGATAACATCACTGCTCTAACACCTAGCGTTACAATGCTTGGCGGAGGCCTATGTCCAGCAGTGGATGTCTTTCAGCTGATATGATGACGATGATAAAACGATACAACCCTAGTGCATTCAATAGGAGACGGCTTCTTCGGCAAGCGATCGCTTGACGGAATGGGAAATAGGCAGCTTATATCATGGTTACCAGAATAACCACGTATATAAACTATCAACTTGATAAATATTAATAACTTGACGTCTTTATATTGCGTATGTAGAGCCCTACAGATGCACCACATGACTCATTATGGCTCAAGAGATAAGCCTTTTGTTTACCGCCAGCATTTATTTACGAAACGCTTATGGAGACAGCCCTGTGCTACTTCGAAAGCAATAAAAACCTTAGGAATATCCTCTTGAAATATGCTCGGTTTCAACCAAACGTAAACAACTTTATTACAGGTTTGAAAGAGATGAATTAGTATGTGTTGTTTAGTTCATTAGGTATTTGCATGTTATATTTACAGATGCGTTGAAATAATTGATTCAGTTATTATGTTATGACAGCTAAATTAATGAAATTATCATAATTGCAACTACATTCAAAAATATACCCGTCATAGTAATCATTTGTTTAAAATCTACTTTGGTACATTGATATTGTGCATTTTGCAGGAACATATCAATCCATATAATAAATCTGTAGATAAATCGTTTTTGTAACAGAACCCATTTCAGCATTTTTGGTATTTTTGTCTGTTTATTTGTGCACGCATCACGTAAAATGTACGTACACATTGGTGTAGATAACTTTTATACATAAAAATGGTGTGTAAATTGAAATATTACTTAGTTTTTGTTTCATCGCAATCGGTGCAATCTATCAAAAGTTAGATGAATTTAAAATGTTCAAGAACTAAAATTATCACAACACACGCAATTCAGATACTGGGATAGTTGAACTCAATATTCGATAGATGGCGTAGTCTCATTTTCTGAATGGTGGTGTTAAGATTCTTCGCGAAATAATGATGACCCTAGAAAAAGGGGTGGGGAGAAACTTCGGTGCCGCGACAAATCACGACTCGACGTCACAATTGCGGGCGATAAGGGCCTTTGAGGAGTGGTTTGAGAGGCGTCACGCGGCGTCGTCACCTTCCGCTGGACGCAACTTACTGCACACGGCTGTTTCAAGGTAGGAGGAATCGCCCGGGTGTCACCATTGTGTGGATCTCCCGGAGGACACAGTTAGAGCATACGGTGGGGGTCTGCCCCGCTTGGGTGGAGCAATGCAGTGTCCTCGTGGGGGCGATCGGCGGTGGAGGCTTCTCGCATCCGGCCCTGGTTCAGCCCATGGTACTGGGCGAGAGGGCATGGGAAGCTGTCACCTCCTTCTGCGAAGCAGTAATGCACGCGGAGGAGGAGGCGGATAGCGTGAGGGGGCCGCAACGGAGACGCCCTGGCAGTGTTTCCAGAATGCAACTTTTGTTACTTTTTACGTTACTGTTGACCTTCTCATGTAACCTTCATGTAACACGACTCAAAATGTAAATTTTACGTTACTTTTAGGACTTAATATTTTTTTTTATATCCTATAGGTTCGCGCTTGACCAATATCTCACCTGATGGTAAGCGATGATGTGGTCGACGGTGAAACACGCTTGCCTAGAAATAACCTATTCACTCTTGACTTAAAGACCCCCAGATTGTAGCTGTCGGGAAACACAGACTCCGGCAGGGAATTCCACTTCTTACCTGTACGCATAATAAAAGTGTTCTCAAAACGTTTTGTGCGTATGGGTGGGATGTCCACCATGTATCGATGGCGCATCGCCGTACGTCTGGTAGTCCGATGATGAAACGGGCTCGGTGGAATTAGATCGTGCAATTCCATCGCACACCCCCCGAAATGTAACCGATAAAAACTGACAGGCTGGCAACTCGCCGACGATGTTCAAGACTCTGGAGCTTTGACTTGACCAGCGCCTCGTCGCCGATAAGCCTCTTGGCGAGCTTTTCGATCGACTCTAGTGCATCAAGCTGGTATTTGGCAGATCCATCCCAGAGATGAGAACAGTACTCCATGCATGATCAAACTTGCGCTTGATATAAATTGAGAAATTGAAATATTTTCCTACAAACAAAGAATAATAGTGAAACGAAACATATCTAAGAAAGTTTTCGTTCGTCGTGTTGCACCTGATTTTGTGATACACAAATTGACGTATTACATTTTCCCTCACTCCCTCACGTGTATTTCTAAATCTTCCATCCCGCTTACTCCGGCGAGCGAGTGAGCGTATTGGTGTCGTTTTCTACAGAAAATAGGGTAAGGTAACTTTTTTCATGAAAGTGTAACTTTTTGAGATGTCTCATGTAATTTTTGATGTTTCTGCTACTGGCAACACTCGACCCTGGGCGTCGGGAGTCGCAAACCTATTCCCGGCCACCGAAGCCGCGGGCTTGCGGACGGCGAGCAGTGGGTAAATCACCGTCCGATAACGAACAGGCTCGAGTCGACGGCACGTAGTGTTCCAAGCGCGCCTCAAAGAATTGTCAGCAAAAACTGACGGTGTCCACTAGAACCGATGCCTATCTGGGTCGCGGATACATTTGAAATAATTTACCGCGGCCCTGGCACAAGCTACTGAAGGAACACGGGTGGGTTTTAGTCAGTAAAATCTGACGCGCCCTCCCACTTCAACCAGTGCGAGATAAGTCATTGGATGATTTCGCACACAAAGAAAATAGGGTAGACAGGAAGCTAAGTAGGGTATGGTAAGCAGTCAATTGACGGGAGCGAAGCCACGGGCACAGCTAGTTAAATAATAATTTAGCTGAAGTTAGAGCTTCTAACTGATATCGTACTGATTAGTTTGTGAAGAATAGCCTTTTCTTTAAGCAGGAATCTTCCAGTTACTTGTGGGCCAATCGCGATACTAGTTTTGCTAAGTTTTCCGTCAATCAAGGAATTTTCTGGTCAGAAAATTGTTTACCAACAGTACTTCAAGATCGTGTCGTCAGACCACAACCTCCGAGGCTTCCTTCCATCTAAGGACATATTTTTAGTGTTTTTAATGTTATTTTGCTGTTTATTGGCCACTGGCATGAAGGTTAACGCACCGTATTGGATACGAATAAGTCAATAACTTAGAGAGACGAACGTTCCTAAATCAAATTTATTCAAGCATTGTATTTATTCCATACTCTAACGTCACAAAACTGGATTTTTTCGAATAAACAAATTAAGACTCACAATTTACGTCTCAAGAAGTATTATCACGCACTTATTGAACCATCTCAGGCACTGACCTCTATCATACCTTGTATAATAGAGGTCAGTGATCTCAGGCATTGTTTGATACACGATTTACATACTTATATTGCCGAAGTTATTTTCTTATTTGAATTTACGTAATGGTGAAGTTTGTCGCAAGAACGAGCGAAAATAGCACCTCGAGTTTGGTTAAGGGTTCCGTTTTATCATGAACAACGACAAGTTAGATATAATACGCGTAGGAAAGACTTGCCTAACACAATCCAGCCGAAATTAAAGGTTGTTTATCACAGTCCCAGATACCAGACAGTCTTTCTATACAACAGCCTACCCTTAGATTTTAAAAGCATTCATAGCGTAAACTTATTTAAAAACAAATTGAATACATATTTATTGAGGAAGGGTTATTATGGCGTCGATGAGTTCCTTGATGATAGACACCAACCGTAATTGTTATTGGTCTAAATTTCAATGAATTTGTAAATATTATTATTTTTGAACATATTTTTGTCGTATATTTGACATAATATTGATATTCTTATAATGACATGCTATTTTTATTATTGTATTATTTATAGATTGTATTATTGGATCACTCTATTATTGATCTCTTGTAATCATTCTTTTTTTATTTCTTTGACATTGTATTTTACTGTTGTTATTCATAGACTATTAGGTCACATATTATTGACATTTTATAACAATTAGTTTTTTTTTATACTTGACATTCTATTTTTATTATTGATAATTAATGGGTAGCTATATATTGAACTTTTATTGATATCTTTGTATTTTTTTTTTGTATCATTGGCATTCTATTTTTATTATTGTTTTATTCAAACTTTAGATGACATATTGTATCATTGATCTTTTTATCACAATTTGTATTTTTTTTTTATCTTTGACCTATTTTTATTATTGTATTATTGATAATTTTAAATGGAATGTACATGATGATTGATTTGAATGTGTTACATGTTGTATTAGTATTTTTATTTTTTTTTATTTATCGAACAGAATGTTTAAATGGTACTTAAAAATTTCTACACAATGTATATTGTTCCGAAAAAAATGACTTATGACTTATCAACCCGACTCAAGAACACTAAAAAGCAAGTCATCATCATCTGTATGCCCGTGTTCTATGTTAACGGTTTCACTATCTATATAGCAGACACAATTGTTAAACAATAACAACAGCCCATATGTGGATCACGGGACTGTAAATCGGTTAAATGGGGTTGTCGTAAAAAGCATTCTTCGTCCATATTGTCCTGTCAAACGTTACGCTATCACTTAATCCCTTTTCTATCATTCCACACACGATCCGTCAATCTTTTCTTTGGCGTCCTTCTCCTTCTCTATACAATATTTGTTTTCTTCTTCCAATTACATTGACATGACTTGTCAACCATCACGCTATCACTGACTCTCTTTGCTTTCAAATAATTCCTTACATAATCCATCTGTTATTTTTTAGGCCATACTTTTATCTTATCTTATTATCTTTGGCCTCACTCTCTCTCGTCATCCATCTACATGTACATTCATAATGCTTTCATATACCAAGACAAACGCAACAAAGAAGCACATATCTTGATTAAATCCGCCATTGCTTTTAGCAAAATATCCATAACGTTTGTATGGCTTCCTAAAAATGTCCTCGGACTTGTCTTGATATCTGTTATTCAAATTCACTGACCCTGACTTAGCGTGGTATTCAGAGTTATAGCTTTGATTCAAGAACATGTCATCCCAATATTGAATGCGTCGCTTCGTCAAATAGATGCGTTTTACGATTTCCTTTGAAAGGTTAACAGGCCTTCTGAGAATTTCTTGAATTTATTTTTATCTCAGTTTACCTTTGCCTTTCATATGCTTTATATTTTCAAAAACATTTAATAGATTAATAAATTGATTAGCTATTTGGTTTTAATTGAAAATTGATCTAAGTAGCGCTATGCTTAGCGGTTTAGCATAATGCTGAATAGCTCCACTAAAAACCTCGCACTATAACGTCCTCATTTTCCAATAAAATTTTAGAATTCAAACGAAATAGAATTTTAATTAAAAGTACTGGGCAGCTTCATAACTTCCTGCTTCAATTCCTTTATCAGAAAGAAAACAGGTTCTTATTTAAAAAAAAGTTAGCCTTAGATCCTTGTTGTTCGGCTATAAAAGCTGGGTATATGATTAGTGAATGCAGGCGACTGTTAGTAATTCTTGCAGTTTCCGACAAAATCTACATACCGTGCGTCCGTACCTCGTTTGGCAATGCTGGATGGAATAAATGTCGGTCGTTCTCGAGTGGAAAGGCTTTTTAATGTTCTGAATACAGGGAAATGGCTAATAGTAGTTAACATGGAGAAAATAGTATTGTGTTGAAATAAAAATAGCAAATTAACTGAATTTAGTTAGGTGGGTTTTTTATGGGTAAGAAATTTTGCTTAAGTGGCTTTATACTAATGGAACCTTTTCTTTATTTTAAAGAAAAAAAACAAAGTACAAAATTAAAGAAAACTATATATATATTTTTTTTTATTTGAGATGGGTTTGCTCTTGACTCTAGTCTAAGTCATAGGTGACAGAGACAGAGTCGACGATGGAGTGAGCTTACCCAGAAGGAGCCTGTTTACTCTAACTTTGAAGTGATTCGGGTTGAATGCGTTCGGAAACACAGATGCAGGTAGTGAGTTCCATTCATTCGCTGTGCGCATTATGAAGGATGTTTGGAAGCGCTTGGTGCGAATTGGTGGAATGGCAACAAGGTAAGGATGGTAACTTGCAGTGCGTCTAGATGTCCGATGGTAGAAGGGGGCTGGTGGGATGAGGTCGTGGAGTTCTTGAGCACACTCACCGAAATACAGTCTGTAGAAGACCGACAAGCAGGCAACCTTGCGGCGATGAGCCAAGCTGTGAAGCTTGGTGTCCACCAGTTCAATGTCGCCGATGAGCCTCTTAGCTCTGCGTTTCACCGAGTCAAGCGCGGCAAGCTGATACTTTGCTGAGCCATCCCAAAGGTGGCTGCAATACTCCATGCAGGATCAGACTTGCGCTTTGTACAGGGTTAGAAGCTGTCCAGGCGTAAAGTATCGCTTCACCTTATTTAGGATGCCCAGTTTTTTGGCCGCAATTTGGGCTTTGTGCTCAATGGAGGCGCCGAAGTTAAGACTGGATGTCAACTCCATGCCTAGAATATATTTTTCAATAGTTTGATATATTGCCTATCTAGAAACTATCTTTTTTTAATTCCTATTATGTTTGAGAAACTATATATTATATATTTTTCAATAGTTTGATATATTGCCTATCTAGAAACTATCTTTTTTTAATTCCTATTATGTTTGAGAAACTTATCAAATGTTAAGAAAAAATAAAAATATTCAAAACATCAATTTAATATATTACACAGTATGCGAAGAAAGAAATTCTTCTTGTAATACTACTAAGTACTTTAAACATTTCCTTTCATTTTTTCGTAATAAAAATCTGAAATAAAAGCATGAATTCGGCACTCTTTGCATAAGTCTTCCTAAAATCAATTTAGTAAATGGCCGTTGCCATGTCAAAAAGAGCTTTGACTTGCGAGATACTAAAAATACTCTAATATTTCAAGGGATTTTTCGTTGTAATGGACCTCGGAAAGACATAAGTAATCCTTCTTATTGTTTTGTGCCATTAAAAAGGGTCATTTTGGCAGCGTTGACAAGTAAAAGACTTCATTATAATAACATAAAAAGTTTGATTATTATTTTATTGCAGCCTAGCAAAGACATTATTTTCTCACCTATGTTTGCAATATTTGTAAGAATGCGAGAACCATGTTCTTATTTATCAAATTAATAAAATTTCCTGTTAGTCCTTGTAATATTTTTCAATACCTATACGTAGTATAGTAGTGTTGGTCTGGGTGCATCTTCTCACGTATATGAATTAATGTATCAAAAATCAAAATCAAAAATTTATTTATTTTCTCTCATAAAGGTTGACATTGTTACTTAAATAAGAAATAATTTTACAATTTTGCCTTACATTATAACCTTTGTGAGAGCTGGAGTCTGAACTAGGTTCGGGATCTGTATGACAGATCTCCAGGCTCACCCTTTAGAATAATCATATTGGACGGCAACATAATTTAGATTATTAAAACATTATTTCTAACAATTTTAATATTAAATTTCTATTTGTGGAGTGTAATGTGAAGTGATATTATTGAAGGATTGTTGTGTAGTGTGTGAGTGTATGGGGATGATTTGAGTATATGAGTGTAATTCATGTGCGAGTGTTTGTGCTTAGGTATCAGTAAAATTAAAAGGGACGTATGTAACAATAATTTATTATTTAATTGTTTGGATGATATTTTCTGTACCTTCATAGTCCAAACCCATCAGCCAGTCCCTTACAGTAGTTTTGCATTTACATTTGACCATTGAGTAGATATGTAAGGATTCGTTTACTCTGTTGTATACATAAGGACCAAGGAAATAAAAGAATCGCTGGGCTAGCCTTGTATTTACATAAATAGACGGACACCCTGTATGCTTTCGTCTCACGGTTTTATATTTTTCGGGAGTATATGAATTGCGGGAGTGGACTGTTAGAATTAAATTTAGTACAAACAATTTTGGAATAGAGAGGACCTTACATATTTTATAAAGTTCGGTGGTAGGAAATTGATAAGGAAGAGACCAACCTACTTTAAGGATGGCTCTTTGGGCACGTTCCAATTTTAACAAATGTGTTTTTGTTGCCCCACCCCAAACAACTATACAGTACTGAGCAAATGACTGACAGAGGGCTAGATATACTTGTCTAAGCACCTGCATGTCGGCCACATGACGGAGATTCTTAAAAATAAATATCAGTTTGCGCAGACGGGAGGTAAGTAAGTCTATGTGATTATAAAATGTTAATGAGTCATCTATCTGAACACCCAAATACCTTACACTGTCTATGCGACTTAGATGAGGACAGCTGCATGGTGATGCATTACAAGAATTTGCAGTCAATGAAAAGTGGTAAGAGGAAAATCTAACAGCTTTTGAGAGAGAAAAGGTTAGATATTTAGATTTGTCTACATTTAGAGTGAGTAGGTTTTGCGACAACCAGTCGGTAATAGTGTCAAGTCCTAGGTGCGCGTATTGAAATGCGGACTCCCAAGAATATCCGTGAAATAATAAGGCAGTATCATCGGCGTATGTAAAGATGGATCCATTCGGCAGTCCAAGACGACAAAGGTCATTAATATAGATGAGAAACAAAGTCGGCCCAATGATACAACCTTGGGGCACACCGTAAGTTATAGGGAGCTCGTCGCTCATCCAGTCACCTATCTTGACACATTGGCGTCTTCCCGTAAGATAACTCGTGAAGAGTGACAGCTGATCGCCTCTAACACCAATCTTCTCAAGCTTAGCAATGAGAGCGGGAATTGAGATCTCGTGTCAAAGGCTTTTGCAAGATCTAAGAAGACTGGATAGTGTAGGTAAAATTGATATGGGTCTATAATTATGAGGTTTATCTCTGTCACCGCATTTGTGCACCGGGTGAACTATACTTCTGTGGCTACTAGCAAGCACAGCACGCAAAATGAGGAAGTGATGGTATACTAGAGGAATGACCAGCCGATTTCCGTCACAAAACACATAATTCAGGATGCAAACTGTCTTGTGGTGAAACTTAATAAAGACACAGTAATTATCGCTATTTATTGCCCTCCAGCAAACCGAAATGTCTCCCCATTCATTCAATCTTTAAACGAACTTATTACGTCAGTTTCCTCCTATAGTAATATTATTGTCACGGGTGACATCAATATTGATATTTCCGATTGTAGTAGCGATTCTCGATCTACTGAGTATCTCACCATGTTTGCATTTCACGGTATGTTGCCGGCACATACGCTTCCCACTCGCTACAACAGGTCGTGCCTTGATCATGTAATGTTAAAATCAAAACTCCCAGCTTATTCGTATGTCGCAAACACCTCGGTCACTGACCATGATACTGTTCTGTTTTTCATTCAACTTTCTAAGCCCTTCAATACTCTCTCATTAAATAGTAAAACATCGAATGTTCTAACTCGACTCTCGACTACGCTAAAATTGAACTAATGCTAGATCAATTCAATTTCAGTCCGCTATACAGTCTCCATAATGTTGATGAAGCTACCAACTTCTTTATCAGTACACTAAATGTAATTATACAACAAAACATGATCCTAAAAGTTAGCCCATATCGAAAACGGCTGAGGAAGCCATGGAAGACTCCAGGGCACTTAAGGTTAAACTAGTCGACGGCACGAACTATTTTGTGCGCGAGGTTAAAATGCATGCTATCTCATCCCACAACACGTGCGAAATATATAGATGCTGTGATGAGCAGTAAGAAGCTAGTTCGCGTACGAATTAGCACTTCTGCAATCTTTTATCGAAATGTATGATGATTTAGGACGAAAACGAGCGCGCGAAATTTTATAAACAGACCTTTGGGAGTCTAGATTTCATGAAAAAACTACTGAATGTATCTGATCAAAATAAAATTATTTGGATTGTTGAATTACTAATCTATCCCTGTATGGAGGCCGTTTTTTAATTTTCCTTCTTCTTATTGTATTTATTTGCGCCCAAAGATACGTTAAAATTAGTGTTGAAATATGGAACTTTCGACACTCATAACTTTCAAATATTTTATTTTTTTTATTTTTTCGGTTCCATACAGGGCTAGATAATGATGAGACAAATTGATATCTTTTTTTATTTTGAAAGTGCATCGTCAAACAGTGGAGTAATCTCTAGACTACGTTTGTATGGAAGAATTTTTGACTTGTGTACCCTTAAGATGTCGTTACGTAAATACAAGGCTAGCCCAGCGATTCAACAGAGTAAACAAATCCTTACATATCTACTCAATGGTCAAATGTAAATGCAAAACTACTGTAAGGGACTGGCTGATGGGTTTGGACTATGAAGGTACAGAAAATATCATCCAAACAATTAAATAATAAATTATTGTTACATACGTCCCTTTTAATTTTACTGATACCTAAGCACAAACACTCGCACATGAATTACACTCATATACTCAAATCATCCCCATACACTCACACACTACACAACAATCCTTCAATAATATCACTTCACATTACACTCCACAAATAGAAATTTAATATTAAAATTGTTAGAAATAATGTTTTAATAATCTAAATTATGTTGCCGTCCAATATGATTATTCTAAAGGGTGAGCCTGGAGATCTGTCATACAGATCCCGAACCTAGTTCAGACTCCAGCTCTCACAAAGGTTATAATGTAAGGCAAAATTTTAAAAATATTTCTTATTTAAGTAACAATGTCAACCTTTAAGAGAGAAAATAAATAAATTTTTGATTTTGATTTTTGATACATTAATTCATATACGTGAGAAGATGCACCCAGACTAACACTACTATACTACGTATAGGTATTAAAAATATTACAAGGACTAACAGGAAAATTTATTAATTTGATAAATAAGAACATGGTTCTCGCATTCTTACAAATATTGCAAACATAGGTGAGAAAATAATGTCTTTGCTAGGCTGCAATAAAATAATAATCAAACTTTTTATGTTATTATAATGAAGTCTTTTACTTGTCAACGCTGCCAAAATGACCCTTTTTAATGGCACAAAACAATAAGAAGGATTACCTATCTCTTTCCGAGGTCGATTACAACGAAAAATCCCTTGAAATTATATCCCTTGAGTATTTTTAGTATCTCGCAAGTCAAAGCTCTTCTTTGACATGGCAACGGCCATTTACTAAATTGATTTTAAGAAGACTTATGCAAAGAGTGCCGAATTCATGCTTTCATTTAAGATTTTTATTACGAAAAAATGAAAGGAAATGTTTAAAGTACTTAGTAGTATTACAAGAAGAATTTCTTTCTTCGCATACTGTGTAATATATTAAATTGATGTTTTGAATATATTTATTTTTTCTTAACATTTGATAAGTTTCTCAAACATAATAGGAATTAAAAAAAGATAGTTTCTAGATAGGCAATATATCAAACTATTGAAAAATATATAATATATAGTTTCTCAAACATAATAGGAATTAAAAAAAGATAGTTTCTAGATAGGCAATATATCAAACTATTGAAAAATATATAATATATAATTTTCTTTAATTTTGTACTTTGTTTTTTTTCTTTAAAATAAAGAAAAGGTTCCATTAGTATAAAGCCACTTAAGCAAAATTTCTTACCCATAAAAAACCCACCTAACTAAATTCAGTTAATTTGCTATTTTTATTTCAACACAATACTATTTTCTCCATGTTAACTACTATTAGCCATTTCCCTGTATTCAGAACATTAAAAAGCCTTTCCACTCGAGAACGACCGACATTTATTCCATCCAGCATTGCCAAACGAGGTACGGACGCACGGTATGTAGATTTTGTCGGAAACTGCAAGAATTACTAACAGTCGCCTGCATTCACTAATCACATACCCAGCTTTTATAGCCGAACAACAAGGATCTAAGGCTAACTTTTTTTTAAATAAGAACCTGTTTTATTTCTTATAAAGGAATTGAAGCAGGAAGTTATGAAGCTGCCCAGTACTTTTAATTAAAATTCTATTTCGTTTGAATTCTTCAGCATTATGCTAAACCGCTAAGCATAGCGCTACTTAGGTCAATTTTCAATTAAAACCAAATAGCTAATCAATTTATTAATCTATTAAATGTTTTTGAAAATATAAAGCATATGAAAGGCAAAGGTAAACTGAGATAAAAATAAATTCAAGAAATTCTCAGAAGGCCTGTTAACCTTTCAAAGGAAATCGTAAAACGCATCTATTTGACGAAGCGACGCATTCAATATTGGGATGACATGTTCTTGAATCAAAGCCAACTCTGAATACCACGCTAAGTCAGGGTCAATGAATTTGAATAACGGATATCAAGACAAGTCCGAGGTCATTTTTAGGAAGCCATACAAACGTTATGGATATTTTGCTAAAAGCAATGGCGGATTTAATCAAGATAGGTGCTTCTTTGTTGCGTTTGTCTTGGTATATGAAAGCATTATGAATGTACATGTAGATGGATGACGAGAGAGAGTGAGGCCAAAGATAATAAGATAAGATAAAAGTATGGCCTAAAAAATAACAGATGGATTATGTAAGGAATTATTTGAAAGCAAAGAGAGTCAGTGATAGCGTGATGGTTGACATGACGAATTGTAAGAAGAATACAAATATTGTATAGAGAAGGAGAAGGACGCCAAAGAAAAGATTGACGGATCGTGTGTGGAATGATAGAAAATGGATTAAGTGATAGCGTAACGTTTGACAGGACAAAATGGACGAAGAATGCTTTTTACGACAACCCCACTTAACCGATTTACAGTCCCGTGACCCACATATGGGCTGTTGTTATTGTTTAACAATTGTGTCTGCTATAAAGATAGTGAAACCGTTAACATAGAACACGGGCATAAAGATGATGATGACTTGCTTTTTAGTGTTCTTGAGTCGGGTTGATAAGTCATAAGTCATTTTTTTCGGAACAATATACATTGTGTAGAAATTTTTAAGTACCATTAAAACATTCTGTTCGATAAATAAAAAATAAAAAAATACTAATACAACATGTAACACATTCAAATCAATTATCATGTACATTTCATTTAAAATTATCAATAATACAATAATAAAAATAGGTCAAAGATAAAAAATAAATACAAATTGTGATAAAAAGATCAATGATACAATATGTCATCTAAAGTTTGAATAAAACAATAATAAAAATAGAATGCCAATGATACAAAAAAAAATACAAAGATATCAATAAAAGTTCAATATATAGCTACCCATTAATTATCAATAATAAAAATAGAATGTCAAGTATAAAAAAAACGAATTGTTATAAAATGTCAATAATATGTGAAAATAGTCTATGAATAACAACAGTAAAATACAATGTCAAAGAAATAAAAAAAGAATGATTACAAGAGATCAATAATAGAGTGATCCAATAATACAATCTATAAATAATACAATAATAAAAATAGCATGTCATTATAAGAATATCAATATTATGTCAAATATACGACAAAAATATGTTCAAAAATAATAATATTTACAAATTCATTGAAATTTAGACCAATAACAATTACGGTTGGTGTCTATCATCAAGGAACTCATCGACGCCATAATAACCCTTCCTCAATAAATATGTATTCAATTTGTTTTTAAATAAGTTTACGCTATGAATGCTTTTAAAATCTAAGGGTAGGCTGTTGTATAGAAAGACTGTCTGGTATCTGGGACTGTGATAAACAACCTTTAATTTCGGCTGGATTGTGTTAGGCGAGTCTTTCCTACGCGTTTTATATCTAACTTGTCGTTGTTCATGATAAAACGGAACCCTTATATAATTACTCGTGTGTCTGACTGTCTGTCCATTGGTCAAATTCAACTGCATTGGTTTATCAAAGAAATACTCCGTAGAAAATTTGTTATTTTAGAATGCGGATGTGATAAAGTTTATATTTGTGTTAGAACATCCTGCTGTAAAGGCACAATCTAATATTCCTCACGCAAAATAAATAAAGGAATGAATGAAGTGTGATTCACTTTGTTTTATCCTTTTTCTATGAAACCGTTACAAAGTCATATCTATGGTTTTTTTTTCTTTGTTAATTAACTTGTTGTATCTCTTATATAAGTTTTATAATAATGTGATCCATTGTGAGGAAGTAAATACAAACGACATTGTTTGTTTGCAGCGTAATTTTGGCGACTAATTTTGAGTGATATTAATTGTTTTGGACCAGTTTTGTAGGAAACAAAACTGGTCCAAAACAATTTGTTAGCCTTTGATGACACCAAGTTCTAGGTGTTGGCCATTGATGATTTTTGATACCAAGGTAGCGTTAGCATATTTGGCGCAATATCATCTCATGGATGTTTGTTACACTTTCACGCAAAAACTACAAAACGGATTTTAATGAAACTTAACAGTAATATAGTTTATACATGGGAATAACACATTTAGCTATAGCACATAGGCTATAATTTAAAAAAATATTCACAATGATTTCGTAAAAATTCTCATACTGATCAAGTAATCATACTTCGTCAGTTTACCGGCAAATCATATTATTTTACAAACTTTTATTTAACTTGTATAGTATGTATGTGTATTCGGTTCAAATTTTGTAACTGAATTTTATAGCAGTTATTCTCAACCGATTAAGATGTAATATTGCATACCCGTTTAGTTTTGATGACAATTGTTGTTGCATGGTTAGCTAAGTGACGTCATTCTAAATCCAATATGGTGGACAGCCAAAGATAGCGGTCTAGTTATTTTTCGTGCACTACCATAATAGAGGTATCACATGAAAGTGTTTGCTGAGAAGGATACGAAAATAGTTTGGGTTAAAAAAGAAAAATTTGTAATGAATAATGTTTTTGCGTTATTATACGTTATCTGCCATGCCTTTTCCCAATAATGGTCGAGGACTAACGTGAAGCGACGACCTATCTGGCCTCTATAATCCAGTTATCAAGCCAGGTGGTGAAATATTTCATACAGTTTTGCACCACCAACGTGGGGACTACAAATGTCGGCACCCTTCCACGGACCTAAGTCGCCAATTGTAGTTTAACCTTCGATCGTTCCGTATGGTTATTATTTAGCCCCAAGCACTCGTAAATATCACATTTAACGAAACAGTCAGTTTTATTTTAGAACAATAACTTTTCCTCCGACAATGTTCAAGGATACAAGTCGTATTTCTTCAAGGACACAAGACTTCTTTCTACAAGTATGTGTCATCTATACTTAATATTATAAAGCTGAAGAGTTTGTTTGTTTGTTTGTTTGTTTGTTTGTTTGAACGCGCTAATCTCAGGAACTACTGGTTGGAATTGAAAAATTCTTTTTGTGTTGGGTAGTCCATTTATCGAGGAAGGTTATAGGCTATATAACATCACGCTACGACCAACAGGAGCGGAGCATCAATGAAAAATGTTCCAAAAACAGGGAAAATTTATTATTTTTGAGACGCAACGTATTTAGAGTAGGTGGGCTAGCTTGTTAGGTAGCCAGTTGACGGGAGCGAAGCCGCGTGGGACAGCTAGTATATTATAACATGGTATAATGCCTAGCAATTATAAAATTTCATCATTATCTTGAGCCAGCGAGTTTATGACGTCACTTGACTCTGAGTTAAATATATAAAACAGAGTATAATCTTCCTGGGAGTTAAAGTGTATAATAAAATGTAATCTGTATCTTTATTTGGCAACCGGACACGCTCGTTGCTTTATTGAGAAACTGGCATGCCTATAAATTATGCTTAAAATAAAATACTTATTTCAGAAATTATCCTCCGCGCATATGAAGAAAAGGCAAAGCCCTGTCGCATTTGACCTTTATGCAGACACGAAAAGAGCGATAACAATTAGTTGATTAGATAAAAGATAAACAGTTAACCCACTATACGCTGTGTTTATAAGGAAGTAGGTGTAACAGAAACCGCGGATTAAAAGGTCTTTGTGTTAAAACTTCATTTGTTAAAGGACTATTGTAGGCTGAGTTTTTAAAGTGGCCGTGGATGGTCAAATCCGAAATATGAGGAATACCGAAAAACACTCAAAGAAGTCACGAGGCCGATTTTTATGCAAACTCAATCTGCATGATTTCTGATAAATTAATCTTATTCATAGCCTGGAATCGATCCTGTTGATTTTCAAACAAATATCACACGCTGTATTGTAACACCATCCGATAGTCGCAAATAAGGTTAAATTCATCGAAAGTAATATCATCATCAAAAAAAAGACAATGTACCAATTACTTTCCAAAAACTTCGTACGAACAAACATACATCAAGTAAGTTGGCTCGCAGAGTGATTACACGGAATAAATAAAAACATACGATGCTTCCACTCTTTGGAATAATATATTAGTGCAGGCATATCAATGTGCTCCTCTTGGCAACATGGACAATGATTTTAGCCAAAAACTTTTGGCGTTGCTTTATCCGCGTCTGTGTTCCAGATATAGCTGTGAATAAAATAGTTATGGGCAATATAATATGATGTATTTTACTTTCAAAAATATATTTATAAGGTCATAATAATTATTATATATCTACAACAAGCAAGTAGGTACCTGGATCCAAAGGCCAATGAAGAGGGCTATGCTCGGCGTTTCCTTGCGTGATCGAATTATAAATGTAGAGCAAGAGAGCCAGGGTTCCCGACTTAGCCAGAAGAATTGTCAAACTTAAGTGGCAGTGGGCAAGGCACTTTGCTCGCAGAACGGATGGTCAAGAAGGCCGAAAAACTCTGGAGTGGCGACCGCAAACCAGAAGACGCTGCGTTGGCAGGCCTCCCACTAGGTGGACAGATGACCTTGTGAGGGTGGCGGGCGTCCGCTGGATGCGAGACGCACGGGATCCAGAGTCCAGCAACGGACGTCTTTCTGCTGATATGATGAGGTAGGTACGGCTAAAAAGAGGAAGGGGAAGAACTCATGGGGCATCAAAAAATTCGTTCGCATAGCTATCAATGGTAAATCAATCTGCCTAGCTTTTTCTATGTTGGCTTTCAATCTAACCATATTCAGCTGAGTACCACTATTTTACTTATAGCAACTGCCTGTCTGAACTCTAGAACCCAACGCCGTCAATGAGAAGATAGATCAAACACTCATAGCTTCACCACGTTGGATGGCATGCTAATTGACTATACTTGATTAAATCGAAAATGATTTACCTAAATGCCAAAAACCTCACCAACGATTGGTAGAAACGTGAAAATAGTGCGACAAACCGATAAAATAAACACTTGTCACAGATATATTTATATAAAGAAATACTAGCAATACAGTGCGGTTCGATCCGCCGTTGCAATTGGTCACGTCTACACTGAACGCGAAAATTATATCATTTGTGCCGAGTGCGGCAAGTGCCACTACCACCATGCGTTCAGAAGAAATTGTGGCGAACGAGGCCCTGGCATTCCTGCAGTACCAGCTGGATGTTATGAGGACGGGGTCAGGGTGACACAGATCTGCACGTCGAACTTCAGTGAAGAGGAGATACGCAGTGTAAAAACCCTGCTGTATAACTAGCTACATATGGCCAACCGAATACCGTCCCGTAGGAGAAATAAAAAGGAAGAGAGGAGTCTCCAGGACATTATTAAAGTATTATTTAAGACCGTACCGGACGACGGCGTGCCGTATTACGTGGCGAAAGATTTGAGCAACCTGTCCCTTCGAGTCAGCAAAATTTTACTCGTTACCGGCCGCCGTCACCGCAAGCGATGCCTTGGATAGCCTCTTTCAGTTCCTGGAGGGTTTCCACAGTATGAGTCCTAGCCCTGAACCTTCTTTTAAGCTCATGCCATAATTGTTCTATGGGATTAAGTCGATGAGATTTGGTTGGACATTATCCGGCATGAGCATGAATCCTTCGCCTACAAAACCAGTGTAGGCATAACATGTTGTTCCAGCATCTAATTAATGTAACGATGGGCAGTCAAAGTTCCAAGACGAGGCCCAGTTACGAACTCAAGATTGATTTTTCCTTCCAAAGAGATACCGCCCCAAACAGTCCAAGAACCTCTTCCAAATTCTACTCTTTCCTCAATGCAAGCTTGCGAAAATCTCTCCCCCTCTCTACGGTACACTGCTTCCATTGTGACAGTTGTCATAGTTGACAATTGTCACGGCTTCTCAATTGAATACCGACATAAAAATTAATTGACTAAATGTTGTTAGGCTAACACTATTGTCTTGATTGATATTGTCTATATGTATTAAACTGTGTGTACATTATAATAGAACATTATGGTACAAGTGTGTAACGTTGGTGATTACCGCTGAGGCGCCATTGAGACCCGAGCCGTCAGGTGAGGGTCTTAAGAGAGCCGAGGACGGTAATCATCAATACACACGTGTATCATACGACGTTTTTCAACACACTTGTGAAGAAAATAATACTAAAAAATCATTTCCAACAGTGAAAACGGGTTGTGAAATTTTTTTCGCAATGGCGGGCAAAATTAATCAGTTTTCCTATGCGCGCGCATCTAACAATGGCGACCGCCCATAGACTAAAAAGAATGATTTTTTTTTTTGGCTTTTCGCGGATAGTGTTTTAGCCACGTACAAAATGGGGAATTTCAAGTTTTCTTTATAAAACAAAAATTATATTTGAGTGAAAGTTTTATTTACTAAACACGTACAAGTTGAAATGATCTATTTAATTACGAAGTTCCATGAAATGTGTTGCATTTGTACTATTGAGCACGATCTTTTTTGTATCAAAACTTTTTTAAGAACAAAGCAACTCAACCAATATTATTAAAAAAAAACTCTTTATCTCACTTGTGAATAATAGTAATGAAAAAGTCACAGTTTGATAACAGGTGTCATTATGTGCCTAATTGCGGTGAAATTAGAGCCACTTTATGAGCAAGTGTGTTGAAAAATATATAAATATATGAACTCGCCTGAACTTAGATTTTTGTTTTAAAAAAAATTGGGGACATGGAAGTCTTACAAGATCACACAATGAGGAGAGGAAATATCTAGATCAACTATGTTTCTTAAAGAAAATTTAAGGCTTTGAAATATTTTTGCCAATGACTACATTATTGTTTTCTTTTTTCTTAAAACATCTTTTCTTAAGTTATTCATCAAGTTGGTATCAATAGCTTGTATTAGAAGAAACTTACGATTTATAGGTAAGTCTTTGAAAGTAGGTAGTCAAACACATAGCCAGAAGTCAAATTATCGAAATTATCGTTTATTTTTGCATCGATTAGCGCTTGACCACAAAATGTTTGCGGCCATCCTTAACATTCCAAGATTAGTAAATATTTTCATGCATGAGCTATTATTCTGCATACTTATTAAATTATGTTGAGTTCAATCTAGATGGGAGTAAGCAGACGTGTTAGCGTTCATAATTATGTTTTATCAAACTTTGAATAAGTCAGCCCTTTCTTTTGGGCAATTAAGTATTCCATTTTCGAAGGTACTCCTTGTACATGTGCAGGACAAGCCAACATAACTACTTATCACTTTAATTTGATGCAAACTAATCTTTTGTCTTCTTGGGGGTGGAATAGCTAACACTGATTGCTGTATCATCAATTTCTTGTCCTTATCACAATACACCTATTTGGGGTCGGTGCATTATTTATATTGTCCTTCTTCCAAACTTCTCTATTAGACATCATCTCAAAGAAAACCATCGTTTCTTTGGCCTTCTCCTACTATTATGTATTTATCTCACATATATTACACCACCACCACTACTGATTGCTTTAATAGCGCGTTACATTATTTAAGCAAAATTTTCTGTGAAAGCAAATATCAACAATAATTAACAGGTCTCAAATTCTAAGGATTTCAGGCAATCCACGACTGTTTCTGGTAAATCAATAGAAAATATGTAAAATAATAATAAGTAACTTGGTTGTTCCTGCGAAATCCCATTATTTTAATTATTTAAGGGAGGCCCTATATAGAAATGATTTTAAAGAAAATCAGACATTTCTAAAATAATATTTTATTAATGGCGTGCATAAATACTTTGCAATGCTCTGGTCTACGGTTGGAAACCTTAATCAGTACAATTCAATGTTTGTTGCTATTGTGATGTGTCTGTGTCAAATAAATGTATTTATATTCTGGTATTTTCTATAGTATCAATCTGCCGAGGCTTATCACAACCATGTTGCGGTTGGCGTCCAATCGAACCGCATGCAGCTGAAAACTAGTGTTGACGTGAGATTGAGAAGCACTTTTCGGAAACACTAATAAAGTAGGTACAGTCAAGGGTCAAAAGTGCAGTATTACTCTCCCAAAACTCAAATGGCTATTTTTTTTTTTAGTATAAGTTACATTATCCACAACTAATTTAATATGTTGTTTAAAAATTAAAGTATGGCAACTTTTGACGGTCAGTAGGTATAATTACCTACTGACCGTCAAAAGTTGAAATCAATCTGCCTTAAAAAATTGTCGCTGCTGTATTGGTAGAGTGTCACTGCACTTTTGACCCTTAACTGTACTTACTTATTTGTGCTCATTTATCTAGATTGTGTTCTTATTTTTTTTTATTTTAACTTGGTCTCAACGTATTCTCAGTTTAATATTTTTTTTGGTAATTTACATCGAGCAAAAGGTAAGGCACTTAAATCATTTCCTTATCAAACAAAACAAAAAGCTTTTTAGCAAGTATCCAAAACATACAAAAAACTCAAAACATCTAAAGGAGTATTTTGGCATATAAATATCCGGTCAGAGGAAGCGACCGACAATTTTCGCATCCGTCCTTCGTCGAAATTACCAACGTATGTTCGTACATATTTCTTTTTTAATAAATTCAACGTTGAAAGGTATAAAATCAAATTTTAATGTATAAGTAAAATATGATTGCGAAACTTGAGTGCCAATATGAAATATGAGGTTAATAAATTGGATTGTTCTGGTAGGCCTGTATTGTTTTATTAAGTTTGTTACTATAGGATGAGGCCTCGAGTTTATGATAAACTAGCTGCTATCGAGTTCATAGTCAGTCAAATAAATAAAAACAGTGAAGTAATTTTCGTCATCGGAACAGTACTGCCAGAGTCTCTGGACCTTATGTATAGAAACAAACGAAACAGACAAGCAATTTAATCGCCATATAAAAAGCTGTACTCTGTTTTAAAAACCTCCTCTCGACTCAATCGCCATGAAAACGGAACAATCCTTGATTAATATCAATAAATAATAAGATAATGGCAACTGACAACTTATGATTCCAGGAGGAGTCAAGGTAAAGGATAAGACTTCGAATAGAGGGGAAATACCAGTACCAGAATTGAAATGACGACTCACGGGAAAGAGAAACCTAGGTCAATTGCAAACTTCTCAAACATGATACAGATTAAACAGGGGCCACTATATCTGAGGCTCGATCAAATCTGATTAGTAGAGACCGGATATATTATGCATTTGCATATGAAATTGCATATTTACTCCATTCTCAGCGGCATTTGCATATTACATCTAATATCTAGTGATGCATAATTTCGTTATATTTTTCGGTTACCCTATTGATATGTGTAATAGTAAACTGTTTAACCAAAATTTCATCCATATAACTAACAATTTTCACTTCTGAAAATACTTTGATTAATTAAAGACTAATTTAGAACACTTTCCTGATTGTTTAATTTTACAAAAATGTTAAATAATTTTTAATTTTAGTGCAATATATTTAATGATTGACTAATTCACTAATTATATGATAAATTAGAAATTAAAAAAAAAAAAAACAAATTTTTCGTTTTCTGAAACTTTAATAATGAACATTTTACAAATTTTCATGCATATTTTACGCATTTTTCATGCATATTTGCAAATGCATATTTCAAGCTTTTTATGTTGCATATAATCCGGTCCATTCTGATTAGCCTTTCGGGGTCGGCTTCCAGTTGAACCAAATGCAACGTCCAGTATTTTACATGGAGCTGTCAAGCATCTGAATTACACAACCAAATAACTGGGTAACACGATACCCCTTGGCAAGACTGGTGCCAAATCTTAAGCTTCTGACTACCCGTAACGACTGTCAAAGATGTTCAAATGACAGGCACGGCCAACGGCGTAACGTGCTTTTCGAGGCACAAAGTACTCTCGGTATGTAATGTATCCACACCCAAACACAAACCAACCTCGGTAAGCATTGCTTAATCTTGGAAATCAACCCATGCATATGTGTTATTTAGCCACGAGCTCCGAGGCTTACAGTAATTCTTATGCCAACATCAGATGTATTATATACATAGGTACACAGACTTTTAATTATTGATCCCCAGGCATCGTCCATCTGGCATTTTATTCCAAAACTTCTAACGTTTTTATGTTCTAAACTTGATAATACAACAGATTTTTTTGGGAATAATTATTGTTATGAACAAAAAAGCAATATAAAGTAACGTAATTTTTCTTTAATAACTTGTGAAGTAATAAGTTTAAGTTATTTTATAGGTCACAGCGGTGGTGTATACTTATAAGTTTGTTAAGCTAATTGCTATGAAGAAGGTCTATCATTATTTAAGTAAGCCAGTGAGCAAACCTATAACTATGTCCGGGTAGGATGTGTCTAATAAATGGTTAATTGGAAAGTAAGGCTGCAATTAAAAACCCTTTATGAGTAAGCAGAATTTTACCAATAGCTTGGTTGGCGTGGCTTTACTTCTTATGCAAACATTGGGCTCAAGACAAAGTGATATTCTGTAAGGAGCCATCGAGTTTTGTTGCCTCGGAGGTTTTCTGGTAATCGCCTCTAATTCATGGCCTTCAAGAGTTACAGTGGTTGAGAATAGTGTGACGAACGTATTTTATGGCGCAGATACCCCTCAATAACTGGTTTTAAAATAATAATCACGTCTAAACGGCAAGTCGTAATTTTTAGGCAAAAATATATGTCACATTAGATCATTTTCTTAATAAATTGATTTAAGAAGATTTTGAGTTTTATTCGTATAACATAGTCTAATTATTTCGTAAATTTATGACTAACAGGGAAAAAAATACGACGATCGCACCAAAACTGCCGGGCATATTTTAATAACATTTTCACCATCTCAAGGACAATTTAATTATTTACATTTTGATCTGAGGCTTTTTTTTAAAGTCATAGAATAATAAGGAAAGTTTACAAAATTTTGGGTCACACGGGTGTGAAACGAGTGCGGGTTTTGTTCCCTCAAGGTCGTTGGCGAGTATCGTCGTCTTAACAAACAAAAATGCTCACCTCTCTAGAATCACATCGGCCCCCACAAGCAGGAACCTTCACAGTATCCCAGCATTTGCGGCCGAGATCATCCTGCTGCTCAGCCCTGGCCAGGTGGACCCGCAGTTTACACGGCAAGACGCCATGCGATGATGTCACCATATACAGCAGCAGAGTTGGAAGAATAGTTATTAACGTCATGGCCTTCTGTAAAATTATTGTGTTATTATTTTCCATGAGAATTGATTATGAATGTGGATCACTGAAAAGCTGAAGAAGACCAATAATGAATAGATTACGAGAAAGATTATGTTTATGACTAGAAGTAGGTGTCTAGCTGACAATGGAGGAGATGGTAAATTACGTGTATGAAACAAGACTAGATATGAAGCGTTATAGGTTAATTGATGAGGATGATTTAGTTAAACCCTAAGATTGACTGATATGGAATGTTTTGTGGCATTAATTCTGCTTAATATAATAAGATATAAATAAAGTAAATAGCTGTAATTTTATTCTTAGTATCATATTCTACTAATTATTTTTTGTACATGAATAATTAAGACAAAACTATTTATTTATTGAAACCTTGTGTACAGAGTTGTAAAATTACAGCTATTTACTTTATTTATATCTTAACCTAATAATCTAATTGGCATCTTAGAGACCTACGATTAGTGCTTATTCTGTTATTCATTAAATTAATCTCGCTTCGCAGACCACATAAATACTACACATAACTCCCAGACACTCATATTTTATCTAGAAACTAGAGTACCACCAGGCGAGCCCTGCGCAATATACTATTCAAAACGATACTAAATGCAAGATAGCATAATTCACATAAAATTGTAAAGAGCTTTCATAAATAATGCGAAGACTATTTCATCAAGTTAATTAAACAATTTCAAACAGAGTTGAGATAAGCAAGGGAACCTTCAGTTAAAAAGATTAGTTTATTTCACTTTAGAGTTAAGAGCACTCACAGACTAACAGTTTGTTAAACAAGCGACGTAGTTTTTGACTGGGTTATTTCAAACTGGTTCTCGTTTCGCTGGAACTCTTTTGTATACATGCAGTTTTTCCTCATCGTTTAACTTCAGGAGTTTTATTTCCGGCTGTTTAACTACAAACGGTCAAGTCAGCGAGTAAAAAGTATATAAAATAACAATATAAAATACATCAAGAGAGTTTTAGTATTGTACGCAAATTATGAAGTTTACAACGCGTAAAGCAGGGCGATATCCTCCGCCTATGATATAGAAGGTACTCGTATATATATTCTCTCTTTATACGACTTATTGGAATTTCTTTGTTATAAAGGAAAAGCTTTTATCGTTGGCCTTTTGTATTTTTATTTTGTTTATTACATTGAAATTATGAAGGAATCATTTGTATGGATACGCGATAAAACGAGGTTTGATTACGCCAATTTTCGCTGATGACGCCGCCCGACGTGCTCCTACGCCTTTTGTTTTAATTAAGAAGTTTTGCGTTTATTAATTTGGTGCAACTGAAAGTATGTAAGACAATGTTGGAAGTGCCCTTATCTCAATTATTTTTTATTCTAGTCATTTAAAGATGTCGAAGTAAGTAGGTATGGTGAACAACAAAAATCGACAACTTTTACGCCAAATAAAACTAAACGAACGCCAAATGATTAACAATCTGATTTTTAGCATAACATTTGATAGCAAATAATTAAAATACTATTTGAATTTTATTCCTCTTCCAATTTTCATTACCTAAATATTTTGAAATATTCAATTAGAAAACCAAAATGTTATTAGACTTTTGTAGCCACATAAAAAATCAAAATAATTGCCCCAGTAATTTGCCCAAATTATAGTAAGTTTTCACGTAAGCTGTCAAAATTAAATAGCTGCCGAGTACTTCCGCCACGTAAAATATTACAATCATAATAACAAGTTGCGTTTCAATTACCAAATCTTGACACCAAACAAGTAATTTTATAAACAGGCAGTTATTTTATAAATAGCCTTTTTTAAATCATGGCCATCACGAAACTATTAGCCAGGTTAAATATAGTTGGTTTGAAAATGGAAATCCGCCTTGATATGATCTGCTCACATTCGAGAAAGCTTTTACGCTTTATCCTTGACACGTTGGTTTTACTTACTGAATAGAAAGGGCAGAGATTTAGTAATAGTTTTATAACTAGGAAGCTATGAACAGATAAGTATAAATGTTTTAATGTATGTATGAGATAAGATCGATAATACTTCAGGAAACTAACCCGCAATTTTTCCTTAAGAATTTTAAGTTGAGCATTTGTCAAAATCTACTTTTCCTGAAAACCTGTCAGACTTTGGCTTTACTCACTTCAGAAACGGGGTCTATATCCTTAATTCGTATTTGAGCATTGGGATGTTAATTATGTGGAAATAATCACGTAAAGTTCGTTCTTTTTAACAGCGCGTTGTAACTGGCTGGTTTACAGTTTTGTACTGCAAGGAAACGTAATTATTATTTTTTTAAATACCGTAAAATGATGCAGTTATCGAGTATTGAGGGCTGTCGTTAACATTGAAACAGCGTAAAATTAACTAATTAAGCACCTATTATGAAGATGAAGGAAGGGTAGCTGTGAAATTACAAAAAAAAATATTACTACAAATCCACAGACCACGACGGCGCTTCGGGGGCCGCGGTAATTTCGTGCTCTGTGAAAAAATCGAACAATTTCACCATATTATCTGTTCTAATAATATATAATAAATGAGAAAATAACTCTGTCTGCGCGTCGATTATCTATGCACGCTTAAACCGCTGAATTGATTTAGATGAACTTTGGTATGGAGATAGTTTAAGACGCTGGGAAGGAAATACGATAGTTTTTATCCCGGCAATCATCTTTATGGGGGTGGAAGTTTGTATGGTGAACCAACAATTTCTCCATAAATTACAAATATAATTTACTAATGCTACGCAGACGAAGTCGCGGGCAATAGCTAGTTTTAAACAGATTAGATTAGATTAAGACGGGCTTTTGTCCGCAACTCCACGTCTAAGCGCGTATTTTGCATTAAATATTATTTGGAATAAAATTTTATTTTTTTATGTAGTGTTTGCTATTCTACCCTTTGGGGTAGGCTTCCTTCAATAATTCTTTTCTTGCTCCTAGTAGAACCAGCCATCCAAATCAACTTAACATCTCATTCAGAAACACACAATATCAAATAAACAAACAAAGCTTATAATACCTTAAAGCATTTCACACAATAATATCGCATAGGTGCAGCTCGGAACTTTCTAGTTTATATGCAGATTATTTGATGCAGATTAAAGCTCTTTTGAAGTTCAATATAAAGACTAGTCGTGTTTGTAAGGTCTGCCTTCGGCTATTGGACGACCTTAATTTGCATTAGAAAAATAAAGTTTCCATTTTACGACGAAAAAAGTCGGTAATTGTTAATGAGGCTTTCAAAACTGATCAATGATTTTAGTTTCCTTTATTAATGTCTACAAAATTATTATTTATTTCTGCGTTTTATGTCTATTGGATGGATAAAACAAACAAAATCTAAGCAAATCAGCAACAACAGATATTTTAATTTCACTTGATTTGATTTGACTTAAAAGCATTCTTCACTGTAGAATAGTTTGGATTAGAGAGAGGCAACGTCTTGTGAGTAATTTAAAAATAATTAAAAAAACAATGGGTACGCACTTAATTGAGATTAAACGCTTCTTTTATGTAAAAATATTTGAAAACTCTTTTTGCCATAAATAATCTTATTTTTTTAAATAATTTAACGACGGCAACGTTGACAAGTAAATTTTTTCATCGAATTAATATTTGAATCTGGCACGAAAGAGTTAAAATCGTCGCGGCTGCATTTTTAGCTATACCTCGGTGTCGACACTATGACAATCCTTATCCATATGTACTTCTGAATCCTATTAATGTGACCTGCCTAGTGTCACTTCAGTCTCGCACATTTGTCACTAACATATGCGACGCGCCTGGAGATTAAAATTGTGTTGGAGATTTAGTTGGTCAGTTTGATTCTTGTACTTACCAGATTCCTTTGCCCGGAGGGCGCATAGGTTCATTAAAAAAATATATATACGGCCAAGTACGAGTCTGAGTCGCGCACAGAGGGTTCCGTATAAACAGCTACATTCACCAAAATAAATAGGCATTGCTAAAGTTCAAAAACAATGAAAACAACGAACATTGCTCTAATTAAGGGACAAAATTAACGTTGCCGTTCGAAAACTTTTGACACATCAATATACATTTTTTTTACTTTTCCTAATACCCGATTCTTGTATCTATTTCATTGGACATTATATTGGTGGTAGAAATTTGTTGGCCTAGATAGGTGTACTCTTTAACATACTCAATTGGCCCGCCGTTTATAATGATAGGGTGTTCTGTCGCATTTGTCATGGCATTAGTTTTCAAGATGTTCATCATTAGGCCCACCTTCTGGCTTTCTCTTTCCAGGTCTATGAGCATGATTTGTAGGTGCTCTATTGTTGTATCGAATAATATGATGTCGTCTGCGAATCGTAAGTATGATAGTTGTTCCCCGTTTACGTTTAGGCCATATTGGTCCCATTTTAATTTTCGAAAGATTTCTTCCAATACCGCTATGAAGAGCATAGGTGATAGCGGGTCTCCCAGACGAACACCTCTATTTATTTGTATTTATTTCCCCTCTTTTTCTAGTTTTATTCTAGTTGTACTATTAGTGTAGATATTTTTTAAGATTCTAATGTACTTGTGTTCGACCCCTTGGTTCTTCAGACAATGCCAGATATTTTCATGCTCTATTGAGTCGAATGCCTTGTTGTAGTCGATGAAGCAGCAGTAGAATGGCACATTAATTTCTTTATTTTTCTCGAAGATTTGTCTCACAGTAAGTATATGGTCTAATGTTGAGTAGCCTGCCCTGAAGCCAGCCTGTTCTTTGGGTTAGTTTTCATCAAGAGTTTTAGTTATTCGCCATAGAATTACTTTCGCAAAGATTTTATAAATATTGGACATTAAGCTGTCCCTTTTGTGGAGTAAGATGATCGTTGATGTGGTCCATTGCGTTGGAATTATTTCGGTGTATAGTATATCGTTGAAAATGTATTTTAGTAATGATGCAATATCGTTTTTGCAGTCCGAAAGCAGTTCATTGGTGATCTCGTCGGGACCGGGAGCTTTATCTTTCTTCTGTGTTTCTATTGTCTTTTCTATTTCTACAACTAGTATAGGTGGTACATTATCGTTGTTGTTAGGTATCCAGTTTTTTTTGTCAGATAAAAACTAAAGGGCCTTTTTTATACCTGCAGTCCTGTTGATGTGTTTTTCAAAAGTCTCGAGTCTAAAATTTTCTCTATCTTTTCTCATTTGGCTTTTAATTTCTTTGCTTATTTGTGCTATTTGCCCCGGATAGTTTTTGTTTTATTTGCCATATTAATTAATTTGAGCCTTTTTTCTAGGAGAACGTGCGCATTTTCTGATATGTCACTTTTTTTCTGTGCTGTCCCTTTATTGTTGGTTTCCAATCTTGCTGTATTGTGTTGATTTCATGTATTGTGTTGTATTTCTGTTGAGTGTTTAAGTGCTTAAGTGATGGCTCCGTCACAGAGTTAAGATTTCCTTTGATGCTGGCTATTCTTGCTTTGTTGCATGTTATTGATGTTTTAACTTTGAACGGCCGGCTTAGCTTTAGACAGGATGATGTGTTCAGAGTCGCTCTAATCATTCTATGGTTATTGTTGAAATTTAGATTAGCGATGGTGCCACAATCATCAAATGATTTCGGTCTATTCGTTAGAAAGTGTCTGACTGTCCATCTGGCGATTCCCATGTCCATCTGGCGATTCCCATGTCCATCTTCTAGCAGCTTTTTTTTGAATAGGCTGTTAATTACTTTCAAGTTGTTTTCAAAAGCCATTTCCATCAGTTTTTGTCCGTTCCTTATTCTTTTCCCACTACTGTAAGGATCCAGTACAACATCTTCTCCATTTCGCGGCGTTCCAACTCGTGCATTAAAGTCGCCCATCACAATGTAGTTTTTGTGTGCGTGTTCTTTCAAGGCGGTGTTAAGGATTGAGTAAAATATGTCGATTTCTAAGGTGGTGGATTGCTCGGTTGGTGAGTATATTTGCACTATATACCCTATTTCTTTGCCTGGGGGAATTTCAATATTCAATATAGCGATTCTATCTGATATACCTATTATTTTTACAATAAAGTTCTTGAAATTTTTCTTGATTAAGAATCCTACTCCATGCCTTCCTGGAGTTTCACCTTTATGATACAATATGACTTGACAGTATTCCTCATATTCATATATTCTTTATTGTACACAAAATATACATTTAAAAATACAAAAGGAAAACTTATGTCCTCAATAGCTTTACCATTCCTTCTTACTTCGCTCAAGCCATGATGTCCCACTTAATATCTTCTATAGAGTGTAAAAGTTCTTGTAGGCTCTCTTCAGTCCTTAAAGAAAGTGTGTTGTATATTGCTATATATATGTGTTTGGTATTTTGTTGTTTCTTGTTCACAAAAGTTTTCATTTGCGGTAAGCATGTAGTATTTGGAGGGTAGTGGTCGCTTTTCTCCACGGTGACCAGCCGTCTTGGGGTGAATGTTTTAAATGTTTCTTTGTATAAGTTATTTTTTTAGTTGGGTTGGGTTTCCTGTTATCGGTGTCTATTGGACGTTTTTTGATGTTGAGGTTAGTGGTCCTGACGCAGTTCTACCCCGTGCCACGTAATCTAGCATACTTGCATTAATCTTCTTTGGGGCTGGAGTAGGTGGCTGATTTGGAGAGATGATGCAGTCTCTTTTCCTCTTGTCTCTTTTGTCTTCTTTTGGATCTTTAATCACTATTTTATCCTTGAAAAAATAACAAATTTTGCCCTTTGCCCGTTCCTCCTTTAGTTGGGGCAGCAGCTGTTTCCTCTTCCCCAAGGTTTCTTTGCTGAAGTCCTCCTTGATGTAAATTTCATAGATCAGTTTCTTTTTGTTCATGAGCACTTCATTTCTTCTCCAGTTTGTAGTAAAAGTTACTAGAATGCGGCGCGATTTGTTGTCTTTATTTTCTCCTAGCCGATATGCGTTATTAATTTCATTTGAGATAATGTGAATATTCATGTCTTTGCCAAGTAGTTTTATAATAGCTTCGATTGGGGACTCGCCGCGTTTACTTTTACACCGAAGAAAATGACGTTATTCTTCCTTTTGTTATCTTCCATTGATTTTAGGGGTCTTTAAGTCAAGAGGAAATAGGCTACTTCTAGGCAACAGTGCTTCACCGTAGACCACATCATCGTTCACCATCAGGTGAGATAGTGGTCATACGCGAACATATCGTTTAATAAAAAATCTTGAAATGCCACCGCCTACCGATCAATTTTCTACCTAAAAACTAATTCGTAGAAAAAAACTTCACTCACGTTTTGGCATACCTATCAATAAAATCATAAAGCTAGCTTGTACATAGAGGTCAGGACTTAAAGGTAGAATATGAATGAAATTTAGCTCAGCGGCAAACTTTGATGCACACTGGGCTAGTTAGTGCGTTTGAGTTAAAAGCACTATTCAATAGACTGCTGAAATAGGCAAGTGGTAGTAGAAAGGTGGATGACCTTTAGATATATAAGTAGTTTGGAGAAAATTTGAATACTGTAGGTTATAGACGGTAAGGACATTAGGGTATATCCATGTATTTTTTTGACTCGATATCAAAAAAACCTAATCGCAAAACGTCCTATGAGCAGATCGTCCTTTTCTCAAAATGACCTATTAGCAAAATGTCCTATTAGCAGAATGCCTACTGTCAATGTAAAGTCATGCTTCTACTTCTTTTCGTGTCGATAAACTCAAATTGTGACTCAACTATACTCAAATTTTGTCTGACCAGTTTATAGCCACCTGGACCGCTCTGTCAAATGACAGTCATGCTAAAAAAATACTGTAGATTTTTTGCTCATTGTACAATTTATTTTAGAAGTGAAATTGAAACAAAACGAGAATTAAAGCAATATTTCATTTTATGGCGAATCAACCGTCTGATGATGGTATTAAAAAGACTGTAGGTCTAATGAAGGGTTCGATGGAACAGAAAACTGTAATGCGGGCTCACAGTCGAGGGTGGAGGCGTCACCCAGATGGCCCGTTACAGATGGGCGATTTCGCGAAAATGGCCGCGACGGTTGACTGGATATTATCTACCATGTAATCCTTATCTTCATTAAATAACATATGAGGGTATATATTTCTTATACCATATGAGGGTATATATTCAATTCTTCGGTTTTGAGAGCTGCCTTTTGAGTCATCATCTTTCTAGCGATTGCCCAACTATGTTTGTTGGGATTAGCTTCCAGTGTAACCGGCAGGCTTATTACGTATTTTACAAGAGCAAAACGATTTTTGCGCAATAATTGCTCTTCAATACAGAAGTTTAAGAGTACATGGCGGTTTTTATTAAAATAAGTAGTGTATTTGACAAACAGAGGGCAATAAGCAAACGATTGTGTGGGACCATTCTTGATGATACCATACCAAATACTGTAAGTAATTCCGACTTTTATGACATAAAGCGATGATTGTTGACTGCTGTTTCTTACGTAATACGCTTGCGGTTGCAACAGTATACCAGAGTAGAGCGCTTGCCTACAATAACCGCCATCATCTAATTACTGGATTACACGATACCTGCTGCCTATTAAATGGCGCTTTTTGTTGATGTTTGGACAACATATTTCAATGTATATTCATTAGTGGGTAGGGGGTGTGTGTGGTGTAATCCCATGTATAGAACTGCACCCATGAAGCAGATAATTATTGTGGTCATAATAGTTTTGATGTTCAAATGTGTCCTAATTTCTTGAAAATTCACACTATTTCCAGCACTTGCTGCGTTTTGAGCTAGAAAAATTTCTTCTTTGGTCTGGTATGATTGACACATTTTGCTTTGCTGAATAATTTCGCACCAATTAACAATGAAGCTAGTCGTAACGCGACACGACACCTACGCGCGGCTTGCCCGAAGCCATGGAGGGTAAGGTGTAATTGAGTACACGAATTGATGTATAATACTGGTCGTTATTAGCAAACCATTCAATATATAGACTTAGGCTACTTACACATACAAACATAGACAGTTATGTAACACCTACACTACAAGTGAATAGGGAGTTTAAACTTTTGTAAAAGCATCCACAATACAGAAAAAAATACTAGTGAGGAGCAACTTTTTTTTTTAGATAAATAAAATAAATAAACAAATTTGTGAGTTCCCAGAATCAAGCATAACTCTATGACCAATAATTTATACATATTCAAATAGACGTCTCCTTTAGTACACGGGGCTCCTAACATAACAGATATAATGTGTGTGCACAAAACACCTCTGCTGACCTTTTCAAACCAACAATATTAACCACCGTCACAAAACCCTGTAAACCAGAGATTTCTGCCGATTTTGTGATATTGAAGGCATACCATAAACCCTAAATAATGTTCAGTGAATCCCCAGCTTCGTTGAAACGGTATTTAACCCTTCCTGGTTTGTTTACACAGGACTTAACCCCTAAACAACGTGGAATAGACTATGATGCAGGGATCTGCAGTTCGGGGAACCTTTTACAAGATCTTTATTTGGAGTTAAGTAATTTTGAGTTAAACTTGAGTCCCTTATTTGGACGAACATTTTTATTTATTTGTTTATTTAACAAACGAATGTACACACTTACAATGGTGATGCTTATTCCTACAGAATTCTCTTCCTTTTATGTCGGAATCATGATCATATTGCGTTTACTTATTTGGTCAATTCACACTATAATATGCAAGACAATTTGAGAATGTATTTTAACTTTTAAAACCCACCCGATGGTGTTACCATCCCACGCTTATATATTTTGTAGCCATTTCCTCCATTCGGCTCAACCTCGAACATTTATAGCTTGGTATTTATTGAGTTGTTTAGTTTTAGTTTTTTATGTCATTATGGTTGGTTGGTAAAGGTTGTCTGTAAGAGATTGCCTAGTGCGATAAGACCGCCCATTGTACACTTGTATATTTGAACAATTGTCCTGTATGTTTTTTGTGGTGTACAATAAAGTATAAATAAATAAATAAATATAAATAAATATGGCGACTGAGTAGAGTGGAGCACATTCATTTCAAATGGAATTGTGTGTAAGCGTTCGTACTTTTTCGATGACAGGTTAAAAGAATGATAAATTTATTTCGTTGTATTCTATGAAATATTCAGACTTCGTTTCTGTACCTGACACTGGTTCGCTGTTGTACCTATTAACATATTAAGGTTCTATCCACTTAAGACTTTATAATTGAAATATGTATTTATGTGTTTGTATCATCGTCTCAACCCTAACATTTAGTATTTGTTTGGTTTTTGCATTCTGCACAATCCATTAGCAAAATATTTTTTTCACATAGATTAAATAAGAATCGCTCTACAACAAGACTGTTAATTAAAATTATAAGATATCCGGCATTAAAAAAGAAAAAAGAAATTAAGGAAAATTTAAGAAATTGAGGTCAAGTTATATCAGGTGTCTACATGATAGACTATTTAATGAAAATTCCTTGACTTTTCTTTTGGTAATGATCAATTATTAAATCATTGAAAAATCCTTCACGGTTCACTTATATTGCATCTAGCCTATTATTTTACTATTGACAGATGCACCCATAGACAATAAAATGCAATACTTCATCGACGCACAGTAGTGAAGCGAGATGCTTTTTCGCTCCGTTATTCCGATTATTTAATATTCACAGTGGTTTAGAATTTATGTAACAGTAATTATCGCATTGTACATTGAAACTTAGACAAGCAATTAAGTTCCCATCCAATGAAGGTTAAATTTTGAAAAAGTAAGATTGAATATATAAATATAGAAAAAACAGCAAATTAAATACTTGCAATTTTATTATGATGAATCGTTGGATTCTTCTCCATATAAACTGGAAACTTCACTTGAATAAAATCATGTGTTATCGTATGTTAAATCGATTAAAATTTCTTCATTAATAAAGTCGATTGATAAGAAATCGAATCGGTGCCGCATTAGGTCATCACTAAATCATAATTTTTTGAGCTGTCAAAAGTAAAATAACAGGCTGGACGGAGTGTAGTTGAAGTATTCTTATAGCTTTGATACTAGAAGGTAATCCGTAGAAATTATTTATAAAGAAAACAGAGCCTGTTAAATACAGGTCTGCGGATACCAAGCCAGGAGCTTAAGCTGGGGCCCATTAGCAGCGCTGCGACTGCTGGATCCAATCAGAACAAGTACCCATGAAACTGCGGTTCGCAGCAGTGGTACGCTAGGGTTCGGTCTGTGATCTAAAGGGAGATATACTGGTACCTGTCTGACAGGTGGGAAGTGGGACTATAAAACCCATTAAAACTAAGACTCACCTTGATTCATGTGGTGGGCTCCTGGGGGTCGATCAATAACGTGCCGTGTCGGGAGATTAGGGATAGGAGAATATATATAATATTAGGACGATGAGGGATAAACTGACGGCTGTCTGGACCAAAGGAAGCACGTTCCCGTCAAAAGCACTTTGCTGCGCGTGAAATACACAAAAATCCGACTGCACGGGCGCCGCACAATACCGATCGCGAAAGGCGGGCGCAATTACAAATCACGGTGAGCTAATTCTATCTCGATTAGCATAGAATTCCAAGAAAGCCCGATTTCTCCGTGTGCTCGTTACAAATTTTCTTTTTCGACTCTTGTCAAGTGTCAGCTGTCAATCAAAAGATGTCAAAATCGCTGACAGCTAACTGACATGGTGTTGCAATAAAGAATCAACAAGGGAACGAAACGTTTGTTTCGAACAGGGCTCTCTCAGGTCAAAATGTTAAAATGTTTCTTGTTGTATTGATCATGTTTCATTTCGATGATACATTAATGTCATTTTTACAATCACCATCACGACGCTTTCGTTTAAAAATAATGAAAGAAAGAAAGAAAAATATTTATGCCACTTGTTAGATTAGAGCCTTAGAGCCTCTGGTCGTTGTTGTTTCCGCCCCAATCCCGCCATATTAATCAAAGTAACAAATAATGTTGAACATTCAGAAAACAAAACCCCTTGATAGACTTTATAACCATAATCAACTTTTATTGACGTTTCAAATTTTTCGTTCCATAACTTTTCTAAAAACATAAAATCAGTTATACTTTTAACTTCCCAAAGAAAACCTCCGACTAACCGCGTTCCATATTATAATAATTCCGCCGTAGCGTGAGCTTAAGTATTCCCCTAAAACGTATCTCCAACCAAAATGCATGCAGGAGATAAAAATATACAAAAGGTGACCATTATAGAAAGAGCTGTCTTCGATTTTTTGTCACCTACATTGTAGTAGAGCAGCTACTGGTCAGAGTAAAATTAGAGATCTTTTTACTTTGGTTAGGGTTACGTCGTGGCATTCTTGCATCGGGAGGCAGTTGACTAGATGGCGCCAGTCGTGACTCATCGTACAATCCAGCTGCTTTATAGCTTTTCCGCTGAATCACCGTAATTCATCATTGATTTAATTTTATGTGAGACGAAGATTATAAGCGTGAATATTCGCTTCGTTATGTTGGAGAAGTTAGTCTTGTAAGGCTTTTGTTTGAGTAATGACCACTTTTCTGTAACCATTAATTTCCATATTGATTTTAGAAGTTGAGAAATTTCATTAAAGCTGTAAGAAGCTGTTGTTCGGTATCGTAAAATTGTATTGGTAGGCACCTGGAGAATACCTTCAAAATCTTAATGCAACAATTAAACATAATGACGAAACAAAGACAGTGAAAATAATACTTAGCAACTTATCTCTCCCATTAAAAGCCAGTATTATGGAAACTCAATATGAACAGGTACCACCGTAATGGCTTTCCAAGAACGCTCAATATTGTGGAGGAAGGTTATGATATTGTCACGTATTAAAGACGTAATATAACATTATGAAAATTTACAATTTAAATGAAGTTTTCATTGGAGATTATCACAGGAGGTACAAAATTATAAAATGTTTGTGTCTGTCGTCAGTAGAGGCAATATTAAGGCGATTTCTGACTTATATTAACAAGTAGCTGTTACCCGCGACTTCGTTTGCATAGCACATAGTTAGTACATCGAAAAGCCTATTTTTTATATCGCGAAATAATATTGTAGGTATGTCGCCTTCTTTACTAGAGAATTTAATAGTCCAACATACAAACTTCCATCCCTCTGTTCACTCCATCAACAATGATTTGCTGGATATATATCCTATATCCTTTCCAGGTTCTCAAACTATTTTCGTACCTATTTAATCTTAATCGGTTCAGCGGCTTAAGCATGAAAAGGTAACAGACAGATAGACAGACTGACAGAGTTAATTTATAATATTAAAGTAATAAGTCCAGGTTGTTTTAAGGTAACTTCACCGATGTAAGCAATATACAAGATAAACTCAGTAAGACTCTGCGTACTACATAATTATATACAACTACAACTGACAAAGAATTTCCAACTCTATCATAAAACCCTTGCACTATAAACGTCCGTAAACTTACAGCGCATAAAGCGCTTGCACGCTAACCAGTATTTTGACATCCAACACTATAACATTTTAGTATAATGTCCAAAGTTGTGTCCCCTAAACATGGCCACCCCTCGCCGCACTGCGGGAACCATCGAATGTAACACTTATAAATTGCTTTAATTTAATACATTGCGCTAGTGACGGGTGGGTCCGTATTCGGAAACATTTTTCTGGGCAGACCAAGTTTGGCACAATCATAAATAAGATTTCTGGGAGATGTTACGATTTCTTTTTAAGTTAAACTACTAAATGGGTTTTCTCTTATTGCTGTTGGATTTTATTTTGAGTGGTATTTTAACGTATTGGCAAAACCAAAATGTCATACAGTAATTAAATATTTATGTGCTTTCATAAAAAAATACACAAGGTTGACCGGAATTCCGCCATGTTTGATTCGCCTTTTGCTCTAATAATCGTGAAATTTATTATGTCAGGATTACGATTAAGAATATGATCAAAATTAAATAAGAGTGAGATGCGTTACCAAAATATCACTTGGTAAGAAAACTTCATATAAATTCGACGCGATGGACATTCAAATCATACGTATTAGTTTTTTTTCTGCAATAAGTCAATGCTCAGTACCCATTTTTCATGTAATTTTCGGATCTTCTCATCACATAGGTACCTACACTCATACTAGATCAGTACAACTGATAGTACTATTAATTAAAAACAGGTGACCTATATTATCACCCTTTTTTATTACCAAAAAATCCATTATAGCAGTTAAGTCATAACACTTAGGTACGTACTTAATAGTACATTGTCATAATCCTCATCTTCGCAGAACATAAAATGCTTTAGTCTATAAAATTTCAACTTTCTTCGTAATGTTGACGAACTGCGGTCATAAAAGTTGAAGAAGATGCTAAACAATATTATAATTTCGGTTCGTGCATTTCCTAAAGCCTCTTTTAATGATGTCATACAGTAATTAAATTTTTATGTGCTTTCATAAAAAAATACACAAGGTTGACTGGAATTCCGCCATATTTGATCCCCCTTTTGCTCTAATAACTGTGAAATTTATTATGTCAGGATTACGATTAAAAAAATGATCAAAATTAAATAAGAGTGAGATGCGTTACCAAAATATCACTTGGTAATTTCCATAAAATTTTAAAATTCGGACAATGTTCTCGAGTTCCTTGTGTATCTTCTAATAATTTAAACGCCTCAAAAAAGCTACAAAAGAAATGTTCATTCTAGTTAAAAATTATGGCAATATTTACTCACAATCATCTTTTGTTGCATATAGAAAACAGTTCAGAACAACTGATTACGAGATTTGCAAAATCTTAACTAATATAATGAAGAAGTAAAATTGTATGTTTGTTTGTAATGGCAAATCTCTGGAAATGCCTACCCGATTTTAAAAAATCTATCTCTGACAGAAAGCAAAATAATAAGCAGATCAATATTGTTGAGTGTCATAAGCTATCCTAAATAAAATAAGTAAAATTTAAAAAAAATCTCCGACATATTTTTATTTCATGCATTTTAAACTACACAATTAATCTAGTAACAGACTCGCTTTGATCGACAATCTATCGTACACGAATTATGAGACGATTATCTCCATTCAAACAGTAAAACACTCTTAACTCGTACAACACTCCTAATAAACTGTCTAAAAGCGTAGACGGGACAATATCTGAAACTTTATCAATTTTAGAAATGACAGACACAATAAATGCACTCACAAATAAGCTCGATAGCACCGAGAATGAGCTAGAAAATACGATATTAGAAAATAACAATCTTCGTCAACAATTAAGTAAGCTAACTACGGAAATAAAAATGTTAAATACACTTTGCAATTCTCCCACTTTCGAAAACAATTCAGATATCAATAGCGGAAGAAAACAGTCCCTACTACAACAGACTTTCTCTACACCTTCCACTCCTCTTACTAGAAAATTGTGCTGCTACAACAGAAAATTATAGGCCTACAACAAGAATTGGAAAACGCACAAGAACAGCTTACAACTTTCAAGAATCAAATAGACGCGCTCAAACATCATAATGATTACAACCACTAAAAAACCCGGGTGTCGAAAATCTGCCCACAAATATCTGCTTGTACTCGAGAACAACAAACTGAATTGCCAAATCGGCATTTGCAACAAAATTAATTACCTTATAGACTATAATGACTACAGCGAGAACTATCTAAACCCAAGGGAACTTGTTAAGAGGATAGCGAGTAACAAATCAAGCCTTAAATTAAAAGCCCATAAAAATGAACCCAAGAAAGGAACAATTCCCTTCTATTTTCAACGCAAGATTTCAACACCACAAACACTAAACTTTATACATCCCGTAGAAAATACTCAAAGAGGAACTATCCCGTACTATTTTCCGAAGATAAAACGAAATAGCACGTTTTTTCGTGCCCAAAATATCACCTCCAGTAACCCATAACCTTAAAGTACTCCACCAAAATATTGCCAGTATCATATCAAAAAAATAAATTCTAAACACTACAAGAACTACAAGAAGAACATAACGACCCAGACATAATATGCCTTGCCGAAACATTTATCAAAAGAGACTGCGAAAGGTACATTAAAATTCACGGTTATGAGATGGCTTCCAACTACTGTAGAGAAAAACAAAGAGGTGGTACCTGTATTTTTGCTAAAAAAAACCTATTGTTCAAAGACTTGCCATTTATAAAAAGCTTCGCCACGCAAAACACTTGCGAGGTATGCGGAATTGAACTTACACATCAAAAATTAATTATAATTTGTGTCTAGAGAACACCTCAATCAGACTCGATCCAATTCTTAATCAAATTAAATAGCCTAATGCATAATTTACTTCAACAATATAAATCTAGAGTGAAAGTAGTTTTAGCGGGTGATTTGAATATTTACACCCTTAAAAAGGCAATATTATTGCTCAACTGCAGGAACTAGCTTACAATTATAATCTCAAATTTCACATTGATGTACCAACACGTAAGTCATCATGTATAGACCACATTCTGAGTAACATTCACGACGCTACTGCTGCAGTTCTGCCTCTTCACTTGTCTGACCACGATACTGCACAAATGTTAATTATTCCTTTAAAACATAAAACCCAAAATCAAGCAATATATTATACATACAAAAGAGATTATAGTTCAGATAATATCCACAAGTTTAAAAAATGCTTAAGTAATTTTTCTTAGTCTGAAATATACACGGCTAACAACGCAAACTCAGCATTCAATAATTTTCATGAAACGTTTTGCCTACTTTACAATCTTTGTTTCCCTAAATTAAAAATAAAAGTAAATTTAAATAACAAAAAGAAACAAAGTTGGATAAGCAAGAGCTTAAAAAAAAGTTGTAAAACGAAACGGTCACTGCGTCATCAATTTTATAAAAACAAAACTGCGATTAATAAGACTAAATACCTTAATTACGCTAATCTCCTTAAAAATGCATCTTTAATTCCAAGAAAAACGCAAATATCAAATACATAGCTAAAAACGATAACAAATGCAAAGCTACGTGGAATGTTATAAAAGACGAGCTAAATAATACAAACTCCAGACAATATAGACAGTATCAAATATAACAACACACAAATTACCAATCCAGTAGAAATAGCGTCTGCCTTTAATAACCATTATATCGATTCATCAAACAAATCAATGCCGCCGAACGTCACAGGTAACTCTAGCAATAATGTAACTGTTGGCTCTATGTTTCTCAAACCGATGTCGATAACTGAAGTTAAGCAGGAAATACTGTTTTTAAATAATACAAATTCTGAAGGTTACGATGAAATTAGCACAAAAATAATTAAAATCAGTGTCGACGAAATTGTTGAAGTACTAACACACTTCATCAATTGGTCATTCTATGAGGGAATTTTTCCAGAAGCTTTAAAGCTTTCCGTTGTTAGACCACTTTACAAAAAAGGAGACAAACATGACCTGAACAATTACCGCCCTATCACCCTAATACTCATCTTATCTAAAATATACGAAAAATGTATGTATAAAAGAATTGCAAACAAAGTACAATATTATAAAAAAAGAACAGCATGGCTTTCAAAAGGGGAAGTCTACAACATTAGCAATCTATGCCCTCATAAATGTTATATTAACTAACATCAATGACAAAAATCTAACCACAGGATTATTCTTTGATTTGTCGAAAGCCTTCGACCCAGTTTCACACGATCTACTACGCAAAAGTTAGAAGCAATCGGGATTCGAAGGCCAACTTTACAGTGGATAAAATCATACCTTGATAACAGGCAACAATGCGTTACCATAACAAACATTAACGAAGATAAAGAAGTAACGTTACACTCGTCGAAATATAGATGTAATAAGTTTGGTGTCCCACTGGGAAGCATACTGGGGCCGATCTTATTCTTGATATATATAAATGACATCATTAAAATAACGAATCATAAGTGCATTTTGTTTGCTGATGACATCTCTATTATTGTGACATCCAATAAAAAAAATACAATTTATGACTACGAAACTGACATTAACAATACAATTGACATTTTAATTAACTGGCTTTATGTACATAACTTAAAAATAAACCTTGACAAATCTGTTTATATACAATTTAATAAATCGAATAATCATAAATTTAACTTCAAATTAAATATACCCAAAGTTAAACCAGTAACACATACCAAGTTCCCAGGAGTTACTATTGATGAAAACCTACACTGGAAAGTGCACGTGGACAATGTTTCAAGCAAGATAAATAATTTTTTGTATGCTCTTAGACAAGTAAAAAAAAGTACTAATTTAAAAACAGCTATATTAGCTTACCAAGCGTATGTGGAATCCATATTACATTATGGACTTATAATTTGGGGTAATAGTACCGACCAGAATAGAACATTTGTTGCTCAAAAAAATGCATTAGGGCTCTATATGGACTTCATCCTGAGGAATCATGTCAGCCAGTATTTAAGAAACTTGGCTTATTACCGCTACCTTGTCTGTATAATAATGAAATATGCATGTTTGTTTGGAAACATAAATCCTCGAAGCCAACGAGATCCTCATAGACTCGTACTTAACAGTACTCCCAGGCTTGCGAAGTACAATAAAATCTGATAACTATGTGTATACGAATTTATAACAAAATACCTAGTAATCTGAAAATTTTAAACTCGAGATATTCTTTTAAGAATAAATTGTATGAATGGTTAATTTATAACAACTTCTATACTATAAAACAATACCTAGAGCGAAAATAGCGTACTTGTAATATTGTAATATTTTTGTTAAGGAAATTTTTATTCCAAATATTTGCATGCTTTGTTTAATCTTGGTACTGTAAGACCTTTTTATACCATGTTTTACGCAAATAAATATGATTTGATTTGATTTGAACTGTTGAACGGCTAAACCGATTTTCATCAAACATAAAACACTTTCGATAAATTCACCATATAAGAAAAAAAAAATCGGTTCATCCGTTCTCGTTTAGGAGTTGTGATTCCACACACATATATTATACACAAATACACGGGTACACACGTAAAACTTATAACACCTCTTTTTTCGTCGGCAGTTAACAACAAACGAGAGCCTTAGTGTTGCCGGCTCTTTGCCATGCGCCATCTCGACCGTCTCGTTAAACAATGAGGCAAACTCAAAGTTCAATTGATGAGCTGACTATAGGTATATAAGCTGTAAAATGACACCTCATTTACCAAAACGTACTGTTCTAATTTTAAAGAAGTTTCACGGCTAAAATTAATAGGCCCTGTAGAATGGGCCTCGAAAGCAAGTTGCAGGAAAAAACGCTAGCTTTTTTTTTATTTAATTTTGCCCCACACTATGAATTTATTCTTGTATCGTGGGTGCGTTTACAAACATATAAACTCACATAGACAACACCCAGAGCCGGAACAACTATCATACAAATATTTGTTTCGTGCGGGAATCGAACCCGCGACACGCAGCGCAGCAGTCAATCGCTCAACCACTGCGCCAACCGTGCGCCCAAAATTTTGGTATATTGTTTACAAACCTACAACCTCCTACTCAATACAAATCAGTTGTGCAAAACAGTGTATTTCTATTATGTAAGGAAAGGTAGGATCCAAAGTGATTGTTTAAGGTTATACTAGTCGATCATTCTTCCATACAAACGTAGACTGGCGATTACTCCACTGTTTGACGATATACATTCAAAATAAAAAATGATATTAATTTGTCTCATCATTATCTTGCCTTGTGTGGAAAAAAAAAGTTGAAAGTTATGAGCGTCGAAAGTTCCATATTTCCACACTAATTTTAACGCATCTTTGGGCGAAAATAAATACCATAAGAAGAAGGAAAATTGCAGAAAGGCCGCCATACAGGGATAAATTAGTAATTCAACAACGCAAATAATTTTATTTTGAAAATATACATCGGTCTGTTTATAAAATTTCGCGCGCTCCTTTTCGTCCTAAATCATCATCCATTTCGATACAAATTTGCAAAAGTGCTAATTCTTATGCGAACTAGCTTCTTACTGCTCATCACAGCATCTATCTCTTTAACACGTGTTGTCGGATGAGATAACATGCATTTTAACCTCGCGCACAAACTAATTCGTACCGCCGACTAACCTTAAGCCCAGACATTAAGCACTTCTACGCACATTCCAATTAATCCTCAGGAAGCCTTGACGAGTAACGGGTTTTTGAGCGAAGATTATCAGTAATTGTCAATAGTAACTGGAAAAGATAATTTATTAAGAAATATTTTTTGTAGTGAGTTGGAATCTTCACCTCAAATAAATAAAAGTGGTGCTATTTTTATGATTACTCATCATAACCAGCGTGCGTGTATGATTAGATGTATGGACGTAATAGAAGCAAAAGGAGTATGCCAGGATCCTAGCAAATGACGTTAAAATCGTTCTAAAAATCTGAGCTATACTCCAACCCCGCTTGCATTTAGAAGTATGTACTATAGTTATACGCTGACGTGACGACTTACAGACTCTAACAGAGTTTGGCCAGAGGATGTAATGCACCAGGAAAATCAGAACGCAATGGGGAAGAACTTTTCCCAGCATTGGGATAATCTTCTTCTTCTTCCTAGCTTCCCCCCTTAAGGCGCGGTCAGATGACCTAATTTTCTGGCGCCAAGACAATCTGCCTTCGGTGGACAATATAAGTTGAAAAAAGAACAATTTTACGAAGTTTTTTATTAGTAACATCAAGAACAAAGATTCTTCATTTCATTTATGACAAGCAGGTAAAATCAACATGAAAATGTAATAGCAATAACATCCACGTTTCACGTGTTTGGGAAGCCATAAAAACACGCACTTTGAAAAAAGCCTCGAGGCGAAACTGCTTTTCATACATACCATTAATATGATTCTATGTAAGCAGGAAACCGTATAATGTTATATGAAAGCTCAACTACCGAAAATATTATATCGGATGTATGAAATCCTAAGATTTAGAAAGGCTTTAATTGGCGCACGTGGAATATGATAAGGTACAATTTCTTATTATGAAGTAAAAATATATGTGAGCTTGTTTGTGATTTTCTTTTTTTTTTGCAACTGATTGAAAAAAACTTTTTAACAAAAAATCAAACCGACTTCCAGAACAAAAACCTACAAAGCAAAAAATAACTTTCTTTTCCGAAGTCGGCGTCTATTGTACCCATTTTTTTTTTCAGTTTTTATGCACCGAAGTCGGTGTCTTTTTTAACCATTTTTTCAGTTTTTATTTTTAGTTTTGGTAGGTATCTCCAATTAACATGATAATCATTTATGGCCAAAGTACATCTCATGACGATTCCAATAAGCCCAAGCACGACTAGGATCAATACCATTCATTCATAAGTATTTGCTTCATCATAGTCGGTTAACCATTCGAGATTTTTTATACCCGTGACATACTTAGCATTTAGGAGTTCCAGTGGCCATCTGTGGTCATTCATCAGTTCCACTTCACCAAATTATACTTTCTGGTAGATAAAAATAAAAGTGATTGCATTTTTGATAAAAATACCAAAATCACTATATGTATGCCTATAATATTTGAGGAGTTCCCTCGATTGCTCTAGGATCCCATCATCAGATCCTGACCTGATGACTATGGGACTAACTAGAAAGTATACACTTCAAAACAAAAGAAGATTTTTTGAAATCAGTCCATGCGTCTTTGAGTAATCGGGGAAAATATATTAAAAAAAAAGGTTCCGACGAATTGAGAACCTCCTCCTTTTTTTGAAGTCGGTTAAAGATCATAAATGGATTTATTAAGGTAGATATCAATAAATAGAGGCTTATGCCTGGGCTGTGAGTTAAGATGATGATTATTAGATAAGCTTGTATATGTGTACCTTAGGGTATAACCCAATGATATTCAAATAAACAGATATGTTATGAGCGTGCGCATTGTGAAGACTCGAATAGGTCACAATTGTGAACTTTAGTCTTTAGTTTATGTCACGCATGGCGAAGAGCGATACGCTTTGTTGAAACAAAAACAAAATAAAAAAATGCCAGCGTGTGTATTTAGAAATTGTACCAATTATGATACCAAAGTACATAAAACAGAAGGGATCTCATACCGTACGTAAGTACGCAATACGCCTCAATTTACTTTTTTTTTTTTTTTTTCCTAATATTCTGATATTTGGAGGTTAGAAAAAGCTAACAACATTGGTGGTCAGAATAATGTTTGTTTACATTCACACGCAAGTGACAAACACTAGCAGTCTTATTACAAAAAACGAAATAAACCTTTGTTTAAACCTGTACTATCAAGTCCAGGCTTATCTGCAAAACCATGGTCTAAATTTGTCCGTATTACAAAACTTTAAAAAACCGTGGTCTTCATAGTACCGTCATTTGAACCATTGTCAATATATCAACCACAGATTAATACAAATATCATTCGTTCACTATAATATCATTCAATTGCAACGTTCCGTATGCCCAGAAATGAAAACGTTTTGATAATAAGATAAGGATTAAATTACGTTTATGTGTGTTAAAAATATTGAAACTAACTAAATATTTTGCATGGATATATATATTTGTTATTTATCGATTAAAGTTTTGTTTAGATTGAAGCAAATTAATTTAATTCTTAATAATTACTAATAATACATCTACGTACGTGTAACGAAACGTAACATTCTCGCGCGTTATATGAAACCATATCATTATACAAAACCATCGCAAGCTAAACAAATTTCACTAAGCTTTGGAATTTTTAAGTTATCGAAGTCTCTAATAGAACAATTGCCTCTTTGTTAATAATATTTATAATAATATATTGTGATGGACCAACAAAAAATACGATCTGAGAATTGGAGTACCGAGGAAAAAGTAATATCCTCAATAATTAATTAAATTAACCATGTTAATATCCATTTTCGGGTAAAAACAACAAAACACAATAAAAAAGATGCTATAACCTAAAAGAGAAACTGACAGATACGACTTAGACCATCGTTAAACTAGGGGCCGCTGAGGTTTAGCGTTAGACCATGATTTGGACTACGGTTTATCGCTAAACCATTATTTGTAATATCATTTTTGTGTAAACCACAGTTTATAGAGATTTAAACCTGGGTTTTTAGTTAAACCGCTTTTTGTAATAAGACTGTAGATGTCTCTTTTTTTCTTGTTGGTTTTATCAAGCCATCCCTTTCGACTTGTATTGAAATGTCAGATGAGTGAAAAGTGTGAGTGCGGAACACTTTTTTCAATTGTTTTGTGAGTGTATAACGAATCTGTTTATTTGAATATCATTGGTATAACCATAATTATTAACCATACAGATCAGAGATGTAGTGTCGTGGTGGCCCAGTGGCTAAGACCTCGCCTGTCGTGCTTGAGGTCGTAGGTTCGAATCCGGGCAAGTACCAATGTGACTTTTTCAAATTCATATGTACTATCTAAGTTTATCTTGGACATCACAGGCAACGGTGAAGGAAAACATCGTGAGGAAACCCAGACTTATATTGTTATGATGTAAGTCTGAAATAGCCAAGTCAGAGGCCTGTGGGGTTTCCCAGAGGCGGCTTAATTAACTTTGACACTAGAGGTGGCCACACCTCACAAGAAAATAATAATAATAAACCATACAGATCTATCTAAGAGGTAAAAATTTTCTTGCATTTGCATTAGTGACCGTTCTCAGGATATTGCGAGTGTAAATATGTCATATTGGCCATATTGTTTTAAAAGATCTTGTTTCAAGTAAACGCCAAAGAAGTATTGTGTGGTAGCATCTGCAGCCCCATGCCGTTCGAATCCATTAGAAGTAAACAATAACTCATTCCTCAATTCTGTATTTGCAAAAACTACGCACGAAATTCGAAACAGCCTTACATTTGGTTTCATTTTAAAAGTACCTAGACCGGTGATAAATCTTCTTCAGCTAAATTAAGGCTGCTTTACTTAATTTCGTGGCTTTCTAACTCCGAATGCTTTTAAATTTGATCAGTAGAAATAATGAAAAATACAAGTAATGGTAGACGACGAAAGGCCCGAGCTATCTGTATCATTCTGTTTTCCCAGGGAACCATTAAATATACCCGAATCCAAGCATCTGGAAGAAATAAACCTGCCGATTGTAGACGAAACTTATGGAAAGCTGACTTACTAGCTTGCAGGAGTAAAATTTTAAACAAAGTTCTTTTTGAGATGCTGCATTTATTATAGTTGCTTTTGCACGTCTATTTTTTTAATACAATTTCATTAGTGCTTAACTTATGTCACAATATTGCTGTCTTAATCGACTACAAACGTATCCTAGAAAAAATAATAATAATATAATAAATCACCATGTTTTATCATTAGAGTTACTTAGCTAGCCAACTTTAGTTTTTCAAACCATTACGATTGTTCGATTGAATAGGTAGATCAATTACCTCGAATAATAATTAAATGAAGTCAAGTGGTAAGACTTGTCTTCAACGAATTTTAGCTAATCTAAACAAGGTTTCCTACTTAACTAAGAGTTTGGAATAAATCTCAGCTTACATTTAATTTATACTTGCGGAATTAATCGAGTATTTTATGTTACCCTCTTTGCTTAGAGGCAAGGGGGATATTCCCCTATTCGATCCTTCTAACTTTTGATTAAGCTTGTGGGACCAAGACAACTTGCTTTGTCATCGGATGCGTTACTATAAACTTTTGCTTCGGCAAAAATATGCAATAGTTTTCTTGCGTAAATTCAAATCCACTCAGCAAATTCTACTGGTATTATCTTCTTCCTATATCTACTCATCTCAACACGTTTTTTTCTTCCATACCGTCGTGTCCCCCGTCACGCCATCACTGACTCCCTTTTCTTTCATATCACTCCTCACACAGTTCATCCATACTTTCTTTGGCCGTCCCCTCCCTCTCCTTACATCCACATTCTTCTTGACAGCCTAATATTCTGATCCATACAGTAAGTCAGGATTATACTAATCACGGACTTGTGACTTGAGGGACATCCGTGGGTCGCAAGTTGTTGCAGTGACCTGTCACCATTTCATTCATCCCGAGTTGATCCGAGCGTTACGTCTTGGTCTCCCCATCCCCTTGGACAAGTGACTGGTACCGGAAGTCGGAGCACATCAGTATGGGTGTTCCAACGAGAGCTATAGGCACGCAACTGGAGAGACCGTCAAAATCGCAGTACAAGTCTTCTGTTTTAGTTCTGCTCAATTTCAAGCCAACACTCTCCAGTTTGTGCCACCACACCTCCAATCTGCTCTGGACCTCTAGGCCACTCTCGGCAACCAGCATAATATCATCGGCAAACTTCCTGTATGTCTGACGTCAGAGCATCCTTTACTATCCTACTAATATTATAAATGTGAAAATTCGTGACTTCTAGTTTGAAAATCTATCGCACCTCAACGGAATATCTTAAAAGGAACACATAACATAATACCCCAGATTAAGATATAGGAGACTCACCGGTAGTAGATACATTTCACGCAGGTGTAGCCACTGGCAAATGTTAATTTCCAATAAATTATACGGTTTTCATGACATTCAATTGACACAACGATGAATGTCAGCCCTCAACTGAAATTTTTCAGCAATTCGATGCAGACAAATGATGAATTTAATTGGTGCGATTCAATTTGGTGCTTCTTTAATTACCGCTATCAATTTAATGGTTGTTCGAACTATTTGCGCGGTATACAGGCATCAATTTTGCTCGTTAAGTCGACACATTTGATTCCAGTTACAGATGGGAAACATCGTGTCGGTTTGCAAACGACTTACTCGTTTACAAACGTTTACTAATTACAGTGGATTTCAAAATTCCTAAAGCCATCGTTTCAATGTTATGTCTTCTACGAGTTGTACTTCGGAAAAATGGTACCATTCGCATTTGGTTGATATTATCTGGATTAGTCTCTGCCAGTGCCTGTATTTCATACCATCCGATGCTATTGAACAGGCATCTTATTTGTGCTCGCTTGTTCCATCGTAAGCTTCATCTTATGCTTTCCATCAGGTGAGATCGTGGTTCAGAGCCGCATCACGAAAAGAACAAAATTATCCAGGTTTTTTTACTTAAAACGAAAATTATAATATGAAATACCTATTTGCATTCCGTGTCAATTAGAGCTTTGGTTTGGTTGGTTATTTTACCTGAGACAAAAATGATGAATAACATTAAGATACCATAAAAACTAGGTGACTTGAAGAGACCATTATAAGCTTTATTTGTTACAATTAAATTATTTTCAGCTTTATTGTCATTTTAGGTCACTCACATTAAAGTCTTATATATTATTTTATAAAAAGATAAGACAATAACAGATTTTCGTTCTTGCCCTAAATTATCACATATAATTAAGTATCTATCCATGTTATTTGCTCGTACTCGACTAAACTGGAATAGGGATGTAATGAGAGCCATCTTAGCTGAGGCAGAGGCGAAAGAGGGAAATATATGAAAATAAAAATTAAATACCTCACAATTCAGATCAGAAAATCTCTAATCTGAGTTGTGAGGTTTAACTCAGATTTGAAATTCTCTAATCTGAGCCTCACAATTTGAAATTATTGAAAAAAACCAACCTTTTGGTATTAACATTTTAGAAGGGGCAAACTGTACAAATAGCAGATTCGCAGCTATCTTGTTTTTAGTGAAGTTAGCTTACCATGCAACAATACATGGTAGGTACTGAACCTAACAATTACAGAGACATGACATGGGAGCAACAACTTCAAACTTCGAGTTGTATCTCGTACATTTTAGAAGATCTTCGCTTAGAAGGAGCCTATTTTCTTCCTCCATTTTAACTCCGCTAAAAACTAATGAAAGCACATGCGGATGCGAAGGTACGATATCATTGCGGATGTCGCATTTGCAGATAAGGAGGTAAAGTTTCGTTACAACCCTAATACCATTTCAAGACACTGAAGCGTCTGAATCCAATATGGCTGTGACAATGCCACACAATAAGTTAAAACCATTGCCACGTATCATCAAACTTACATCAAAAATATAGTTCCTATGGGCAATCCAAACAAAACACTTGGAAGTTTATCGAGTGATTATAAATATAACATGCGGCTTCCGTATTGTTACTGACTTGTACACCTGAACAAATAAAAGTTTTTGTTAGGACGGTAAATGGCTAATTGGCTAGTAATGGACTCTAATAGCCATGTCCTTTGGACACAATAATAAAATGAATAAAAGAGTATCATCACAATGTTAAACAAGGAAGTTGTTCAAGACTGAGTTGGGGTATTTATCTTTATTTATTTATAAACAGGGTTATTTTTAAAAGACTAACCTTTTAAGGGATGAACTTTCAAGACGAGAAAGTACTCATGATTTTAAACAAAGGACATGGCCAGATTCTGCCCTCCGAATCAATCAGAATACCTAAATGTACAGTAATTATTAATATTTGAAAATTACTTGTAAAATAAATTAAAATTAATCGCAACGATTACATTTGTCTAGAACAGGTGTCAAAAAGATCCAAAAAAATATGTGTGTTAGTTGTTTTTGTGCGGTTTCTCGGACAAACACTGTTTCTGAACTACGCCTGAAGGTCAGATTAAAGTATAAAATAACTACAACTGCAAGAACGTATTGCTTAGGTAAATACCTCTAAAATAAAAGTTAAGGTTTTACAATTATCACAGAAACGTATTCCAGAATGTGTATCCGCAAGTCCTAGACGTTTTAGACGTTTCTACGCGCACGCACTGCACTGGTGCAGACTACTGGTTTGCCATACTGTTGGTAAAGCCCAGGTTAATTATATATAGAGTATTTTTATTTTCATAAGTATGTCATGTTTTGATTTGTTTTTTCTTTTTATATGTTTTACAATTCACAATAACAGTTTATATTTTAGTTTCAATATAGTCGATAATCCAAAATGCATGCTGTGGCCTCCTATAACTGAGGGAGTGCACTTGTCCTTACTTCATATTGATGATTTTTTGTATTTTTTGTGTACATCTTTCGTTGGAGGTCCTGAATAAATAAATAAATAAATACACTCTAGTCTGTGGTGCAGTCTTGCGTTGATCATATCATGATCTTCTTATCCTATTTATAGTGTCTCTCGCTTCTTCTCTGATCATAAAAAGTAAACTATTGTAAAACCATACCTCTAAGCTTTAATACGACGTATGTCAATGTATTAGGTTATTACATATGAAATTGGCAGCAGCAGTGGCCTAGAGCGATTGACCAGCCTCACTGTTTAGCAGCTAGCTTTTCCATCATGGTTTGCAGTTGCTGACAATAGACATCCGCCGTAATCGCCTGGCCAGATTTAAGAAAGCTGTAGTGAACAACACGGGTACTTGTCCACCAAACGCTCACAAGTAATAAACGCTTTTTTCAATTTTCGCTTGGGGCAGGATTTGGCTGGTTCGCCAGGGTTCAGCCATTGCGATGAGCGTTTCCGATTATTGTACAGGATCTACTTTACATCACAGGTAATGATTAAATTTAAAATCCCTTCATTATTGTGCTGGTTGAGTAATATTAAAGCAAACCGACAAACGCGCGTCGGCTGCTGTAACGCGGTTTGCTGCACTCAATTCATGAGGTACCCACCGTTCAAGCTTTTTTACCTTCCCAATTTGCTTCAAGTGGATTAAAACAGTTTTATCACTAACACCGCAGCCTGCTGCTAACTCGGACGTGGTTTGCGATGGATCCGCTTCCACAATAGCCTTCAATTCTTCATTATCAACTTTGGTCTCCGGCCGTCAAAATCAAAATCAAAATCTCGTAAATAACGCGATATTTCAAGTTTTCCATTTTGTAAACTGACTGGCTAAAGAAAAACCAAAATTATTAAAAAATATATTTAAATAATAATTAAAATTATTGCATTGTCATCGATCCTTGATAAGTGTGCAAAATTTCAAATTAATCCGAAATTAACCTACCTTGAACTTCTTTGCAATCATACCTTCCCTTGCTTGAATATTATATTCCCTATATCCACTACTATACTACCTACACTAAATAAAAAGTATAACCCTTTGTTTTTATATCTGCACTTTTAAACGCTCATTTACGTATTTATGTTTACTCATTTATTATTATTTTATTCTTAAATAAAACTGTTCGCTCCGTCACTTGCCACTAGGTTTAATTGTTTCGGAGTCAACACCGGCTATCGCTGAAAACCAGCGCTGTGGCTCTGTCTCGCACACGAGTCCCGTTCCCGCATTATGCTGAGCGATGACCGTTTTTCGTAGTTGTGACGCATACTTTGTTATTATTGTATTTAAGATTTTTTTGTTATTTTTATGGTATGCGTCGTGCCTGGCGCAAATAAACAATTTTTCTTTCTTTTTCTTTCAAATTTTGAAGGAGGTGAAAATCACGTTCAAAGATTCCGTAACATAGATATATACAAACTAAGCTGATAAAAGCGTGTTAAAAAGAAATGGCTAAATACATTTATTGGGGGACTATGTAAGTAGGTGAGAATGAATATGCAAAAAGATTTCGCAAGTGGAGTTTTTATATTCTTCGACTAAAGAGTTTTATATCAGATTCCGATCGCTTTAAGGAGTCACAGTCTCAGGACATTATTATATTGTAACCATATACGTATGTCTAAACTAACACTAAAATAAAATTAATTGTTTGTCTACATGTTTTTAATACTGATCCGATTAATAAATTTTTTCACTGACAGAAAGCTACATTCTGTGTGTCTTAAGCTACTTTATGCCGAAATTTTTCTATATTTTCTAAGAAAACAAAGATGTATATTAATCTGTAAAACAATACAAGAACAATAATAATAATTACTACTATCTGGCGTCAATAAATACCTAGCCATTGAACCGAAGTGTCGAATGCCAACCTAAAGGTCACGGGGTCAAATTCAAACCCAACCAGCTATTTTGGTAAATCCGAACGTTTCCCAAAAATTTAACGCTATTGAAAGGATAATTGATTAAAACGGGCTATTAGTAAAATGTGCTCCCAATTGATAATATTAATCATGTTCAATTAATTTATTGATGTTTAACTTGTTCTTTGACTATTGCAAATTTTATTTTAATCATATATTTTATTTTGGGGGCTGACTCACCCTCGTCCGTAGGAGAGCACCCCTTACGATTCACTAAACGTGGCCTCCAGGTGGTGCAAATCAGGTGACATTAACTGGTGGTAGGTTACGGCCGAAGGCTTGCGACCACCCACCGGGAAAAGACGTCCCGCCAAGCGGCCTAGCGGTGTTCCGGTACGATGCTCGGTGTAGCCAATTAGAGGAGTTGGGTCGAGATAGCTAGACCAGCCTGACGCGCGCTGTTATGGGCGTATCGGGAGACTGGTTGCGGAGGGAAGCGGGATCCGAGGCATGGAGCGCCGCTGGGCGACCGCAGGTAGTTGGGGGCCCAAGTAGTGTGCCAGCCACATACGAAAGGCTGCCCCACCAACTGTCGAAAAATCCCGGAATGCACCATCGTGCTGGGTGGCGACCAGAAGACTGGGCCCGATGGACATTCCCGGGGGGCCTCGGCTATCCCCGCAGTCTCCAGACCTGTCCCTCATTGATGGCGTCCTGTCAGTGCGTGTCTGTGGGTTGCCAGCGTGGAACCTCATCTCACTGCCTTCTCCTGCCCTTTTCACTCAAAACTATGCCAAGGAAAAATAAAAGAAAAGCTGCACAGCGGCATCACTCCCTGTTACTCAAAGAGCACCTCAGCAATATAAGAGGGCTGCACTCTAAACTCGAAGCAGTCCATCACAACCTGGTGACTGATAGACCAGACACCAGAGGTTTTCCGTGCTCTGGGTACTGATGGACACAGGCCTGGATTAAATTATCTTCGCATGTGTCTACCGATCGTACAGTGGAGATCAGGAGACAACCAGGCTGACGGAACATCTGTGTGAGGTGGCTGATACGGCACAGCAACGGTACCCTTCTGCCCAATTAGTGATACTGGGGGATTTCAATGCCCACCACCAGGAGTTGCTTTTCTCATACCAGTGCACTGATCATGCTGGGCGAGAGACGCAAAAGCTTGCGCTTGCGTTAAATCTCGCCCAGCTGGTCCAGGGAGCAACGAGCGTGCCGGATATTGATTCGCACACTGCCAATTGCTTAGACCTTCTGCTGACAACAGCTCCAGACCGCTACTCTGTGTCGGTATGTTTACCTTTGGGTAGCTCTGACTATTGTCTGGTGAAGTCTGTATCCGTCTACTCCCCGCCCGATCCCAGCCCAAGAGGCACTCGGCAGGTATGGCGGTACAGGTCAGCAGGTTGGGATGGGAGCGTTGTTTTTTTCGCTTCGTATCCTTGGCAGCCCATTTGCTTTTCTTCGGCTGATCCTTCGTCGTGCGCGGACGCCGTGACGGATGTGTTGCATCGGGGAATGGAGTACTACATTCCGTTCTCTGAAGTAGCAATGTCTAGCGTTGACCGGCCATGGTCTTGCGCCGAGTGCAATCGCGCCAACACGCTTAAATATGAAGCCTACCTGGCATGGGTCGACGCTCGGACGCGCAAAGCTAAAGACGTGAGCCACCACTGCTTAAACCCGACCGCACGCTGGCCTACTCCGCTGAGGAGAAAGTAAACTTGTTTGCCTCTCTTTTTGCGGAATCCTCACGCCTGGCTTCTGGTGACGTGTGGCCTCCTTCTTCTCCTGATGGATTCGAGACGAGGATGTCGCACATTTGCATCCATCAAAAGGACGTCCGTAAGGTGCTTTGCAATCTTGAAGTGAACAAGGCTAGTGGCCCCGACGGGATACCAGCAATTGTTCTGAGAACTTGTTCGCCTGAACTGTCTCCGATCCCGACTCGCCTGTTTCGCCTTTCATATGAGACTGGAAAAGTACCGAATGCTTAGAAGCAAGCTAACGTTCAGCCTGCTCCCAAGAAGGGCATACCCCCTTTAAACTACTTGCCGGAGTCTGTGTTTCCTGATAGCTACAACCTGGGAGTCTTTAAGTCGCTTACCATCGCTTACCATCTGGTGAGATAGTGGTCAAGCGTGAGCCTATCAATAATAATAAAAAATAAAAAAAAACATCGTCATCCTTTCAATTAAAAATGGTCCACTGCTGCACCGGTCCTGCACTTCTGACATCTAACGGACTCCTAGTCCTCACCAGGTCATAGGCGCATATTGTGGGATCATAATCTTCCAATGCCGGTCCCAAGCCCGGATGAAAAAGGAGGAGGGTTTGTCTGGAGAAGAACTGCCCAACTGTAAAATGTTCAACGCCGAGTATCGGGCGGCGACAACTATGCCGACACCTTGGTATTCAATGACCATGAGGTCCTAAATTACCTCAAAAATATTGCCGTGGAAGGAATCGGGTAGCCACCACGATGTATTTACCCAAGAAAACCCCTATGGAAAGCACAACTTATAAAACTAATTTGTTGGACGATCCGACTAACACTCGGCGCCTTTTGGTTACCGGGCCGATGGGTGTGAAATTGGCTACCGAAGCTGCTACTAAGCCGGACCACCAGGTTTTGGATAGTGGATATGCTACTGGTGAACCACACTGTAAAATCTCAATCGTGATCAAATCCGTGAACAACGACGGTTTGCCACGTGGAACGTCCGTGGATTACTTGCCCCGGGGAAACTGGAAATTGTGGAGAGGGAGGCGGAGTTGCACAAACTGACTTTGCTTGGAATGACTGAAACTCACAAGAGAGGACAAGGACATCAAACTACCTCCAACGGAAACACCATGTTCTTCTCGGGCTCTGTAGATTCTAGCACAAACGGAGTTGCTGTGTGGGTGTCTCGCCATCTCAACAAGCAAATGGGTTATAAACCTGTATCTGATAGAATAATGACTCTGAGACTTAACACGAGACCCTGTACCCTCAACATTGTCGTAGTGTATGCTCCCACTTCCAGCGCTAGTGATGAGACTATCGACGAGTTTTATGCTGTCCTGGAAACTACTCTGACCAAAATCCCAAACCGCGAGTTCACTTTAATAATCGGTGACTGGAATGCTAAAATTGGCAAAAAGCAGCAAGACGATCACATCCGGAACACGATCGGAAAGTATGGCATTGGTACCAGGAACGAGAGAGGCCAGCGGCTCTTGGAGTTCTGCATCGAAAGGAAGCTCACAATAATGAACACCTGCTTCCAACATCACCCAAGACGTCTTTACACATGGAAGTCTCCAAGCGACAGACATCGTAACCAAATTGACTACGTAATCATTGTCAGCCGATGGAGAACTTCAATTTCGAACGTGAAAACCTTTCCTGGTGCCGACTGCGGATCGGACCATTGCCTTCTCGATGCAAAGTTTTCCCTGCGTCTAAAAGCGGTAAAAAAAGATCTTCCCCTGAAACCACGAACATTGACATCGCCAGAGAAAATAACGTTCCAAAAAGATCTTAAGAACGCAATCGCAGATAGACCACTCCCCATTAACAGACGCGCGAATGTCCACTGGAACCATCTCAAGGACTTGACGTGCAAAGTCATGGATGGAATCACAGGTCAGCAATCAAAACCCACTTGCAAACAAACATGGCTTAGCACTGATACCTGGAAACTGGTGAAGGAGCGGAAATACCTTAAAATGCTGGGACATAAAACACAAGGAGACCGACAAAAATACGCTGATCAGAGTCGGAAGATATAACAGCACTGCCGCCGTGACAAAAATAACTTTGTAGAGAATATCTGCCTAGAGATTGAAGACCACGCTCTAAAGGTACAAACATCAGATCTGTTCAAAAAAGTTAAACTACTGTCGAAGCAGTTCAAACCCAAAACGTGGGTGGTTCAGGACGAGGATGGTAGTCCACTTCAGGATCTGGTTGCAATAGCGTAAAGATGGAGACAATATTGCGAAGAGCTCTACAAAAACCCCAACAATAGCGGGCATACAATAACTACATGGCAGTCACTCGAGAAAGAACCACCTATACTGCCATCTGAAATTGAGGCTGCTATTGCAGCTCTCAAAGACAAAAAGGCGCTGGGACCAGACCAGTTAACGGCGGAGATAACCAAAGCGATGGGCTCATCGGGTGTGGATGCTCTACTTAAAATTTGTAATGACGTTTGGCGTACGGGCGAATGGCCGGATGATTGGGCAAGATCAGTAATTTTGCCACTGCATAAGAAAGGCTCCACGGCAAAATGCGATAATTACAGAACCCTGGCCCTTATATCCCACGCCAGTAAAGTATTACTACATGTCATAAATAAAAGGCTCCGTCATTACTTAGACTGGCAAATTCCACAAGAGCAGGCTGGTTTCGTCAAAGGTAAAGGGACTCGAGAACAAATTCTGAACATTCGCCAACTAATTGAGAAGTCCTACGAATTTAACACCCCTATCATCATGTGTTTTATTGACTACGCTGTTACAGTTTACGGCCAGCGCCTATTGGCTCGTACAGACCGCCTCATCCAAAGGGTACAAAACGCTTGTGCTCGGTTTTGTTATAATATTCCTTACAGAAGTCATGTAACACCTTTTCTGAACAGGCACTTTATACTAAAGATGAAGTCCAGACGCAAACTACACTTGGCTTGCCTTCTGTTCGGTGTGGTAAAATATCAAAAGCCGGATTACCTTTATGACAAGCTAAGTTGGGTCGCGAGTAGACGGGAATGCGGTAGAAGACAATGCTCACAACAACTCTCGACGCAGTCTCAGGGTACAGCCGCTTTTAGAGGCAGTTTTCGTTATGCGGCTTCCAAAATATGGAATAACTTGCCACCACCGATTAGAGTAATTAACACAATACACGTTTTTAGACGACGGTTACGGCAGTATCTCGTAGAAGCACAAAGGAAGCTAGATATGGTCGCACTAAATGTCTCAATTATTTGATGTATTTATCTACCCACATAATTAGTAGTTTTTATTCTTGTAATGCTACCAACTCATTTTCACACCATTTATGTACATATTCCCATATTCTTCACTTTTTTGACTGCGTGAGTACCCAAACATCTGGTGGCTCTCATCCAATCTCTTTATCAGTCCAATCAGGGTGTGGTAAAGGTTGACAAAACAATATCTGGGCCTTTCAACTTCGGCAAGGGTGTAAGGCAGGGTTGCATTCTGTCTCCTATTATTTTTAATATTTATGGAGAGTACATCATCAGACGAACTTGTGAAGACTGGGGGGGTGGGGTCACAATCGGTGGCACCAAATTAACTAACCTCCGTTATGCAGATGACACTACACTTCTAGCTTCGAATGAAACCGAGATGGTAGACCTCCTTAACAGAATGGAAACAATCAGTTTGGAGCTGGGCCTCAGAATAAATCATGCCAAAACCAAACTTATGGTGGTGGATCGCGCAAACCTTCTCCAGTTTACAGGTGCTCTGGCGCTGGAAACGGTAAGCGACTTCATCTACCTAGGTGCAAGCATCAGCAACACGGGGTCCAGTGAGAAGGATATAAGGAGGCGTATAGGAATGGCCAAAAATGCAATGTCCCAATTGCAGAAAATATGGAGAGACCGAAGTATTTCACGTAAGACGAAAGTGAAATTGGTCAATTCCCTAGTGTTCTCAATCTTCAGTTACGGGGCCTAAACGTGGACCTTAAAGAAAGCTGACCGTGACCGCATAGATGCGTTTGAGATGTGGTGCTGGAGAAAGATGATGAAAATCCCTTGGACCGCCTTTCGCACCAACGACTCCATCCTCCGCGAACTGCATTCAACTAGAAGGTGTATAACTGTTAAGTCCACTCCACATTTGCATTTGTTTTTATTAGCTTTAGTTATAAGATGAATGTGAGTTAAGTTTGTGTGTCCTATACGTAATCTGGTAATTACCACTTGATCCCTTCTTAATCTGAATGAAATAGATTTGTCAAAAATTGAATTTCTTATGCCAATTAATTTAGTTGTATTTTCTATTTTCCAGTAATGATCCCAAAGAATTTTGACTTTATGTTTGAAGTATTTTTTTATTTCGGTTGGAGTAGATTTTATTGTTTTGCAAATCTCATTTTCATTGGTCGAATTTTTAGCTTCTGAATAGGCCCAGGTTAAAGGAAAGCAAGTGGACTGTATATAGGTTTATTAGGTGGTTTACAATATAATAGCAATTTAAGTATTATTAAACAGGTAAGTATATGTCTAAGCGCGGTCGTGTCAGACGATGCAATGTCGAGCCGAGACGCTGCTGTGCTACCGGCCCCCGCGCCGCCGCCGTGCCGCGTCGCTCGTTGACGACGCCGTAGTGTGTTCGATGGTTTTGGATGTGTGTGCGTGAACATATTCCCGGGCCAGCAGTGGATGATGACTCGAACAGTCCAGCCAGGTTGAATGATTGGTTGATGAATGCATGAAGTTTATGTTGATTGGTCCATGTTGATTGTTTGAGACATGAATGATGATCGGTCCAGATGGGTTAATTGAATAATGAATAATCAATTTGGTGGTCCATCTAATAACGGGCAAATTCTGTGGAATGCCCTTCTGATTGTGCCTGACTGTACTTTGATGTCCGCTACGCGAGCCTCTCCGTCAGGTCCCGGATAAAGCTTCAGTATCCGTCCCAGTGGCCAGTGTGCTGCAGGTAGCGTCTCGTCCTTTACGATGACCAGCGAGCCCTCTGTGAGCGCGCCGTGTGAGCGTTGCCACCGCGTCCTTTGGTGCAACTGGGAAATATATTCCTTATTAAAGCGTCTCCAAAAATGCTGGCGCAGAAGCTCGACTCGTTGATGCCTCGGCAGCCGTGATGGGTCGCAGTCGGACATCTGTGGGTAAGGTAACACAGTTAGAGGACGACCAATTAGAAAATGGAAGGGAGTGAGAACCGATAGATCAGATGGATCGGATGAAAGAGGTGTGAGAGGCCTCGAATTAAGGATGCCTTCTATCTGAACAAGTAATGTGTACAATTCCTCATATGTGAGGTGTGCCAAGCCTAGAACCCTTTTGAGGTGGTATTTTACTGATTTAACTGTACTTTCCCACAGTCCTCCGAAGTGAGGTGAGTATGGGGGAATGAAGTGAAAGTTAATTCCTTGCTCTGCAGCGCAGCTGTAAATTGACTCACTGTGATTCCTGATGAAATTGGTGATCACGCGAGCAGCACCTACCAGATTTTTCCCATTGTCTGAATAGATATGATTGGGTTTACCCCTACGAGAAATGAACCTCTTAATTGCTGCTATATATGACTCTGTCGTCAGATCTGTAACCAACTCCAAATGCACAGCTTTTACTACAAAACAAACGAAAATACAAATGTATGATTTAATTAGTACACTTCCACGCCCTTTACGGTTATTAATCATAATTGGCCCTGCATAGTCTACACCTACGTCACTGAATACAAAATTTGCATGCAGTCTCTGCTCAGGTAACGGACTCATTATAGGCGTTATAGTTTTCCCTTGAAACCGTTTGCATGTTATACATGATTGTGTCGTTTTTCTAGCTAAATTACGTCCTGAAATTGGCCAAAATTGTTGACGTATGTGTGACAGCAAAAGTTGTGGGCCAGCGTGTAAAAGTGTTATATGGTATGTTGAAAATATGATTTTAGTAATATGATGAGCTGTATGCAAAAGGATAGGAAATTTCCTATCGTAATTGTATGCCGAATGGGCTAACCTTCCGCCCACACGAATGAGTTTATTATCCCCTAAAAAAGGGTTAAGTGAATTAAACTTATGTTTAGCAGGTAACTTTTTATTATTTAATAACAATTCGTATTCCTCAGGAAATGATTCTATTTGTACTATCTTTGCTAACTGGTATCTAGCTACATTAAGTTCTATGGTTGATAAAGGTTTGATGTCACCTATGCACACCTGTTTGTTTACGTTACTTGTGTTGAAAGTGTTTGAAAGTTTATTTCTGCAGTGATGAATGAATCTAAGTATGTAAGCTACGATGCGTGTAAGTTTGTTGAAATTGGAATATTTGTAAAGAAAGGAATTGTTGTTATTTGTTTCAATGAGTGTAAAATGCGTTTGGGACCTGACTTCCGGAAGGTCAGTTACGCTGAGATGGCCAGGTTGTTGAGGCCAGCTGTCGTTATCATCATTCCTTAGGAAGTCAGGCCCTGAAAACCATAACTGTGTCTGTATTAATTGTTTTGCATTAGTACACTTTGTTATAATGTCTGCTGGATTCTGTTTGGTTGGTACATAGTACCAGGAGTGTGGATCAGTATGTTTCAGAATGTCTGTGACTTTGTGTTTGACAAATGTTTGCAATTTATATGTTGGTGTATTTATCCATGATAAAACAATTGTCGAGTCGCTCCAATAATAACACTTATAGTTGTTTATGTTACGAAGTGAATTTATAACTTTATTACATAAGTTAACACCGGCTAATGCTGCGCATAATTCAAGTCGCGGCATTGTGAGTGTTTTCAAAGGAGCCACCCTTCCCTTAGCCATTAGTAACTGAACACTTATATTGCCATCTGTTGTATAGGTACGTACGTATACGCAAGCACCGTACGCATGTTGCGAGGCGTCGCAAAAAATATGTAGCTCAATATTATTACGTGATGAGTCACAGAATGCATAACGAGGTATAGCTAACTGATTTAAATAAGATAACGATTCTACAAACTTCGTCCATTGTGTCTGAATCGAAACCGGTATTTCACCGTCCCAACTAATGTTATCCACCCACATCTGTTGCATTAGTAGTTTAGCTTTAAGTATGCACGGACTAATTAGGCCTAATGGGTCGAAAATATGACCTATAGTGGATAAAATCGTGCGTTTTGTAATGTGTTTTTGTGATACGAAGTCTGAATGTACTGTGTATGAAATTGTATCTTTGTGAATGTTCCAATAAATGCCTAAGGTTTTAGATGGATCGTTTGAACTTAGATTGACAGTTGTTTTATCTGAATCATGAAAACCTAGTTTTTTCAGTACGGGGGGACAATTAGATAACCATTTTCTAAGTGGAAATTTATATTTTTTAAGCTCGGAAAATACTCCTCTGCTTATTTCCAATAGACTGGACTCTTCATCTGTCCCCGTCAAGAGATCATCACAGTAAAAATCATGTAAAATCACCTCCGCGACTAATTTGTGATCATAGTTGTCTGAATGGTTTTCAATTTGTTTGTCTTGACAATCTAAGCCAATTTGTTTAATGCAGCGTGTTGCTAAGAACGGCGCTGATGCCGTGCCATATGTGACAGTGTTGAGCGTGTATGTTTGAAGTGGTTCCGTTGGATTGTGTCGCCATAAGATTTGTTGTAGGGGTCGCTGATTTTCGACTACTGCAATTTGGCGAAACATTTTTTCTATGTCAGCTGATATAATGTATTTATGCTGACGAAACCGTATGAGTATGGAAATGAGATCGTCCTGGACAACAGGACCCACTAACTGTATGTCGTTAAGCGATAACTTGCTAGACGATTTAGCGGAGCCATCGAATACCGCTCTGAATTTAGTGGTGGTGCTTGACTCACGTATAATACCGTGATGTGGTAGGTAGTACACTGGTGAGCGATTGAGTGATTGTACGATTGATTTTTCGTTATTATTTTTTGAATGAATGTATGATGATTGTGGTGGAGTTTTGTGTGAATAATGTGAATGTTTGTTTAAAGTCATGTGACCGAGTTGTATATATTCTGATATGAATTTTGAATATTGTTCTTGGTATGTGTGATTTGAATTCATGCGGTTTTCTATGGAAAGAAACCTTTTTTTGGCTTGATAATAGGAATCACCTAAACACTCAGGTGATTTTTTGAATGGAATAGTGACAACAAATCTGCCATCTTTTTGTCTTGTGGTTGTTTGTTTGAAAATGATCTCGCACGCATCTGAGTCGCACGGATCATTAATCTGAGAATTAGATAAACTATCTAACTCCCAAAATCGTGATAATTGATCTGAGTTATTGTTATTGAAAAAACAATTGTTTGTGTGCTTGTTGGTGTCTGTTGTACACCCTGAAACTAGCCAGCCGAACTCTGTTTCTTGTAGTGTTGGCTGTTGTTTACCTAACTGAATTCGACTGTTGCCAATTATCTGCCAAAATATGTCAGCACCTAGTAATAGGTCAATTGCAGCAGGTTCATAGAACAGAGGGTCAGCTAGTTTTAAATGTTTAGGTAGGTTAATAGCTTCTGTGTTGATGCGCACGTTAGGTACTGAGTGTGCAATTGTGTCAAGTACCAAACATGGCATATTGACTGTGAATGAATTGTGTATTGATTTTATTTGAACGTGTGTGCTATGAAAAATACTTGTGTGTTGTTGATTGACGCCTGAAACTGTGCCTTGTATGGATTCGAATGTTAGATTGAGCTTTGTACACAGACTATTTGTTATGTAACTAGAGGTACTTCCACTGTCCAGCAATGCTCTCGCCAAGTGTGGTGTTCCATCACTGGCAATAACTTGCACTAGGGCAGTGGAAAGTAAAACTGATACGTGTTGTGTACTAGTGTTACTGGCGAGTGTAGTGTGTTCTGATCCTAGTTTTGGTTGTTCCCTATGTAACATTGTATTGTGTTTTTGTTGGCAATACTTACATGCACCGCCGCGACAGGATTTGGTCTCGTGCCCGGTATGTAAACAGTTAGCACAATAGTTATGTAATTTGGAAACCTTTTCTATTCTTTTTTGCACTGTCATTTCCTTAAATACTGGACACGAGAACAAATAGTGTTGTGATTTACATAAGGGACAGTTAGGCATGCGATTTTGATTTGTGTGTGTTTGTGTAGTTGATTTGAATGAATTTGATCTCGAATCTGTTTTGATGTTATGTTTAGTGTCTTCAAGATTTTGTAAAAGAATGGCACGATCATTGAGATATGTTTTTAAATCTTGTAGTGTGGGGTTTTTCTCAAGTGTGCTCTTGTGTTCCTCCCAATGTCTGAGTGTTTTGAAGTCTAATTTGGAGGCAACAAGATAAATTACCAACGTATCCCAGTACTGCGTGGGTTCACCTATGTTTTCAAGTGCTCTGAGGTTTTTATTTACTGTATCCAGTAGTTGTCTGAGTGATGTTGCGGATTCATTACTTATGGTATTTATGCTAAACAATGCATGAACGTGGTTGTTTAGCAGCTGTCGCGTGTTATTGTACCTATCCGAGATGAGTTCCCAAGCTATCTGATAATTGTCTGATGACAATTCTAATGATTGAATAACTTGTGAAGCTTCACCTTGCAAAGATGCACGCAAATAATGATATTTTTGTATGTTGTCTATTGATTTATTTTTGTGTATGAGTGATTCGAAAGTGTCTCTGTATTCTAGCCAATTATGAAATTCACCTGAGAAGTGTGGAAGGTCAATGGTAGGTAATTTAATGAACGCTTTGGTTCCTGGTTCACCTGCATTTTGAGTTTGTACAGACCCGCTGACGCAAGCAGTTTCTTTGGATCGTATCAGCTGGATTCCGAGTGCAAGTTGATTCTGGTATTCTATTTCAAACTGCTCCCTCTCCCGCAGCTGTTCATCTGAAACCCCAATAATTTCGTCGATGTAGGTCTGGTTTTCATCAAAGTCTTTTGCAAGGGGCTTGTAAGTTTCTAAGCGATTATTTAATTGGAAAATATCTAATTCTGTCAACGTTTTTTTCGATTTTATCGATTCAAGATAATTTTTGAAAATTGTGACCTTGGCTTTGTGACTAGCTCGTCTTTTTTTGTAAGTGCTGACCTGTGAATCGTCATCATCAGGTATATTAGATGTTTGGGGTTTTTTGGTTTCCATAATCAAAGTTATAAAATTAAAACGATACTTAAATTATATTGGATTTGTGGCAGGCACTGTGCAATGATCACGCAACTTTACCAAACTACCCTCGGTTTGAGACTCACTCGGTGCACACAGAGCAAGGCGATGTATGCTGGAGAACAAAGGAAAATGTTAGTTTATATTTATGAACGTGTTTAAGTAAAGTGGTTGGTAATTGGACTCCTTTGAATTACTAAAATAATTACGAAGAATTAAAAAAAGAATATGTGGGTAGGTGGTAAGAGAAAAAATAATTGTATGCAAGAATGACTTATTTTAATGAAATCTATGAAATGAATAGATTGCTTTCTGCTTGAAAATGGGAATGGACGGGAATCAAGTAAGTTCACTGATTTTTAATGAGACTTTGAGTTTGGATGAGAAGTTTTTAAGAAATGAATTGGTCGAACTCACGAAACTGTGCTACCAAACCCTTTTTCGTCCTTTTTCGACTGATGCTGCCGACGCTGCTTGATTGTGCTGCTCCCAGATGCTAGTAGGCTGCGCTCGCTGTTGCGATGACCGCTGTTTGACCTCCAGCTGAATTCCGGACGTTTTGTGATGGCGTGGCTTTTTCTTACGATCGCGACTCGACTTTTAAACCTATTTGATTGTTGCTATGACGGATCTGAAGGTCAGTATCCGCTCTTTCGTTGCCAACTATACCTTGATGACTTGGAATCCATATAATTTGAAATTTGTAATTATTATTAAGCAGATTTATCATTTTTTGTTTAATATCAACAATAAGCGGATTTGTATTGATTAAATTTTGTAATGCTGTTAGACATGATTTCGAGTGGGTATAAATAATATATTTTTCTGAATTAGATTTAGTATGTATTATTTCTAAAGCTTTAAGTATAGCTATTGCTTCGCAACTAAAAATTGAATTAAAATTCCAAAGTCTATATCGATAGCAATTATCATCAGACACTACTGCGGCTCCTGATCTTCCATCCATAACTGATCCATCGGTAAAGAAAGTTATATAATCCTGATATCTGTTATTAATTTCATTATACAATTTTTTGTATATACATTGAGTTGTATTATACCTTAAAGTTTTGGCTAGTTCTAAGTTAATTGGGAATTCAATGGTTTCCCATGGACCGCGCGTAAGTAATTTTTTTGTAAAAACCGGGGGGATCTTAAGTTTTAATTCTTTCATATATTTAGCTGCTCTAATTCGTAAAGGTTGCGGTAAATTAGGTCGAAATTCATATTCTACATCTGTAGAAGTTGATTTACTATAGTAATTATAAGTTGGATTTTCAGGACAGGATAGAATATTTATAGCGTACACAATTACAAGTTCCTTTCTTCTAAATTCTAATGGCATTTCTCCAGCTTCAGCTAAAATGCTTTTAATAGGGCTTGTTTTAAACGCACCAATACTAAGACGAAGAGCAGTATTTTGAATGCTTTCTAAGGAATTTAAGACACGACTTTTGGCAGAATCATATATAACAGAGCCGTAATCTAGCTTTTGCCTAATTAAAGCGCGATATGTATTAATCAGGCATTTTCTATCAGAACCCCAAGTTGTTGATGATAGTACCTTAATTATATTTAACCTTTTATGGAATTCAGATTTTAGTTTATTTACGTGTGTATTCCAAGTCATTTTTTTATCAAAAGTTAATCCTAAAATTCTTAAATTATTTACTTTTTTTAGACTATGTTCATTTAAGGTTAATTGTATGTTTCTAGTTTTACTATTCTTATTAGACAATATTATGAATTGGGTTTTAGTTTTAGAAAATTTGAATCCTGATTTCGCGGACCAATCTTGAAGATTATTTAGAGTGTTTTGTATTAATTTTAACGTAGGATTCAGTGTCCTGCCACTACAAGTTAAGGTCAGGTCATCAGCAAACAAAAATCCTTTAACTGGTTTTTCCATAGAATACAAAACATCATTTATAGCTATTAAAAACAAAATTACACTAAGCACCGCTCCTTGAGGTAGCCCATTTTCTATGGGAACAGAGTTAGATAAAGTATTATTTATTCTTACTTTAATTGATCTTCCTGACATGAAATTTCTGACGAACGCTAGGACATTCCCTTTGATATTAATATCTTGTAACAATTTTAGAACCCTGTGTTTCCAAACCATTTCATAAGCTTTTTCTATATCCATAGCTACAATTACTGTATAATTATCATTTGCAAAACTGTCAAGAACTTCACTTTCAATGTTCATTAAATTATCTATTGTTGATCGAAATTGACGAAATCCATATCGAAAAGGAGAAAAACGTTTATTAGTTTCTAAATACCATCGAATTCTTTTACTTATTATTTTTTCAAGAATTTTACAAAGATTACATGTTAAGGATATGGGTCTGTAACTAGAGTCTAGACTTGGTATTTTTTCAGGTTTTAATTTGGGAATAACTAAGGCTTCTTTCCAGTTATCTGGAAATACCTGCTTTTGCCATATAAAGTTGTATAATTTAAGTAAGTAATGTAGTCCACTGCTGGGCAAATGTTTAATTATAATATTAGATATATTGTCAGGTCCTGGACTAGAATTTCCTATCTGAGACAACACCGATAACAATTCATGCATAGATATTTCCTTATTAATTGGGTTAGAATTATCAAACGTATCGAAATTACATTCAATTTCCTGACTATTTTTGTATTGTACAAAATCATTATCATAATTATTCGAGCTGGAGTTGGTTGCAAAGGTTTTAGCTAATAAGTAGGAAGTTTCAATTGGGTCAGATGTAAAGGTACCGTCAGATTTTTCGAGAACAATATTGTTGAATCTATTGATGCGGTGGTTAAGTTTTTGTATCTTTTTCCACATGTCCCCAATAAGGGTTTTATTGTTAATAGATGATACCCAATTTTCCCAATACTTTTTCCTTCTTTCTTTGAGAAGCCTTCTACAGAATGCTCTTTTTTTCTTATATTCAATTTTATATATCGAATTAGGGTCATGTCTAGCAAATTTTTTAAACAGTTTTAAGGCCTTTTTGGTTTCTCTTATTGCGGTTTGACATTCATCATTCCACCATGGCAAATTGTTTTTCCTGAACGAACCAGATGTTTTTGGTATTGACTTGTTAGCGGCTTCAATAATTACTTCGGTGAACTTTTCAACAATATCATTGACATGATAATCAAAGGTAGAACTTAAAGGTGATAATACAGGAATAGTTTTATCGATCTCTTCTCTAAATATTAGCCAATCAGCTTTATCAAATATCCATTTTTTAGGTAATTGAATATTGTTTTGTATATCTTGCGTAGTAAGAGATTTAATTGTTATTGGAAAATGGTCACTGTCATACAAATCATCTAAAGCATTCCATTCAAAATATGACGTAATATTTTGTGAAGCCAAAGTAAGATCAATATTGCTCGTACGACCAGTATTACTGTCAAAATGTGTAGGTTGGCCGTTGTTTAATAATAGTATATCCTGGTGTTCATCAAGCCATTCAGCTATTATTCGACCTCTCGTATCACATTTTTCAGAACCCCAATAAAAATGATGGCTGTTGAAATCACCCAAAACTATGCAAGGGGTCGGAAGCTGACTAATTAAGTGATTGAATTCGTTTATGTTAAGTGGAGTACTATTAGGTTGATAAACATTGCATATGGTCATAGCGAAAGGAAATTTAATTTTTATGGCTATTGCTTCTAAAGATGTGTTTATTTGTATTTCCTCAGGAAAGGTATGTGGTTTGATGAACATAGCTACTCCACCACTGGCCCTGTTACTCTGCAACCGATTTTTATAAAAACTTTCGTACCCATTCATAGAAGCACAATAACTAGAAGTGAAATTAGTTTCTTGTAAACAAATGCAGGTTGGACTTAACCGACTGACTAATAGTTTTATATTTTCTAATCTTTTAAAGTAACCGTTAACATTCCACTGTATAATGTCCATATTATTGATAAATAACAAGGAATATATATATATATATTATTTATTTGTTACTTACTTAAAGTTAAGACAAAGATAAATGTATGTAGTTAAATAGTATCCTTTTGTTCAGTAACAATGGAGGTAGTCAACATTTCATGTAATTTTCTTGATAGGCGCGAACATCTGTTTTTTAAACTCTTATTCATTTTACAATGTAAATTGTTACACATTTTAATTAGGTCTTTTACATTTTCTGTATAGGAATATACTAATTCTTTTATATTTTGTTTACCACGTGAATTATCTAATAGGCTTATAAATTGATCCAAGCTTATAGGAAATGCTTTATCACTGTTTAATTCTATCATACTGTCTTCAATATCTTTCCAAACTTCTTTTTCATTTCTGAGATCAGTCTTTTTCAATTTCTTCTTTGCCTTAGTTTTGACTTCCACATCTTCAATTGAAACATTGCTGCCTGTTTCATCTGTCTCAAATTCTATTATATTAGAATCATCATCTTTTGTATACCCAATAGGTTGAGTTACATCAATTTTTGACGCATCACTGACAGTTGGAGAATGAATTCGTTTTTTTCCTTTAGGGGTAATTTCAGGTTGTGTGAATTCTAGTATCATTTGAGAATTAAAGACGGGGTCTGGTATATAGTCATGATTTTTATCAGATATTATATTTATTTCTTCTGCTGTTTGTTTATCTTTTTCTTGAGGGTAAGTCTTTGGTATGTTTTGCGGACAATTTTTGGCTAAGTGGCCCATTGTATTGCAAGAAAAACATTTTAGGGCATCAGTAGATACATAAATCCAGTAATTTGTACCTTCAAAGCTGAACTGTATTGATTCTGGAAGACGTGAGTCATCTTCTGGGCTAATATATAATTGTCTTCTAAAACTTAATACGTGAGAGAATCCAGGATCAGTCACACCAATTTTCATAAATGTTATAAGCGACATTATTTTTATATTTAATTCTTCGAATTTTTGTTCAATGACATAATTTGGTATTACGGGACAAACATTTGACAATACTATTCTTTTGTTTCTCGTAATTAAAGGTTTTATTTCAAGAACATTTTGATGAATATTAATCTTTTTCTTTTCTTCAATAAGGTTGTCAGCTGTTTTTTTTTTAATCTAGGTATATACATATACGTGCATTCGATATACGAGATATAAATCGAATAGATGACGTTGGTATAATAGACGATAGGGCAATAAGGTACTCCCTGAGTGTTATTCCATCGATCGAGTCCAGTATAATTGCTTGATCTTTCTTGGGAAAACATGTTGTTGACGTCACATTGGCATAACTTGAAGTATTGGGTGTTGGATGCAACTGTGTAGGTATTTGCGACATTGGAGGTATTTGAGACATTGAGGGTATTTGATACGTTGGGGTGAAAAACATTTTAATATAAAGGGCCCCCTGTTACCAGGAGTAACCCCGTTTTCGTTATTGCAATATTCGTCGCGTAATTACTTATCGCTTAAAAAATAAACACTAACGGGTCAAGACACGCGCGTCCGCTGTGACTACCCGCGCGGAACTTCAATCAACATTTATGAGTTATGAGGGGTAGGAAAAACAAGAATGTATAAGAAAACAAGATATGGGTACGGAAACCATATTTTATTTATTCTGTAACGGCATTTGCCTTATTGGCTTAGTGGCTGAAGTTCTGAGTTCGAGTTCGATTTACAAGTAAGGTACAGTTCTCAGTTCAATTATCAAGTACGATACAGTTATGATGGACAAGATTTAAGCCGGAGACCGAATCCAGGATTCTTCCTTGACTATGCAAGTGCTGAGCATGGAGACTCCAGATTAGTAAAAGTATGGTTTGACTCAAGGAGTCAGTCAAAAGAATTAAAATATACAAAAATCAGTCGAATTGAAAGCCGCCTTCTTTTTTTATAGATTTTTTTTTTTTTTTTTTTTTTTTTGTTTATAGGCTTGCGCTTGACCACTATCTCATCTGATGGTAAGCGATGATGTGGTCGACGTTGAAGCACGCATGCCTAGAAGAAACCTTTTCACTCTTGACCTGAAATACAGACTCCGGCAGTGTAGTCCACTCTTTTGCTGTACGCAGTTAGTTAAAAATAAGAAATTAATAAAACATTACCTTTTTTGTCTATGTGTGGCAATTTTCCTGTTCTGAGTGAAGTGTTCCGTATTACTTTGAATTAATCCAATAAGGAAACTCGTTGAAAAATTATCTTTCTCAATTCAATTTGGAAGAAAAGAATACTTACAAAATGTTAACATGCAACGCCATAACGGAGGTTACCTACCCCTCCTTACTAATGCAGAAGTAAAAATTGTATTGTAGATTTATTTTAAATTTATAATTAAAAATAAAATTTATAATGGTTTTAGTTCTTCTTTTCGAGTTGATGACGATTTTACTCTTAGACAGTTTAGGTCCAATAGGTGGTAACGTTTATAGCGGCATCAGTGGAGTTCTTCAAGTCTTCCCAATGTATTATTTTATTTTAGAAGAAAAGATTAAAATAATCATGTGGAAATTCCACAAACGTAATCTTACTTACTTACTTACTATTATAATAAACGTGAAAGTTTGTGAGGATGGATGCATAGATGTTTGTTACTCTTTCACAAAAAAGTATTAAAAGAATATTGATGAAACTTTACAGAATTATAGCGTATTCATCAGAATAATACTTAGGCTAAAATTTGTAAACTTATTGGTAGAAGTACTAATACCACGCGGGCGGAGCTGCGAGCGGCAGCTAGTTTATTTATAATTATATGTGGGTATCGATATCAAATTACGAAAAACAAATATAAACTGCCGGAGAATTACTAAAAAACTACAACCGACTTCCAAAAAAAAACACTACAAAGTGTTGCTGCTTTATTTCTTCGTTATTTGACACCGACTTCCGAAATTGAAATTATTTTTCACTTTTTAGTGTTTTTTTTGAAGCTCGGTTTTATTTTTTTGTAAAAGGGTTTTTTTTTAACCGACTTCCCAAAAAGGAGTAGGTTATCGATAAGACTGTATTTTTTTTAAATGTATTTTACCTCAGATCTTTTTACTAGGTGAACCGATTTTGATGATCCTTTATTTATTTTAAAGTTAGTGCTTGTCATGTGGTCTCCTTTAAATTTGGTGAAGATTTGATACATATCTTGATATATACAACAGAACTCTTCATTAAACAATGGCAAATCTCTCTAGACCACTGCAATCGCATGTCGCTCTAACGGGGTACGCAGATGTGTACAATTAACCCTGGTTCACTCTCACCCACACTCTCATTTCACCGGTTATGTTTAAGTTTTATGGTATTCGGGTAATCTATTCTGACATAATTTTGTGCATTGTAGGTATCTTACTATAGAATACAAAAAAAAGTGCAGTCGAATTTGAGAACCTCCTTTTTTTTAAGTCTGTTAAGTACACTGTCTCCCTTGTAGAATGAAGTGAGACAACGTGACTAAAAGAATTATAATAAACCAGATACATTCACCAAGCTAAATTCTCAATTCGATAGTGTCCCTACATTTGCGTGGAACATTACAAAATATAACGAACTTCATAAAGCCCCAGCGCGTTGACGTAAATCACCCTGTTAGCGCTTCGTTAGTCAGTAATAGGGACCAAACAGGAGTTAGTTTGTGTAAAATACTGTTTAGAGTGTGGTTATTGGAAATCAACCTTTATTAATGCTAAAGTAAACTAAACTCATATGCTCGAGAGGCCTATGCTCGGAGTTCCCTTGCGTGATCGAATCAGAAATATAGAAATCTGCAATAGAACCAGGGTTACCGACATAGTCTGAAGAATTGCTAAACTTAAGTGGCAGTGGGCAGGGCACATTGCTCACAGAACGGATGGCCGATAACAGTTCTGGAGTTGCTACCACGAACCGGAAGACATTGTGTTGGAAGGCTTCCCACTAGGTGGACCGATGACCTGGTGAAGGTTGCGGGGATCCGCTGGATACGAGACGTACGGGACCAGTCAGTGTGGTGACGCTTGGGTGAGGCCTATGTCCAGCAATTGATGTCTTTCGGCTGATATGATGATCATGATGAATCTCTGAATATACCTATAGCTAGTCTATACTGTAAGCACGACACCGTGAAAACTTATTTGGAGTGAGCTTGAGGTAAACTGGCATTGCAACATCATTGGATAATTTGACAGCTTACTTCATGTTTTTATTAACTTTTTCACGCTAGGATTATTACAGAAAAGCACTGTTGATCCGATTGCATAAAATCTATTATTGATAGAAAGATACTCTATTGCCGAGTGCCACATGGAAAATTACGAAAAACATGAGTCCCGTTTCGTACCAGACGACATTGTGGCAGACCGTGGAAGTGAACTGTGCTCCAACTGAAAGAATTTGCTCGCACCAGCAGGAAGTAAAATTTTATAGAAAGAGGGAGGTAGGAGGTAGGATGTTATTTAATGATTATTCTTGTTATCGCTGTTTGTTTTAATTAGATTATTTTTTTTATCTTATTTAATATTTTTTTAATGGAAATGATGACCAAATTGTTCTCACCCTATCCTATATTATATCATGACAGTTACTTATTTAAATATCAAATGGTGGACACTTGTTAAAATTAGTGTATGTTTAAGCACAGTGGTTTGTTCTATTATTGTGACACTGTAGCACTTTACACTATATATATATTGCTGTGCCCTAGCAGGGTTCATGTATGAAACCGATATACTTGTAACAACTTTGCAAACTACATAAATGCAATAAATGATGATTATGATTATGACCCTTCAGTGGTTGGTGAAATTTAGTTAGATGCATTAGGATGAAAGTCACGGACAGAAGCTATTATAAAACAAATCCGAAACAAAATTCTATTAAAACAGCCTATAAGATCTTAGGCTCAGTTTTGTGATCCATAGTTAAATCGACAAATGTTTACATTTATGCTAACCAATGGTTTAAAATTTCGGTAATACACGTTTATTCATCAGTTGTTAGTCTAACAAACGGTCCAATAATTATCAACTAATCTGAATATTTGTGAGGCTAACAACTGTCGAATAAACGCTTTTAGGCGTGGCCACAATGCACACTTCATTATAGATCGCGTAATAAAAGTCATGACAATAGGGTTCTAATTCTGGTAGCAAAGGAAGTATGCCCAACTATTTAACCGATCGAAGTAATGTACATTTCAACTTATTGCTTCTTAGTTGCGATGTGGTTGCTTTCAATTTATAGCGATGTATGTAATTATGTACTAGTTTTTTGCAACGACTTCATGCGCGTGAAAGTGGAGAATGATCCCACGTGAATGTAGGTAATTCCGGGTTGTAAAGTGCTCTTTGTCATAGACATAATCGAGGCCGTAGTATAGATACCTGTGTGTCATGTTTCATCCTAATATTTTTAGGCGTTGAGGCGAGTTTTGATTTCCGAACATCCAATCAAACATTTTTGCACAATTATATTTTTACAAAATAAACTAGTTCTAATTTATCATGGTTTAACCATGTGCCATATTCTATCCAATCTGTACAGCCATATAGGCTTGATTGATCAACAAAAATCCAAACAACTAAATGTACACACTGCCAAACTATTTTATAATATAAGTGGCATACTAGAACCCGGCAGCAATTCTTGGTGCAGCCAGTTGCATAATAGACAATCGCTTTATTCACATAGTAATGCTGGCAATAAAAATGTCCTGCAACTACCAACTTCTGCGCGGTTTGCAAGATACGAACTATTATTATCATCCGAACCGACCGGTTTTACAAAGAGCTGATATTTTGATAAAATGTTGAATTGCCTTTAAATTATACTTTATTTATTTAAAACAAACGTATTAAATGCAAATTTTAATGAAAACTGACGACATCTTTTTGATTTTTTAGGTTGAATAAATAAGCCTTTTCCATCTTTGAAAATGAAAAGAGGGAAACCTTGTAATGGAGAATTATAAATTCATACTAATTTAGTTAGGATTTCTGCCGTCTTAACGAAAAGTGCAATAACTAGGTTAAACCTGATTTCGAGAAAAACGCGGTAAAAGATTTTTTTTTTGTTTTGTTTGTATCTCCATCACTATACATGGTATCGAGTTGAAACTTTCACTACATGATATGTACCAATGTATAGAATATTACGTGATACTTAATGTTTGTACCCGCATTTATTCCCGCTTTAAAAAACAATAAATACTATAATGTTAAGTATTATTACTATTTAGAAATAATGTTTACTAGCCATTACCGCAATAAGTAACCTATTTATTGCACTAATGGTTAGGAAACTAACATGATGCATTTTTAAGTAGCAACGAATATTTTTTTTATGAACTGTTTCCTAACCAAAGATGCATTAAGTTTCTTATTTATTGCGGTTTTCATTAGTAAGAGACAAGTTTAAAACGACAAAGTTGTAATTTGTTACTATTAGAAAAACAGAGGTGTTACATTTTATGTCAAATATGAATTAATAGAAGCTTGCATTACTTTATTTTTCTCCTCTCACCGATCTACTATGAAACTGTCTTCGGTAAAGCCAAATCTACAAATTTTATCTGTGTTCAGATGTTTTTAATAAAAATGTGGTTTCAGTTATAATTTCATAAATAAAACAATATAAATATTAAATCGTTTTGATTTCAAACTAAAAAAGTACAATTATAATAGGAGGAATCACTTTGCTGTCTTACTTATTAATTCTGGTCTATTACCCATCATATGTAAAATCAACGGTTACTAAACTTAAAAACACACACATATCAAAAATATATTCATTTGTTAAAATATCTTAATAGTAGTTAAGGTACCTCACAATGTAAATATTAAAATAAATTAAAAAAAAGTTATCTACTTTTTATTTTAAGGCACAATTTGAGATCAATATTTTAATCAGTCTGATATAACACTTATAAGTAATTAAATATTTTTAGTCTAGGTTCGAAGCTTGGGATGTTTCAGGTAAGTTTAACCAAAAGCATCTCCTGGTTTCAGGCATCAAAGGTACTAAGTCTGCTATTCTTTAGTTATTCCTCTCGATGAATTCTTGCTTGCAAAATTAGGAAAGCATTTGTTTTTAGTTATTTTTACTTGTAGAAAATCTAGTTCTTTCCAATCAGACACGTGGGAAACTTTGTGCTTTATTGTAAATGCCCCTCTTTCGACTCTGACTGCCATAATGTCTTTTAGATGGACTCTGGGTTCCATGTTTCGAATTCTATGCTGAGACGACATATCCTCATAACTGTAAAAATCGGATACTGCCATCACTTTTACGTTTTTTTTTGAATTGGCCGTTTTTACGGAATCTACAAAGTCAGCAAAATAATAAACTATTTTTTTTTTAATGCCAATTCAACCTGATGATGAAAGTTATCAGTCGAAATGAACGTATGGCCTGGTTCAAAATATTTTACGGTATCTCCCCACGTTCAGTCTCCTCACGTTCAGTCTTTTTAACCGACTTCGCAAAAAGGAGGAGGTTTTCAATTCGGCTGTATTTTTATTTTTTTGTTTGTTACCTCAGAAAGTACCGATTCTGATGAATCTTTTTTCATTTGAAAGCTCGTGTCATGTGGTCCCATTTAAATTTCATTAAGATCTGATGAAGAACGTCGGAGATATACATCAGAACTCTTCAAGAAATGACGGCAAATCACTCGGGATAGCTGCAATCGGATGTCTGTTTATTGTTTACATCATTTCATAACATAACATCACTTTAGCACGCTCTAAAGGGGTACGCAGGTGTGAAAAGTTCACCCTGTTATACTCTAATTCCACCGTTTTTGTTTAAGTTGCATGTTTCTGGGTTAATCTATTCTGGCTTCACTTTGGAGAAATGGTCCATTATGTACCACAACTAAAAAGTGAAAAATAAAAAACTTTTTAACAAAAAATACAACCGACTTCAAAATAAAAACACTACAAAGTGAAAAATAACTTCACTTTCGGAAGTCGGTGTCAAAAAACGAAGAAACCAAAACAAGAACACCGACTGCCGAAATTATTTTTCACTTAGTGTTTTTATTTTGAAGTCGGTTGTATTTTTTGTTAAAAGTTTTATTTACGTCTTAGTCTCTTTATATTCAAGTAAATTTCTTTTAATACGAATTGGTGAATTAGAATCTGTAAGTATAAATTCAGGACAGTAGTCTTTATCAATGACACTGTCGTCGGAATCTACAAAATAATTTACAGCTCTGATAATGTTGTCATATTCTTCATCTGAGGATGGTAGGGTTTCATAGCACTTTAGAGACTGTCTGGTAAAGGTCGTATTAAAAGATTCTTCTGCAGTCGGTTTAACTATCGATAGTCTTGGAATCAGCTGGTGGTTGGTAGGTTCAAATGGTTCAGAAACATGTGGTTTTGGGTTTTGATTTTGCGATACAGTCAAAAAAAGAATTTTGTCTCTTCTGGACATGATGTTGCCTGAAAAAAGAAATATTTTGCTTAGGGACAAAAATCTCGTGGTAGAAGAACATACTGGTTTTCTCCGGAAATTAAGTAGCTGCTTAAGTTCACCGTATATTTAACAAAACTAAAACGTAAGATGAATAATTATGTAGGGGATCCCTACTAATTTTATACCTAAATAATATTTTTGTTGGTCACTAACTAATTAATTAAAACAATATGTGTCTTTTAATAACTAAACAAATGCAATCGCACGTGCTTGTGATCTTCCGACTCGAATCGATGTCTAGCCGCGACTGGCGTTTGAACGAAATATTTTACTCCCCTCGTACCCCCTCACCCCCTGGTGCTAGTTATAAACGCAATAAATGGTGAATTTATTGCAGTTTATTTCGCGTAGGTATACTATATTCGTTTAATCTCCCTACAAATAAATGCAATAAATCTACTTACTATATCAATTTTAGTATTCTTCTCATAATTAGTAATAAGACCCCTTAACATAACAGCAATAATTCAAGCTTATTGTACTTATAACTTGTAAATGAGGATCACAGTAACGAAATATGGTAATTATAAATGCAATAACTCTACTTATTGCAGAAATAGTTAGTACATTATTTAATAGCGTACATAAGGTTCCGTATCATATCTGCAATAACTCAAACTTATTTCATTTATAACTAGACCAGATGGCATGACTTTGGTGCCGTGGAAGGTGGGTAGGCCTCTGGTGTGGGACGCAACCTGTGTCGATACCCTTGCGCCATCTCATGTTCCTAGTTCGGCGGGCTGTGCTGGCGCTGCTGCTGCGGCTGCTGAGGCCCTCAAGCGGCGCAAATACTGTAACCTAATTGGTAATTACAGTTTTGAGCCGTTTGGGGTCGAAACGCTTGGGTCATGGGGCCCGAGTGCACGTCTTCTTTTTAAGGAGATCTCTCGCCGACTGATCGACACTGTGCGTGACCAGAGGGCTGGCTCTTTCTTTGCGCAAAGAATTAGCATTGCGATTCAACGTGGCAATGCTGCCAGTCTTCTGGGCACGTTCTCGGATGACAGCGATGTGGAGGAGTACTTCGACGCCTAAGTGTACCTGTATTTTGTATATAGTGTAAGTAGTTTGGTTTTATAACTAGTAAATAGAATATTACAAATGACGAACTATGCTAATTATAAATGTACTAACTATACTTATTGCAGATATGGCTAGGAAAACTACTTAATAACGTAAGTAAGTTATTCCTAACTACAGTTATGTCGGTCTTGATATGTAAATCATAAAGCACCGACTTAGATATTGCAGTTATGCTTAGTATTAAAACCGGCTACGTCATGGATACGTAAAAAGTGTCTAAAAAGAATATATAGATCTCATTCTGCAGATTCCAAATATGTACTTAACTCAATTTGGGGCAAAAATCGAGTTATTGCACTTTTCGTTAGGACGGCAGATTTGCTCAAAGTACTTATTAGTTCTCTTAGCATTAAAGTTTCTTACTTATTTGTATGTTAGCAAAGTTTGAATTTTATTTGTAAATTAAAATTAGTTTTGTTTATTTTGCATTGGGTAGTTCATCGCTCACCATCTGGTCATCATCATCAGCCTACAGCAGTCCACAGCTGGACATAGACAGCCAATTGCATACCATTTGCTTCGATTTTCGGCAGCTCTCATCTAGCTGCTACCAGCCACCATGTGAAGATCGTCATCGAGAGAGGAGAGAATTAAACGCTCAGTGATAAGACTGGAAGTTAAATACGCAGATGTCACAAATACAAGGCAATTTCCAACTCTGCCACAAAAAGAATCACCACAATCACAAACAGAACAAGTACCAGCGACAATAGGCGGTCTCACATTAGAGGGCCTCTTTCAGATGCAGACACAAATGCAACAGACACTTATGTTGCTGATGGACAGTATAAATAAGATACACTCGCATCTCAATGGCTAACCATGACAGTAAGAAAATACAGAACCTCAAAATCTTACATCTGAACGCCCAAGGAGTAAGAAACAAATTCATTGAAATAAAAGCACTAGTCGAGAAATATAGACCAGCTATAATTATATTAAACGAGTACAAGATCGACTTTGAGACACAAACAAACTCACCCACACATTGGAAAAACATTTAGCCACTGCTATGTATTTATTTATTTATGTATTCTTTATTGTACACCAGAAAATACAGTAACAAAAGAAACTTAAAACTAAAAATATACAACGGGCGGCCTTATCGCATTCCGCGATCTCTTCCAGGCAACCTGGACCTGGCTATAATAACACACCAACATATAGAAGCGCAGGCCAAACAGGTAGAGACCGTTGGCTCGGATCACCTCCCTTGGTTGCTAACGGTGAAGATTGAACATAATATAGAGGAAAATGCCGTTGTGGCAGCCCTCGACACTCACGCACTCCTGAAAAATTCAACAAGGCACGAACGACTACCGAAGGAAATAAACGATAAGATAGGCATTCGAAACCGACTTAAACAAATTGTGTGGCAAGCGAGAAACTGCAGCCCCAGACTCCAACGTGAAACACGCACTCTTTACAAACACGCTAAGAGAGAAGCTGAAAAAGTCCTGAAAGTCCAAATAAGGCTGGCTTGACAAACTCCAAGATCCACGGGACAGTAGGTCACAAATATGGCGCATCGAACGAAACATGAAGAAGCCTTTCGTTAAACTTCCAAACATCACAGGATGCAGTGGAGAAATAGAAACAATCGACAAGCTCACTGATACAACGAAAATTAAAGTGGCCAAAATAGCGAAAGACGATGAGGAAACTGAAAAGACGACACCGTTCCAACCGATCGACCCAACGTCAAAAAAAGAAGTACAACTTGCACTGAAAAGGTTCAAAAACAAAAAAGCCCCAGGGCCAGATGGAATAAAAGCAGACGCCCTAAAACTTGTGGGAGAAATCTTCATCGAGGCATTTGTGCCTCTGGCTAACTTAATTTTGTCCACAGGCTACTTCCCTAAGCGATGGAAAATTGGCGTGTGCATATTTCTGCACAAGGTCGGCAAAGATCACCATCAGGCATCATCGTACCGCCCGATCACACTGCTCAACATCATGGGCAAGCTGTGTGAACGACTGATCCTGATAAGACTTACCACTATGGTCAATCGGCTGCAGCCAACTTTCCAGCACGGCTTCACAAGGGCACGGCAACGCAGATTCTACGTATCGGAAAAATTATCACTGATGCTCTAGCTACGGAAGACAGCGTCTCTATGATATCTACGGACCTATCGAAGGCCTTCGATTCAATCAACCACAAGGGACTGATCAAGAAACTTCAAAATCAAGACGTTCCCAATAATATCATTAAGATAATTGAGAACTATCTTGAAGGCAGAAACTTGAGAGTTAGATTCAGAACTACCATAAGCAAAGACAAACCGATACCTCACGGCGTGCCCCAAGGCTCGATTCTGGGACTGATAATCTTCAACTTGTACGTCCATGATATTTGGGATATTCAAGACCACATCAGAGGTCTCAAACTCTTACAGTATGCGGATGATCTCTGTATTCTCAACAGAGGCTCGAACCCAGAACACGCGACTATGCGTGCTGAATGGGCAGCAGAAGCCATCGCTGATACACGAGATGGGGGTAAAGTGTAACGTAGAGAAAACAGAATGCATCATGTTCTCGAAAAAGAAAAAGTACCGGCCAACGGTTAAACTGAAACAACAAACGTTGCACTATCAAAAGCAGATCAGATACCTCGGTGTCATCTTCGACAAACATATGAAGATGAACCAGCACACCGAAAAGGTCGTCAAAAACCTGAAACAAGTCAGAGGAGCCCTCGGTCCAATAATAGGATACAATGCGAAGACAGAACTAGACACGAAACTGGCCATCATTCAGGCCTGTATTTTACCGCTGATGGACTACGGAGTGGTGCAACTACTCTTAAGGTTGTAACAAATAAATTTCCGTAACGGCTTTCAGCGACATCTGGTGTCAGGCGTATTTATTATCAGGTGTATTCTTTCATCTGGGTGTGTCACTAGGTGGTTGAGGCACATTTGCACTAGATGGCGTTGAGGTCGGGGCGGAATTATTAAAATTCTTTATAAAACCTATTAGATATTGTGTGTATTAATATAATTCAACAAGCAGACAATTTCCTACATATCTAGGTTATTAATCTCTGGTAAACATAATTACTTTAAGGAAAATATAGACATGACGTCTCTATTGGTTAATAAAATGTTCATTGTCTATGGCCGACAAGAGTGACATTTCTTTTCCATTGCTAATGGATACGGAGTTGGTCCAGAAATAAAATCCTATTAAGAAAAGAAAATAAACCACAATTAAAATGACTTGGAGGCGGCAGGGAAACAGCCCTAAATATAAAATATTATGTGCCAGCAAGCGCTGTGAGTATTAGTGGAATTAAACTATATTTTCATGCTTGTAAGACATGTGCTTGTATGATGCTAATACTGCATTTTTCCCATTGGCAGAGCTCGTTAGGATTAAATTTAAATATAAACAATAAATACATACTAATTATGGTCAACGACGTGAAAAAGTAATAGCTATAGCATTCAACAACAGGCTCCGAATACCCATGATATTTTGGCCGGTGAGATACTGGATGCCATCTGCACAGAGGAACTATGCTGATTGTGATATCATACATCTGGTGCTAAGTTTAAAGGGTAGTATATATCCCATACTCAAGTAAGTGTAATACCTTTATATTGTGATGCTGCAGTGATGCCAGTGTGTTATTAAACTAGTTGACCAAATAGAAAGACTTTTACTTCTGCCGACCCTCATGCGAAATCATCCCTGCAATTGTCACATCCCGAACATCTACCCCTGAGCTGGCTGGTGAGTAAGGAAAATTACCTTACAAGGTATAGTGCAACCAACCTAAGCAAAATCGAACGCCAATACAGACTGGCACTGAAAAATGCCGCACAATTACTAAGACGAACAGCCACGGAAGTGATCTGGGAAATGGCGGACATAGATGCCTGGCACCTACGCGCCGAAGACCTTAACACAAAAATGTTGCAAAACATGGCAAAATTAGAAATAGAAGTTGTTGAATCCCCTGGCGACGCCTACCAAGCGCACGGTGAATTTAACCCCCTCAGGGTTAATCATAGAATGGGCGATATATTGTATGACCCAAATAAAAAAGGATACAAGCGGTGGCCTACCTACAAAGCGAAGGCTCCGCGTCCCCTTAAAATTTAATGAAAAATAATAATTATAATAATAATTCCTCACTGAGGACTGTAAGCAAACAACATAAATAAAACACGTAATCTGTTTGTATAGACTCACATATTGCGAATAAATAGAACACAGCAAACATAGATCCATTAGGACGTAAGTTAGCTGACACAACTCTGTATGGCCCACCGGCCACAGGGTCATTTTGTAATACACAAAGTAGGCAAATAAATGTTATTCTGATTCTGAAGGTCGTCGCTCCACCTAGCCTGTGGGTGACGTGACCTTAAGATTACCAGTTTGCGGTCTTCACTCAAGAAGACGTCTTCCCCAACAGTCATTGGTGCTACGGCTTATATTACCGGCCCATTGTTACTTCTGCCTGATTATTCTGTTAGCTATGTCGACAACTTTGGTTCTCTGCTGGATCACCTGGTTTCGGATTCAATCCCTTGGAGAGAATCCGAGCATAGGTGTTTCCATGGCTCGCTGTGCGACTTTGAGCTAATGGACCAGCCGTATCGTGAGTGTCCACGTTTTGGCAAATTAATAGAAATCTTTCCAAAGTATTAAACGAAATTTCAAACTATTCTCCTACTTTAATACTTGAAAATAAAGAAATAAACTATACAATATACGTACATAAAATCTCAACAATACTTTAATGTTAAAACTACTAGGAACACATTACGTTGTATATTTTACTGCAGTAGTTTTTGCAGTAATACAGCAATTTTAAGACTGCAAAGAGCTTCCACAATTCCATAGAAAATATTGAAGACAAATTCTATTAACTTTCTCATTGGCCCGTTGTTTTCGAACCTGACTAATTTATAGTCGAAGTCCTGTGTTTATTGGTAGGTTTTCTAAGTGAAAATTGTGTTGGTTTTTTTTTTTCAATTGTCAGAAATTGGCAGGAAATGGGACAACACTGTTCCAGCAAGATTGTTCCGGCATAATGTACAATCATGGATTATGTAATTGGTAATTCTACGTAATCATTCAAATGTGTAATACTAACCCTAATTTACTACTGGTCGACTGACCTTAAGGTGACTGGGGTATAAGCCTAGTTGAACCTATTTCCAGGGATAGGTCGAATAACCATCCTTAAGGGCCTTCCACTGCTTTAGTGCCGTTCGAAAAACGGTTACTTTCTAAAGCGTAGTCCTCAGTAACGGCTAAGTTAAAAGGTTTGGAATAAAAATGTATGTATTATTATTTGTGAAACATATTATTTCGTGTAACAAATAGTTTTGCTTTAAAAAAATAATTAACTACACGATATTTTTTCGCTACTTTTGGATACCCCTCCAAAACGACTTGGCTAGAATTTCTTCTCCTTTGTCCCTCCAGACAATACAATCATGTCTAGTCCTCGTTATTATTTTACATTATATATCTTTTTAGCTTCCTCCCGTCCGAAAGTAATCAGCAACCTAGATCTTTTACTATAAATTACCGTTATTAATTTTGTTTAACAACGCTGTTTTTTTTGTGATAAAGTACGACCCATAATCATAGCTTTGTTTAGTTTTATTTATTAAAATACATAATTTTGGGGAAGCTAAACTTTTACAAAGTCTTGAAAATATCTAAAGTATTAGGTGTTTTCTATTTTACGAACAATTTCTTTTGGTAATCATAATATTTACACTTTGTAGATAGCTACATTAATTTGAACTCCCAAAACAAATGCACAACAACGCTCGATAATTTTATATATGCATTTTATCCGGCAATCGAAATTATCTAATATTTTTTGTCATAAATATACTTCCATTTGGTTCTGTAGTTTAATCGTTAATGCTTAATTAAGTCACCATCATCATTTCAGCTGTCCACTGCTGGACACTATGTTTCTCACATCCACCGAATTCAACAGATAGCTTTCGTATAGTATCAGGATAAGCCGGATCGTTTCAAACATAGTAAATCTATCAAGTGTCACAAACTTATTATACAACTTCCAGTTGAAGGGTTCTTGAACAAGTTTTAATTAAATTCCAGGAATCGATGCACCCACAGAGCATTACAACTTTGTTAGTTGAAATTCAATCGAAAACCGTCATTCCATATATACTTATCTACGTAAACAAGCATCACAAATGACAATTCTAATTGAAACCCTACTGTCTGTTTTTACAGCATAAATTCAAGTGATTTTAGTGAGTACAGCCATAAAATTTTACGAGGTGCATCCCAGTAAGAGTGATGTGCAAAGTTTACATCTCTGTCGCATATTTTAGGGTCTTGTAAGAGAATTAAATCTTATTATGTCCGTATTGATCCAGGTATTGGATGTGATTTATTATGTTGTTACTTGTTGGCTGTGGCCTGTTCTATTTTTGCAATTTTTATTTTTAAACTTTTAATCGGGATACGGCATCAGTTTTAAAGATTCCACCAAGTGTTTTTGTTGCATTCAGTAAAAAAATCTTTACCTGAAGAATCATAATAATATTCTTAAAAGTTCTTTTATTTTCTTCGTTGTCTTCAATCCAATTCAATTCAATTTCAATTCAATTTTTTTTTGTTCACATAGGCCTACATGGGCACTTATAAAACGCCGACAAAAGGTGCACGGTTCGGGTTGGTCGTTTCCTATGGAGAAGAACCGGCAAGAAACTCCATGGTTACTCTTTTAAAAATGGTTTGGTTTTACAATATTTCCATGTTACAGCATTAGTACTTAGATATGGGGGGACAACGTAGGCCCGACTTATGACAATAAGTCGTAAGAAACTAAAAAAATAAAATAAAAAGTTTATATATTTAATAAAAAGTTAACAAATGTTAACTAGCATCTAAAAGGCCTACTGAAGGTATTACTGAAGGTCGTGCCCGTCTTGAAAAGCTTTGACGGAATAATTGACGAGCTGCTTCCAAGCCACTTTATCTTCGACTCTTCTCAGGGCTGTGGTCACCGTGAGTCTTTTAACACCTATTTTATAGTGACTCTTATTTTATGGTATCTAGATCTTTCCCGCGGCTTCACTCAGGAAATAGGCTTACCCCACAGAAACCGTGGATAGAAAGTAATCAGCACTTAGTGAATTCTGGTAATCGGATCAGTACTTCTAGAGAAAAATTTTACCTTTTTATAATATTCCTAGTAACAATATACTCGCTACAAACAGTAAAGATGGTTAATATCCCGCTTATAATGTTAATGTTAGTATAATATAGATATGGTTATTGATATACATATATTGGTTAAGAAGAAAATAAGAACATTATTGTTAGCTAGTACAAGAATTCAAGTTTGAATCTTAAATGTATCGAGAGCTGCAATATGGAATATTTGAAGAGTTGTTTACTGGCAAAGTTTCCCAATTTTCGTCGTTATGGTTTTGAATTTAAAGGACCCCCTCGAGCTTGGTAGTGTTTGAAAATTCCTTTGTAAGTAGGAAATACTAAGATGAGGTTTCCAAGTTTTATATGTTGATACTGCTTCCCAGGATATAATAATAGTAGCTGGATTTTAATAGGTGAAAATGGTCTGAGTATGTGTATTGACCAATGCTCATTACTTCTCTATTTAAGACATGGTCTTCACCTCATCATTAGCATCATCAATCAATGTATGACACAGGCCTCTCCAATGATTCATCTAGCAGCCTAATTGCGTAAGTGAGTACGACAGGGCAAAGGGAATAACACACATTTCCTTTTAATGTTTGCCGTATTGCGTTAATAATTAAGAAAGGGTACGTCCTCCAACCTATGAGCTGGATTTACATATTCTTTCCATGACCTATGTTTTGAGTGTATTACGCAAGACGAAAGTCGTTATTTTAAAGGTGTCGTCACCTTTACCTATACGAGTTCTTTGCCGAATTTACTTACCTTTCGTAGATAGAATCTCACTGAGGGCTTTCGATTTTGTGCTTTCCAGTTGGCGCCACTGGCAAGTAAAGTCCTTAATCCATTTCAAGAAAGGTCATTTGCGGAGAAATCGGGCTTTCTTGGAATAATATGCTAATCGAGATATAATGAGCCCCACGTGATAGTAATTGCACCCGCCTTTCACGATCGGTATAGTGGGGCGCCCGTGCAGTCGGTTTTGTTTATATTTCGCGCAATGAAGTGCTTTTGACGGGAACGTGCCGCCTGGTGGACGCCGGCCGGAACCTCCGGTCCAGACAGCCGTCGGTTATCCCTCATCTTCCTTTATTAAATATATGCTTTCCTCCCCCAATACAATGCACGGCACGGGATTGAACGAGGAACAGAGGATCACCACGGAATCTCAGGTAAGAGTGACCAAATGGTGCCATCTTACACCCGTAGTAGGAACCAGTATATCTCCCAATAAGGAACGAACCCCCTAGCTTTCAACTGCTGCGTTACGGCAGTTTCGTGGGTACGGTTCTAATTGTATCCAGAAGTGGCACGCTGCTAATGGGCCCTAGCATGAGCTCCTGGCTTGGGATCCGCAGACCTGTATTTAACATTTTGGTCAAAATGCAAATACGCCCATTTATGCGCATTTTGGTAATTGCGTATGAATGGGCGCATGCGAGTGGCATATCCTGGATCCAATCAGATCCTGTACCCCATGAAACTGCGATCCGCAGCAGTGGTAAGCAAGGGGTCGGTCTGTGATCTAAAGTTGACCACAAGGGTTGGGCGGTCTTAGCTGTTAAACGTTTGTTATTACGCGCACGCAGCAAATTTTGAGTTCAAATCATTTCCTATGCCGTAGAAGTGCGATTAAAACGATTAAATCAAGTGTATGCTTCAGTTTCGTGCAGACCCTATTTTTAAGAAAAAAGAGGAAAATGTTATCCTGCAGTGGTTGGTAAAACCCGTAACTATCCTTATCCGCCATATTTAGAAAATATTCAGGACAATAAGAAAAGTTGTGAATAAACTCGCGCTAATAGCCAAAAAACTATGAAATTTTGAAGACCTCACTATACACCAGCGCAAATTCAAACGCGGTTGCCCTCCTTGTCTAGAACATCATGACTTACATTTTGACTTTTCGACAATCGTTATCACTTAATTCTAATGTCAATTGGTTGTCAGCCTCTGGTGACATTTTTGCCTTATAAAAACGTGAAATATTTAAAATCAGTCGTTATATTTGTACCTGTATACCATTAAATACTTGAAAGGGAATCTAAAATAATGAAATATGAAAGCTATGAAATCATAACAATCCTTTTTCGCTGAAACATTTTGGAGAATTTTCGTCGTCGCGCACATTTATTTATTCTTTCGTACCGAATTATACTTAAAACGATTTCGCGGGCCTTTTGCATTTTCGTAGGCTTTTTAATAGAGTGGTTCAACGCCGGAAATATTGTGGGAGTATTTTTATTTTCAACTTTTAAAATAGCGGGAGGCTGTTGTAAAATAACATAGACAGTGGTCTTTAACTTAAAAATGATATATACTTAACGCTAACGTTCGGATCACCGAAGGTTACCAAACGTATGAGTGAGATGACACGACACTTATAAAAACCTTAGTAAGCATTCACTGTCCTACTCGCACGTTTTCTGACCACAACTGTCGTGAGTCTTCGCGTCCATTTTTCTTTTTTTATTAATTGTATTGTTGTCTTATAGTTCTTGGAGTTGATAAATAAACACACCATAATTGAGAGTTGATAAAGAACACACATTTTTCATTGCTTTTTGCATTTTTTTATGCTTTTTAATAGAGTACTTTGACGGCAGGAATATTGTAGAAGTATTTTTATTTTCAACTGTTTCGGAAAAAAATATGTTTCAAAGTAGAAACAGGCGACTAAAAGTGGTCCAGGGAGGTTGTTGTAAAATAACTCAGATAGTGATTTTTAACTCGATATTCAACGTTAACGTTAGGATCACATACGGTTACCGAACTTGTGAGCGAGCCGTATACGACCATAATAAAAATTCCATTCTATCAATTTCTGTCGACTTTCATGATTTTCAGACGCCGTTTTTGTGACCAAAATCACACCTACATCGCCCTCAATATCTTGCCTTTTTCCTAATTTATTTGGTGTAGGTGCAACATGTATTCTCTTGGCAAACTTTTTTATGTAAGTTGTCGTCAGCTCCCCACACACAGTCCTTCAAACGTTTTTATAAATAACTAGCTTCTGCCAGCAGCTTTGCCCACGTGAATGTAAAAAAATATCCCAAGGGAACAAATTCCTGGGATAAAAGTATCATATGTGCTATTCCAGACTATAGTCTATCTCTGTGCCTAATTTCCTTTCATCCAGATCCGTCCGGCCGTATGAGCGTGAAGAAGTAACAAACACACACACACACACACACACACACTCACTCACTCACAAACTTTCGCCTTTATAATATTAGTGTGATTGATGATAATTTCTTATTAATATTATTTTTCACCATCTTCATAAACTGACCACAAATCAAAGTTAAATACATGATGACACAATTATCATTGCAGTCCTAACACTGAAAATAAAATAGGTACCAAGTCGTGGCGTGTCGCATCATACAAGAAACATATCAACCGGGCGAGCACGGCCACTGTGATAGGCTTGAGTCACGAATTTTATCACGGTTTTTGCCCCCAAACTGTGATAAAAATGTGTGACTCAATCCTGCCACAGTAGCTCTTGCTCATCCGGCAGGTTCATAAATTTGGTTCTCTAATCTCTCTTAATGTGTTAATATAATTCTTCCTTTGTGCTTGGTAACATGAAATTTCCAATTCCGTACCTTAATGCGCAGGCTCAGCGCAAATTTTAGGTATAAAGTGTAATATTACGAGTACGTTGTTGAGCTTGCTTCTAACTAGAATCGCTTACTATCAGGTGAGATAGTGGTCAAGCGCGAGCCTATATTAGATTTTTTTAAAATATATGCCGTATTATTAGTACGGTTTTAGAGAGCTTTATTTAAACCAAAATAGAAATTTAGATATAAGTTCATATTGTAGTTACAATTTGTTATATATAAAGAAGTGGCCCGCCCCGGTTTTGCCTGGGTCATAATAATTTGTAATTTGTACCTTCTGGAATACATGTTCCTTTCAAATGCAAAAATATTTTTTAATAGATGTATTGGTTCTAGGGATTACCCCACACATCTGAATAAACTCACAAAAATTGGGCTCTCTCTTTATAATATTATTATATTATAGTTTAGTTACTGCCGTGGCGCACGGTTGGTGCAGTGGTTACGCGATTGACGCGCTGCGTGTCGCGGATTCGATTCCCGCACGGAAAAAATAATTGTAACGCCTACAGATAGTTGTTCCAGGTCTGGGTGTTTGTTTAAGTGAGTTTATATCTTTGTAAATGCATCCACGATAAAGGAGAAATTCCTAGTGAGAGGCAAACTTTACAAAAAAAGTGGTATAATCAGTTTTCAATGTTGATCTCATAGTAAAAGATGTTCATAATTGTAAGTACATTACCCCTTTTCAGGAATTGTGTTGTTTCTGTTCAGGAACCAAGAAAGGTAAGATAATGTTAATACTCAAGTTGTATTATTACAATGTTGTTGACCTTTACACTCACCTTTTCTTCCTCTAGCTTGCCGGTCATCACCGTCGTATCACCTCTATACATAATCAGACATTAGTCAGTCACAACGCTGCAGTATGCGTGGCCGGAAACATAATCCATCTCACCATTGAAACATATGAACTAAAGACTAATCTAGACATTTTTCATACGGTTCGGTACCGCATATTTCATATCGCAGCGCTGTGCGTTCCAGTTAAAAGACAAAAGCTTTATTGTTTCTACCGATGGGTCTCAGGCTTACCTTCTGTTAGGGGAAGACCACCAAACATATTATGGATAAATGCACGTCACATGTTGTCGAAGAAAACTTGCCTGCGTAAAAGCATGTGTGTTTTGTTCTGGTATTCAGGTTCCAATCATTAAAATTATATTTGTTGTATGAGATGATACTCTAATCCATGTTTGAAGAGTGATTGAAAACAACAAATTATTAAAATATTTCAAACGCACAATAGCCATTATTTATTTATAGTATTTGCGCACATACATGTGTACATATATACATACCTAGGCGTTCACATACATCTTCGTGCCAGGTCAATAACTTCTTAAAATTACTATATAATATATCGCAAATTATATATTAATAACTTTTAAAGATAACCAGAAAGTAATAATGTTTGTATTCGTACCACTTTTAATTATTTTCTTTTTCGATCCGTTTGTCAGGCAGATTTAAGATTTCGAACTAATTGCTTGGGGGAATAAAGTATATTAGAATCAAATTTCGTGTATTCCATTTAATGAAATACATAAATTCGGGTTGGCACAACTACAAAGTATTATGATTACAACAGTGAAAATATAGAGAAGAATTTTATCAGTCATAGAAACATCAGGATCTTTGGTTCTATACGTCGTTAGAACATAGGCGATTACAACAAATTATCTTAGGACGTTAGGCAGAAGGTATATTAACAGAAGAAAATTTTCACTGCTCCCCGAAATTTTGCTGCCATCTGTAGAAGAAGAAAAAAAAAGTTATTTATTGGACTACTAAAGAAACATCATTTGTTGTAACAGTAATAATTGATTTCACACGTCATGTTAAGATAATCGCTTTAGCAGTTATATTACACAAAAAAAAATCGAGTAAATTTTAAAGTATGAAGTCTACGCAATTGCTACGCCGTAGCTCTTGGCTACGGCGTAGCCCCGTAGCACACACTTAGCACTTCATACTAAATTGCACCAACAATATCATTTGTAACAAGAGTAGTTTGCTTAGTCATAAAAAAGGCTGAAAATAATTCAAAGTAAAAAACGGAATAAAATAATTGACTGTTTAGCAAGTCAAGGCAAATTGTGAAAGTTAGCTTGATTTAATATTACGCTCCAAGGACCAACATTTTGTCAGTACTTAGAATGTTACTGGGAACTTTAACTTAACAAGTCGTTACAGTAAAGGCCTAAGTGATCTCAGCGGAGTCTGTTTTAAACTAGCAGCCAGTGAAAAATTATAGCTTAGTTCGCTCCGTGACCTGATTTTCTAGCCAGTAAACGAATTAATGGTCGAAGATATTTTATGTATCAGCACCTATTAGGTTAGATATTTTTGAAGCCTATAATATTTTTAGATTTTAAGCATAAAATACTACCCAACACAAAATTAAATGTGTCAGGTTCCTGGTTGTTAATAAAAAAATAACTATGTTGATACTGTTATTAAACACGGGATATTCTATGTTACAAATTATCCTTTTATATAGGCTAAAAAAATATAGTTCGGTCAATTGTTTACTAACACCCTGTCATGGGTCAGATTAGCAGAGTTACTTTGACTAACCTCGGGTATCGGTTATATAGCAACGCTTCAATACAGTTCTATAAAATTCATATTAGCTTCTGCCAGCGGTGGGGCCGCGTGTTATTTGAAAATTATCCCAATAGACCATATTGTGAGCCTATCTGTTGAGCGGACAGTTGAAATAGCTTGTATAGAATTGGAGCAGTTTATTGTATTAAGCGTATACAGACCCCCTTCAGGATTGTATGACTGCTTCGAAAAGGTAATGGATGAAGTGTTACACAAGATTTGTAACTCGAATAAATCCATTATCACTTGTGGTGATTTTAATGTTAATTTATTAGAAAACTCAGGTTCTTGTAGTAAAATAATAAGTCTGTTTCAGTCCTACAATCTTGTAAACCTATTTTTGGAGCCCACAAGAATAACCCCTTCTAGTGCTACATGCTTAGATAATATTTATACTAATGTTATACCAGTCCACAAAGAAATTATAAATTTACTAGATTCTGATCATTGCGGGCAGAGGATTACTATACCAAACCAAAGCAACAAAGTGGCTAAAAAGGATATCACTGTTAACCCCAAAACTGCAAGTCGCTTGGCAGCTTTTAAAGTTAAACTCATTAATAAATTACCAATTTTGTCAATTGATGCTGATCCTAATCATCTATATGATGATTTTTTTAGTATATACTGTAAACAATTTAATTCGACCTTTATTCCCAAGACTGTCTCCGTTAATAGTAACGCATCATTCAGTGATTTGGCTACCATTGGTATTCATAAGAGTAGAACACGGCTTTATGAGCTGTACAGTGAAAGGACTTATGTAAACACTGCTGAATTTAATTTATATGTTAGAAATTATTCAAAATTATTTAAAAAAGTTTGTTGTTTGGCCAAGTCGCGTTATTTGAGCTCAAAGATTAAAAACAGTAGTAATGTTATTAAAACGACTTGGAATATTATTAATAGTGAATCGGGAAGATCTGGTAACCGAAATATTGACTACGGCCTGTCTATTAATGGCAACATCATAAAATCAGACTCACAAGTCGCAGTGGCCTTTGAAAATTTCTTTTCGGATATTCCCGTTTCAACGACTAAATCCTTAAACTCATCACCTTCTTTTGCTGAGTCTTTGCTAAAAGAAAATGTTAACGTTTGCGATTCGGAATTTCTTTTTGAACATATTACTTGTAAAGACATAATTAAAACCTTTCACACTTTAAATGTTAAAAAGACTGCAGATCTGTGGGGTCATTCTGTAGAAGTTGCTAAGTCTATTATTGATATTGTCGCACCTAGTTTAGCTATTATCTTTAATAATTGTATCGACTGTGGGGAGTTTGCCGACCTTATGAAAAATAGTAAAATAATACCTTTGTTTAAATCAGGTAGTACATCAGACCCTACAAATTATAGACCTATTTCAGTACTACCTACGTTTAGCAAAATATTTGAGAAATTATTTTTAGAGCAATTGCAAAGATTTTTTAATAAACATAAATTATAACATACCAAACAGTTCGGTTTTACAAGGGGTCGTTCAACTACTGATGCCGGTGTTGAACTTTTAGGACATATTTATAATGCATGGGAAGATAAGTGCGATGCCTTTGGAATCTTTTGTGATTTGTCCAAAGCATTTGATTGTGTTTTTCATGAAACGCTAATCAGGAAACTCCGCCACTACGGGATCCGGAACAGCGCTCTGGATCTTCTTACTTCATATTTGAGTAATAGGATTCAGACCGTTGACGTTAATGGAAAAAGATCTCGTGGATCTATGGTAACAATGGGGGTCCCGCAGGGCTCGATTCTTGGTCCTTTCTTGTTTCTTATTTATATTAATGACTTGCCTTACCTCATAAAAGATAACCATGATATAGTGTTGTTTGCGGATGATACTTCACTTTTGTTTAAACTTAAACGTCAGCAGCTGGTTACTGACGATGTAAATAGCGCGATCTCAAAAGTAGTTCACTGGTTCAATGTTAATAATTTACTTCTTAATGAAAAAAAAACCAAATGCATTAAGTTTACCCTACCTCACGTTAGGCAGGTGAAAACCGACGTGTTGATAAAGGGCGAAGAATTGAATCCTGAAAATAGCACAGTATTCTTAGGCTTAACTTTGGATGCTAAGCTTCAGTGGGGCCCACATATAGATAAATTGTCAAAGAAGCTAAGCTCCGCAGCATATGCTGTTAGAAAAATTCGTAATATAACTGACATAGAGACAGCCCGTTTAGTATACTTTAGCTATTTTCATAGTGTAATGTCGTACGGTATTCTGTTGTGGGGAAATGCCGCCGACATCCAGACTATCTTTGTTTTGCAGAAAAGAGCTGTTCGGTCAATTTATAAATTAAGCCCAAGACACTCTCTCAGAGAGAAATTTAAGCAGATTAATGTAATGACTGTGCCTTCTCAGTATATTTATGAAAATCTTTTATATGCCCATAAAAATATAAAATTGTTTAAAAAATACAGTGATATCCATAACATAAATACTTGGAATAAACACACATTTGTAGTACCTACAACAAGGCTCAAGAAAATATGTGGCTCGTTTAGATGTCAATGTGTACGCTTTTATAATAAGGTTCCAAGCCACGTACAACATCTAAGTCTTAATAAATTCAAATCTTTTATTAAACGTAAGTTGTGCCAGAAAGCGTTTTATACAACTAAAGATTACCTTGAAGACAAAAAGGCTTGGGATTGAGCTGCTCCAATTAATTTTGTTTTTTTTATTATATTTTGCACCGTGAATTTTGTTGTTGTTTTTTTTGGTTTTCTTGCAATGACAAGAATATTTACTTTTTAAAGTATTATATTATTTTATATTAATTATTGTGAGTGTGAAGACTATGTGGATCATTCTTTTTTATTTTAATTTAAATTTATCTTAGTTTTTAATCATGGTCTGGCAGTTTGAGTAGTTTATGCGGCCTATCCGAATGTCCTTTCTTTGGTATTGTTTGTCTAATCGTTGAGCTCCTTAAATTCTGAGTTGAGCTGCTCGGTTATTGACAAATGCGTGCACTGACTGGACAGGTCCACTCAATCTGGCTGGTTCTTTCCTCAAAAGACCATTTCAGACATCAGTCTACATGGTCTTCACATGATCTAACCAATATTTTGTCTGGACTTTAAAAGAGACTGTGACCTCTGAGTTTGTTTCGGCCTTTCTTCTCAGAGTAGTCAGATAGGAAACGCCGACCTCATCTAGTTTTAAAAAATATGTTCGACATGTAAAAGTGTTTGTATAAACCAACTTACAGAAATAAAATCATTTATCATTTATCATACCTTCGGGATAAAAAACAGGCCAAGTGCGAGTCGGACTCGCGCAGGAAGGGTTCCGTACCATTATCTCAAAAAACGGCAAAAATATCACGTTTTTGTATGATTTTGGATTCCGATGATAGAACGGGCTGGGAGGAATTAGTTCATGCAATTGCAACGCACACTTCCCGAAATGTAATCGATATAAAAACTTTATTCTTATCCAGGTCATAGTCTACCCGTGTGTCAAGTATCGTCTAAATCAGTTCAGCTATTAAGACATGGAAAGTTAAATGTTATTGTCACTCTATTTTTTAATCTAGCTTAGCCTACATTCAAAATTAGAGTCCAGCAATTTAGTGTTCTATATTTTGTACACAGGGCGTTAATAAATTATTGTTAGTACGCAAAATTTTATTAAAAGCAAACATTTACGTTATTTATTGCAAAATCCGATGATATTATTATTGTAACTGAAACTAAATCCAGCAAACCACTTTTAATTGAAAACAAATATCACTTACGTGCATAATTTATAGAAATAATTAATTTTATTATAACAAACTTTTGATGTTAAATAAACTAGAACAAACAAGTGTAGGCATCTCAAAAGATTATTTCTGAAGAGAAAACAAAACATTATGAAGATTCATGTTTTCAAATCAAAACTATGAAAAACAAAGACTTTTATGAACTTAAGATGTATTTTTAAATCAAACGAAATACTTGTTTGGACTAATCAGATTACAGACAAGTTAAGATACAATCAAGTAAAAGTAGACTTTAGAAGTTCTGAGGTACGTTTAATTAATTCAAGATTTACAAACGAGTTGGGTTACTTTACATCGGTACATCAGTACATCGATATTGTTAGAATTGAATCTGGATAATTCTCTATTGTGAAAATCTGTATTACGATAGAAATGTTAAAATGTTGAGAGATTTAAAAAAGTGCTCATAATTTATGTATTTATTTAATAATAGTTGCCTGAGAAAGGACGTTGACATCAAGATCGGCTGCGGCAAAGGTGGTGTGACGATTTAGTCATATTTGCGGGGTGAACTTGGCTAGAGTTCGCACAAGTAAAAGATTTAGAAGCAGAAAGGTGATGACTTTGCCCAGGAGTAAAACAATGTGGTCTAGCAAAAAAAAAAGTTAATACTTAATGACATTTTTAAAATTAATTTTTGACATTTATATTATTATACTCGAAATTTATATTATTTGGATGTAATTTTAATTTATCATTTATTGTTAACTGTTAGTGTTGATGCAATATTTATTATTTTTAGTTGTTCGTTTATTTGTGTAGTTACTAACAATAGTTCTAAGTTTTTTCTACTAACAGATAATGAATCACGTTGTTCGATAAATAAAACTGTGTCAACTTCTGGTTGTTGTAGCACTTAAGTTAATTTACTTGAATATTAATCTGTGGAAACTGTTTCTGGATTGTGTTGAACTAATTTGTATGCTTATGTTTGTTATTGCATCTGTTTGTTTCCCAAATAAAATAAAATAAAATAAAATAAAATAATAAATAAATTTAATTTAAATTTAATTTAAATTTAATTTAAATTTAATTTAAATTTAAATTTAATTTAAATTTCATTTTAATTTAATTTAATTTGTTTCAATATTTGTGAGCCTCTTTATTAATCTATGTTTTCGTTAATGTTGTTTAAAAGAAGTTGTCTCCACACAATATGTGATTACGAATCAAATAAAAAACAATTGTGCATCGTCTTATACGAAACTCGATTCAGCCAACAATAACAATCGAATAACTATTTCAACTGTTGAATAAAATTGCAAGTTCAGCCAATTTAATCTATCGCCTCTGTAGTGTGAGATAAAAATCAACGACGCAACCGTTTGATTTGATAAACAATGACGTATTCTTGTTTTTTTTGCTTTATTTTTTGTAAACGTCAAAGACAATTGGTTACAGGAGATTACATTGCGGGGGCGTAATCATATAATGCCGATTGTTATTCGATTGAATATTGTTGCCAGATTGTTCGATTTATATTCGTATTTGTTTTCGTAGTTATATATTAAAAACAATCTCTGCCTTACGTCATACAACCACGATAAGTAAAACTATAAAATAACTACTAACAATCTCCTTCCTTGGCTACAAAAACAATATTTTCTATACGAACCCACTATTCCTTAAAAACAGTGTACGGTTATCATAACAGCCCCATAACACTACATCACATAAACTTGCCCAGATTTAAGGTTGATTTCCCTAAGGTGTGGTAGAAAATTTACTAAGAACACTTTTGACTTAAAAGCCACTAACCCTTGAAGAACAAAAAGTAGCGTGTATTTAATAGCTTATATGCGTGATTCAAGCTTATATATGAATAGATATGACCTAGGTCATGAGACTTCTAAGGACGTTTCAAGTATTCATGTGATATGTTGGACTATTTAACCGTTTTGCGTCACAGAAATCGGGGTTACGTCAACTAATGTCATGTTTCTGATTGTTTTAAATATTTAATGTATAAATATGACGCTCATGTTCATTCTGTGAGTTAAAGAATAAACAATGTTATTGTTAGTCTGAACTAAAACTTGTTAATAAGGAACTAGTGACACTTAGACGAGGCTTGCAAACAGATGGGGACTATGATAGTGGAGCTTAAATACTTGATTATAAATGAGTGCGTATTTAACTATTAAGTAATCGTAATACACTTCACCAAAAACAAATATATGTGGACTAAGGTATTTGATTTATTAGTTGCTTTGTGGCTTCTCCACAAATTGTGAGTTTGATCACAGGATAAACTCACAATTGGTACAGACCAATTGTGAGTTTGCTCTTCCACTAAATGTGAATTAGCCCTTCACCATTTGTGAGTTAGCTCTCCACCATTTGAGAGTTGGCTTCTCCACCATTTGAGAATTAGCTCCTCCACCATGTATAAAATCTTACTCAAACATAAGTGTCGTGCATTTAGTTACATCCCATGGTACCGAACGAAAGTTCTACTTTCCATCAAAAGCTGTAAATAGTACCAAGTTTATCACAGACAGACTAGCTCTTAAATTTAAAATATCAGCGCACTTATCTGTAGATTTGTTACAGCTCACTCTTATTTATTTTAACAACCGCTAACCTTTTAATTCGTTCTTTTTTCAAACATACGCAGTGTTGCACTCCAGAATTACGAGTATAAACTTGTTTTCTTTTGGGCCACTATGTGGAGCCACATGTTTTTGCGTCACTTATCTCCGTTTCAATTCTGAGCTTAGCGGTGTTTCCTTTTATTATTGTTTGTTGTTCCTTATAAATTAAGGGGGAATGTTGTTATTTTGTGTGTTGTAAATATATGCTTTGAAAACGTGAGTTGTGAAAGGACTGAAATTTTTGAGGATTTTGTTTATTTTAGTTTATTAAACAGTGACCACAGAATTACGTTGGATATTTGATGACCATTCACTAAATGAATTGTATTGTTACCGTGAAACTTGATACTTTTACATAAACAATACGCTATTATAGTAAGGTATCCATGGTAAGGGTTAATGACGTCATTGTTTTGGCCCTTTTAAGCCAAAAAAGCGGGTAAGACAGGGGTTTATTCTTTCTCCTATTCTCTTAAATATATATGGTGAATACACAATGAGGAAAGCCTAGAAGAATGGGAGGGAGGAGTATCTATCGGGGGAATAAAGATCAGCAACCTGAGATATGCGGATGATACAACACTATTTGCGGCTTCAGAAAAGAAGCTAGCTGATCTGTTTTGCAGAGTAGAATAAGGAGAGTGGACTGGTTGGACTCACCATTAATAAGTCGAAGACCTTGATACTGTTTACGTGCAAGTGTGATGAAAAATATAAATTTTGCCTAAGTACTTCAAAAAGACAAACACTGGATGACTGGACAACCAAATAGTCGTAACAGAACTTCAATAGCGAATCAGCAATAATGCATTGGATTAAACACCTGAACACTCAGAACTAGGTCACGACAGCCAGATACTCTATTACTTATTGTATCACCACTCCTTCGGCTTACTACAGAAATTTCAACATTCCTAAAAGAATGGGCGAGATAAAAACATAATCCAGGGAATAAATATAGAATCATCTCACATTATCTCACGTTACGCAAGATTGTAATCTCAAAACCGTCAATTCTCTTCGATAAGTGACCTATCTGCCAAATTTTCTCCGTTATCATAAACAAGAGTACCTCTTATCTTCGAAAAATACTTTTGCAATTTAGTTCCTTAGTCGACGGGACTCGCATGTGACCGCGTGCCGGTGGATAGTTGAAGTTTATTAACTTCTTAGTGTCTTGGAAAAATGGATCCTAGACCTGGTACAAGTCGGCAGTCTGTTGAAAAGTCATGCTCATCGATAGAACCGGTCAACTCTCTACAACAAAAGAACTCGCGGACCTAGATTTTGCCAGCGATTTTATATACCTCGGATCTCTACTTACTGACCAGGGAGGAACCGAAAGAGAGATCAGGAGAAGGACTCAAATGGCCAAAGCTGCGATGAGTAAGCATACACATATTTGGAAGGACAGAAATGTGTCCAATGTCACCAAGATGAGAATAGTCCGGACACTGGTTTTCTCGATATTCCTTTACGGATCGGAATCGTGGACGATTCGGCCAATAGAACGAAAAAAGATAGAAGCTTTTGAGAAGTGGTATTGGCGAAGAATGCTTCGCATACCATGGACTGCCAAGAGATTGAACAAATCTATCCTTGATCAACTAGGCAAAAAAGACATTTAACTATTAAGTAATCGTAATACACTTCACCAAAAACACATATATGTGGACTTAGGTATTTGATTTATTAGTTGCTTTGTGGCTCCTCCACAAATTGTGAGTTTGATCACAGGATAAACTGAAGTGGTATTGGCGAAGAATGCTTCGCATACCATGGACTGCCAAGAGATTGAACAAATCTATCCTTGATCAACTAGGCAAAAAAGACAGACAGACTAACCACGCTCTGCTACCGAAGGATTCTCAGCTACTTTGGTCAGATTGCCCGTCGGGAACAAGACAATCTAGAGAAGTTGGTGGTAATGGGCAAGGTGGATAAATAAAGATCTCGCGGCCAGTCATCTAACCGCAGGCCAGACCAGGTAACCGATCTTTTAAATCTATTTACCTTCTAATTGATTAGTAGATAAATTAATTACAACAATTTGATCCAGCAATGTTGACATTGTAGAATCAAATTGTTTGGTTAATAATCTATATAAATATTGAATGTGCTTCACGTCCAACCAAGGACGTGGCTTGAAATATTTTTCCTACAAAAACAGGCTAAAGGATATAATGAGGTATTGAGGTACTTACAGGATACTTGGAACACTGCATGGAGTCGGGTGATCACCACACTTGCCCTTTTAGTCTTATTTCACGATAGTTTTTCTTCGCGCACGCGAAAGTTAGCCGGCCGGCATTTTTATCGAGTTCTTACTGAAATAGTTTTGTTACCCGCCGTCAGATGGCGGGATTGAGGTAATGTCTTTTATGTACTCGCAGATGTAGGAGTGCCTTTTGGCGGCAGATTTGAAGTACACAGATAAAGGAAAGGAAGGGACTAGGGAATTCATCCCAAAGCCTGTTCATATCCCCCCTTTTGAAATCAACCAGGGATTTCACAAGATAAGATAGATAAAGTTCGAGACTTACAGCCTATGCGGATTCATAAGTCACGATGCTGATTAGATAGATTCTGAATTTAAGTTTAAGTTAAGAACTAAATACGTTTATAAATGTAATGTATAAATGTAAAGTGTAATATATATAAATTTTAGGATATTTATGTAGATAATTAATTATTTAGTTCTATGGGAAGTGGACAAACTTTGACGGCAGGTCTTACAAGTAAGCCTTTAGATGTTTTGACTGTCACCACACGAGTAATATTATCTTTACCCGGATGGAGCTGTACAACGCGACCTAGTCTCCATTCGTTAGCAGGTAAGTTAGGTTTGAAAATGGTTACAAGATCGTTCAGTTTTGGCTTACGGTTGCCATGTTTAAACCACTTCTGTTGCTGTTGCAATGTATGCAAATAGTCCCTTTGCCAGGTGCGCCAGAAGCTTTGTGATAGGCGCTGTAATAGCTGCCAACGAGTACGTAAAGTCTCGTTTTCAGCAAAAACCGGTTCAGGTAGGGAGATTAAAGGTCGACCGATGAGGAAGTGACCAGCTGTAAGGGCGTCAACCTCGCCGGGATCAGAAGATAGTTCCACTAACGGTCTAGAGTTTAACATGGCTTCCACCTTTGTTAGAATAGTATAAAATTCTTCAAAAGTAAGAATTTGCGATCCAATGACACGCTTGAGATGGTATTTTGTTGATTTTATACCGCTTTCGAAGATGCCTCCGAAGTGAGGACCGGACGGAGGATTAAGTTTCCACGTGATACCTCGAGAAGCGAGCTGTCTGGAAATACCATCGCTTTCACGGTTGAGCATTTCGCTGACTTCCGACAAATAACGCTTGGCACCCACGAAGTTAGTACCACCATCTGTAACTATGGAGTGGTAAACTATGGGGCAAAGATTAGCATTGTAAGTTTTAGCGTTACGACTCCTACCTTCTTTTATGATACCTCCAAAATTGATGCCAATTGTTTGGAAACAATGACCCAGTTGCGTACGGGAAGGTGGAAGGTCACCTAGTACAGTTTGAAGTGGAATAGATTTAGCTTTAAAACAGGTCACGCATTTCGATAACCGCGATCTGATAAGAACTTTAACGCTGAGTATCCAATATCGACGCATAAATAAAGATTTGAGTAGGCGAAGCCCACAGTGAAGATAAGCTGTGTGTAAGTGGTCAATCAGAAGAGTACTCAATCGAGAAGTCTTAGGTGAGAGGTACGGATTTTTGACGCGACCTGGTAACGATGCATGCTTGAGACGTCCCCTCACTCGCAAGATTCCGCGAGTGTCAAGATAAGGGGAGAGCTTAGATAAATGTTTGGTTAAATGTTTATTGGAATTTATTAAAGATATGACATCATTAAAATTTTGATGTTGAACATACTTTGTTAAATGATTTAAAGATTGTCTTAATTCAGTGGCTGTCAGGTTAGGTATTACGTTACGCTCAGAAAATTTAGCTTTCGCGTTTTTAATGCAACGGGAGATCCATACAACCACTCTTTTTAATGGAAAAAGAGAGGAGTGGCGTTCCATGAGGGATTCAAGCACGTCAGCTTCGGGTGTCACACTAGCATGACACGCGCGTGACGTTGGCTTGAGTTCGAGCACGTTATCTAACACTTCTACTGCTGAAACAGGCCAGTTGAAGAGTTCGTTAGACAACCACTGAGAACCATACCACCAGATTTCGGCAGAAGATAAAGATAAGCAAGATAAGCCACGACTATAAATGTCGGCTGGATTGTCATGGGTGGAAACATGTCGCCACTCAGTAGGCAAAAGCCTGTCGTTAATTAGAACTACTCTGTGCAAAACAAAGGTCATAAGTGTATGTGGCTCAGTATTCCACCACGACAAGACAGTCGAGCTGTCCGTGAATAAGATAGATTTAATTAAGATGAGTTTTGAACTAAGCAAGGAGTGAATGCGATTTATTACTTTGAATAGTAATACAGCATTGCACGGCTCTAAAAGGTTAAGTGTCACTTTTAGAGGTGCTACCTTGGACTTAGCAATTAAAAGATAAAAACGCCATAAATCTTGAAGGAGCAATTTGGCTTCTAAGATACAAGGTGTGAGCCACCCAAGAGGGTCAAAAATACAAGCGATGCTGGATAAGATGGAACGCTTCGTAAATTCAGCGTCCTCGATTGGGGACTGTGGGTAACTGAAATTATCACTCACAGGATCATATTGGACTCCTAAGATTTTTAATGTTGATTTATCACTTTCTTCGGAGAAATGTTTAGGGTTTTGATAAAGATCTAACGATTGACAGTTAGTGGTTTTAGACCTGACATCGAATACCACTCTCAATTTAGTGGTCGTGCTCTCCGGGCGAACGACGCAACTGTGAGGGATAAGATAACGATTGAGAGTAGGTACGACGGCGTTAGGTACGGTGTACATGTGATTTAAATTCTCGTACTCACGCATAGAATTAATATAATCGGATTTAAGTTCAGTCTGACGATTAAGTTTCTTTTCAAGATGAGTCAAACGCGACAAAGTACTATTATAAGATTCCCCCAAAGAACGCTCGCCATCCTTTAAGAGGATAGGTACGACGTATCGTCCGTTAGGTTCACGATAGGTTAAATCAGTGTACATGCGTTCGCAGATATCATTCTCAGGGACAGTGATGTCCACGCGCGGTGGTTCCTCCACTTCCCAAAATTTTTTAATTTGGTCATCTAATGTGAATGTGGTGGCCACTAAAGAGCACGCGGTGTTTAAAGGCACTGAGTACGCGTTTACTGTCCCGGTGAGAATCCACCCGAAAACGCTACGCAAAGCGGTAGGTAAACCGGGCCCCAGATGGATACGTTGACCGTCATAGATATCGGGGAATAACTCCGCCCCTATTAATAAATCGATTTTCGCGGGTACATCGTAGTCGCGATCAGCTAACACTAAATGGTTGCAACATTCTCGAACGACTGATGGTACTTTAACGCTAGGTATTAGAGCAGTGATGTTATCTAACACGACTGGCTTTATATTAAAATGCGGAGCTTCACCGTGCACGGGCCGTATAGTGCATTCCGTCACCCCTCTTACTTGAGTGACTGAGTTTTGTCCTAGTCCGGCTATACTAAGCTTACACCGGCGGATTTTTAACCCGAGCGATCGGGCGCACGCTGAAGTGATAAAACAATCCTGCGCCCCACTGTCTACGAGTGCACGGACGGTACATTGAGTGCCGGCGGCAGTGTTGCACGCGCGCGCCTGACATGTACCTAGTAATACCATATCGCAGTGGGGAACGGCGGCGTGGGCATGAGCAGTAACGTTCGCTCCAGTGGTTGCGCTGGCGCTTGATGGCGCTGGGTCAATATGCAATAGGGTATGGTGACGTAATCCACATAACGTGCAAGTCATTTTAGATAGGCATTTATCTATGACGTGATTTGTACGCAAACAATTTGTACACATATTATTTTTACCTTGTACTAACGCGAGTCTAGCCCGAGAATCTAAGGATTGAAAGGTAGGGCACCGATAAATCGAGTGCGCCTCACTGCAATGAGCACAAGTCACATTTGCAAGTGGGTTTGATTTTGCGAGATAAGATGAGCGTTTTGATCCGCTGCTATTTTGCCTACTAGCCGCAGGCGGAGATTTTTTCCCCTCAAGGTTACGAGGGTTAGACATAATAATATGCCTGATATTAGATTTAGAAGATAACTGACTAGTTTCTAAGACTTTTACGTAGTCTTGAAGAAACTTTAACAATTCACAAAAAGTGGGTATTTGTGAAATGTTTTGAGATTCGAACCGATTGCGCGTGTCCGAGTCCAGCATGCGTGAAGTTAAACAAAATAAAATGAAATCACCTAAATTTTCAATTTTCAAAGCTTGGAGTGCATGGTATGCCTCATAAATTACGTTTGTTAAAATTTGTAAATCTTGGAAGTTACCCGATTTTAAAGCTGGCTGATCTAAGAATTTATCTAGATATGTTAAAGCTATAATACGCTTGTTTTGATAACGTTCGATCAAACTATTAAAAACAACTTCGTAATTATCCGCGGTCATCGGGACCCCTTTGACAATAGACAAAGCCGGGCCTTGTAAACAAGACGCTAAATAGTGATATTTTTCTATTTGAGAAATCGAAGTGTTATCATGAATCAAGGTTTTATAAATATCATAAAACGTTTGCCAATTTTCAATTTTACTATCAAATTTAGGTAACTCAAGTTTAGGGAGCCGTGCGTTACGCCCTGATTGTGCGGGGTCGTAAGCCCCGGCAAGCACGGGCGGCGCCGTCTCCTGCGATGCCCCGGCGACGTTCCCGCTCTTATCAGTAATTTGTAACTCAGCCCCCGCACTGATTACGGCATAGTACAAATCATCAAACGAGCTCAAAGACTCTTGGCACACCCGGGCATCGGGTTTCATGGCTAACTCCAAAGTCTGTATTTTACCACATATCAAAACAAATTCTTCGCGAATTGAATGTATTCGAGTATATCTCGCCTTGAACGACGATACCTTTGAACGATCTTGAATCATAGTTTTTGATAAGTCATAAAGGATTTGGATATCACGGTAAACATATTCGCGTTGAGATTGAAGAAGTTTAAGTTTGCCTTCCTCCATTTTGTTCTGTGTGTGAAAAATAGGTATGAAAATACGAACCTAAGTTGAGATTTTACTAGGTGTTTTTCGATACGTTTAGGTGAAATGGTTGTGAAATAATGTTTATAAGTTAATAAATACGTTAAATAGCTATAGATAATGTAATTACTTGCAATAAATTACGTAAAATACATAAGTTATTGATATATAATACGGATGAAATTAAGATGACCTCTGAATCCGTATAGGTTATATGGAAAGTATGACCAACGCAATTTTAGTAGGATAATATTTGTAAAATGCAAATATCTAGCAAATCTCAGAGTTTTTTATTAAAATTGAACCTGAGAATGCCTGAAAAAACTACAGGTATTCGCGCTCGAAATGGACCAAAAATATGAATGTGCTTCACGTCCAACCAAGGACGTGGCTTGAAATATTTTTCCTACAAAAACAGGCTAAAGGATATAATGAGGTATTGAGGTACTTACAGGATACTTGGAACACTGCATGGAGTCGGGTGATCACCACACTTGCCCTTTTAGTCTTATTTCACGATAGTTTTTCTTCGCGCACGCGAAAGTTAGTCGGCCGGCATTTTTATCGAGTTCTTACTGAAATAGTTTTGTTACCCGCCGTCAGATGGCGGGATTGAGGTAATGTCTTTTATGTACTCGCAGATGTAGGAGTGCCTTTTGGCGGCAGATTTGAAGTACACAGATAAAGGAAAGGAAGGGACTAGGGAATTCATCCCAAAGCCTGTTCAAATATAATCCTTAATTAGTAAATCATTAATCATGTACTTAGTACACAAGAGATTCCCAACAACAGAAAACAACAACGCAGCAGGTCCAAAAAGGATTGACAGGATGAGCTGGCCCAAAACCGCAGGGGACCGGGCAAAATCAAAAGAAAGGAGGACGGTAGGTCTTTGTTCTGCAGTGGAACAGTACAAACTTATAACATACCAATTTGAACGCCACGATACGTGGTCGAACATGATAGAACATTTCTGTATTTAATATATTGCATGCAATGTATGTACACCATGTTTATACAAATAAATAAACTTACTAACTAATATAACATGGGTTATTATTCTAAAACCCAGTGCCATATTATGCTTCCTAGAGGTAGTTGGAACCAACACAAAACAATATCCATACAAACAAAAATTGAATTCCACAAAAACTTCGAAGGCACGACAATGAGGTACCAATTTGCATAATATAATACAAGTAGGTAGGTGTGGGTGGGTGTTCGAACCTATAAACTTTGCTATGGGCGTCAACGAAACGGTTTTCTGCAAAATTACCCACTTTTCATATGGAAATGCGACCGATTACTTATGAGTCGGGCTTTAAAATGGTTAAAACCGCTGGTTATTTCTAGTAGGCCACAGTCACTTGTTTTTAATAGATTATTTAATGAGAATGTAATTCAGGTATAGTGATGGTAAGCACGGATTAGGTGTCGTGTGTTTTATTGTATTAAAGAATAAAGAAAAAGTTTTTTAACGGCTAGCGTCATTTGATTCGCTCACAAATTTCAACTGCTAGACCTACTCGGAAGTAAAGTTATATGACACTAGCTTCTGCCTGCGGCTTGGCCCGCGTGAAAGTTGAAAATTATCCTGAGGGAACATATTCCCGGGATAAATAGTATACTATGTGCTGCCTCTGTGCCAAATTTCATCCAGATCCATCCAGCTGTTTGAGCGTGAAGAAGTAACAAACACAGACACACACACACACTCACAAACTTGTGCCTTTATAATATTGGTGTGATTGTGTTGGCCACAGGTTCGACCTCTATTACATCAAGGGAAACCCCTTAACATAACTGGAGTGGATGTACCTACTTCAGATAGGTAGGTAACTTCTGTCTAACGCATCCGAGAAAAAGGCATGATATTTAATATTATGAATTTTAATTGTGTTGAAATATGTTTGAATGTTTATTCAGGAAAGGGTTGCCCATAAATGATTTTTTTACGAAAATAGATTTGTTATCCAACATAAAAATTACGCACGATTTATTTCGATAAAATGCTCGTAAGTAAACCCATAAAATGTCACATTTGATTTTTTTGTCTGAAAATTAATTTATTTAGAAAATAAAACAGTGATAATTCGAAAGTGCTCAAAACTTTTGGGTTACAGCCCTCAGTTTCTAATTTTAATATTAGTACCTGAGCGACCAAGCTCTGCTCGGTTAAAATAGAGAAAACAACGTTTTCTTAAAATGAAACCTAGTTAGATCGATTTACCGCACCTGAAACCCGCTCCATACAAAATATCATGAAAATCGTTGGAGCCGTTTAAAGGTATTATTAGAATGTTGTTGCGTATTGTTTTTTTGGACGGGCAGATTTTTATTTTGACATTAAAAAAAGCCTTTGATTCACTTTGTGAATACCACTTGGTCGAATCGAAATAAACGTCTTGATTTTGACTTTATTCGATAAAATAAAAATAAACATTTGCTAACATAAAAATAACTGGGTTATCAAAAAACTTCAAAGAATAAAAATATCCAACATCTTGACATTTTTCAACTTTCTTTTTAGTTTTTCTTCCTCTTATATCTACACAACGACAAGTCTTAGTCCGAGTCACTTTTCTTAAAGCTTACCTGTAACAGAATTATTTATTTGGCAAAGGCAATAATTAATGAACACTCTGTGTATTACGGTAACGTAATCGGAAGGTGTACAGGGCGATAGTATGTTGCGTTCCGCTAACGAGGAGGTATAGCCTCTTATATTATTATAATGAGCTCGAACTGGGGATGTTAATAATTGTCCAGGGAATAATAGTTTTTGCTTATCCGTTTTGGTCGCAAAATACACAGGGGTATATTTTATATAGGGCAAATACATTATTATTATTTACTTACTTACCCTTAGTTGGAACGGTCTAAGCAGTGAATAAGACACATTGTTGATAACCTCAAGTCTTCTACAATAAAGAATTTATGTTTTGTTTAATGTAAAAACTACCCAGTTTTTAGAAAAGTTTGCAATAGCTAAATATCTTCAATAATTAGGAAAAAAGCAACGAAGTTTTTTAATTAAATTTGTTGTACCTTTAAAATGAGTCACGATAATTCACGCACCTAAATATGTAGATCAGCAGCGTATGTATTTATAAATTGATACAATACTTCCATATAAGTATAAAGGTCTATCCACACATATAAGGGCCGTGCCCGGGACGTGACCGGGCCGGGCCCAGACATTGAAGCTCCGTCACTGGCCCGTGCACGGACGTGTGTGAACTAGTTCATATAAAATGTACACACCGGTATTTTTTTGAGCCCCTGACGGTGCACGGTCCGTCCACACCCCGGCACGGCCCTGTTATGTTTGGGTAGACCTTGAATAGTAAAATAATCTACAGTATTATTAACTGTATATTGAACAAAGTGAAACCGGTTATAACTGGATAATTCATTGCTGGAAAAATTCTACTCCATTAGTCGCTAGTTTACCCAACAATAGGCAGGTAATAAGGAAACACCTGCGACTCTTACGTGTATATAAATACGACTCATTTTCCATACAACTTAATAATAGGCTAAAACCTCTAATTAACCTGTTAAACTCCAAAGACCAACAGTTTTATGACCACACGTCTGAACGACGTTATAATTTTAATGCACCGCGTGGTCTAGGACGGACGTGTGGGACGTACGCTGCACCATGTGCACACAAGTGGCAAAATGGTTCCGAAGGAGTCACTTTGCTAGTGACCGTAAGTAATTCGAATATGCTAATACAAATTAATGTTAAAACGCAAAGAATACAGCGTTATGCAAGTTTAATAAACTTTATACTATAAAAAGTAAGGTTAACTCAATTAATTGCTGCTTGTAATTATTTTCTATGACAAACAGTTAATATTGATAACGATCGACAGGTCGATGTCTCCCGTCAGTAAAATATCTCGTTTTATTGAAAATTACTTTCATTTAATTGAGCTGTCCATTCGGCGAATCTTGTCAATAATTATCTAGACAGAATAATTATGAAGTTTTTTTTGGTATTAATGACCTTACTGCAGAAGTCCCTTTGCTTTGAAAGGTTTCATTTCGAAAATAATTATGTATTTTTTAAGATTATAAACGTGGATAAATAACTAGTTTCATTAAGTTATATTATATTTGCATGTAAAATGAAGCTGAAAATACTGTATTTACATAATCACCATCTACTTAGTAAAGAATTTTAAACATGCACCTATTGATGTTAGCTCTAAATTTACCTAGATTTGCATTTTTTAATCACTCTTTTTAATGTTTTTAGCATTCAAAAAGACGGTTAAAATTATAAAAAACAAAATATGTTTAACAATGCACCTGTACTTATTTAAATCCCTACAAAAATAAAATATGTGGTGGATCGTATTGATATGTAAATAAATGGTTATGAAGTATTTTAGTATAGTAGTTTTATTAAGTAGTAAAAAGACACATGCTTTACAAGAGAACGTTTTTCAAGGACAGCCATAATATATCAGTACAAAACAAATGAGTTTAAAAAGGGTTACCCAACCAAAAGTAATAGGTTCATATAAAGAGTCTTCTTGACTCAACTTTGTGAATTAGTTGGTTTACCTACACTATATATTACTAACAAAAAGTGAAATAAGTATTAGTTTTAAAACGGAAACATTTTGATATTTCAATTAGGATCATCAGCGTAACCGGACGGGGCCCGGCTATGAAATCTACATATTGTATCGATATTAATTACGATTTTATCGCTTGGCATCACTTGGTGTTGAGTTAAAATATTCATGCAGGTATAAAATTAATTTGAATGTTTTTCATAAGGTCGGATATTAATTTTAATGGTAATTAACACTAATGAATGTGTTAGAGATGCAAGACATTATTTGAATGAGATCAGTTAAATGCATGATCCTACTACCGAATCCTGACGAGATAATAAGTTTGATCTATTTCCAAGCCCAGTGAATCAGCCTGCCTAGCTTGTTCCCAACCATGTCGGGGTCGAATTCCAGTCTAAACGGATGCGGCAGTGTTCCGGTTTTTTTTTTGTATTTTCATCAACAATGCAAGCATTTGCACTCAAAAAGTATCATTTGGTGAAGTGGAACTGATGATGAAGACCACAGAGGGTAACTGGAACTCGTAAATTACAAGCATGTCACGGGTAAAAGATATTTTAAATGTTTACCTGACTATGATGAAGCAAATACTTATAAATAATTGGTACTGATGAAAAATGGTACCATCGAACTGATCTGATGATGAAGCCGGAAGATAGGGAGTAGAAATCCGAAATAAAACAATGTATCTGAGACGTGTTTGGGCTTATTGGATTATTCGTCGTGAGATGTGTGTCAACAAATTTTCAAGATATTTTGAAATTCCAAAGCTAAAAATAAAATGTTTTGTAATTTTTTTATTTTATTGTTTCGGTAATTACGGCATCCAACCGGTTAAACTTGAAGATCGACCAGTGTGGCTGTTACAATTTAGCCACGTGCTCTTAAGGTCAAGTTATAGTTTGAATAATTCAGTTATTTACCGAAATTTTCTCCGAAAAACTCTGCTAACAAAGCTATTGTTTTTGTTACTTCACCAGCCAAATAAACCAATAATTAATTCAGATCATTATGTTACAACCGATGTATAATAGCTATTGAAATGTGAACCTACACAGCTTTTCTCCAACGCCTACATTCAAACTTCAAATTAGGGATGTTACAAATGTTTCAATTCGATTGCGAAAAGTCGGCACTTTCGATTGATATAACAGCTCCGACTCCGAAATTTTATTTTTATTTTTTATTTTCAACAGCTAGGTAGATGTTAATTTTTTTTTAATTAAAGTTAAAAAGAAGCTGATTTTTATTTGTATTTTTAATTAAAATTAGAATTTAGGCCCAAGACAAGTGACATTATATCAACGAATGTGTAGCGATAGCGATTGGAAAAATGTCGCTATCGAAATGTCAAGTGATCAATCCCTTACATTTTGGAATTTTAATCATCGCCATCACTTACTTCGAATGAAACTTTTCTAGAGCCTCAGCCCATAACAAACTTAATCGATTTCGACTCCGACTCCGAAATACCAAATTTATAAACTCCGACTCCAACTTCGGTTCCGATAAAACCACGTCCGTAACGTTTCTACTTCAAATCATAATCATATGCTACAAACCATTCTAACTTCGCGGAACATTTGTTCGCGAAGCTTTATTGATAGTGTGAATAACTGTCACAAATTGAAATAACTGTGACAATTGAGTAATGAGAACAAGCCTGTCAACGATGCCGCTTAATAACTATTTGTTTAATAATGAACTTGATACCATTAATAAACCATAAAGCGATCTAGTGAGAAACGGGAGATAATAATGTATTTGAGCGTCGTGTTAAGCACGACATGTTGTATCACTACTGTAAGGCCTTTTTCACACTCGAACGGTTTCCGCAAAGGTTTACAATCGCTGTGGCGGTTGATTAAAGTAGACCGAGTCTTAGTAGTAGGCAACCGCGTCGTCACAGTGATGTGCAATAGCCATACAGACTCGCACGGTTGCCTTACGCCACGAACCCGCGTACGAAATAGTATATAATGCGTACTAAGAAACTTTTTAGATGGACTCGGGGTACGGCAAGGTCACGGATACTTTTATACCCAACTGAAAACCAACGTAAAACCTACTTGTATAAAGTCCACAGAAGTGTCTGAAACGTCAAGACTTCTGGGGCGTATCACCACAGGTTCTCTGCTCAACTAACCCATGTTTTTTATTTTTCAGTTTGTGTGTTTGCATGACCGGTATAGTATCGTTCTACTTACGACAATAAAGTTGAAATAGCGCAAACGATACCTGTCGCATAGCAAGATGGAGCTTAAAGTTTAAAAGTCTACCCCTCACGATATTTACTCACTGAAAACCATACCCGTGTATGAAGAGCCCCTGATGGTGCCAAAATTAAGCGAGTAATTAAGGCAAATTGATTCATCTGTGGATGCAATCTATAGGCACTTAGTTACTAGTGGGTAAACTGTTGCTAATGATATGATAATGTATATTATTCGAAATAATATTTCAAACGTTTTGGGTGATAATGTTCTACAATGCATTAGAAATACATATATTGCTAAGCATTTTTGCTAAGAAGACGTAGTGGATGGGAATATTCGACATCTACCGAGATTTCGTGGTGTCCCTAGGAATTTCGTAAAATTCCTAGAGGCCTATGAAATTGCCGTTTTTTATGATACAAGCTAAGGTTTTCTTTTCGATTGTTTTTTTTTTCAATTAATCAAAGTGACGTTTTATACAATCGATGCATCTTGGCCAACGCAGTGGTATTTTATTGATACCCTTCCTGAAGAAATCAGCTCGACGGGAGGCAACAAATTCATCAAAGGCATATTGTACTGCCTCTCGGGCATTGTTTTTTTTTCCGCCAAGGAGTATGGCGGATAACGGAGAGCTTCCAACCTCAGCACTTGTAGTGTTGGAGACCGTCTGCTGCACAGTACGAGGTCGCGCGTTGTCGTGCAGGAACAGCGGAGACGAGTGATTGACCAAAGCTGGTTGGAGACGTGCGAGCTTCTCCATCAATGTATTCAGTTCTTTACAGTACACATCTGCAGTAATGCTCATCCCGTTTGGTAAGAAGCTGTGATGAATCAAACCGGCCCTAGACCACCAAATAGTGAACATCACTTTTTTAGGGGTAAGTTTTCGTTTAGGGCGTTGTTTAGGTGCTAGACCATTTTTTTTTCCGGGCTGTAAAATCCTCTTTGGATGTCCTTCGCCCTGGGGGAGCGAAGTGGTCTGTCAGACTCGTACTGACTAAGAACCACCCCGGTGTTCCGTCTCACACCTACACCGGGAGTCGCGGGAACAACGATACTTCCGCAACCCCCGAGGGAAGAGGGCGTTTTCCGCCCTCCACCGATGCCCGGCGCGACTTCTGCGGATCGGGTTAGCGGATGAAATCTCCCTCTCCCTCTCCGCAGCTTCATTCTGCGAGACCACTGTTTCGCCACCGCATCCCAGGACTCTTCACAACCATAGACTCGCTCACTTCCCTCCGCGCGCTCGCATTGGTTAGCGGTGATCTGTTCGCTCCCTGTTTTTAATTGCAATTGTCGTGTTCCGAAATTTATTTCCGGCTTGTGATTTGCTGTCAATTGTGTATCATTGTGATAAGTGCTGGTATCGTAAGTTTTTAAACGTGTTTACGTCCGTTATTTAGTTGTAATTAGTTAATTTCGTCAGCTATCGGTGAGTACATTTACTTTTCTTGACGTGTGGGTATACCGAAATAATTGTATCGTCCGTTAATCTTTCACTTTTTACGTTCTTCGTAATTATGTTATCTAACAATGATGACCCACCTGATCGTGGTGGAGTAATATTATTCCGCCGAATAAATAAACCAAGGTCGCCGACGACCTCCGCTAATGCTAATCGTTTATTTAGTGAAATGTCTCCTTCTTACATTTCAAGTGAAGATAGACCTAAGCGAATGCAAACATCAGAGTCAATTGTAAGGTCTTCGCCGATATTAAATGTCACTAATGTAAGCAATGACGACTATTGTGATTTGGTTACTCAGGCGTATGCGTACCTGTCTAAAATTAACGATCTTGTCAATGACCAAGGGTCCCGCATTAATGTTGCAAATAAATCCGCAATTATTGACATGACTCAGTGCATAACGGCTATTGTCTCATTGCTAGCCATAAAATCATCCGCTAACGAGACTAAGTTGGCCAATACGGAACGCGAATTAGATAAAATAAAACATAATACCGGTGTCGATATTGCCAAGTCTGATGTCAATAATGCCTCATATGCTGACAAATTAAAACTTCGTTTACCTAAAGTAGTTCCACAAGTGAATGCCCGTGCCAAACTTCCGTGTCTTGTGGCCTACCCCACTGATGAGCGTTCAACTGATTTCGCAACTTCTTCCGCGACTAAACAAGCGCTCATGAAAGCAATAGATCTTAGTGACGGCTTCCAAATTGTAGGTGTCAAGAAGGCTGCGAAGTCTGGCGTCGTGTTACGTGTCGCTAATGATTTACAAATCAAAAAGTTGCAATCGGTCGATGCCATTAGGTCCGCTGGCTTGCGACTTGAAAAACCAAAAGGCCGTAAGCCTCGTATTTTAGTTAAAGACGTCCCATCCTCAATGGAGGACAGTGCCTTTTTGCATGCGTTGTACTGTCAAAACATTAAAGACGAGTTGTCATTAAAAGAAGACGAATTTATAAAATCAACAAAAATCATACGTAGGCGTTCGTTAGACAACGGTCGGAAATGGATAGGCATTGAACTCGAGTCCGCGGTCCGGAAACATTTAGTCTCGACCAAGGATAAATTGTTTATTGATTGGGCGACTTGCCGTTTCATTGATGATGTCGATGTAGTACGTTGCGCACATTGTCCACAGTTCGGTCATGTTAAGAAACACTGCACTATTAAATCACCTACCTGCGCTAATTGCTCTGAGACACATGAAACCAAAGACTGTCCGCATAAAGACAATTTAAATTATATACCGTCTTGCGTGGCGTGTAAACGCTCTAAGAAACCGTCTGACCATCGATGTGGATCAGATGGGTGTGCCACTTATAAACTTAAACTCGAACAACTTATCCTCAACACCAACTACTAAAATAATGGATAGATTAACTATTGGACAATTAAATCTCCACAACTATAGGGTAGCGACTTTTGAACTGGACAAACTAATTATCGATTATAACTTAGATATCGTGCTTGTTCAAGAACAATATCAAAACGCGCGTTTACGTCACAAAGTAGTACAGTTGGATGGCAAAGCACGAGCTGGAATTTACGTGGCGCATTCTTCTGACTTCACAGTAACGTCTTTGCGTAATCTTATGACACCCCATTGTGCCGTTGCGGAGGTCTCATCGTCTTCTTTTAAAGTTTACGTTGTGAGCTGCTACTTTCAATATTCAGACCCTGTTGCTCCTCATATACATAACCTCCGTCACGTCTTGCAGTCGCTCGCGGGCTGCAAAGTTATCGTCGGCGCTGATGTTAATGCGTCATCATCACTCTGGTATGGCAAAGTTCGGTCTACGGATTATGAACGAACCTGCGCTGTTGAAGATTTCATTGCTGAAATGAATCTGACTATTCATAATACCCCTGACGCACCACCAACTTTTTGCAGCCAAATGGGCAAATCTTGTATTGACGTCACACTTTCTAGTGCAGACGTACGCTTGGATAGGTGGCGTGTCCTACCGGACGCGTCTTGTAGTGGTCATCGCTTGATCGTGTACGAATTTGTTCCAGTTTTTACTCAGGGTACGTCACATGTCATTGGTAACTTTAGGTATAAATGTAAGGGTGCGAATTGGGAATTCTTTAGCTCGCTTGTTGCGTAGACACCTTCACTTACTGTGCTGACATTGCCATTGGTCGTGGATCTTTGAACAATATACGTAGATGTGATTGGTGGTGTGACTACCTAACTGAACAGCGTAAAAATTATCGCCGAGCGCGTAAACATCTTAACAAGCTTAAAAAACGTAAGGTTACCGGTGACCCTCTTTCCTTTGCGTTAAATACGTTTAAAGTTGCCAGGTCCCGCTACAGAGCATCGGTGGAAAAATCAAAGGGTAATTTATTGCGTAAAGTAGTAGAAAAATTAGATAAAGAAGGTCCGTGGTCTCCTTTATATCATGAGTTTAAAGCCAATCGATCAGTCGACCTCGCGTTTGTTCAGAATATTAAAGTAAAAAATAAACACACTACCGGTATTGAGGAAACAACTGAAGTTTTGCTGAATACTCTTATACCTGATGACGTACTAGCTAATGACAACGAATACCATCAACAGATCAGAGCGTGGGCAGCTGTACCACCTGAATCACCAGCGTCAGACCTTCCATCCACTGACGAATTTATTAACGTTGTCAAGAGGTTACCACTCAACAAGTCATCAGGTGAAGATAAAATATCTAATCGGATGATTATAGAAGCGTGTAAAACAGCTGGTGATGCGATTTTAACCGTTTACAACCGTTGTATTGCGGAGGAATTATTTCCTCGTATTTGGCGACGCGGCTTTATACGAATAATCCCGAAAAGTGGCGACAAACCCCCGGACGACCCGAAGTCGTACCGGCCCAAAACATTACTTCCATCTTTGGGAAAACTCCTGGAGCGCCTTATCGTTCCACGGTTGCTACTGGACGGACCAAAATTTCATAATAATCAATTCGGTTTCACTATTGGAAAATCGACCGTAGACGCGGCCCTTGCTGTTCGGAAAATAGTTAATACATCTGAACATAAGTATGTAATTGGGATTTTTCTAGATATTTCTGGGGCTTTTGATAACGCATGGTGGCCAATGCTATTACTTAAAATGAAAACTCGAGGCTGCTATAGAAATATATACAATTTAGTTTTCTCTTACTTTTTAAATGGTTCCGCGAAACTCAAACTCGGTCATCATTCCATGTCGAAGTCTCTCACCATGGGATGTCCTCAGGGTTCGGTTATTGGTCCACCTTTATGAAATTTAGGCTTTGATGATTTCCTCGCGATTCCGCTTCCAAGCGGCTGTTCATTAACCGGTTACGCGGACGACGGTCTTCTGCTCATTCAATCAAGTACTCGAGCTGGACTCGAGAACTTGGCTGACACTTGCCTACGATTAATATCTCAGTGGGGCGATCGTAACCGCCTGACCTTTGCTCCGCATAAAACTTATCAGCTCGTTTTGAAAGGTAATCTTAAATCGTGTCCTACTATTAAATTTAATAACGTTCCGGTAAAAAGGAAGCAGTCCGTGTGCTATCTTGGTCTAGTGTTAGAAAGGAATTTTGCATTTATAGATCATATTAAAATCGTCGGTGAAAAAGCAAAAAAGAACTTCTATGCCTTAACGAGAATATCTAAATCTACGTGGGGTCTGTCTTTTTTGACTTTAAAGACTATTTATGGGGCTACTTACTTGGGTTGTATCTGCTATGGGGCGCCTGTTTGGTCTGATAGGGCCACAATAGGGGCGGTACGACGTAAATTACTTCAGAGTCAGCGTTTGGCTTTGATTTTCTTATGCAAAGCATACAGGACGGTTAGTACTGAGGCCTTACCGGTACTTGCTGGCGTACTTCCGGTCGACCTTGAAGTGCAGCGACGTGCTGCAATGTACTATTCCACAAAAGAGACCATGGACGCAGAGTTTTTAACGCGGAGTGACCGTGCCAAAATCTCTAGATTATTTAAACCACATATTGACGTCTGGGAGGAACTTTTATCCGAATGGCAATGTAGGTGGGATAATTCCATCAAGAGCCGACACCTCCACCAATTCTTTCCATCCGTTCGCGTGCGGCATACCTATTATTGGAATCAAATATAACAGCTCACAATGTAAGGACCCATTAATATTAATGCAATTTTTTATCCGTGGTGCTAGGCAACTGGGCTTATCCCAGTTGTAAATGACCCTTTGTGCCTATTGGTCTTGTTTGTTCTGTCTCCTGCTTGATATGGAGGGAAGTGGAAATTTGTATTTTTCTTACTCCTCCATTTTCTTTTCTGATTAATTTCGTTGCGGGATCCAAGACAGTTAAATTCATTCTCCGGGACTTCGTCGAGCTTCATTGCCTCGGCGCTTTTCTGGTGGTCGCCACTGTTCTGGCTTTCAGGAGTTGCAGTGGTTTGGGAATAGTGCGGTGGGATTGTCACAAAAAAAAAAAAAAACATAGACTCGATTACGGCCGGCAGCGACATGTCACTGCCTACTTCTGAGATGAGGGCCCGGCGCGGCTCCTCCCAAGTGGCATATTCTGCCAGCGTCTTGTTCTCCTGGCAGTCGACGCAGTGGTGACAGTGGCGTCCGGCTCCCTGTTTATGCGACACAGGTACTTCCCGAAGCAACCATGCCCCGAGAGCAGCAAGCAGATTCCATTTTTCATCGCAAGTAGCAATGCGGTTTAACATTCTTTCATTTGTGTGCCTGTTCAGCAGTGCAAGGCACGTCTCGATGTATTATTCGCGCTTGCGATCATTGAGTTTTGGGGCACCCATTTGTCAAGCATTTTTACCTTGCCAAATTGAAGCAAATATTATTTTGCCAATATTATTTTTATGCTAACGTCCAAAGCTGTTGCTAATTGAGCCCTAGAATGAGTAACATCAGCATCCACAATCGCCTTTAACTCGTCATTGTCAAACAAAGTTTTCGGACGAATACGGAATTTATTTTTAAGGTCGATATTTTCAGAACAGAAGCGGACAAACCAATAACAGGTGGAGCGTTAGTTTTTAGTATTTGCTCCATAAACGTCGTTGATGTTGCGTGCCGCTTGTGCCACGTTGCTGCCACCACGGTACTTTAATCCATAATTACTAGAATTTTTAACATATCCATGATGACGAAAATGATTCAAATGCAATGTAAACATCACGCTAATCAATAAACCAATGACTAATTAAAAACAATAATTCCATGTTTCTAAGATAAAATTAATTTGAAATTAGACTTCTTAGCCAAACAAAAAATATATTTTGTTTTGAAATGGCCAGTACTGCAGAACGGCAACTTCATAGGTTTTTGTAGGTCTACTCCTGTTGCTGGTACCTATTATTAAATTCTTTTTACATTTTATTTTTCTTTTATCTCTTCAACACCCTAAGGTTGACTGGTAGAAAATGTCTAAGGCATTAAGTCCGCTTTTGTAATTGTCAAAAGTCAAAAAGAAAAAAAATATGCATATATACAATAATTTGAATAGTGTGGTGGTCTAGCAGACTTTGGAGCAAGATATTCTATCATTTGTTTTTGTAACGATCCTTATATAAAAATAAATTCCTTATATTCATTGTATTGTGGTTAAAGCACTGTAGAACAACAATACTATACAATTTATGGGTATACCTATCAATTTTGAAGTAGATGAATATCAAACTATTCATGAGTAGTAGTTGATAAAGAAGGCAGGATTGATTAATTATATTATAATACCTTTTGGGCATACATGAAAATAATAACATTAAAGGTAATTGCGCCGTTCGGTTTTGTGAACTGACATTATTTTCTACGATATCAAACTAATTATCATTAACGTTCGTTGTAATATGTTAATTAATGATTTTATAAAGATAATTTCTTTGACATTTCATATTTTGTCAAGCTAAGCAGAAGATCAAAGGTTTAATAATTTGACACGACATAGCGTGATTGTTTTGTTTTAACTATTAATAACCCACAAAGGCGGCGGCAAATGTGGTTTCTTTTAATAACTTCCTTCTATTTTGATGATTGCTTCAACCTTCATAGGCTTCACACGGGAACAATTTATGTAGGTATCAGGATAGTAACTATACCTCGCTTTCAACTTCGCAAATGTGGAACTTCAGTTAGATATTGTACTCACGCATTCGCAAGACCTTAGCTTAGATGTAAACGGAGATCTAATAAAGAAAATCTAAGCTATTCGTCTTTCAAGATGTCGTGACAGACTCGATTTTAGCACTAAGTGAAAAACTGCGTAGTGGAGCCAGTTTAATTTATCTAGCTGACCCAAATTGAAAGAAGCTGAATTTCTAACCCTTAGTACTTATTGTATAATATTTAATCTTTTTCATTGTCTTTCCTTATTGTAGGTAATTTGTATTTTAAACTTTTATTATATTTCTCTATCATCCATGTCTACGAAGCTAAACTTTCATGCAAATTTATTTATTCTTGTATCCAAGCTGTCAATCAGTATGTCATGATGGGCTTAAGCCGTCTCTTCTCTTCACTCTTTCCTTATGGACTTTATAATTTTTCCAACAATGTGGAAATTCGCAAATGAATGGAATATTTTGAGATAACTTGTTCACTTACAATTTTTTTTTCACCTTTTCCCTTTTAACCTAATTGTTATTCTGAACTTTTTCTTCGTTTTTATTAGATCTTTTATGAAGATTTTAATGTCAGTTTTCTGCTCCATGAATTTTTACCTTTTGTAATATTTAATTCTAACTTTGTTGGTTCATGAATTCTTGCATTTATATTTGCTGTTTTCCTTGAGTTGAAAGTGTGAAAACAAATTCTTTAGATGCTGTGCGGGGCACAAGGCTTGAACATATAGCTGAATATCAAATTACTATTGCAAACAGGAGTGCAGTTTCTGGGCTCGTTGTGCTGCAGCTATGTGTCTTAAGCTTGATTTATTAGCTTGTGTACACTTGATACATAATATGTATTACAGCTCCTGGCTTGTTTCTTGAATAAACATGTTACTGTTAGACGTAATCAAATTGTGCAGAGGGTATAGGTTTGAACGTGGGCTGTAGGTAAGATAACTTATCATAAGAAATATCACTTCGTTTTATAGACCAAGTTGAAATTATTTTAAAACGATATACAGTTACATCTGGTGTTTAGAACACGGCCTCAATTTTTTGTTTACATAATTAAACAATTCACAAGTTCATATCTAACCCACATAACATAATAAGTACTTAGGTACTTCAAAGCAATTTCGCAAGTCATCTTAACTTGGCGGATAATTTCATGTAGGTACCAAGGTTGGTTAGCGAACACATTCGTTCACGAATAAACACAAAACTTGAAATAAAATCTTACTCAGCAATACTTTTCGAAATCAGACTTGATAACCAAAAACTTAATAAATAATTCAAGTAGAATGGGAGCGACTAGTTTCGTAATATAGGCTTTTAAGAGCAAAATCCTCCAACATCCAGATAAGCGAAAGAATTATCAGAAAGAAGAATTATTGCTAAGTATTTTCAATGTTCCGAGTGCGCGAATAAATGACGTCATAAAGAAAACTTGGTATGATTTAGCTATAACCCATATCTCACGTAGACTTAACACAATTTTTGGTCTAGAATAGAACATTCGGCTCTCGGAAGCCATAACGTGGTAAGTTAATTGTTACAACTTTAGAGGATGTAATGGTGCCAATCAAAGTAATAAAAAACTCCGAAAATTAACGAAATTAGGTTTAATATACTATAGAGAAGATACACGCACAATGGTTGTCGGGCAAGTGTACGATGACATTTAATTTTACTAATACGTGCCGCAACGCCTATGCATATTTTAATAATTAAGTGTTTCTACAACTTTTGCTATTTATTTAGAACAGGCGTTTACGCCTGAACATATTCCGGGCCGTTGAAAGGTAGCTTTCAACCGTTTAAGTCTTCAGCTGAGGGAAGTTTGCAGAGTCGCACAAAGGCGCGTCGCACGCAGCCCCTGGTGGTGAGGATGTCTGCTACTCTGGATATCCCGTCAGGTCCAGATATGAGGCGAAGTACGCGGCCCAGTTTCCAAGCGAGAGGGGGCGCGTTGTCGTCAGCTAGCAGCACCATATCTCCCACGTCCAGCTTTGACGTGTTTGTCCGCCATTTTGTCCTTTGTTGTAACTCAGAAAGGTATTCCTTCTGCCATCTTTTCCAGAAATGTTGCCTCAGCTTCTCAAGGCGCTCATATCGTCGCAATTGGCTTTCCTTCACGTCTTCCAGGTTTGGTGTTGGCAGAGCGATCAGCGGTCGGCCAATGATGAAATGTCCTGGGGAGAGGGAAAGGAGGTCGTTAGGACTGGATGAGAGAGGGCACAAGGGACGGCTATTGAGGATTGCCTCCACTTGTGTGAATAAGGTAGAAAGTTCCTCGAACGTCAAGTGACATTCGCCTAAAACTCGTCGTAATAAATGTTTTGCCGATTTAACCCCGGCCTCCCATATGCCACCAAAATGAGGAGAATAAGCCGGAATGAATTTAAAATTGATAGATTGCTGACTTGCAAAATCAACTAAAGGTTCATGGTTCTGTTTGATGAACGAGCCTATTTCTTTCGCGGCAGCTACAAAATTAGTACCATTGTCACTGAATATTTCAGTTGGCTTGCCACGTCGAGATATAAATCGTTTTAATGACATTATAAATGCATCCTTGGTTAAGTCACTAACTGCTTCAAGGTGTATGCATTTGTAACGAAGGCAAACAAAAAGACATAAATAACATTTTACAATGCGACAGCCGCGTCCTTTACGGTTTACTATGTAAAATGGGCCAGCAAAGTCAAGGCCAACGGATAAAAATGGATAGTCTGGCGTTATTCGTTGAGACGGTAAGTTGCCCATTTTAGGTTGCAAAGTTGTACCCTTTAAACGCCTGCAGCGTACGCAGTTATTTACTGTGCGTCTCGCTAGTATCCTACCATTAATTGGCCATATCGTTTCTCTGACAGTAGCCAATAACATTTGAGGACCGGCATGCATGGTGTTAATATGTTGTCTAATAAAATAAAGTTTTGTTAAAGTATGCGCTGCATGAAGTAATATTGGATGTTTCTTTTCGAATGAATAACAGGACGCATCGATTCGTCCACCGACACGAATTAAATTGTATTCATCTAAGAAAGGCGATAACGCTAATAACTTACTATTTTTATTTAATTGTTTACCAGTTACCAGCAGGTCGTATTCAGTAGAAAACGATTGACCTTGGGAGATAATACAAAGCGAGCGGAATGACTCACGCAACTCATTAGCGGACAATGTGCCAACTCGTTTGTTATGTTTATTTTTTAAATTAAATATGAATCTAAGAACGTAAGCAAATGACCGTTCTAACCTAGATAACGATGAATATTTTTCAAAATCGATAATGGGTGACTTTATGACTATCGGATGCGCCTTTAATTCGGGTACTATTTCTAAGTCTTTTAGGTTGGATTTAGGCCATTCGGTTTCGTTATAAATTAAAAAACAAGGCCCCGTCCACCAGAGTGATATCGACGTTAGTCGCTTAGCATGCACTCCTCTTGATAATAAATCAGCGGGGTTTAAATCTGTAGGTACATATCGCCACGCCGACGATGAAGTTAATTCTTTGATTTCCGTGATACGATTAGCCACAAATATTTTTAATTTACTGACGTTACTACGTATCCAGCACAACACTACGTTTGAATCACACCAGTGTATTAGTTTGTCTGGCTTGTACCTTAATGAATCTACCACTGATTTTACGAGTTGAGAAGCGAGTAAGGCGGCGCACAGTTCCAAACGTGGTATGGTAGTACTTTTTAGTGGAGCTACTTTAGACTTTGCGCACAATAGTTTAACCGTGACGTCACCGTTAGCGCTGATCGTTCGCATATAAATACATGCGCCATACGCATAACTTGATGCATCACTAAACGAGTGTAATTCGATGACCTTTGGTGAGTCACCTAAAACTAACCTCGGTATGCGTAGATTGTGCAAGTATTTTATGCTTTCAGAGAAATCGATCCATTCTTCCTTTATATCTTGAGGGACAGGCTCGTCCCAGTCAAGTTTAAGTTGCCAAAGCTTTTGTAACATTATTTTTGGCCTTATTACAATGGGACCTAATATACCTAATGGGTCAAATATTTTGAACGCGTTTGACATAATAAATCGCTTAGATATAATATTATGATTAGTGTCGTGGGAAAATCCCTTTATAGGAAAGCTCAAGGTATCACGGGCAGGGACCCAGCCCAAGCCTAGGGTGCTTGAAGACTCACTAAAAATGAGCTTGTCCTGCTCATTGATAGCAACATTATCAAATATGGACGGATGATTTGTTTTGTATTTTCTTAAATTAAAACATCCTGACCTTAATGCCTCAGATAGAGCGTTTTGAATATATTTTAATTGCTGTGGATCATTTGATCCAGTAATTAAATCATCGACATAGAAGTCCTTTTGAATGATGGTGCGAATTAGTTCATCATTCTGTTCTTGACCTACCTGCCACAAGCAACGTGTGCTAAGGTAGCTTGCACTCGCTGTACCATAAGTTAAAGTGTTAAGTTGAAGTGTCTGAATCGGTTTAGACTCCTCGTCTCTCCACAGAATGAGCTGCAAATGCCTATCATCTTTGTGTACGAGCACATTTCGATAGAATTTTTCTATATCGCCCGTAAGTAGGTATTTGTATTGCCTGGAGCGTAACAAAATAGAAAAAAGAGTATCTTGTACTGTGGGGCCTACCATTAATATATCATTAAGGGAACAACCAGAGGAAGATGAAGCAGACCCATCAAACACTACACGAAGTTTTGTGGATTCACTTTCCTGCTTTAAAACTGCGTGATGGCATAAATAATAATTAGGAATTAATATTTCATTATTTAACAAAGATAAATGACCTAGTTCGGCGTATTCCTTAATAAATTTATTATATTCTATTTTTAACATATTATTACGTTTAAATCTCCTTTCTATATTTAGGAATCGCCGCTTAGCCAACTTGTAGGTATCACCTAAACAATCAACTGAATCCTTAAGGGGTAGTTTTACGCAAAATCTACCTGAGTTAGTTCTTGTGGTATGAGTAATGAAATGTTTTTCACAATAAGTTTCACTTTCACTCATAATGGTTTTTTTGGGTACTTCTTCTAATTCCCAAAATCTACCTAGCATTTTTTCAATACCCTGAGTACCATCGTTGCTTTTAGACACTACGCTATGGTTACAGTGTACGCTTTGATGCGGTGTTGTTGAGTTAATGGGACCGGATACTATCCAACCTAATTGCGAGTTTCGTAGCTTAGGATTATTGGTTCCCAAAGAAATCTGTTCGTTCCCTAAAATATCCCAAAATATGTCGGCACCTATCAAAACATCTATGTCGGCAGGCTGATTGAACATAGGATCAGCCAATTGGATATTTTCTGGTAATTTTAGGGCACTAATATCGACGGGAATTCTCGGTAAACGACCCGTCAGTTCCTTTAAAACGAAGCACGAACAATTTATATTAAATTTATTATTTAATGATTGCAATATAATGTTGCAGCTTTCAGTGACATTATTTGCTTGTGTGTTGCCTATACCAATGACCTTTAGCGAGTCAATATGATGGGACTTTAAAGATAACCTTATCTTTAGGGATTCGGTTACAAAAGAAGACTGACTGCCACAGTCTAACAACGCACGAACTTTGACCTTTTGCTGGTCAAATGGGTTCGATACCTCGACCATGGCAGTAGATAATAAAAGATAACTTGTGTTTTTATTGCAATAACTAGCTACTATCTCATCTGATTCCTCAACGTATGCAGTCTGAGTTGTCAACGTTAGCGGACGGTGTAGCAAGCTATTATGCCTTTCGTTGCATTCAGGCTCTTGACATGACCTAAAGCGACAGTTATTAACAGCATGACCTTGTCTGAGACAGTTAATGCACAGTTTATACCTTGTCACGTCTGACATTCGCTCATCAATGCCCTTAGCCTTGAAGGCTGGGCAATCGTAGATACGATGGCAGCCGTCACAAACAATGCATGTGAAACCCTTTGGTTCCTTATGCTTAACATTACTACTAGTGCTTGCAAAAGACTTAACCGTATTAATTGGCGTCTTATTTTGACTATGTTTATGTGTTTGGTTATCGTTGGGAGTAGAACGCTGAGGCGTCTTAGAGCCCATAATATTATCAACATGATTATTATTTCGGTGTGCTGACTCGAGCACATTAGCACGATCTGTGATGAATTTAAAGAAATGCTCTAATTTCGGTCTTCCGCTCACATTACTGGTACGATATTCTTCCCATTTTAATAGAGTGTGACCATCCAACTTTGCTGACAAAATGAATATAATCAAGACATCCCAATTATCCGTTGGCTGACCTAAACTAACCAACGCACGTAAATTCTTGGTGATGTGATCGACTAAGTACCTCAAAGACCGTTCTGACTCGCGTGGAAGCTGCTTTATATTCAATAAAGAATTGAGATGATGATTAATTAATATGTCATTATTATCGTAACGATTGCAAAGCAACTTCCATGCTTCACTGTAATTCTTGGATGAGATCTCGAGATTAGAAAGGACTCGAGCTGCATCGCCTTGCAAATATGAGTTCAAATAATAATATTTATTAATATCTGGAATACGATCATTATTGTGTATCAAACTTTCAAATGTATCTTTGAATTCAAGCCAGCGGAAATGATCACCATTAAATCGTTGAATTTGGATTTGCGGAAGCTTCAAACCTAAACTAGGATGATCTTCAGAACAGCATGTAGTATTATGAACGGAATGACGTCTTAATTCGAGTTCAGCCTGTCTAGAAAACTTGGATATTAAATTCTTAGCAGTAGCTATATTAATCACTATATCCTGTTCAATATTATCACGTTCGTCAATTTCAGCATCAATGTTATCAGGATCCAGAACCTCTATTTCAGTCTGCAAATCGTCAACCCTGACTGCTAAGGCTTCAAACTTAGCAAGCTTTAAGTTCAACTCTGTCAATTGAATTTCATTTAACTCGCTTTCGCTTGAAATACTACTGAGGTAATTTTTAAATTTAGTGATTTGTCCTTTGGCGGACGCCCTCTTCGTAAAAAGTTCTTTAAAACGCTTATTTTCAGCCATTGCAAATAAAGAAAAAAAAATAAGATTGACTAAGTAATAAATGGAATGGGCTCACGTTCCTCGTTTCGGTGTCACCTGAGAAGCAGAGAAGCTGGCCGAGCACGCTCAGCCGCTAACGCTGCTAGTGAGCTGCGGGGGACTTTGACCCCGCAACCGACCCACGCGGTCTGTGTTCTCGCACTCGCGGTTAGATCTGAAATAGTCGGCAAATCTCGCTTAACTTTGAGTAAAAACTAATGCTGTTCTAATGTTCCTATTTTTATTGTGAACGGAACGACAAAGATACAACAAATTAACAGAATTTATGAATTTTATACTTTTTCTTTTTTAGTTAAAGGGATAGATATTATTTGGAAACAGTAGCATATAAATTTTTGGTATTATTAGAATCGTTTTAATTGATCTGATGCAACTTCTTTAAGATTTTATTTTAATTGACGGTACATGGAAAAAAAAATAGTTCGGTATAATTTCGCAATTAACGGAATACTTAGAAAATTTGTAATACCTAATTTACTCGAATATACCTTGATTCACACAAATGGAATGCAATAGTCAATATTTCAAATAGGTAAGTAATAGGAAGGATAGACAAAGGATGGACACTCAACTTTGGTACGACACGATGACGCTCCGCACGAGGTGATGCTTTAGCGGCACCACTGGCTCGAAGGCTGGCTTCTTCAATTGTCCAGACAGCAATTCCCCACACGCTGGACTCTGTGGATTTTCGATCTTCCACAGCAGGCTTCAAATCTTGAGGTTGCTGCCGCGCACGCGTTGTCGCAATGCCCCAATCCAAGTCGTTATTTCGTAGATTTACATTAAATAGTCGCGATTTTTACTAGTTCCCCTCATGGGCCACCATGTTACAACTTTAGAGGATGTAATGGTGCCAATCAAAGTAATAAAAAACTCCGAAAATTAACGAAATTAGGTTTAATATACTATAGAGAAGATACACGCACAATGGTTGTCGGGCAAGTGTACGATGACATTTAATTTTACTAATACGTGCCGCAACGCCTATGCATATTTTAATAATTAAGTGTTTTTACAACTTTTGCTATTTATTTAGAACAGGCGTTTACGCCTGAACATTAATCAAAGTGAGTTTCGATAAAAGGAGGATTTTGCTTGACGTAGGTATATTTAAAACTAGCTTTTGCCCATGTCCTACATACCTATATTATATATCTATGTATATTTAACAAGTACAGAATTATTTATTTATAGAGGCTATATGCTATTTGTCGAGTTTGACGGAGACGTATTCGCAGGAAACAGTCTATTTTAAATTACGTAAGATCGACTTAGCCGCTTAGTCGTGATAACGGAACAGTCACTTTTGTATTTATAATATATGTAAGAATAGTGTTTTTTAATTGTTTAAAAAAATACGGGTTTTTGAATAACCCATCTGATGCGGCATCCGCTAATTCATTCCGAATCGCTTTTCTGGATTCAAGCTATCATTTAAAAAAATAAACAGTTTTTAAATTATTTATGAGTTACCGCATTTTGGCTTCCAAGATGAACATTTTAGATTGTTCACGTGGGAAGGCTCACAGATTCAAGGCCTTTCCAAGTTTCCACATGACATTACATCATACGCTGAATAAACACTAAAATTAAATTCTCTACATTAATTAATTCATAATTTCAAGACGCTCCATATTTAATTATCAACACAACTGAGTTGGTCTATTTTCATTACAAATTTTGCCAGTTTCGCACGAATCTTTGTCATAGTAACTTATTAATATTTATGGAAAGTCTGTGCCACTGCTTATCCAGATTATATGAATAGACAAATAACTTGGTACCGGATTATATGCAATACAAAAAGCTCGAAATATGCATGCAAATAAGCATGAAAAATGTGTTGAAATGCATGACAATTTGTAAACTGAACTGTACAGCATTAAAGTTTTAGAAAACCAAATAACGAAAAAAGTGGAAAGTTTTTTTTTCCCAATCAGCGTAAAAGTAGGTGTTTTATATGAAATGGCTTCAATCAAATATGGGCAAAAATTGATTGTAGAGTTTATAATTACACTTATCAAAAAATATTATAAATATAGCGAAAATATGAATCATCACTAGTTAATATTAGATATAATATGCAATTGCCGCTGAGAATGGGTTAAATATGCAATTTCATATGCATATATGAAAATCCTTCCTTCAAAATGAAATGTCTTCAATCAATTAAAATATATTTATAAATAAAAATTGTAAGTGTATAAGGACAAATATTGGTTATAGAGTTTGAAATTACACTTATCAATAGGGTAACCTAACGAAAAATATAATAAATATAGCGAAAATATGCATCATCATTAGATAATTTTAGATATAATATGCAATTTCCTGTGAGAATGTGTTAAATACGCAATTTTATATGCAATTTCATATGCAAATACTAAAATACATAAAATCCGCTCTCCATACATAATATACATAACATCACGCCTGTATTCCCCGAAAGGTTGGACAGAGGTGCACCTAGTAGACCCACATTTAGCCAGTTATCTTTAAGACCAACGTATTAGGGGGCGAGTCTATTGCCATCAACTGAAAAAAATCAAGCTGCTACTAAAAAATGCCAGATGGAAATATCTAATAAAAGTTTACCCGTCCCGAAAATCAAACCCAAAACTTCATCAAACCGCTCAGCATTAGCGTTTGCGACCACTAGACCAACGACTATTTGTATAGAGAATATGGGTATTCCGAAACTAGTTTATTATAAAAATAATGCCGTTAGAAGGCCACATTGGCATTCGCAGTTGGTATGAATGTACCTACACATTTCGTGACCTGCAAAGGAATATTCAGGGTTTTTTGCCTTTCCAAACAGATGCCGTATAAAACACATTTTGTTCTATTTCTTGGCGCTTATTTGCTTTTCCAGATTCAATATTTAATATTTTATGGAAATCATTCGACAAATATTATTTCATAAAAAAGAGCGTGGTTTTTGTCAGCTTTGAATTGAATTTAAATAGTATTTACTCTGTGCTTTTAGTGCAATATTTGCGCGGATAAAATAACTTTAAGTAAAAACCATGAAGTGCAATATACATTCGTTAACTCTATTTACTGTTCCAAATAAAAAAATACATTCCACATTTTCCTAGCACAAATAATGCTCTTGGTTTAAAAGATACCAATATTATTCAAATGAAAACATTGTGAGCGACACACACAAGTAGACCGCTAAGCTAACTTAATAAATCAGAAGAAAGGAACTCAGAAATAATTACACCCACAACGTACGAGAACAGAGTAATTAATATCAGAAAAATTTAACTCTTAGAACAACATAATTACAATCTTTACAGAACTTCTTAAAACAATTATTTTATAATAATAACTAACACGACGACTATGTAGCTACTTTAAACTCTTACAATAGTCTTTAACTATTGTCATTTTGTGAGTTTACTTACACCTCCAAATCGACACAAGTTTAATCAAACTATGTTAAGATGAATTAATAAACATGAAAAATATCAAAGGTGAATGTACCCATGAACAAAATGTAAAAGTTTGATTGCAAATGATTTTACTTGTACATTGAACACGAAAAGTTAAGTCAGAGTGACATGGAATTAGTGAAAGCGATGGTCAAAATGCAATTGGGAAGTTATTGAACGTGTTTCCGTACCGCATATAAATACAATACAGAGGAGCTCGTGGCTAAATAATAACAGCCGCACGGGCCGATCTTCAAGGTTAAGCAACGCTTGACGAGGTCCATGGATGGGTGACCATTTCAACATACCGAGATTCCTTCGTGCCTCGGAAAGCACGTTAAACGTTTGGTCCTGGCTGTCATTTGAAGACCTTTGACAGTAGTTACGGGTAGTCAAAACCCTGAAGTCTGACACCAGTCTGGCCAAAGGGTATCGTGATACCCAGTTACTGGGTTGTGGAGATCAGATAGGCAGTCGGTCCATTTAAAACAATGGCAAAGCAAAGTAATAATGTTGACAATTAAACAGTAAGTGAAATGCTACTCCAAAAAAAGCCGTTTGAGTGCGAAGAAGTAACAAACATACAAACACTTTCGCCTTTATAACGTTATTGTGATCGATATACAAGCCTAGAATATTTCTTACCATAAGAAGGTTTCATATGTTAAGTATTTAAAGAAAATAACGATCATCATCATTATCATTATCGATCATCATTATAATGGTGTCGCGGCCGATACCACTGGGCCACCACTGCTCCCTGAAAATAATGAAATTGTTTTTTTTTTAAATTAAGTATTGCAGATAGTTGGAATGAATGAATACTCCTCATTAATCTTCCTTATCCCGTAGTTATTACAGATGAGAACAATTGGACCCCTTTGATAGCGTCCCAGTGAGTACAAATGACAGACGTATAAAATCATTGTAGTGATCAAACTGCATCGTCAAATATCAGATTCCATTATGGAGGGGATCTTTTTTATGAATGACATGTTTGAAACCATTATGGTGACATAGAGTAAAAGGAAACCGGTAAAATTATTGGTTGGAATAAGATTCACATAGGTAAAGTGACCAAAAAGTTGTGGGTAAATCGTTTGTCATGGTATGTGAGGCGAAGGATTCAGAACATTTGTGAAAAAAGTTATTTACGAATAGGAAAATCATCGGAATCAGCTACAACGTCAAACTCAAATCGTTAATTTCAATTAGGCCAATAATTGGTACTTTAAATGTGAACAATATAAATTAAAAGAAAAGAAAAATGAAATTGATCACACTGTCCATTCGCAAAGTTGAATAGTTATGGAGAAGAACGGAACAGAAACTCCACGTTTACTTAAAAAAGAAAATGATTTGCAAGATTAATTCATAAACCCACGTGAGGACGATGCACCTAGTATCACTACTGTACTATGTATAGGTACAAAGTAATACAAGCACTAACAGGTAAATTCATTCATTTGATAAATAGGAACATGGTTCTCACATACTTACAAGTATTAAAAACATAGGTATATTACCTTCAACAACAACAACAACCCACTGCTAGGGTACATACCACCTTTGTATGATATTTAGCCATATGATTATCATGATCCGATTATATTATGTAAAGGAAAGGCTGGACCAGCGTTGGGTGTCTGACGCCCAGCGAATGCTGAGTTGGTAATTCTTTCAGTATGGGTATGCTCAGCGTAATTTGTTAATATACTTTTTTTTACTATTGTTCTCTTTTACTCTGTGTGTACTACGTTTTTCCAATACAATATCAGATAATACTAATCCCTCTTACTCCCACCTAGGGATTACTAACTCTCGATCGGTGAAACAGAACTAGACTAATGAGCCAACAGCGGATTTAGCACTCCAGCTTGAAATTATACCTCAAATGGAGCAAATTTAATCGTATCCAGAGTGGCAAGGAGTTTTATAACTAGAATTCCTCAATACAAATTCGGCTGCTGCCTACATTTGAAATATAAAGGTGGTCACATACCAAATGCATACGGCTGTAATGTATGTATTACATATTATTACATCAGTGAATGCGATCGCGTACCCGCGTGAAGCTTCGTCTAAGCGGTCACGCCTAGTGAAGACGAGCACGAGAGGAACACGAATACGTGTAACGTAAACAAACATTAAACCTCAAAAGGGTTTGCTATGCCAAACGAATTCGCGCTCTCCTTGTGTTCTGCTCGATTCGTAACGACTGTTAAATATCTACGAATGAAAGCCGGGACCAACGGCTTAGCGTGCTTTCTGAGGCACGGAGGAACCTTGGTACGTAATAGTAGATCACCCATCCACGGACTGACCTCGGCAAGCGCTGTTTAACCTCCAAGATCGAACCATGAGGCTTTTAACATTAAGACACGAGTTATTTGTTACATTACACGCAAATGCTCGCGGTGAATTACCACCTTTACCTTTAGGCTATTAGACCTTAATACTATGTAGCCGGCATACTAATAAGGTAAAGCCTATTTTTAACAATCTGGAAAAGTACTAGAACGAACATTTGGAATAAGACGTATTTTATTGTGAGGAAGTTTATGATGGTATTAGTAACACGGAAAGCTTTTGGTAATTCTGTGGTTAGTAATAAAATGTTTCGTAGCTGTTTGGTGTGAGTAGGTTTAGTTCTAGGCGGTAAATGGCGCTTCGGTACGCTTATTACGTATGAAACAACAATTAGCAATAATTGCGCAGCGATCGCGCATACATCGCGCTATCGACCGCTATATGTCATAAAGATCGAGATTACATAACCAATTATTTGCTAATCGCTCGCTGTTTGTTCAATGCAATTATTTTGAAAAAAATCCGCCGCTCTAAATCTTCTGTACTTGGCAATTTGGGAGCGGTTGGCAGTCGACCAATAACAAAAGAAAAGTAATCACAATTTGACAGCTAAATTTGCTCGCCATAATCCCGATCATCTTGCGTTCAAACAAGCATTTTAGTTAACTAATTGTTCCATTGAGGCAGCACTGCCGAAAAATTGCTATGGGTCTTGTAAATTGCTATAGCTGATACATAATTCGGATTTACGATTTAAGAGCAATTATTGCTATCGTTTTGCTCTTGCAAGACACGTAATGAGCCTGCTGGTTTCTGCTTTGTAGAACATCGTCGTCTCTATCACTGTGTGACAGTGTATTTCAAATACTCGAATACTGTAAATCCTATCCTGGTTTCGACTTTCTTTCCACTGTGTACTGTCAAAGTCTGTTGTTATAGATATTTGGTAATTAATCACACTTTAAAGTCTGGACGAATTTGGATGAAAACACATGTATACAAAGGCTTGGTATGAAATATGTAAATTCTATGCCACAAAGAATACTTTCTTTATCGGTATGTTTCTATGGGACTATTTTCGACTCAAAGGCAAAAGCTTGTTAAATCCATAAACAAAACAGGTCCTCCAGTATCCTGAACCGATGAAGACGGAAACATAAAAGGCGCTAAGAAAAAGCTTAGGACGTGAGCATTCAAAAAGGATTTTCTGAAATGTCATATCCCTGACGAATTTTGAACTTTTATATGAGAAATCGTTTTCTTTGCTTAAATCTTTGCTACCCACCAGGTATGAATATTCTTTAAAATCTTCCTCCACGTGTCCCTATAAATATTTTTGCTACAAGGCCGAGTAAAAGAATTTATTCCAGATAAATCTTACTCATACAATAGCGGTCCCTAACTTGGCTTAGCCCTTATTCTAGGTAAGATTACTGTGAAAAAGAGCACAATATGTCTTACTTATTTGTAATATGAGTTCAGATCGTGTCTCTAGCAGTATTTTAGCCGCTGAAAGCCTGCCTATTACTAAGACTTGTGGGCGACAAACATTGATAATATTATAGAAGACATTGCGATACCCGAGTTCTGAGATAAAAGGTTATGCCGCAAGTTCAAAGGAAGCTCGATTACCAAACGTAAGTTATTAGAATAATTTCTAACATGCGTTTACATTCACAATATTGTACGTTCAAGTGAAACTAACTTACCTGAAATGAAACAGTATGTATTAAATTCCTTATTATAAAATTAACTTTATGAAGGCTTCAAAAATGAATTATAGGAAGAATAAGCGTTGAACTCCACAATATAGAGTTCAAAACAAGGTAACAAGGTTGCCAAAAATCTCGAACATGTATTAACGAAAACGAAACACGAAAATTTTCAATCAAAACAGAAAATTCCCTAATTAAAAGTTGAGTTAATCTACAAAGCGTTTCAGGGAAAGGTACACGTATCTGTTACCGGATCAATTAAAAGGAAAAATAGCACTGTTTAAACAAATTCCGGAATGGAAATAATTTGTATAAACCCGGGTCTTAACGCAACGTTAAACCACTGTAGGCCCGTTTCGTATCCAGCCATTGTAGCTCTTTGTTGAGCGCGGGCCCATTCGTTAACTACCCTACCTAATAAAATAGCTTTAAAATTAATGGGATCATGTAAACCAAACTAAGTCCGTTTGAAGGAACTCTTCTCGACTCAGTCGCTCAGACGCTGGTCCAGTAGGATTGTATCAAGCTATAACTGTCGATTCGGTAAGGAACCTAGTTGTAAGACATCGCTGGAATATAGGCCTTAAATACTCTCGAATATCCTGACTTAATAAAACTTGATATTATGCTTCTAGTGAAATTGGTCTGAATATTAATTACGGTAAGATAGTTGACACAATTCTAGTTAATTAGTTGTGTCATATGCCAAATACAGGGGTTGTAATTATGTAAGGTTGCTAATATCCGTCACACACATGCGCAATTTTACACTGAAGGCTGATTTACACGATGAGTTTCTTGCTTTGAATTAAAGAATAATTATTTTATGTGATTAGGAGGTACTTAGCTTGTTACGATTACTTTATAGGAAACGGTCGTTTCTGAAAAATTGTAATCGTTTTTACAAACAAACACTTTTGTAAGAAAACTAGAAAGCATAAAATATAAAACACTTTTTACTTAATATATAAGCTCTTATTTTTGAGTTTGCGTTAAATTTACAAACAAGCATTGTGAATTAGGGGGCAGTTCGAGTTTATTATCTGGTGAATCTTATTTCTGCTATATTCATAGGCAAGACTTTAAGTTATTCGCTTCATCATTGACGTCTAACATAGTGTGACAATTGCTAATTTTAACAAGAGACACAAGGATACTTGCTTCTTGACGGGCGAGAAACTCTCCTAGTGTAAATCATCGCTTATGTGTAGGCAGCATTATAACGTCATATTGTGGGTATCGTGAGTAGAAAGGCATTGTTTGTGTGTCAGCCAGGCAGACGCTATGGAAAATTACGTGTCTCTATATAATTTTCCATAGCGTATCGATTTCAAATCTGAAGATAAGGTAAATAGAAAACATCTATTGTTGCTTTTTGCACCATGGTGGATTTTATTTCGACAGAAAGATATTTTATATGCCCTATAGCTATGTTCTTGCTATCTTGTGAGATAAAACGAAAGATTGTATACCGATGTAAGTTTCAAAATCTCAATTCAGAAATTAATATTTTGAAATTGAGTATTTTCAAACTCTACTTTAAACTTTTAACACTCAATTCGGAAATCAGTCCTATATTTATTTAATATTTCTTGCACACAATCGTACAGAGGCGTACTTAATGCCATAAGTATATTCTACAAGTCCAACTTTTGGTGATGCAGAGACAAATACTAGTAGGTGTAATTGACAATCGAAATTAACTGAAGTTATTTTATATTCAAAATTCACTTGAGCATTTGACTAAATAGATCAACCTAGGAAGACCATATCCATAAATGTTTTCAGTGTTAACAATCTTATTTCAATATTATTTCCCACGACATTCTACAATGACACCCATTTATTAATCATAAATGTCAAGATACTCAATGTCTTGACCTCGTAACTTATGCGGTATAGTTTATCACACTATAATTTCCAACACAATTCATAGATTTCGAAGAAGGTCGGTAGTCCCAAATAAATATTATATAGCGACTATATACACACTGAAAATGAAAAGTCAAATTAAACAACTGTATGTTGCTGGATGAATTCTTTATTATTCTTATGTAAGAAAAGGTTATTTTATATATCTTTAGGCTTTAGTAAGAAAATAATTATAAGAGAATTACTAAAAATATAGGTTTATCTTACTTTCTTAGAACTCTTTGAAGCTTAGGCTATTAGGTATATCCCCAGGGTCGTGCCTTAACAGGCATTGCACAGAGGGGATTCCAGAGGATATTTTTAAGAAGTAACGAGGCCTCTTCCAAGTGCTGATAGTGATCACCGGGGTGGTTTTACTGAGGTAAAAGTCTCACACTCCCTGGTCTTTCGCCAGGTGCCTTTTGAAGGTTTCCCCGTAAACAAATAAAAAGGAGATTCTTTTTTGGGATGTAGGAAAGCCTATCTCTTAGTTGTACCCCTGATTTCATAATTGAATTTCATTTGATGTTGAGTAGCAGTGAGCGGGAGCAGTGGTGACCCAGTGGTAACGGCCGCGACGTATAAGTTGTAGGTCGTGGGTTCGAGCCTAGGCAGGCAGATTACTTTGTGTAAATTATTTCATAACTACTGCTCTCAAAACGGTGAAAGAAAACATAATGAGGAACGGCATGTCCTAGAATCAAAAATTCAAAGAGATGTGACATCTACCAATCTGCACTGGGCCGCGTGGTGAATTATAGCCCACTCCCTCTCTTGAGAGGAGGCCTGTGTCAAAGCAGTGGGATTTTTAAAGGCTGATGATGATGTTGTTGAGTATTTGTCAAAAAATACTGCCTGAAAATCTGTCAAAATTTGGCACTAAAGTAAGATTTGACACGTTCTTAACTCGAAATACTCAAATCAGAAATCGGCCCTCAGACATTTCATTCGATGGCGAAGATTTTGATTATTTTTTTTATTTATAAAACGCTTTTGCCCGCGGCATCGCCCGTGTAAAAAGTTTTTACAATCCCAGGAGAACATTATACCGAAATAAAAGTTTCCATGTGTTACTCCAGGTTATAAACTTTATGTGTGTTCTAATATCACCCAAATCTGTTCTGCCGTTTTTAAAGTGAAGGTTATAAAAAATAGCTTTGAAATCAGTAGCAGACAACAGCCTTTATAAGAATAAAAATTCAATACACGAACTATTACTGTCTAAACTAATTTAACTTTGGAGGCAGTCTTTGTGTTTTAATGGAACACATGCACTAAATACGCACGCTCGTGTTCCTAAAATGCAGTTCAAATTCGACTTATCTAATCAATGCCTTCCTCTAAAACGGTTCGGCAGAAATCGGAGGAGTTCAGCACATTTCGTATCGATTTGGAATGAACTTAAAATAGCGTACGCTCCTTCATAGGTACGCTCACATTTTTCGGTGCACTTATGAGGAGGTTTGTTTTACGAATAAAGGTATGATACTCCACCCTTTTGTTTTGACAGAGTTACCAAACATTTTGTTTGTTTAGTGAATTTTAAAGAAACTATCTATGCTAAAGTATGTATTCATAAGGAGGGTCCACACTGGGAACATTCTTTCGAGAGCATTCGTTAACAAGCAATCGTAGACGAGCAACAAATGCTTCCCAGCGAGGTCAGTATTCACTTTCGAGCAAAACTATGAACTTTCGAGTCGAACATTCTCTTGCGAGCTTGGAGCATTCGAATACGATCTCGTTAGATGTCATTCATTTCAAAATGTCGGATAGAGTGGTTGTGTCAGCAGAGCTTTTTTTGTCCGTGAAATTCACAAACACTTACAAGAACTGTTCCTTGCTTTACAAGTGGCCAAAGTAAAATGTATGTATCTTATGTATTTTTCTACATACATACTCATTCATTTCATTATCTGAGTACTCGCTTTCGAGCATTTTATTTGCGCGAACATTCGAATGCGAGCCGTTTCCGCGAAATTCGTTGCAACGTTCACACCGGCCGAAGTTCGCGCTTGCGTGTAAGCTTTGTAACGCTCGGCTCAACGTCCACACCACTCGAATATTCGACGTCGAATGCTCATTACAAGTGAATGCTCTCAGTGAGGATGCTCCTATATGATTAAAATATAATTATGTTCTAGGTAACCTTTATTTATTATTAACCTATGCTATGCTATCCCAATGCTGGGCAAATGTTTTCCCCATAGCATTTCACTCTTCTTGATGTTTATCTACCGCGATACGCTCCAACACAGGAATCACCGATGTGGGCAACAAGTCTGCTAGACTGATATGGGAGATGGCAGGTTATATAATAAATGTAGATTGCACAATAACGGATGGGCCAGAGTCGTTCCGCAGTGGATGGCCTAGGAAACGCTAGTGTGAATACTAGCAAGCGCTTACGGGAGATTGGGTGGTGAAGGTAAAACCCTTAACTGCAGCATTTTATTTCTAAACTATCTCTTAGGATTCTTCAATGTTAAGGCGGATTCGACGCGACGATACGATACCGATGCAACGCCCATTTATCATATAAAATCCGAGGAGCAATTTCAATTGTCAGGCTGACAATAACGTATACGTCAGTTTGACATATGTCGCAGAGATCGAGCTAACTTTAATGAAGTTTAGTCAATATTTTGTTCTATAATATTATTATGGTTAATTACTTGGCCAACGTGCCTACCACAGCGAGGAACTACCTAATTCCTAGTTTAGCTTAGATCAGCTAGAATAGCGGTTAATTTTCTCGTTACCTTGCAACAAACACACATTGCTGTGATTCTGGTTTTGTACACGGATAAGCAACTTTGGAACTATGTATCGGAAAATATCTGTGGGAAGACCTCTTTGTTTTTTAACTGAAGATAAACTTATGAGAGCAGTGGTGGCCCAGTGGTCATGGTCCCAACTTACGAGTGGTAGGTCGTGGGTTTATTAAACTCGAGCAGGCGTTTTACTTTGTGTAATTTATTTCATTCCCACTGCTCTCAACACAGTGAAGGAAAACATCGTGAGAAAACAGACATGTCCTAGAACCAAAAATTCAAAGACATGTGACATCTGCCATTCCGCATTGGGCCCGCGTGGAGGATTATAGCCCACTCGCTCTATGAGAGGAGGCCTGTGTCCCAGCAGTAAGAACATTAAAAGGCTGATGATTTGATGTGATGTGAAGCTTATGAACTAGGGAAGCAGACTTATGCTAAGCAGAAAGCACAAATATATCAATCTCTGTGAGGTCCTTATTTTTACTTGTTATAGTGATTATGCTAACAGCTGGTGGTATAAAGCCAAAGCCATTCAAAAAGAGAACAAGTAAACGCAAAAAGCACGGACTATTTTCGACCAACAATTTCGTGATGTCCTCGCCGTATAACATCGGAGAAGCTGCTTCTGGAGAAATACCCTGACCATTTGACTTGTACATAAAACCTATACTAGAACCTTAAATTCGTTTGACGGATGTGTTTCGCTTATTGAAAAATAAACGTCAAAAAAGAACCTTAAGAACTTATTGGAAATTTGTACTTTAGGTGAGAAAAGATGAAATTATTAATAACCAAAGTCAATTCAAAACCAACACTGATGAAAGAACTCTTCAAAGAATAAATTACGAGTACTAAAAATAGATAAACCGTACTTTAGGTTAACTCTTCAGAAATGATTTTCAATCAATAACGGTTTAATTAAAATATTGAAGTTCCAAATTGAAAGGTGAGGGTAGGCTTTATGGGCAATGATTTATTTTTAGCGAAGGTCACATTGCTAAAGCTTGAACAACAATATTTACTTTACAATATTTCTTTTGAATTGAACTATTGAGCCAGAATGTTCAATACGTTTTCCAAGTACGGTAACCCTATATTTCACGCGTGGAACGTAATATGGAAAATTAAGTATTGTACTGAATATGACGCTGTTTCTGAGAAGTAGCGCTGATTAAGAGCACAATGCGATTGCATACAATTGTGGGTATGATGTAAATCCAGAATTAATGAAATATCCCTGAAGCATTATAATTGCGTACAAAAGTGGCAAATTCAAAATTTCTATGTACATAAAAATATTAAAAATAGTATCTAGTGATTCTATTTTAGAATTTAAAATGTATGTTCCTATTTTGTGCGCTGGTAGAAGAAAAAGTCTTTGAAATATAACCGAATCGGATGAAGTGTTCATGGAGAGATGTAAAACTGATCTGTCAAACAGAATGTATGGTGTCTTTAATAGTCCACTAGATACGCATTATTGTATTAAATACAGTGTTACTTCAATTTTAGGGTTCCATTCCCGAAGGGTCCAATAATAGGGTTAAGCCCTATTGCTGTCACGCACGTATCCGTGTCTCTGTCTGTCTGTCTATCCGTCATCTGACACACAATTTTCTTCCGAAGATTTTTTTAACTTTCCATAGAACTTACATATGAACTGAAAGTTGTTAAGTAATGTTTTTTTTTTGGTATGGACCCTAAATGTGTGAAGTCCGACACGCATTTAGCCGATTCTTTCCATTATACCTAAATGCCAAACAAAAATCTGGTCCACTATGTAACTCGGACAGAATTTTGAAGTATAACGACAATTTTGTAGTGAAACTTCAGGCAGCCGCTCGATAATGAAAGAAAGAAAAAAAAAACATCTTCCAGCCCCCCTAGACAAGTTACAAATGTTTCGTATCGAATCTCCTTCTACAATCGTTAACACCTGCTATTTGTATGGTCTGACCACGTGACTTAACGTGCAGATGTGTCATTCCCATACATTTATTAGTTTTCTACTAGCGTTATCGATTGTAGATTGTCGACATGGCAACAGGTGCTGATCTCACGCTATATCTCACTTACATGATACTCTTATTCTTAATATTTTAAGAAGTTTCACTTCTTTCACGTATTTGGTGCTGCACGCTCATTTTCTTCATTAAGATTCAAAATTGTTTGGATTGATATTCTACTATTAAAAAAATGCATATTGCTGGTGCAACTTAAATACGTAGTGATTTGAAGCTTTCAATTTTACCATTATATTATAAGGCGTAGGGCACCTGGCATTATCCTGTACGCTATTTGCAGTACAATCAACATCTTGCTGTTAATACTTAAAACATGTTTAGTGTTATACCGTGTGGCGTCTGATTTCACCAATATACTGCAAAAAAAACCTACCTTAACAGGGTTATCAAACTTTGACACGGGAGTGGTTCGTATCCTCTCCTCTTCGGCACTCTTTTCTAAGCTTTGCAGGTATATTGAGTAGACGCTTGCTGTACACCGTATCTTCACAAAGAAAATAAATGTTAATTTTATGGTTGTTTCTTGATGTATGGGATGGGTACATGCTTAAATGACAATAACAGTCTGTGTAAAAAGTCGGGAGACTTGCAACTCAATGCACGCCCCTCCCGTGACGTGGTGTTTGCTCACCACCCGGGCGAGCACGGCCTTCTGTGACAGGCTTCAATCACACATTTTTATAACAGTTTGGGAGCAAAAACAGTGATGAAATGCGTGACTCACACCTATTACAGAGGCCGTGCTTGCCCAGCATGTATGCGTAAGCTATTGATATTCTATTTGGCGCAGTGGTTGAGCGATTGACTGCTGCGCTGCGTGTCGCGGGTTCGATTCCCGCACGGAACAAATATTTGTAAGACCTTCAGATAGTTGTTCCGGCTCTGGGTGCTGTGTATGTGAGTTTATATGTTTGTAAACGCACCCACAATACAGGAAGAAATTCCTAGTGTGGGGCAACGTTTGATAAAAAGACAGAAAGAAAGATTTGTGTCTGCTAATTAGACGCGCGATGGGTTCACTACTTTAAGTAGAGAGAAAAAGTATAGCAATAACCTTAACCTTCGTGTTTAATATTTCTTATTTCTAAGTTTCTTTTTAGGATCCGTACCCAAAGCGTAAAACGGGACCCTGTTACTAAGACTCCGGGGTCAGTCTCTCTGTCTGACTGTCTGTCTGTCTGTCCGTCTGTTACCAGGCTGTATCTCATGAACCGTGATAGCTAGGCAGTTGAAATTTTTACAGATGATGTATTTCTGTTGCCGCTATAACAAAAAATCTAAAAACAGAATGAAATAAATTATTAAGTAGGGCTTCCATTACATTATTGTGTTTACATAAATAAATGTTATAAAAACAGCCCGATTTTATACATACATACTCGGCTTTTTTCCATGGTTACCTGACCACATTAAGACAACATTTTAATTATTTTGGTCTTGGCATGCATGGAGGTAATTACAATTCCTTGAATTAAAAGCCATAAATATCTGAATTTATCATTTAGTTACCTGGGGCTTACCTCACGTTACTGTACTGTAACAAATTACACGTTTACCGTAACGAAATTCAAAATTGCTGCGATTGTAACCTAAACTAACAATGGGTCACGAGTCACGACATAAATGGCTGGTAACACTTATTACACGAAGTCCATGCCATGCCTCATAACTAGCCCACTGCACTAAAATACTACCTACTTTATTTATTGCCTGAAACTATTGGGAAGTTGGCTGATGTAGTGTTTTCCGAACTTACTGCTGAAATAGCTAAAGTTTTCTGGGAATGGTGCTGAACTGCGATCACCTATGTGGCCGTAGTTTAATATTAGGTAATATGTGTCCTTGGTCACTGTGGATGCAACGGGCTATTCATTGTATAAAAAGTTTGAGATCTCTATGCATGTCTGTGCTGTGCAATGTGGCAATTTAAGGTTACCCTAATCGGCGGCATGAACTATTTTGTGGCCTGGGTTCATCCGGCAACACGTACGAAAAGGATAGACCCTGTGATGATCAGTAAAAAGCTAGCGTGCGTACGAATACACACTCATGGTATATAAATAATAAATGGGTGATGATTTAGAACGAAAAGGAGCGCGCGAAATTTTATAAAAAGGTCTGTGGGATATGGTATTTGTATAAAAAAAAAATTAAAAAAATTCTTTGCGTTTTTTAACTGCCAGTCTATCCCTGTATGGTGACTGTTTTGCAATTTTCTTTCTTTTTATGGTATTTATTTCCGCCCAAAGATGCGTTGCAATTAGTGTTGAAATATGGAACTATCGATTCTCATAACTTTCAAACACACGTTTTTTTTAACTTTTTTGTTTCCATACAGGGCTAGATAATGATGAAACAAATTGATATTTTCACAACAGTGTCTGGACAACCTAAACGTAGGTACACTGTAGGTATGCTGACACATTAATCTTGTATCGTATAGTCGAAATATGTAAAATAGTGTTAGTGCTTGAAAATATCTTGTTTTATTATTGACGTCATCATAACGAATACTCTCGGCTCTCTCTCTCTCTGTGGTGCAAAATTAAATATTGCACTCCTATGTTTACTACCCCCCGAAGTTATTTACTAACAATAATTTGTAAGTGATACCTACTTATATAACTGCGTATGGTGTAATTATTTATTTTACAGAAAGTTAAACATTCCTACATAAAAGCAAAAATAATATTTTCATAAAATATTAAAATTAAGTCAGTACCTACGAAAGCGGCAGCTGGCAGCCAGGGTTTTTGAGAAAGAATATCCAGGTTGAAAAGTTGATAGCTGAGTGGCTTGCTGAAAAAACTCCGAGAATATATGTGAAAAGTTTCGGATACGAGGCCTACAGTCACGGATCCAGATTTCCAAAAAGTCACTTAATGTGAGGGCTGTTTATTTTCTTTTGAATTGGTGGAAGTTGGCTGCAAGACACTGCGCAATTGTTATTTTTGTGTCAATATTGAAATAGAAGATAACATTGTATTACTGCCTCTTTCACTCGCTTACGTTTGTTGCATCGTCCTATCTCACTTACTGTTTGCAGTATATTCGATGACGAACTGTTGCTTGGGCAATGTATCGGAGAGCCAACTTCCGAGGCACAAAGATCCGCTGTGACTACTGTACAAAATTGGAAACAAAGTCGGAACGTAAGAAGGCGATACCGCGGTAATGATATCTAAGTGTATTCTGTCTTCATACAAACGGTCGGAACGCGAGTCACATTTACGCGCCTCGAGTTCAGCCAACACTCGATACCTAACAGTCGCAAACAGCGTGACTGTTTAGACGTAAACGGTGTGATGGTTTTGTAAGCTGTAAGCGTGCGATTTGTGAATATTTGATTGAAATAAGTACTTACTTACTTAATATGGCAGAGAGCAATTATAGACTATATTGTGCTGTTTTTGATTGCTTGAATTCTTCTATAACGCACCCATAAATAAGATTTTTAAATTAAATATTTGGAGCCTCCGAAAGGTAAGACGAAAAAAATATATATATTAATAATAATATAATAGTACATAAATTGTTTCTTTTTAATAGGTAAGTAGGTATGGCGCTTTTTCCACCGAGTAAAATAAATTATTAGGTGAATAGGGTGATAAAGTGACTCACGAGTGCCTACCTACGCTCACGTAAAAAAACTAGTGGGTAGTTTCCTAGAATAGGCTATCTACTTATTTATGTACTTAGGCTACTCACATATATTATTGAATTAGACGAAATATCAACATGAAATGTTTACCTATAAGAGTTATAAATGGTAGGTACCTCCTAGTGAGATTGAAAATAAGTATAAAAAACGGCCAAGTGCGAGTCGGACTCGCGCACCGAGGGTTCCGTACAAACTTCAGCTTAAAGGTATTATAAACCTGAGTATTTGATATAAATTTCAATTTAATACCTCTACGTGTTCATGAGGAATGTTCTATGTTAGGGGGGTTTGGTTTCCGCACTTAGTCCTTCAAATGGACCTTGTTCATGAGGAAAGTAAAATTATTAAAAATGTTTTTATTATATGATGTTACTGAAAATTAACGGTTTTCGCAATTTTTCCTTTATCTGTGCTATAAGACGTTGCTTCGTACCAAATTTCAAGATTCTGAGTTCACGGAAATTACCCTGTAGGTTTTGATTCCCTTGAGAGTGTCGAAAATTTGCGGACATTTGCGGCATAAACGGCTGTATCTTTTGATTGCGTTATCTTAAAAGTTTTATTTTCACAGCTTTAAGCGACAGTAGACTTGAGGATTTGATATAAATTTCAGCTTAATACCTCTACGCGTTGCTGAGAAAAAGGGTGTTGACAGACAGACAGATGGACGGAAAGACGGACGAACAACAAAATGATCCTATAAGGGTTCGGTTTTTCCCATCAAGTTACGGAACCCTAAAAAAAAAATTACCTCAGATTAGAGAAAACACTCTGAAGATATTTACAATCACAAAACTAGAAAGAAACTCAAGTAGGTAGAGGCGGGCAGGTCTAACGCGTTTTTACGTGACGCGCACTTATATGTACTTATTTCAAGGACAGGGCCGAGTCACAATACTGTTAGATATCATTACCGTGGCGATACTCAAATAGGTTGCATACATTTTGATAATTGACTCGTACACAATATGGTGTAAGCTAAGGAATCAATAATACAAATTAAATAATTATAACTTTGCCTGAACGTTGATATGAAAGTCAGACACGTTACCTATGCCAACTAAGGATAGTTTTCAAATAGATGGGATGTCCGAAGAAACAATGCAGAGGTCGAAAAAAAATATCACCAACGGGATCACTTTAATTTCCATGTTTAGCTTTGGTGGAAATGGCTAGCGGAGCTTATACTATTTCACAACTTCGCTACCGCATCTTCGCACCGCACAAAATACTACTGATACTGCTTTGGCGGGAGAAAACATTTTCAAAAATTTTCACAGTGCTGCTACACAAGCTCATATCGCCTATTTATTGATATTATTTGATTGATCGCAGTTCGTTTAGAAACATGAACTCTAGTAATTTAGCTGCGCCTCTGTTTGAGTGTATTAGTGCTCAAATAACCGTCGAAACGAGGGCATACCGAAATAGTCAAACAAAATTAACATGGCACAATTGCATTATGTGTGAAAAACAATACAGATATACTTATGTGAAGACAATAAATTATAAAAAATAGGTTGTCATGGACACTACTGCCAAAAGTAAAATAATATAGTTATGCCGTAATAATATTAGCGTATCGATGACTTTGTCACATTAGCATGTCTCTGACATGAACCCATAAGTTTTGCCTCTACCAAAAATCACTAAAAAGCGGCTAAAGAAGATTCCACTTTTGATGTATGTATAACGTTTTTGGTTGCTCATTCCCGCGGCTTCGATCGACAAATACGATAGTTGACATGATAGACAAGTTAGGGGTGTAAAGTCATAACAACAGATAAAATTCTTGATTGGCTTACGACTTTGGGGCGTGTTTATTGCGTCTTTTTACGTCTCTACGCAGAAGAGACTTGTTTGTGTCTTATACTTAAAATGGGTAATCTTATGAAGATAAATAAATGTATTTATCATGTCTTTGAATGATCAAATTATTCAATACTTACATCAAATCAGGTTTACATTCCATTGCTTAGAAATTAAAGGTATTTGATTGACAATTTTTTTTTATAGTAACGCGGAAAATTAAGTCATAAGATTTCATTTGATGACTCATTTTATTGTTTTAAGTAAAAATGTATGGCTCACCTTAATTTTCCCTCTAACAAAGTGATGTTTTTGTACGACGAATTGTATGGTGCTGTAAGCGGTCATTGGCCCTCCCACAGTTTCACCATCCACCCGATGTAAGACATGCTGACTCAGCGCCTGCGAAGATAGTATTACAAGGTCTTAGCTCGCGTGACAAGACAGATAAGAAAAGCCGACACGACCCGGAAAAAAATCAGTTTTAACGCTCAGGTGTCCAATATGGGCCGTTTCTTTCCCCACCTATAAAGTCAAAAATACTGAATATAATTCTTGAGAATGGCTTCCATCTTTTGTTTAATTTTATTACAGTTTTAATGTGTTTGAGGGTCGGTTATGTAGGACGTGATTATCAAGTTCAAAAACGACTGAAGTCTCTTTTTTATTCGGTTTAAAATTGTTCGATCGTAAAGAAGAATTATGAACTTGTATCAAATTTTTAATTTCGCGAAGTGATCGATCCCGATCATTCACTTAAAACTTTGTTAATCGAATGTTAAACAAGACCGCAAATTGGTTTTGAAATATATTTTTTTTATTATATGAAATGAAAATCAAATTTTTAAGGGGCAAACTCAGTATCTTTAGATTTAAAGAGGTTTTTAATATTCATAAATTCTAGGTAAAGCCACTCGTTGATTGACAATTCAACTAAATTGCTCGGAGTTAAGCCTACTACTGAAAACTGTCCGTGGACGTTAAACAACCTTTGGTAAATAGGCGAATGAGTAATAAAATAACATTTTATTCTCTTTCAAACAACTAGCCGGTAATTTATTCATGAGACATTATGGAGTGCCTCATAGTGAGATTACTTTGAACTGTGACGTCACGACTTTCAGCGCGGAGCACTGTTTATGTTTTTGATGACTAACGTTCGACAAATTGAATAGTTTTAGTAGGTATCGTGAACTAGGTTATTTATAGGGCAATTGTAATGTTTTCAAGGAGGTTTAAGGTCAGTATACACTACAGCATTTCCGCGAGCATTACAATGTACGTTCGACGTAATGCTCACGGTGAATAAGCATTTACCTTTAACATTTCTTTCACCCGTGCTCGTGCCTTTGCTCGATAAAATCTTACACCAAACTGCTCGTTGGTTTTTAAAATCAGGTTGTAACAAAACATCGAGCGTCACGTTTGAAGTGTGGTTCGATTCAATTTTAGAACAGCGAATGCTCGATGTTCTGTTACAAGTAAATTCTCTAGTCTATACTCACCATTTTGTTAATTGTTCTGGGGTACTATGAAGTTCGGGTTATTAAGTAATTACTAAGGCAGTAAAACTCTCATTCAATCTGCCTGGTCTTTTCCTAACTAAGTTGGGGTCGGCCACTAGTCCAGATGCAACGATTACCTATTTGTCCTCCAGAAATCAGTAAATGAGCAACACGATAATTCTTTGGCAAGACTAGTCCCAGTTTTTTTTTTATCATTACCCGTTACGACAGACAAGATCTACAAATGACTGCTAGGACCAACGGCTACACGTGTTTCCGAGAATCGGACGAATCTCGGTACAGTAAAATGTTTACACATCAACAGATCAACCTCGGCGAGCCTTGTTTAACCTTGAATGTCGACCAGTGTCACACGTCACACGGTTCATACCTCAGAGTAAATTATACCATAATGAAAGTTCACACAATCACGCGGGTCGATCAACCGGCAATAAAACTCAGATATCATTACTAAGAGTTTTGTATTTAGTACTCACAAGGCCCGACAGTTTACGATTTCCCTATTCTAAATATGGAATCGTGTCTGCTTCATAATATGCCATTAATTTATAAATGTCCATGGCGACCGATATTTTCTACTATTTATGGAGGCCGATTAAGCAGATTTACTATACTACAGTTAAGGTTACACTAGTCGATCATTCTTCTTTACAAACGTAGTCTGGCCATTACTCCACTGTTTGACGATAGACGTTCAAAATAAAACGTTATATCAATTTGTCTCATCATTATCTAGCCCTTTAAAAAATATTTTAAAGTTATGAGCGTCGAAAGTTCCTTATTATATGTTAACACATCTTTGGGCGGAAATAAATACGAAGAAGGAAAATTACAAAACGGCCATCATACAGGGATAGATTAGCAGTTCAATAATTCAAATAACTTTATTTTTAAAATTTACATTTAGTCGTTTTTAGGGTTCCATACCTCGATAGGAAAAAACGGAACCCTTATAGGATCTATATAATAATATCACATTGTTGTCCGTCCGTCTGACCGTCCGTCTGTCTGTCTGTCAGGACCCTTTTTCTCAGGAATGCGTGGAGGTATCAAGCTGTTATATCAAATACTCAGGTCTACTGTCCCTTAAAGCTGTGAAAATCAAACTTCTAAGCCATCGCAATCAAAAGATACAGCCGTTTAAGCCGAAAACTTTTGACACTCGCAAGGGAATCAAAACCTACAGGATACTTCCCATAAACTGAGAATCTTGAAATTTGGTACGAAGCAACGTCTTATAGCACAGATAAAAAGAAAAATTTCGAAAACTGAAAATTTTCAGTTACTATGATGTACTGCGGTCCACAACCTGCAGCCGTATTGCGTAAGTGAATACGGCAACGCAAAGAGTTTGACCGCTATCCAATCGACCAAATCGAACAATCACATGCGAGATGAATGACGCGATGTGGATTTTCGTCTGGGTTTCAGTTTCCGCAGTACCTCTTTACCCTGTCGATATTGTTACCTGTAAAAGGAATGCTTATGGATGCATGCAATGCATAAGGATCATCGATGAATTGTAGTGGCTTCTAATTTATAAATTCTGACTACCTCCATGGAGAAATAATGGCGTAAGTTTATGCATGTTAATAATCTTATCTATACTAATATTATAATCTATATACTAATATTATAATAGAAACTACTGGAACAATTTCAAAAATTATTTCACCGTTGGGAAGCTACACTATCCCCGGGTGACATAGGCTACTTTTTATCCCTGTATTCCCACGGGAACGGAAACTACGCGGGTGAAACCGCAAGGCGTCCGCTAGTCATATCTATAGAGATAGTAATAGTCATCTATTGAATAGTCATAATCATTATCATCAGCCTTTTAATGTTCCCACTTTTGGGACACAGGCCTCCTCTCTATGAGACGGAATGGGCCGTAATCCACCGTGCAGGCGCAGTGCGGGTTGGTGGATGTTACATGATTGTATTCAAATTTTTGGTTCTAGGACATGCCGGTTTCCTCACGATGTTTTCCTAAACCGTTTACAGAGCAGTGGTGATGAAATAATTTACCTATTTTACCTAATTATCACTTATTTTTCGACCTCCGAAGTGAACACATCATTACGTTGAGCTCGCCTTATCAGTAACTCATTAGCACATATTGTTTGTGTAACGGTGAATTCTCAGAATTGCATTGTTTTTGAGTAGTGTTTGTGACATGGATTTCCAAGATCAAGGTATGTTCTTACTATTTAGTTATATTTTTAAATTTTTATTTCACTTAATATGACGTGTTTTTACGTGCTACGCCACAAAGATTTTCTACCAAATATTTAACTTATTGTTGACTTCACATAGACTTACAACTAATTTCAACCATAGTCGAATACTCTCACATATCTTAAATTAAAGATTGAACTGTCTTTTTTGAAAATATAAAAGGTTTTTTTTTGCGTCCTTTTGCGACTTAAGTTGCTATAATTATAGCCTGTACGACTGCGTAGGCTCAGGCGTAGCACGGTCTACGAAACATACGTAAAATATTTTAATTTCTTTTTCAGGTACTTTGATTAAATGTACTTTCTCAAGGATGCATTTCTTTGAGATTTGGTCTGCCGAAACTGGAAGTGTTGCTCAGAAACATCAACACATATTGGAAACTATTCTAGCTTCACTGGATGCGGTGGAGAAGAATCTAGACATTAGGAACTTAAATAGTAAGATACTCAATTTATGCTGAAGTGGCACAGTATGCTCTATTATCTATCGGAAAATTATCCGAAGAGGCAACAGAATCTAACAACAAACATTATAAGGCCTTCAGGCGGGATCACACGAGAAAAATGTCACGCGTATTTACGAAGACGGAATTACAGACTTTTACTCAGCCTACTCAGACCTGTTCATTACTAGTCTTCGGAAACTTCTTCGTAAGAAAAAGAGCCTTATGTCGAGGCAGGTTTTAGATTAAATTACGAATTTAGTTGAAATTTAAATAAGGTTGGTTGTTGTGGTTATGATTACGTTTGTAAAAAAATTTAGTTTTAGTTTTCTTGCTTTTTGTTGTATATAATATGTATAATATACGAAAGGATACATATTTAATTGTATCCCCTTCATGAATAGCATTAATATCATATTCAGATGTATTTCCGAACGAGGGGCAATAAATCTCAAATATTGACTATTTAAATTTGTATAAAACAGTACATATTGTACAGTTTATTGTATATTATGTATTAAATTATGTAAATTAAGCAATAATGTACATTTGTGATGTATTTTTTATTATTTACCCTTTAGTAAAATCTCATTTAATAAAGTAAGGTTTTTACGACCGCGCTTGTAGGACGTTTGGACCACCGTGCTCTCAATAAAATAATCTAACAGATATATTAAAATGTAAGTTCTCAATAGACCAGAATTTTGACTTTGTACCCAGTTGATTGTAACGTGCTATCACATGGAATCAAACATAACCCATAAAAAAATTAAAAAGTTTTACAAAAACATACTACCGATTTTCAAATAAGAAAATTACAAAATGAAAATAACTTTATTTTTGGAAGTCGGTGTCTTTTATTTTTTGAGGAGCTCGTGGCTAAATAATAACAGCCGCATGGGTCGATCTTAAGGTTAAGCAACGCTTGACGAGGTCGGGCCGTGGATGGGTGACCATTTCAACATACCGAGTTTCCTCCGTGCCTCGGAAAGCACGTTAAGCCGTTAGTCCCGGCTGTCATTTGAAGATCTTTGACAGTCGTTACGAGTAGTCAGAAGCTTGAAATCTGACACCAGTCTAGCTAAGGGGTACCTACCGTATTACCCAGTTACTGGGTTGTGGAGGTCGGATAGGCAGTCGCTCCATGTAAAACACTGGTACTCAGCTGAATCCGGTTAGACTGGAAGCCGACCCCAACATAGTTGGGAAAAGGCTAGGCAGATGGTGTCTTTTATTTTTCACTTTTTAGTTATACTAAGTACTAAGCAAGTTGTTTAGTAAGTTATCTATAACGTCAGAATAGATTACACGAATACCATGAAACTTGAACATAACTGGTGAAATGAGAGTGTACCAAGGTGAACTGTGCACATCTGCGTACCCCTTTAGAGCGTACTGGCGTGATGTTATATTATGAAATGGTATAAACAATAAACAGACATGTGATTAAAGCAATCCCGAGATATTTGCCGTTATTTATTGAAGAGTTCTGTTTTATATCTCCGAAGTTCTTCACCAAATTAAAACGTGACCAATTTCGAAACATACTCTTTGAAACAAAAAAAGAATTTTCAAAATCGGTCCACAATTGACGGAGATATCGGTGAACATACATTAAAAAGAAAATCCTCCTTTTTGGTAAGTCGGTTAAAAATAGGTGTACTTCCTGTAGGTAAACTTCTGCCTAGTTTACCTACATCTCGAGACATACCCACGCGTATTTTCTATGATGAAAATAAATTAGAATTAATATTAGTTTCGGGATATTTACCATGTATATTTAGATTTTGGTTGAGTGCTCGATATTTCGGCACCGGGTAGCGCCATGATCACGAAAACATGGCGTGTTCTTGAAATCTAAATATAGATTGTAAATATCCCGAAACAAATATTAATTCAAATGATTGTGAAATATACGAAATATCTTTCTTTTACAAAATAAGACACCTGCTTATACATGCAACTTAACGCTCAAGGTAATACAACGAAGATCTAATCTCAAAGAGCTTTCAACAAAAGTAGGCCGCTGTATCATTACAGCGGAATTCGGGCAGTAAATGGTTAAAATTAATTTACCGGGCAGACCTTCGTCCAAAATCTAATGAAGCTCTAACTCCGTTGGATGAAACTAATTGCTAATCAATACCCTTTTCAACGGAACCACAGTAGGCACACGTAATGGAATAAGATAAACAGAATATTTTGATATATTGGCTGCTTGCTACTTCGTTAGTGAATTAAGTTCTGAAAATTCTATTACAAGTGATTATGAATCTGTTAATACCAGCATGCACCTAGGCAAGCGTGCTTTACCATCGACCACACCATCGCTTACCATCAGGCGAGATACTAATCAAACTCGTAAAAATAAAAAATAAATAAGAGCGTTTTTATATTTTTACGCGGAACCTGAACCTTTTTCAAAATAAAAGTAGCTATGTTACTCCTTATAACATCAACTATCTGCTATGTGTTTTGTCAAAACGGTCCAGCCGTTGCGTAGATTACCCGGAACAAATAGACAGACAGAGAGACAAAAATATAAAAGAAATGCGTATTTGTTATAAGTGCGTGTGTGTGTTAGTGTCTACTTTACGGTACATAAAACGTTGTTATTTTGACACTACGTACGGACACTTCTTTTTCAACTTATTACCACAGTGTCTCAAGACGGAAGTCTGTAACCAGTGTGTGTTGTTAGTGATGACCAAAGGCTCTGAGACGTGGTCGCTCACAATGGGCCTCATCAGGAAGCTTACAGTCACCCAAAGGAGAGGGCTATGCTCAAACTTTCCTTGCGTGATCGAATCAGAAATGTAGAGATCCGCAAGAGAACCAGAGTTACCAACATACCCTGAAGAATTGCCAAACTTAAGTAACAGAGGGCAGGGCACATTGCTCGCAGAACGGATGGCCGATAGGGCAGAAAAGTTCTGGAGTGGCGACTGCAAACTGGAAGACGTTTCGTTGGAAGGCCTCCCACCAGCAGGACCGATGACCTGGTGAAGGTTGCCGGGATCCGCTGGATCGCATCCAAATCACGGAACCGGTCAATGTGGCGACCTTGGGGGAGGCCTATGTCCAGCAATGGACGTCTTTCGGCTGATTTGATGATACGAATGCTTACATTTTATTTATTTGTATAGAATATATAAGGCCCGGTTTCCTCGCGATGTTTTCCTTCACCGATGACAGCGATGTCTAAGGCGTTTGTCTTAGAAAGTAGATTATATGAATTGCAAAAGTTACATCAGTAATTGCCCGGAGCTGAACCCACAACCTCAAGCACGAGAGACGAGGTCGTAGCCTCTGGGCTACCATGACCTTTACGACGATTATGTACAACGAGTGTGAGAGGTAAATGATAAGCAGATAGAACTTTAAAATTATATTATATATACCAATATGTGTTCCCTCAGACGTCTTTTACATGAATGACATAAAATCTGAAATAAAATACTACAAATATTGAGCTGCGTTCTAAATATGATTAACCTTCCAAAACCATATATCAGTTGCTAACTTTAAAGAGGTAAGGAGATCGCCCTCCTTACAATATCTACTTAGATACATGCCCAGTCATGGCGGATATCCGTCCCATTGGACTATAAAAGTAAATGAACACCCGCGTTTGCGCACATATTTATCTATACCAATATTATAAAAAGGAAAGATTTTTTTGTTTGTTTGTTTGTACCGGATAGGTTCCAAAACTACTGGACCGATTTCAAAAATTATTTCACTGTTGGGAAGCTACTCTATCCCCGGGTGACATAGGCTACTTTTTATCCCTGTATTCCCACGGGAACGGGAACTACGCGGGTGAAACCGTGAGGCGTCCTCTAGTGCACTATAAATTATCTCATACAGATACGCTAATGTCTGTCGAGATTAGCCACTGTGACCGAAATTTGATCTGAAAGATTAAATAATTAATATTACCTATAATTGTGACAATCTAAGAAGTCCGATGACGTTTCTAATTTTACATGCCGCAATAACTGTGTATGTAAGAAATTGAAAAATCAAATTCATCATCCTAATAATTAATTACTATGTATCCGCAGGGCAGCTTTGTGGCAAGCTGGTGGGCAGTGGCGACCCCACGGACCTGATCTCCAGGGAGAAGTTTTGTTCCCCATCTCTTGTTTGCCTTTATTGGCCGGTTTGAGTGAAAACTGACGGGGACCAGAGCTCACACCTCTCTCTTGCCCTAATTGGCTAGCTTGAGTGGAGATTCGCAAGAGCATACGTGCTCGGAAGAAGGAAGTTAACCCAGTAAGGTGCTGGTAGGGATCTTGATCGTACTGCCGGGATTGTCCTGTCCACTCCTCAAGCACCTCCGGATATGTTGCCCCCTTAGCGCTACGTCACTAAAGTGCTAGCGACCCAGCCAATTAATTGAGTATGCAAGTCACCCCCTGCCATTTTATAGCCGTTTAGTTCAACAGTGGTCGGGCAGGGGCCGGTAGTCCTCCTATAGTTTTGGGCAATCAATCCACTACACCTACGAAATCCATAGACCAATACATTTTTTCTCCATAATTTGCAATAGTCCTGCACCAACCGGGGATTGTCCTTGGAAACAGTTGCGTAGTGCATACAGGGATAATCGTCGGTTGGTGTCACATTTCCTGATACATGCCTAACGGGGCCTCTACGAATTTTCTTCGGCTCCTCGCACGCATTTCAAAGGACCGTCCCGAAAAATTATTACTATGTTAGCCATACACTATTGAAACAACGAGTATCATTCATAAGCATTAAGTTTAATTATTATTAAGTATTTTTATAGCTTTTAAATCCAACTTCTTAGATTGAGACGACTATAATTGCCAAATTCTTAGGATTTAACAATAATAAGAATACAACCAAAAGTATAATTTTGCGATATGTCGCTCGACAGAACCCTATGAGCAGGAAACCGAATCTAAATAAAAAGACTAACAAACATCTAACATTTTATTCCAGAAAAACAAATCAAAACACCACAATAATATCATCTAAATGACTTTATACTTCCATAATCGTTGGCGGCCACGCGCATAAATGTGTCCGAGAGATAGGCGCCCATCTATCAAGTAAGGACAATAAAAAGCGGCCTAAAAGTTCGTATTCCGAATATTAAACGTTTACTGGGACCGGGTGACGTTCCAAATCACATTTTTTCAGGATAATGCCAAGAATTATAGGGTTATTTATCGTCCGATTATGTTAAAGTCAACAGCACAGCTCTCTGTAGTATCGCCTTTGCGGCTTTATGGCCTCGACGAGTGAATCGCCCTTGTAGAATAAAATATTGCGGTACATGAGAAATTTACGAGTAATTTGAATTCTTGAGATGTTTTCTCAGTTTTCTATTTTAGTGTTTTGCTGCAGTGCAAATATTGTGGCAATTTTTATTAGCAACACTATATTCACACGAACTACGTTCTTTCTATTTAGTCCAACAAGTGTAAAATAATTCTGCAAATGTCTGAATAATGTCAGAATATATTACGTAACTTTAGAAAATACGTAAATTTTGAGTTAAAGAAGTAGTATCCAACCCAATATTAGTTGCTCCTGATCCTGATCCTCCTGATCTTAATTTATTTTCCTTGATTTAGGAAAGTGATCGATTATACCTTGTATTGACGTAACCTATTTCGTATTTAACTTCGTAAAAACTATAGAAATTAATTGCTAAACTCTACACATCAAACCGAAGATAAATTACCTACTCCAAAATGCCTGAACCAACTGTAGATTACTCGTGCCAACCGCGCACTAAGCCAACCGACCCCCGAACCAACCAACCCCCTTCCCCCTAACCTTCACCAAATTAATTCCTTCCTAATTTCACGAGCTCATCAAAAATACTAAGCAGTCACACCGGTCATTATTTATTTAACAAGCTCTTCAGCAAAGTGAGTAAAATACAATTTTAATTGAACGCAGGTTTCAACTTTCCCGTCTGAAAACGTCTTTTGCAAAAGTTGAGTAGTTTAATTAAAATTTTAAGGTCAATTCGAGTTCGATCTAGCACTCGTTCTATCAAAGTTTTTGACGTATTCGAATGTTGAGGAATCTGATCAAAATTGTAATTTAATTTTTGAGTCACCATCTTGATTTTTGAGTAGTCTTTGAATAATTTTAATTTGATTTTGAAATAATTAAAAGTAAAAATCTTTTTAAAACGATGATATGATAGACTAAAAAGTACGAAATGTAATATCGCTTGTACATATTCAATGAGCCCAAACACGATGGTGTTTTCTTGTCTGGTTGAGCAGTTGCTAAGACCATCTGGCTCCATTATAAAAGCAGTTTCATAGTACCGTATTAGTTGAATGTTTCCAAATTTACACAAGTACGCCAAGTTTCAGCCTTTTCAATGCCAGGCATTGCTCGAAAAATCGGTTAGTAGTTGTAGTAAATAATTAGGTAGAACCTAATTATTTTTTATTTGTAGGGAATACTGTGTAATTGTCAGGAAAAGCCATTATTTGCATGGGTTCTTTTCGGGCTAATACGAGTTAGACAAACCAACTTCTTCGCTTATATGTAGGGTCACATTATGTATTGGCGAATAACGTAGGTATATGAAATTCCACTAAACACGTAGTTTTATATACACGAACACTCGGTCACTATCACTATATTCAAGTCCAGTTTTTATCACAAATTAACAATAGAGAAGAATAATTTTATCACAAATTATTCTTACTTTTCGATCCTTGACCTCTCTTCTTCGCGCCAAAAACTAGTCTTTAGTGTTACGTCAAGTTGACATCTGTCAAAGTCGTTCCAAACCATAGCTCTCGTCAGAACGAAATCGTTAGAAGTGCCTACATATTTATGAATTATCTTCACTCCTGATGAGATCTACCGGTGATCTTACCGGGATATAAAGGGATAAAATTTCCATTATGGGCCGTTTATTTGGAAGTTCATTTTTTTTTTTTATTGGTTGTACTCATAAATAGAACAAATTTTCAAGACTCGGAAATTTTATGTTTTTTTGTATGTTTTTCGTGAGGTAAAAATATGAGAATTAGTCCAGGAGCGAGCGAAGCGAGCTCGGGAGCTTAGGGCACTCCGACACGGACAGGTTAGGTTCGAAGAGATGAGAGCCCCACTACCCCCCACTTCCTTACCCCCCTTCCCGCCCCAAAAATCGATGGACTTCGATATAAATTTTTATTCTAACCTAAAAACTTTAACCATGGATATCTCCATAACCATGGGGCTCCGAGTGGTGGGGATGGTAAAAGGGGGACGAAACCCGTACCCCCCACCCTCCCCCCTCCCCCCGCGCCATAAATCAGCGGCCCATAAAGGAAATTTTAACCATATAAAGAAACCTATGAGACTCAGCGATATTGTACCTTTCTATCATTAAATCATTTTCAAAATCAGTTCAGCACTTCCAGAGACGACCTTTTACAATCATAATTATACTAGTGGCTCTGTGAGCTGTAGACCACAAAAAACTGCCTTTGTTGTTGTTTTTGAATTCACTTTTTGGAAATTTAAAAAAATGGTGGGGCCATAAAACAACAAGGATCGACAAAAAAATCCGTATAATTATCGAACCAGTTCACAAAATTTTACGATAATCGGTTGTGAAATGCGACCTGTAGAGGAGAACATCGAAAGCTACTGTCCGGATGGATATGCTAAAATAAAAGGTTTTTCTACTAAGGATCTTCTACAACTCAGACTGATGTGCTAATACAATAGCATATTCTAAAGAGGAAGACAATACCTACAGTGGCTATTCCTACGAGCTGGACAAGTGGATTAATGACCGCATCTATAGACACTATAGACTGCTATTGACTATTGACACTCCAAACGATCGGTTGAAATAATAAGCGTGAGTCAGCAGATAACTCATCACGGTGTGGGACAAACAGAACTTTAGTATGAAACCGAAAGCAGCGTAAATGCCGCGACTCATTTTACGATATTCACAGCTCAATAAATTACGCTATTTGGGCCTCACTCAGGTGACAATTAACAGATGATAGAGAAGAAAAGATAGTTGCATGACACCCAATAAATTTGGATGAGGAAGGAGAATAATGAATTGATGACTCATAGCGGGTTTTAACAAGATAGTAAGAAAATATAAACATACTTAAACAACGACCACACTTGACGGACATATTGATTTATACGTACTATAGACGAATGGTATATCACACCGGTTACGACAGCCATGGGCCTGAAACCGGCCCTTTTATTTAGGCCACCTCAAAAATTACAGCAAAACATGGGTCATGACTCCGTGAAGGAATGTAACTCGACCTAAGGTAAAATAATTTCCAAGCTTTACAGAATATTTCTTCCTAAAATACCTTTGAAACCTCCCTACCTCAACGCGGATAAATATATTCAAGGCTTAGCAAGTTTCGGCCTGACTCCCAAGCTCATTTGTGTAGGGTCACTCGCGAAGCCCTGATGAATGAGACAATCAATCGCCTTTGACTTTTATACGCATAGATTAATTAATAACAAGAACTTAATCGTACATCTTTATTAAAGGGATGTAAAGCCGATGAGTTTTTCGTTTTATTGAGATTAATTGTTCGACTGTTAGTTTATTAATCTTTACATTATTTTGAAGAAGGTATAGGCGCGCTATCTTTTAACATAAATTGTGTTGATTGATTGGTCTGTAGCTCTGCTCTGCCCAGGTAAGGGTTTTTAGTCGCCCTTTTCCTGAGAGAATTAAACACATTTTACTAATCTTTTGGGTAAATATATTCGAATGATTATTTTTTTACTAAATCACAACAACAATTTTTATGGCCAAACAGATTGACCATGTCTTAAATTAACGCATTGATTAGATACTTAGGAGCTCGTGGCTAAATAATAACAGCCTGACTGGTCGATCATCAAGGTTAAGCAACGCTTGACGAGGTCGGTCCGTGGATGGGTGACCATTTCAACATACCGAGTTTCCTCCGTGCCTCGGAAAGCACGTTAAGCCGTTGGTCCCGGCTGTCATTTGAAGATCTTTGACTGTCGTTACGAGAAGTCAGAAGCTTGAGATCTGACACCAGTCTTGCCAAGGGATACCGTGTTACCCAGTTATTGGGTTGTGGAGGTCAGATAGGCAGTCGCTCCATGTAAAACACTGGTACTCAGCTGAATCCGGTAAGACTGGAAGCTGACCCCAATATAGTTGGGAAAAGGCTAGGCAGATTGATTAGATACTTTTTATCTAGGTTCATGAAGAAGATTGCCTTGGGCTGGAATGAAACGGTTGACATCAGATAAATTATTAAAAAAAAACATAATTATACAAAGAAAGGCACATTGTATATTCTACTCAGACAGAACGCACTTAGCAAACATTGTCAGGGACGGATATCATAATCAGTTACTGTTTTATCTGCCTGTCTGTTAAAATATATTATTAATATAAAAAGTATTAATAAACATCCAATTAACCCAACACTTGTTGCCCTGGTTTTGTCTGGTATTGACTGCGTCATTAATATTGATACGAACGTAATGGAAATGGGGAGAAGGCATTCATATTTTATTAAAATACCTACCTATATTGTTGCATATTATTTATCGGCGCCTGTTTACACCTGTGAATGGGTTGGAAGGATTTATGAATCTGATGGCCGCTAGTTGGAAACAGTACAGTATACTGTTTCCTATCCTATTATTTGTATTAAATATTTTTTGTATACCAACTTATCTACCTTTTGTTAAATGCATAGTGTATTTGTGACGTGAAAAAAAAAATATCAAGCCAAATGTTTACAACAAAAAATAAAACTCACGGATATTGTAAAAAAAATTGACTAATATGTTTTATTTAGGGTTCCGTACCACGTCTCTGTCCGTCAGTCCGTCGTCTGTCACACGGGTTTTACAGCCAAACAGTTGGAGCTAAACTCTTAAAATTTTCACAGTATAAGCATTTTGTTGAACCGCAGTACACCATACAAATTCTCAAAAATTATTTTAAATGTTCTTCCCCTCTTTAGCTGTATGGGACCCCTTCCTATTGAAGACTTTAGCTGCAACTGAGAAAAAAGAGCGGCATGTAAAAATATTTTTACCTGGGGCATAGTTGTTTAGAGTTCGTTAAGTAGATAAATAGTATCACTTTTTGTTAAAAAAAATTATATATAAGTCCGACAAACACTTGGCCAGTTCTCGATTTTCTAGTCGTATAAAGGTATACTATACCTATTTATACAGAGTGTGTTTGACATCAACGCGAAAAAATATACAGGGTTATTTTTTTACTGCAATCTGTTCAAAATCGTTATTACTATCTAGCTCAATTAGATTTTTAATTATTAATAAATTATTCAATGAAATCTTTTTTTAAACAACTTTTTTTGTATTCTTCTCAGCAATTCCTTTCATTTGATACCCATACCATGGCAGTGCACAAAAAATAACTAGTCTGTCATCTTGAGCCATCCGCCATATTGGATTTAGAATAACGTCATTTAGCTAACCATGCATTGTCATCCAAACTTATTGTATATGGAAAATTTTATCTTGATCGGTGGAGGATAACTGCTTCAAAATTCAATTGCAAGATTGGACTGGAATAATTTTATGTTTGGATATGCGTATCTTCATACGTATGATGTGTTAATAGCTGATAAACACACACACGCGGTGTGAAGGCTACGTAGACCTGTTGATAACGACACTGTAGGTTGCAATGATTGTAACTAGGAGGTAGGTTCATCAGAAGCCATCGGCTTCGGTTTCTTCGCTTTCTCTTCGAAAGAAATCTTCTTTAGTGCTTTGGCCAATTTATTGTATCTCACTGATAAGCGATTTATACCGTCCATTGCGCCGCAATTCAACCGATTTGCTTTAGAAGTTTTCATAAAAATTACGTACGCGATATCACATATTAAAAGAAAGCCGCAAGAGAACCAAAGTCCCGCAAGAGCCCAAAAAATTGCCAGACTTAAGTGGACTTCACTTTGTTGGAGTAGTTTGGAGCGATGACCGTGTTCCGGAAGATGCAGCGTTGGAAGGCCGGAAGATGCAGCGTTGGAAGGCCGGAAGGTGGAGCGACGACCTAGTCAAGGCTGCGGGAATCCGGTGGATGCGAAACGCACAGGGCCAAACAGTCTGGCGACGCTTGGGGGAGGCCTATGTCCAGCTTTGGACGTTTTCGGCTGAAATGATGATGATGATGACTTATTTTTTTTTTTTTAAACTTTGCCCCTCACTAGGAATTTCTTCCTGTATCGTGGGTGCGTTTACAAACATATAAACTCACATACACAAACACCCAGAGCCGGAACAACTATCTGTAGGTCATACAAATATTTGTTCCGTGCGGGAATCGAACCCGCGACACGCAGCGCAGCAGTCAATCGCTCAACCACTGCGCCAAATTGTTTCTCGTCATCAGTGAGGACTCTTAGAGCCACGTAAGCAATGATGAAAATGATGATGATGCTTTTCAGGAAGATACAGTAATATTTTTTTTAGGAAGACACAGTAACTATAAACACACACACTAAAATAAATCATCGCAGTAAAAGATCTTCGTCTCTTCCAACTAGCCTCAGTTGGTGTCTAATTCGTTCAGAGCAAATGAAGAAAATACTCGGCGAAAACGTTCGGGAGTGCTAGGTTAACGTCACCGTGTTCAACTAGATTAAATTTTTGGATACGAAAAAACCAGACAGGTTCTAGAAGGTAACACTTCTCGTCATTGAAATTCTTCTGTTTCTATGCAAACCCTAATTCATTGCGTACCTTGTTCTGGAATTCAGTTTAAGTTGCAGTCATAATACCCATCTGCTGTAAAATGTCACTATAATTGTTGCAATTTAGTGACCAAACTTCGTTATATTAGCTATGACCAAACTAACAAGCATCCACACACTCCTGGCAGAACGGATGGTCGATGGGGCCGAAAAGTTCTGGAGTGGCAACCACGTACCGAAAGAAGCTGCGATGAAAGGTCTCCCCTAAGGTGGAGCGATTAGCCTATTTAGTGCTGCGGAACCCGCTGGATGCAAGGCGCACAGGACCGATCAGTTTGGCGGAGGGAAGGGTCCACTTGGGGGAGGCCTATGTCCAGCAGTAGACCTCTTTTGGCTAAAAAGATGATGATGATGATAAAACTAACAGTAAATAATGAATATTTGGAACACTTAGGGACTTCTCATTGTATTTATAATGGTAACAAACTTTTGCGTTTATAATAGTAGTAAGCTATTATAAACGCAAAAGTTTGTAAGGATACATGGATGGATGTTTTACTCTTTCACACAAAAACTGCTAAATGGATATTGATGAAAATTTACAGTACAGATTAAACAAGTAGTTACCTATATACATTAGAATAACAAATATGAGGGCGGTGGCTAGTCTAAAATAATTCTAAAAGCGAAAGTATGTCACACGGGCAATACATATTAGCTGTACACGGGAAAACGATCGACTTTAATTTGATATAAAGTCTTGAGAGACAAGCACCAAGTATACACTCGAACAAAAAGTTTAGTTTACAGACAACACACGGGTACTTAGTAAGTTTGTTGCCTGTAGTATCTGTACTTGAGAAAAGCTTTAGACGCGGAAAGTGCCCTAGTTCGAGCTAGTTCAACGATTAACACTAACTGTGACTGACCCAGGCGCCCACAAGCGAGGCAATCATAGTAATTGATTTACCTTCTTAATGGCAACAGAATGTTGTTTGATTAGCAAACTTCAAGTGTGTTTGGCAACTTGGGCCAATGAGACTTCGAGCGATGCCCGTGAAATTAGCGATTGATGTTGACTTTTGATGTTTGACACTGATTAGGGTAGATAATTATTTCAAAGTGCTGTTCACAGACGATTGGGTGCTTCGGTGTTTGCAGACGCGGGTCGAAATATATTTTAATAGGAGTAAGTACAATTTTCGCAAAACGGCACGCATCGCATCGGATCGGAAAGAATACGAACTTATCCGTTCGACAGCCAATCGCGTCCAGCAAAATGTCGACGTATACGAACGGCTCCTTACGGCTTCCGTCGCTTGCGTACCTACATATCCGTATCTGCGCCTGTATTTTTAATTCTGGTAGTGGTATGCTTTTGCACCAAACAAATCAGTTTTCTTCTAAATCCATGATTGCAAGAGTGACATCAAATGACAGTGCACTCTCGATAATGAGTGGTACCGCCACCCGCCTCCTGACCAAAGCTACGAGCGCACGCGACGGCAGCCGAAAGGATTCGATTGGATACAACGGCATTCGAACAGAGCCGACCACGCGTCGCAGCATGCTTTCGGCTCCGAACGCGTGTCGTGGAAGACGCCCGCGGTCAAGATGCAGTGCGCGGCTTATAATAAAGACTAAATACTGTGTACACGATTTAATTTCAATTAAAGATTGTAATATCTGTTCGGATCCGATGCGATGCGTGCTGTTTGGTGGCAATTGTACTTAACATCAATCTGAAGGCAGTAGTACACCTACATTTCACCAGTTAGAGTCCCATGTATCTAATAGGAGGAGAGTCTACTACCATGATCTGGGCACAAATTCAGATACCCGGCCTTTACTGATAAAGTACAGATGGAAAAAACAAAATGACTTTGCGACCTTAGAATGGAACACAAAAGCCGTACTAAGACGTGTCAATGCCATCATGACTCCGTTGTGAGGGAGACAGAGAGAACTGTACAGAATACATGATACTATCCCCTTTTTGCAACAAAATCATGATGTTATAAATGGTAGTTCAATGTCAATACTCCTCATGTCCATCAAGAGGAGTATTGACATTGAACTGTCTGTTTTATATCTAGTTAACTAATACTGAGAGAAAACACTACAATACCTACATAAACCAAATGAAAGTCATCTATATTTAGAGATTACGTCACAGACAAATACTAACGTTATGTAAACTGATATTCTTGAAAATATTTACTATGATGTTATCAAATCGAATGCGTGTTTTGTGGGTGACCTAGTAAACCTCTACCGTTTGTCTCTTTTGATATTTTAATCTATGACCTCTTGGACCTTTTAATTATATTTGAGCGATAGCGTTTTTTTTTCAAAGCATAACCAGTGCTCGACGGAACCGTAGAATTTATCCAACAATGGGACAATATGGGCTAGTAATAGGGATTGTTCCAGAAAGCCGAAAGAGTACTACCGTACTCAGCGCGTATTGTTAGAAAATCTTCTCTCAGGAGCCCTGACCGGTAGCTTGGACCCTGTGCCCGATATCAGTAAGATACATTTTTTTACCGATTTCAGAAAAAGGACGAGGTTCTCAATTCAACGGAACTTTTTATTTTATTTGTTAATGTTGTCCGATTACTCTTAGACGCCTGGACCGATTTGGAAAATTCTTATTTTGTTTGAAAGTGTATACTTCCCAGGTAGTCCCATTGCCATCTAGTTAGGATCTGATGATGGGATCCTGGAGAAATCGATAGCACTCTTCAAATATTATGGGCATATATATAGCGATGTTGTTATTTTCATCAACAATGCAATCATTTGCACTCAGAGAGTATCATTTGGTAAAGTGAACTGATGAAGAACACCATAGATGGCCACTGGAACTCCTTCATACTAAATATGTCACAGTTATTATAAGATATTTAAAATAGTTTGAAGGAAATACGAATAAATAAATGGTACTCAACCATCCAACTGAACAACCAACCAATCCAAATGGACCAACCACTAATGGTCCATCGAACTGACCTGATGATGAAGCCGGCAGGTAGACACCGGAACTCAGAAATAAAACAATATATCCTGACCACTACAAAGAAATCACTACAAAGCGAAAACCAATTTGTACCAAAGACACCAACTTCGGACAAGAAAGTTATTTTTCGCTTTGTAGTGTTTTGTTTTGGAAGTCGGTTTGATTTTTTTGTTAATTTTGTTTCCAATAAATTCTAGTGTTTACCAAATTTAAGTCAGTGTCAAAAAAACGGAAATCCATGATTACCAAAGATACCGACTTCGGAAAAGAAAGATATTTTTCGTTTTGTAGTGTTTTGTTTTGGAATTCGATTTGATTTTTTTGTTACTTTTGTTTTTAATAATTTCTAGTATTTACCAAATTTAATTCTTTCAGGACTAGAATGACCAAAAAACTGCTACCTACTGTATAAAAACTTGTACCAAAAACGTAACACAACCATTTTTTTGTCCGTTAAACAGTGATTTCATACCACACTTCCATCAAAAGATTGGTATCAGTTAAGCCTAAATTTGCCCTTAACTTAATAAACTGTCATTATCCTCGTCAAGTGAAAAGGATTTTATTCAAATTACCCCAACACCCTAAAATTTGGTTTTAACATAATTGTAAAACAAACTTTTAGATTAATTGAAATTTATTACCCTCTTTCTGAAGGGTTACGTAAAAAAAGAAGTTGAACATAACGCTGAAAACACTTTTTGCCTGTACTTGTTTCTGTGCAGAATTTTCATTAGTTTCAAAGCGTATGTAGTATGTTTATACAGCTATACCTACATGGTAAAACAGAAAGGTATGAACATATTTAAAAAACTACTTCTACCCATGTATAAACAAGTTTTTCCAAGCCTGTCGTAGGCAACTTCCAAAAAATAATGTTATTTCATAAAATTTAAAAACCAAAAAGACGTAAACAACAAGAAGAAAATCAAATCCACAACTTGATTTTCTTCTTGTTGTTTACGTCTCTTTGGTTTTTTTAATTTTACGGACGGAGGATACCTACATATAAGCGAGCTGGCTAACCAAAACCAGATGTATCTTCCACTGCATAGCATGATTTTCTTCTTGTTTACGTCTTTTTAGTTAGCTTTTTAAGTAGTCGGGTTTTTAGATTATTTTGAATTCATATTTTTTAATTATCAATTAGTAATCACCTCTTATTTTGATACCACACTATGTTTTAGGAAGACAAAAAAATTGAGCCACCCACAATATGGCGACCAAAATCCGCAATTTTTCTTTTTTCCAATTTAATGTATCCAGTGCCACTTGCAAGGTTAAGACGAATCGATTGACCTAAGAATCATCAAAATCAGCCTAAGAGTTTGGTCACTAGAACGCCACATAGGAACAAACATATATACATACATAGACTGATAAACACATTACTCTCCTTTGCGTCACGCAAAGGAGTACGGTGTACGGAAAAAGATCATTAACTATAAAACAAAGCAAATAATAGATCAACAGCATAAACAAAAACACACTACACCTATTTACACACTACACGTTTTACACACTACATTTATTTAACTTAGGAAGTATAAACTCCTTATCATATAATTAAACATCGTGGGCTATAACCATAATACAGGATATACCTACTGGTATGTACTTATTGATAACATGTTTATGCAATAGCAACAATAGTATCTCAAAAAGGTTGACTGACATTTTAAACTTATAGTCAGAATTTTAATTCGATTCCAGATTTGACATTAGCTACTGTCATTTTGTGAAATAATGATACCACATATAATAGTGTAGTGATGAACACAAAAATCGATAAACAATCGAAAAACAAAATGAGCTGGAAAAAAGCTGCCATTCAAGATTGGCTTTTAAATAAAATTATTAATTACGAACCAGATATGGTTAAAGCTACGCTTTTAGAACTGATTCCACATAACGAGTCTTTTAATAAGTACGCTGTAGACGAAATGGCAGCACAACATGGGATCACGGTTTTAAGACTGCCCCCTTACCATTGCGAGCTAAACCCTATCGAATTGATATGGGCGCAGGTAAAGGGGCATGTAGCTCAAAATAATAAAACTTTCAAATTGACAGACGTGAGAAATTTATTTCAGGAAGGCATTCAAAAAATTACGGCTACTGAATGGTCTAAATGCGTATCCCATGTTGTCAAAGAAGAGGAAAACATGAGTAGGCTAGATATGTTAATTGACAATATCACAGACACATTTATAATAAATGTTACAGAAAGTGACAGCGATAGCGATAGCGATGACGGCGACAATATAAAAAATAAATTATTACCATAATACATCTATCTGTTTTTTTATTTGTCATGTTCCTTCATGATCACATTTTTTTATTTATTTCACACACAATTATAAAAGAAAAGTCTCAGATCGTTAATTAATCGTCAAAACTAAATTATCGGTTCAGAAATATTTAATTTCCTGATATACTTAGTTTACGAGGGTAAAATTATAAACGAGAAGAATCGATCCGGAAATATTCCATTTCCATATCGAATAATTTTGCAACGTCACTATTTAGTACTTGTCATAACGTTGCAACACTGAAATTGTCAAATCTGGAATCGAATTAAAATTCCGAGTATAGTGACATTGAAAAATGTTCTATTAGATAAGGTACACTACCGGTCACAATAACTAACACAGTATTTTTTTTTGTCTGTTATTCACTTAACCAATGTGGTGCGTATAACTATAACCTCTAGAAGATTACTAGTAAAATCACACGCGATTGAACCTAAATTATTAGAGTAATCTAGGCTATAATTGCTGATTCAGCAGTGCTAAATTGAAGGAGAAAAGTACGCAGATGAGACGAAAGGCAATGGATAAAGTTCAATTTACTAATTATGCCACATACCTTTGAAACAGCGATTCCCATGCAGATGCAGATGCCACGTTCGAGAAGTTCAGCTCACAGACTAGGTACACTATGCTGGCCAGCGGTACACAACACAGTAGGTCTAGGTAATACAGATAACACTTTCCATGTAGGTTCAATTAAGACTTTTGGGCGAGAGAATGCGTGATGGACGCAAGTGCACGCACCTCAGCCCTGGTTGGCAAGAGACTGGCCACCATCGCCGGCGGCCATCGGTGGCTGCGGCGTAACGACTGTCGCGCCACCGCGCGGAATACCACCAAAACAACGATAGTTGACACTAATTTAATAAATTGGAACTAGTATACCAATGCCTTTCAATCGCCCTATGGTGATGTAATAAAATATGAACTATAAATTAGGAAGCGTAACCACAATGGTTAACTATGCTAACCAATGGTTTCAAATTGCGGTTAATCACTATTTTTTCTCAGAGTAAAGAGTTAATTAAGTGTGTTGTTGTTTTTTAAAGTTTTTTAGTTTATAAGTGTAATAACACTGCGTACACGTCACGTTGCGTACAGCAACTACACATGTAATAACATGTGTAGTGGTGGCTTGCTGTACGCTTTGGTGCAAACTGTAAGTACAGCAAGTAATTGTTATAAAATAAATAAATAAGGGTACATATTTGAACGTCGAAAATTAAAATACCTACAGATAAAATGTCACTGTTCAAGACATCGAAAATTTAAATATCGATTGTATCGAATTATCGAAAATTGTTATACTAGCCTAGAATGTCAAAGATTAAAATGCCGAGTGATTAAAATTTCGTCTGATTAAAAATGACGATAATCATTATACTATCTACGATCCCTTTTTATTAAAGTATTATTTATTGTAACAAATTCTAAGCAGCAGGGCCTGAGAGGTTAAAAAAATTGATAGCATAGTTTTGTATGTACCATGACAGAAATTGTAGTGTAACAATGCAAAAAATATTGATAATTTTATCACGTATTGTAGTTAGATGGAGGCTAGCAAATACAAACCAATTAAATTTATACCAGACCACAAAAACGATGGGTGGACGACATAGTATCGGTGGCGGGAAAAACTGGACAATAATAGCACAGGACAGAGCAAAATGGAATAAATTGGAGGAGGCATATACCCTACCAAAGGGTTCCTATAATAAAATGTATAAAAACTAACATTAGAATCACTTCAGTCACCACTGTAACTACATATTTAATGTTTATTGGAAATAAAAAGGCTTTATTATTATTTTATTAAATTTATACCAGGTACTAAAGTGTACGTTATCGTAAATTGTGTACGTAATTATGAATGTGTATGTTAGGATAACTTGTGCTGAACGTTCCTAAAATGTTGGTGTTCGGGGTACGTTGGAGGTATTTAAGACGCCCTGAGAACTCAGTCACAAGAATGACGGTAAACATGACTGGAAACCGCTACACAAGTAAATTCTCCATATATTTTTAAGGGACGCATGTTAAATCGTGTTTTTATTACTAAGAAATTTAATGATATAAAAACGTGTTTTCAGAAGTCACATCACACAATCACACTAATATTATAAAGACGAAAATTTGTGAGTGTGGGTGTTTGTATGTTTGTTACTTCTTCACGCGCAAATGGCTGGACGGATCTGGATGAAATTTGCCACAGAGATAGATTATACTTTTTGTGCAGGGAATATGTTCCCTCGGGATAATTTTCGAATTTTTTTTTAGCTAGTTTTTGAATATAAATAATAATTCTTAATCAGATTCATGAATAAATAATAAGGCGTCGAACTGCATCTTATATCAAGGAGACACCATTTGTCATTAAACCTGAAATAAACATTTTGAATGAGTGCATCTACCAAACTAACTATTTGCCTTTTATATGATCAATTTTATGCTCAATTTTCTGCCAACTATTTATTAAAGTTTGAAATATCATAAAACTGCATAATATTGCACGTCAGTTTATAAGATAAACTGTCAGGGCTGCAAGGACGACAAAATTCACAAAAAAAATATAATTTTATAAACGCCCGAAACATTTTTTTTTTCATGCTTGTTAGACTACATAATTTATGTAATTATGACACGATTCTTGCGAAAATACCCTTATTATAACAGTAAAACGCACTTATCTTTTGAACGGCTGAAGGTTGGTTAGGTTCTTCATGTTAGATTACTTTAAATCCCCCAAATATTTATTTTCTGAAATGCTGTGCTTATTGATTTTTCACATTTTACAAAATTTTTGTCGGTCGTTTCTTTATTTATTCGCATTTAAGTTGTCGGTAAATTAGTATTTAGAGCAGAAAATTTCGTATTTTGCGTATGATTATATTTTATTTTCTATTTCCGGGAGCAATTTTTATTGATATTTAAAGATTCAGACTTAGTTACAATGAAATAATTTTTGAATGCAATAATTTTGTGCACCCCTGATTTACTTTCTACTATAAATGCACCGTTGTCAGATAACATCTTCAGTATTCGTTGAAAATGTTTTACAGCAATATCGGGTAGCGTTCTGATATTCCGTCTAGTTATCTGAAGAGTGGACTTAGAATAGAATAGAATAGAATATGCTTTATTGTACACCATAAAATTCTAAACAATAACAATAAAAACATATAAAAACGGGTACAAAGGCGGTCTTATCGCTGACAGCGATATCTAGCAGACAACCTTTGGATGGACTGAAAAAAAACTTAAAAACTTAGTTAATAAGAACCATGGCAATAGATAATGACAGTGTTAATGGTAAAAAAGGGAATGCATGTATGCAATGGCTGGTGGCTATGCTAGGTAAGTTGGTACTCTTCAATTTGTTTCTATACATGTGTGCGCTGATAATCGATTATTACTGAGCGAAATTGCAAATACCTACGTTCACATGGACGCAATGTGATGTATTTCTACCGATTTGCACATAACATTTTCTTAGAAAATACGGGCGCAATATTGCTTATAATTGGCCATTAGGTTAATGCTGTGCTGTGCTTTACACTTTCAAAGATATTCTTTGGATAAGCTGAGTGCATACCTACGTATCTCACATCATGTTTTAGGCACTTTTCCCACCGCCTACGATCAGCGAGTAGCAAGTAATGCTAGAAACTAAAACAAGTTGGCGAGCAGCGAGTAGCGAGTGTGTTGTTCCGATAGTATTGTCGCTCGGCTATTAGCGAGTGTTCTTGTGCAACGGACGGTTACTCGCACCACTCGCTCCGGCCAGCCGCACTGTAGTAGAAATGAACGCTGGTTGGTCTCTCGGCTTGAGTTCTGACCGCTAAGCGAGCATTGCTGAGTGAGTATAACTTTGATAGCTCTTGTCACTGCGATAAACTTGTGGTAAGAACTCGCTGGCAGTGTGAACAGCCAGCGATCAACTATTACTATATGTGCCTCTTTTATTAACACGGGATCTCGCATCTTTTGTACGTTTCTTCTCCAAGAAAATAAAATAGATAGCTAATCGCTTACTCGCCCGCGGTGGAACAAGTGCCTTAGATATCAGTGCGTTCAATCAAAAGCATTATTCAATTAGCCCGACTGCCGTTAGTCACTTATGCTCTATTCGCTTTAAACATTGTTATAATACTAGTCTCCTTTCGGCAATTCCACAGATCGCTTGAGCAAACAAAGGAAATTTCATTATTGCCATAATTAGCAAGCATGGCTCTTAGCAAGTTGCATTGTGTTTGTCGTATGAGTATGACTTATTAATGCACAGTAGGCTGCTCCTCTGTTCATGGCACACAAAAGCAGTAGAATTCACTGATCTAAAAAGACCTGCATGGCTGAAGTTTTAATTATGGCCTATTTTTTTCTGGCAGCCTTTGTAACTCGTTCGATTTTCGACAAAAATTGTATGGTCTTCAGAAACCTATGCTCGTAAACGAAAACTAGCTCAAAGTCGCAATGTTATTTTTTAATTGGCACACACATTTCTTTTTCGTGAAAAGAAGCATAGTACACTCGTTAAAAAGCCGAAACTTCGACAAATATTAGCTGAACAAACTACGAATACATCATGTATATAAAAGGCTCCAGCAGAAAGATGCGATGTTACAGTGCAACTCCGCTGTAACGAAAATTCTTCATTCTTATTATTATTATAAGTCTATACGTGAGGATTTATAATTGGCTTTTTGTTGACTATGGTTTTCTTTTTCGTCTGTATTTATTAGCCGTAAGTCCTCCATATACTAAAATAAATAAATAAATAAAATGTTGTATTTCCATAAGTGTCACATAGTTTCACTACGCCTGTCTGTGGAAGCCTTAAAAACTGATCGTGTCTATATTTTTTTCAAACTTAAGACATCATTGTACCGCTTTATATTCAACGGACAAATATAAATTTCAAGCCCCTGGGAGTTCATCCTAAACGTCGTACGATAAAAGAAATCTCAAAACAAGGCAACGTCCAACAGGAAATAACTGGACTGTTTCATTTGTAGCGAATACCACACTCCTCACATACGGGTTTCAAGCGGGCTGGGTGTCACCGATGACAAAAGTTTTACAATCAGTGGAGTCCCCAGCCGGTTACCCGTTGTCGGACCATGAAATATCGTGGATCGCCAGTGCCCTTTGTATATCGGCGATGTTTGGAGTCTCTCTATTTGCTTATATCGTTGACAGATTTGGAAGGAAGGCAGCAGTATTGATTATGGCTGCACTGCAAGCGGTAAGGGTATTTTCATTATTTGTGTTAGTGTTTTGCTTCATTTCATACATTTCTTGTATGTTTTTTTTATAATGCAGTGTAAGCCCACTGCATTATGTGCGAGTTGTTACTCGTACGAGTTGTTACTCGTACGAGTTATTACTCGTGCTCCATCACGTTAACGTAAACGTCAATTCATATTGAAACTGGATAAGCACCAATATCAAGTTGAAACTAATATTATGATATATTCAGGTCTGTAATCCCTTGCAGCTGTGAAAAACAAACTTTTAAATCAACGCAATTAAAAGATATAGCCGTTTATGTTGCATATTTGAGGAATCGTAAGGAAAACAAAACCTAAAAGGGCACGTTGACCTGGAATCATGCAATTTGGCAAGAAGCCAAATAAAGAATTAAAGTAAAATATCTGAAAGCTGTAAATTCAAACCAACATAAACAAAGTATAAACTTATAAATTTGCAAGTGGTAAACTGACCGCGACCTATATTAATTTATGTTGACAACAGTTTTCGAACGGCAAAGTTTATTTGGTCCCTTCGTTTGAGCAATGTTCGGTGCTTTCATTGTTTATGAACGTCAGTACTGTAGTATTATATCATCTGTGGTAATGTTATCTAATTATTTTGGTAAATGTAGCTGTTTATACGGAACCCTCGGTGCACGAGTCCACGCACTCGCTTTGGCCGGTGTTTTCCTATAAATTTACAAAAGAGAACGACGTTAAAGCTAACGACGTTAAAAAACTCGCACTGAGGCTTCTTGTGTACCTACCGGGTTAAATGGCAATTGTTTTTTCTATTGTGTCTGCTAATTAGCACTCAAGAGATTAACACAGTTTTTTTTTATTTTGTAACAAAGCAATCAACGGATCTGAATGTGGCACAAAGATATATTAAAGACAAAAATAGCACATAGGATACTTTTCGACATTCACGCGGACGAAGGTGCTGGCGGAAGCTAATCTTACATATAACACACTGGTGCTTCATCCAGCTAGATTCGAAGCCGACCCCAACATAGTTGAAAAAACACAAAAGATAATTTAGATACTAGGTTATTAAAGAATTTAACAAGAATCTATACTACTCTCCGACTACCTACACTAGTGCAAAACAATAAAAAAACTGTTAATGGGGGTTTAAAGAGTCAATTTACCTTGACCTATGTTCGGCCTGTCTAGCATGTTAGATTACCGAAACCTTTCCAACTTTGCCGTAGATAAGAAAAGATTGACTTGTGTTGGGAATTGGGCATTGATTAGTTAGGTAACTAAATATAAATGAACTAACAAAAACCTCCTGCCTCCCAGGTGGGATGACCTCCCCTGCCCTCTTCAATTTGTATATGAATGTCGTAATTGAGGCGCTTTGCAGTCAACATGTCGGTTGGCATATTGACGGTGTATGTGTCAATAATAAGCTTTAAAGGACAATGTTGACATTGAAAACGGAACGGAACGGAGGGCTGATTCCGTGCGTGCGAATATGATAGCTCGCAGGTTTGCACGTTGTACTGCAGAAGTAAAGATGACGCTCTTTAAAGCATTCTCTACCACCTTCTATACTTGCAGCCTGTGGGAGAAGTATTCGCGGGCGTCGTATGGAGACCTTCGTGTCCAGTATAATAAAGCGTTCAGAAAACTGATGGGGTTGCCTTGGCGTTGTAGTGCGTCAGGGATGTTTGCGGCGGCGCGTGTGGATTGTTTTTACGTGATAATGCGCATGCGCGCAACATCAATGATTGTTGATAGAGTGGACTGTCCGTATATAGTGCACTGCAGTCATTTACATGTGTCACCGTATCGTGTTGTTTACTAATGCTTAGTTTTAATGCAAATTGTTACTATCCCTATGTGAGTCTTAGCTTGAAATAAAGTTTTTGAATTTGAATTATACCCCAATAATAAAATTGGTATCATTTTTATTGGTGCCTAAGTTTTAAAGATATGGGCAAATATAGATTTTCGCGAAAACTTGAAAGTACTATAATTTATCTTAAATTTCAACTTATCTCCTTTGTTTGCGCTGTAAGACCTTACTTTTTCCCAAATTTCGTGATTCTAGGTCAATGGGAACTACCATACATGTTTTTGACCCAAAACCTATAGGATACTTCCGGTTGACCTAGAATTGTCAATTTTGGTTAAAAGCAAGGTCTTACAGCACATGTAAAGGGAAAATTCAGAAATATAAAAAAAGTTGAAAATTAAGGTAAATTTTAGTATTTACAAGCTTTCGGGAAAATGTAAATTTGCTTATATCTTTTTATCGTGTTGACTCAGGACCTTGATTTTTATACACCTAATAGGGACTTCAACTTGCTAAGTAAAGAATACAACTGGTGTAAAGAATATCTCCGTAGCCGGTGTTATCACGTCAAAGTCGGCCATAGCCTAAGCAGACCCGTAAAAGTTACGCAAGGCACAGCCCAAGGATCCGTGACAGGTCCCCTCCTCTATTTGGCCTATGTCAACGACCTGGATAATATTATAAAATACTGTTCCCTCTACCAATACGCTGATGATACTTGTATAGTATCTGCTAACAAATACTTAATATGGCCGCAGAATGTTTGCAAAGGTTTTTACTTCTATGGCCAGATGGGCCCATGATATGGGACTTGTTCTGAATCCACAAAAAACTAAAGTGATACACGTACACTCAAGTCATATAAATTCCTCCCTTTCTTTTCAAATCAAAGCTCATAGTCATGAAAATCGGTGGTGACACACGGACAGACGGACAGACAGACAGACGGACAAGAAAGTGATCTTATAAGGGTTCCTTTTTTTACCTTTTGAGGTACGGAACCCTAAAAACTGCCAAAAAATGTGGATAGGTTCATTTGCCAGTTAAATTCAATCTATCAAAAGAAGCTTCCGTGACTCTGACAATGACTTTAGAATATATTTTATTAACAACCTTCACCCCGTTTCAGCTTTGCTGGATAATGAAGCTGTCATCCGCAAATATTGCAGTGTTAATCATAGCACGATTCTGCGGCGGCTTGTCTGCCGGAGGATGCTACAACGTAGTGCCAATGTACGAGTACGTCAGAGAGATCAGTCAAGATGACATTAGAGGAGTTCTCGGCTCCTTTATAATACTGTTCATCTGATCATGTTTGCAATGGGAGCCTACTTTAATTATTACACTGTTTTGTGGATTGTGTTGTGGGTGCCGATCCTGACTATTGTCATGATGTTAAAGGCTCCTGAATCGCCGGCGTTTTTGGTGAAGAAAGGGAAGGTGGATGTAAGTATTTATTTTTATACTAGTGGCCCGCCCGGATTTGCCTGGTTAATAAAAATGTATAGCCTATAAAAGTCTGGAATAATGTACCTTTTAAATGGTAAAAGTATTTTTCAAATAGGTTTAGTGGTTCCAAAGATTAACCTACACGTCAGAACAAACTCACATATTCGGGGTCTCTCTTTTTAATATTAGTTTAGTTTTTTTTTCCCATTTGTCAAATGACAAATGAATAATGTTTACATCAAGGCCGTTCTTTTTTATTATGTTTCTTTTTTAATAAAAAATAAAACCTTATTCGACCGTAAAACATTTATTTTACAAGCTTTTTACCCGACTACAGCGAAGCAAAAAGGAGGGTTTTGTTTTTGACAGCTACGTGTATATGTATGTTTGTTCATCTGTTCCCTCATAACTTCTAAACTACTTATCATAATTCGACAAATGAGTTGTAGTTGGAAGCGTCTTGTTGGTTCGCTAGTTATAAGCTATGTGACGTCGCATAAAATTTAATATGGCGCCCTCTAGCAGGCCCAAAGTCAAGAACAAAAATAAATTTTCACCTACCCCATCATACGTGGTATCGTTGAAAAGGTAGGGTTTGTTCGTACCGTTTGCGAGATATCCCGTCAAAGTCATGAAAACATTTTTTTTACCCGACTGTTCGCAGTGTTATAAGTTCAAAAACTAAAACCCGTCTACATAAAAATCACTCTTTAAAAAGTATGAAACAAGAAAATATACTGATCTGAAATTGTTATGTACAAAATATTCGTTATGTATCGGGTATTAAATAAACAACTTACATGTAATAAATAATTTATTGTATTTCATACATATTCATAGTGGTGTTCATAGGATAACCGTGTTCGCATGGCACTTTGCAGAATGCATCGTCATTGTTTATTATCATGCAATGTATGGATGTATGTTCGGGTCAAATCTTGCAACTGAATTTTAAAACAATTATAATCAATCGATTAAGTTTAAAGTGATGCATACACTTGTGGTTTGGAAGGCAATGCACGGTAAGCTAAAAATCTTGTTAAAAAAAAGATTTTTTTAATTAGATATCAAAAAAGATACTGAACTACGTACTTACCTATTAGAAAATAAGCCTGCTTTTTTGTAAGATTTTGATCGTGTATTTGGTTTTGACTTAGTCTTTCTAGGTTCCAACTTTCTCACAATTCCGAAAAGTTTGGCCCAATTTCCTTTGAAACCATTTTGATTTGTTCGCCAGGAGTTTGTCTTAATTTCCTGAAGATTTTTTTTTTCTCCCACATATTTATTAACTCCAATTACATACTAAGTCCGTGCAACAATTCTCTCTCAGTCCGTTAACAGCAGTTCATTACGCCCAAATGATATATTCCTTCACAAAGCTCCGGGAATGGAGCAATTTACTAATCCATTAATAACGGAAACATAAACAAAAAACAAAAATACCGTACTTATAGTCTCGCAAGCTGACTTTTTATATCTTTTTAGTTCACTTCTTAAGCAGTCGGATTTTTTATTTTTATATTAAAATTTTTATTTACTTATTTTTTTACTTTTTAACATAATATATTTGGTATATATTTTTGTAACCACTTCTTAAAACTCTTTATTTTGTTACCCCACACGATGTGTTTGGAAGAAAAAAAAATCCGACTCGCACAATATGGCGATTAAAATCCGTCAACCTATCTAAAAACACTTGGGTGGTCAAGACGTATCGAAAGATGTCACAATCATATAAACTCGTGTAATGTATGTTGTCGTTTGTGTATGCTGTTGTGTGTTTGTGTATGTTTGTGTAATGTTTTAAAGATATGAGGTAATAAAGAATATTACATACATACAAGATACGCGCGAAAAGCACCCTTTCCTTGCAGTTGGGTAAGAAGGACCGCCGCGACCCGCCTGCCAGGCTCTTAAGATCTATATGAGTATTTACGTAATTGATAATAGGTGACGAGGTGGTGGTGAAGAAACGTCGTGTTCGGAAATAGATACTGCATTTCCCCAGAGAGATTACAAGAAAAGCAATACGAAGTTATTTTCGGTCAGGAAAATATACTAAAAAAACTAAACATTTATTGAGGTAAAGTCGTGGCCTACAGGTGCTTCGATGAACATTCGCTTCTCGTGAATTCCAATTCGAACCACATACCAATGTGTTTTCAATTCTTTTCCAGTTTATTTATGCTTACAATAAAACACGTTTTTCTGCCTAGAAATGAGAGTAGCTGTGACCAGTACTTACTTGGAAATATCATCAAAGATTAACATATGAATTTTCCTTTCAGAGCAAAAGTTTTAGCGAATACAATATTAGAGATATGATACGTGTTTCAGAAAGCTGCCTCAACAATAGCATTTCTGAGAAAACTGGCTATCAACGACAAAATAATACAGAACGAGATTGACTATAAATGAAAAATCAGGAGGTTACTTATAAGTCACTTCCAAAGGTTACCTTCAAAACCATATGTAAGTAACAAAACACTCGTTTTATCTTGTATTTATAATATCAGTCGAAGATATAACATTGCTTACAAAAAATACAGTGCTTTTCGGCTATACGCTATGCTCTATATCTATACGACCTACTTATTTATGTTTTCATGTATAATTGGAGTATATATTTAATCTAATACCTTTGAAAGATCAATTCTTATATATATATACAACCTGAATCTCGGAAACAGCTTCAACAATTTCCATGAAATTTAGTATGCAGGGAGTCACACAGGTTCTTCATATATAATCATCAAAATGAACATAAACATGGTCATTTTTCATGTACAATTGAACCAATATTAATAATTGTTATGTGATTTTGGTATCCATTTATACAACAAAACACATTAATAATATTATTTAAAACAATGTTTAAATAATTATGGAGCCACTACACGAGCACATCAAATTTAAAATATCTATGTAAATCAGTAAATCTTTGAAGTTTAACCTTTTTATTAACACTTGTTAAACTGCTAGAGGATTTGCAAGTCTTTGTCCAGTCAAGATTTGTATTTCGGGCATTTTCCTCTGTAAATCTTGAATGTGCTACGTGGCTCGGGGTTCAACCTTGAGCCACGTATACGTGAAAATTGGGATAAACTTGTCATTATTTTTATAATACTGTTAAGATTAACCGAAGTTGCATTGCAGTGCTGTTTTATTATATTTTTCGTACAGGACGAGGTTATTTTGACACTAAACCGAAAATTCATTGCTAAAAATCTAACAATTCTAGCATTGTACGTTATTTAGGGTAATACGAGCATCATAACATTTCGCAGCGATGAATTCTAAATATATGTAGGATTTAGTTTGGAACGCACCTTAGTGTTAAGAAATGATTAGAAATATGAAACGCAGCTAGGATAGAATGAAAGAGCATGTGTGTGAGAGAGGGAAGGATAAGTGCGAGCTGTTATATTTAAGATGGAAGACTTTTGTTTTTGGTTAAGTAGTTTAAAAATCAATTTAATAATTTTATCAAAAATGACGTATTTATTTTCGGTCATCCACATCAATAATAAACCACTGCATATATATATACCTGCGACCACTTGTTATTATGTTGAAATAAATAAAATAACTAAATAAAAAGTATTTTTCATTAAAAACCAATAAGCAAAATTAATTGTGACTTACTAATTAACTTAAAAATCGTTTATTTTCAGTTAAAAACAAAGCATGGCGTCGTGGCTGCATTATAAACGTCATAATAGTGGGGTTCCAAGCGAACAGCGGCAACTTCGCAACGTTGACGTATTCACCAACCATCTTGAAATCCGCCGGCGTTACGTGGAACCCAGAATTGCAGACTCTCAGCTTCCCCGCAGTTATGATCCTTGCCTTGTTTATCTCAATGAGTTGTGTGAAAAAGTTCGGCCGGAAGGTAAGAGCCTTTCCAAAGTAATTTTGATAAATGTGTTTGCCGACTAATCTTTATTTCTGATCGGATTAGAGGAGAAATCTTCCCTATACATTGCGTTTCAACGTTTTATTTGTACATTTCTTGTTTTCCTGTGAGGGATTTTGCTGAGCTCTGATTTGTAGGTTTTTGTTTTATTATTTCTTGCTGGGCTTTTCTTAAGCTGTACGGAATTATTCGTCGCAGATAGAGAAAAAGTTTTTGCTAACGTTGAAAACCCAAATTTACTTAATTCTAGAACGTTTTCAGCTTTATGTAACATAACTATGTATTAATATTTTAGTTATAAAGATATCTTGATAAAACATATTTTATACGCGGAAAAGCAAAACCATTAGAAATTATGATCATAACGTATTTATGTAAGTCCAAATGAAACCATCATTTATAAACCCTTTTCGTTAGTTACAACCATCGCGGTCACCTGCTAATTCATTATTCATGTTGTTAATATTAAATTTTCATTCGAGAACTTTATTTTCAGAAATATTCACACTATTCCACAACAATCCGCTGGAGACTATTACCCTGGTTATGAAAGTGGCTTTTGGTAAATGTTACGTCAACCTTATTAGCTCCCAGGATAATAAATTAAGTTTTACAATGCAATTTTTGGGTGGAACTTTCTAGATTATGCATGATGATTTACGTTGAAACGTACACGTATCATTATGAGCGACCCTTTTGTCCCTTCGAGTTTTTCTTATTAACCATACAACGGTGTGTAATTGTTAACGCCCTTTAAACTTGTGAATTGGACACCTCTTTAAAGGACTATTCAGAATAGAATGATGCTTCACTTCAGATGCAGAGATGCGTATATTTTTTGAGATTTGTTTAGATATATATGAATATATTATTTTAGAATTCATGGTATTATGAAGTACTTTGAAGTTTATGGATCCATGATCGTATGCATTGCTCTTATGGTCCCTATCAGTTTAGCCAAGGTTGATATTATTCCCAAGGTACTTGAATCCACGTTTGGCATAAATAACTTGCGTGAGTTTGTGCAATCGCATAATGTGGTAAGCTACTACAATTTAATCTTGCCCGGTTCTAAATAGAATCGTTTTACACGGTTCTGGCAACTTTGAACATTGCTAGAAATTATTTAATCGGTTCCCTGTGATTACCCACTTTGGCAACTTTGTTTCATTAAAGTTGGCAGATAAAATAGAGGCTGGAAAATGACAGCAATCGAGGGTGAACTCAACTTTCATGTACATAATTTTATGGTTTGACACCTCCTAATATTGTCGCTGTCACAAAATGTTTTCTTCTCTAAGATCCAAATCAAACCGAAGTTGGTCTAACCCATCGTCTGTCTCTCGAATCGACTTTCGAAAATCGGTGTAAAAATAACAACCCGGGTCAAAGGAAGTACGGCGTGCAAACTGTGGCAAACCTGGCTCCACGCCAATAAGACAGACAAGCTTTTCTCAGATGATACAACTTGGAAGGACAAAGTAAAAGATATAATTTTTGTCGGCTTTTAAACTTAATACAAACTTGTTTGGATGCGAAATTATACTATTATTGATATAGTCGTTTTGGGTGCAAATGCTGTGGCAAATCTTCTGAATTGTGATAATAAAATTGGGATAGAACAAAATGTTTGTGACGACTACAATTGGGGGAGGCAAGCTGTGAGGTCTTTCAGCAAAAATATGGTGATGATGATGATGATATTTGGATTTACACAAACGCTAACGCTGTGAATTCTGATATACCTATCCTGCCTAGTGTGATTGGTTTTGGTTGACTGAAACAGCAACAAACAGACATTCAAATCACATGACATGAGATTTGGCAGCAGACAAAGACTTTTGTTTTTCATATCTTAATGTTGTCAGAAGGACAGGCATTCCCAGAAAAAAACTTATCCGCTATCCTAGAGCTCGAAGAAAAAAATTGCACAAGGTAAATGGCGAGACAGGCTAGACAGATTACAACCGAGCTGAATGGAGGAAGTGCGGGCTCGCGAAAGATGGAAGGATTGGAGGAAGGCTTTTGATAGGTAAAAGCCAGTGGAACAGAACAGACTAGTAAAATAAAATAAAAGCCGGTATAAATTAATAAGTTTTCAGACATGAACAGCCTTGAGGTCTCATGTGTAGGTACGAGAAATTTGTTCTCATTCAAGTTAAGTAAGTATTTTGATTAATTTCTATTTTTCGGAACACAGAAACATAGCGAAACAAAAGTATATCACAAAGTTTCTATAATAAATGTGACAGGAGAGTCAAATTTATGTAGAAGGTACTTTCTGTCATTTATACTTTTCTATAAAAATCTTTCAATATCCACCTTATAACTACGAATGATAAGTGAGTCTTCGTCTAAGGACGAAATGTCAAATATTGTGAAGATGCATTGTGTGGTAACTAAGCTACTTAGAATACCACAACAAAGGCTTACCACAAGACAATAAAATAACGAATCTGAGTTCTTACCTAAGTCTTGTAATATATTTGTCAAATGATTTTTTTTGTAAAATAAATCACTTCATTTCTTTTTAACGATCTTTAATGGCGTATGTTTACTTCGAACAAAAAAATACACTCTTAGTAGTATACACACAGACGGAGACACGAACTACTTTAAATTAAATAATCAGTTAAGAAACTTTAATTATAGAAGAGAATCTAGACAGTGTTAAGACGTAACTAATAAAGAAGGAAAATGAACTTGCGACGAAATGGTTAAGTCCGAGACGAAATAAAGATGTCGTAGAGTCCGCAAAGAATTGAATCAAAGCAACAGATGCAGAAATTGATTAGCTTTTTATGAAAATCGTCAGGAAATAAGGAATCAGAGAGATAGCGCTTGATGGAGACTGAAAAGATAGCGACACAGATGACCTATAGAGTAATAAATTAAATTAAGTGGGTGAAAGGGAATTTGTTGAAACAGATAGAGTTCATTAATACCTTGTAAAAAGTTTCAAAACATAGATTACATAATTTTTCAACCATGTTTTGATTTAATGAAGCGGCATAAGAGATATTTCTAATAAAGAAAAAAGCCATGCAGACGATCTATTCAAGTATACATTAAATTACAGGGTCAATGAGCAACATCTTTGATCTTAGATAAAGTTGATTAATTTATTTTTATCGTTGTAGGCGTAGCGACCAAGATTGTAGACGTTGTAGGTATCTCGGTTCATTGGAACGGATATAATATAAAGGAAGTAATCAGTACTAAATATTTACGAGGCGTTATAAGGCTACATTTATTTAAGTAATGATTTGACGGCTCGACAGGCTATGAAGGACAGAGTGGGATGAGTTCTAGACAAAATACGACCACGGCCCTATATAATTACTTAGGTCTTGTCTTGATGACCTTGTCTAGTATCATCGGAGGCTGTAAAATATTGATTCTTCTTGAGGCTTCAAAGTATCAATTTGTAATTTTTTGGTTTCGACATTAGTTAGTATAATTAAAAATTAATTATGTTAGTGTGCTTTGCTGTTTAGGTGCATTGTCCTAATATAAATCGAAGCAGTAATATTTAGATTAGATGGACCTGTCATAAAGAAGAAAAAGTTACTGCAATGTTATTGATTCAATTAAATTTATGGTCCCCAAAGTTTATACATTAGCTGGTATCAGTAACTATTGCAAAAATGTGTTTGTGAATAATAAAATAACCTCGGCGCCATGTATAGCTTCAAACACGCAAATGCCCAGAAAGTCTATACGTGTGGCACGGATTTTGAGTTAATTTTATTCACAAATCAAAATGATTATGAATTATTTTGCAATTTAACATACCGGCTTTCTAAATCTTCAAACAAGTATTCAATTTGTGTAAAGCTGTACTTATCTGGCGCGGTTTATTTAGCTAAATATTGCTTAGAAGGAAATAATCTACAATCAGAATAATATTTGTCTTTTCTCTTCATTCCAGCCCCTCATAAGCATCGCTTTCGCAGTAGCTGTGCTGTCACACTTAGTTTTAGGAACTGTAATTCTGATTCAGCACCAAGGAGATTCTACTCCTGGATGGATACCTGTGGTTGCTATCATAACCTATGTCACCGTCTACGCTGGTGGTATATCACCGATGCCTTATATTATTATGGCTGAGATGTTTAACTTTCAAGTAAGTAAGATGTTTTAACAGACATGTTATTATTATAATAATGTGAAGAGGGCTGTTTTTCCATTTTTATAATTATAACTTCATCATTCATCATCATTTCAGCCGCAAGACGTCCATTGATGCACATATAACTTAAGTAATTATAATTTAACAGCTTTTATATGGATAAAGTGAAGACTAATAAAAAATATAGTTTTATTAGCTTTCAAAATAATATTGAAAAGTCAGTCTTCAGCTTTGTAAATGCCACTTATGCGTATTTTATTTCAAATAGACTAAAATTAACCCCTATCTTATAATAAGTCACATCCCGTCTCGATTTTACATCGGATCATGAAATGAATAGTTATCGTTTGTTATTTACGTGAATCGAGGATTTTTTCCGTTGTCATGGCGACTGGTTTGAGTGGAAGCCCTTCGAACTGACTTGGTTGTCATTTATAGGCCTACATTTCAATACTATAAAATAAAAAAAATACCAGTAGACCGTACAGAAGCAATAGCACTCAATTTTGAATTGTAAAACAATAAATGAATCTAGTTGCACATTCGCAAGCGTCAGTAGGTCTCTATGGATAAGAATGTGCAAGAAACTCCACGGACACTTTATCTTTCTATCAGTTTTAATTAAAATTATTTAGTTACGTCATTCTTGTTGAAAAAATAGATATATGTGAGAACGATGTAAAAAAGACGCGCACGCAAAACAAAAAATACAATAAGAAAGCAATTAACTAAGTAACCGATATTATATTTTTGATTAGCATCCGTAAGTTCTTTGGATTTAACGTTTTGTTTTAAGAAGTTAATTTCAAATTGTAGATCTAGAACAGACTATCTCAAAAAAGTCACGGTTTACTTACTTGTGTTTGTGAGTGTTTTTGTATCCTATTCTTCATTTGTCAGTATATTACAACATGTCACAACTAAACCAAAACGGGTTAACAAATTCTACCTTAAAACCACGATACAATCACAACAAACATGTTAGAGGGCTCAGATGTCCATAAATAATTAGAAACTGTCAACCCGACGTAAACCTCAGGTAGTCCGGAAGATTTAGAATATTACGTATGCAGGTACCTACGAACTACCTATCATGTTTTGGACCTCATTGTACTGGGACATGGGAGGGTACCAGCGTGGGGTGAACGTGGGTGAGTATGTATGTAGTAGCAACCATGTTATTATAATAATTATGAACAGTTGTTAAACACAGCCCTAGAGAATGTCACGTTAGGAAATTGAATACCTACTGTAATAATTAGTAGTATGGTCCAAGGTCGTTTATTAACTAATGACAATACTTACAACGTTTTAGGAACTAGTTCTTCTGTACTGTTTTTATATAGTGTTTTGAAATTAATCTATACCAATATTATAAAGAGGAAAGACTTTTTTGTTTGTACCGAATAGGCTCCGAAACTGCTGGTCTGATTTAAAAAAATCTTTCACCTATGAAAGCTATATTATTCCCGAGTAACATAGGCTTATTTTGACGGGAGCGAAGCCGCGGGGGTCAGCTAGTTAATAATAAAATATACTTAATGGGAGTTTAAATCTGGAGATTTCTTCGTGTTTTAAACGTCTATCTACAGATTTTTTCATCGTAATTATAAGTTTTTTTACCATAAAATATACTACAAACTATATCTTTTAAATATTTCATATTTCTCAGAAAAAAAAGCTCTAATAAAACGTAGTAAATTTTTTCTACGAATCTTCCATTTTCAAATAATTAAGTTCCAGAGATTTTCTTTAACATAATTTGTTTACCTTAATTTTCTTCTTGCTCTTTTTCGCTTGTATAAATATGGCAACATCCTTATTTTATTTAGCCACTTACTTACAGAGCCATTATTTGCTTAGAATTATTCATGGCCTAAACGTCTTATAGGTACAAAGGCACTCCAAAACCTTTTATACCTAGATCGTTGATAAAAAGTTGATTTACAAGATTTTTCTGTTTATCGTTTGATGTATTTTTATTTATTTATGTTCTCGTGAGTTTTCCCTGAAACAAGATTTGGTTCGTCCTCTTTGCTATTTAAAGACTAGATTGAGTGTTCGATATCACATTTTGAATGGACTGGAGTTTGAAAAGTTATTGTATATTCAGAACCTTTGAATATTTCAGTGGAAAGTGATTATATTTCGTTAACTATCCGATTAATTCCTACTAATTATTTAGTCTCACAATCCATCAAACCGGGCTTTTACTTGTCTGATTCTGGTAGTAAAGTATCTTCCTATTTATGGCGGTGACTCTGATCAGAACTTGACCTATTTTCTGGATTGCCCCATGTGCATACACCAGTTCATTCGGTCTTTTAATGTTAAAGACCGAATTAACTCCACTGATGCTATTATTAACGTGGCCATCTACTACAAGTAAGCCTAAATTATATAACAAGTAAACCAGAAATAAATAAAAAAGTAATCCAGAAAATTTGAAGGGAAACCGTTTGTCCTGGTATAGTCATGTGATGAGGAGGGATGAAAAGCATGTTACTAAAAGTGTTATGAATATAAATGTGGTGGAGAGGGAGAGGAAGGCCAAAGAAAAGATGGATGGACTGTGTGAGGAGTGATCTGAAAGAAAAGGGAGTCAGTGATAGCGTGACAGGGGACAGGACGGTATGGAAGAAGAAAACGTGTTGCGCTGACCCTAACCAACATGGAATAAGGACAGGTATATGATATTTAACCATTGACTCGAAAATAATAAAAAGACCATACATATTGCGAAGAGAAGAGAAAACTATGCAGTTCGTAAGGATTTGGCCAATAGCATTTTCTTCAGTGCTCCATAACCCAATTAACCGACGTTTTATACGATGTACACCAAATGTCTCTCAATTCAACTATAAAAGTCAGCCAATAAAACTCGAATATTTCTCGTCAGTCGAGATTTTCTCGTTATTCTTGTTAACTTATAGTGCTGTCAGCTGAAACATTGCGTGACTTTAAAATTTCAAAAGCACATTCTCTTTAGTCGTCCTATTTATTTTTCGCTTCAGTATGACAATTTCGTTACTCGTTTAATCTTTTTTTTATTATTTCTTACCTTCGAATGTTCCAGTTCAACTAGCTTTTATTGTAAGAGTTTACAATTGAGATAATTTATTTAGAGTTTACAGTTTTTTTTTTTTTGTTTTAAATACTACGGATTCTATTATCTGTGATTGCTTTTAGTAAGATTTTCAATAATGTTTTTGTTGTAAAATTGCCTCCACGACTTCCACGAATAATAATACGTAGGTAAGTCTGGGACACCCTATTATATAGGTACCTTGTCGATGGGAATCTATTTAAGCTTTTCGAAGGCTCTTTCCGTATTCTCCTGTCGATTTTAGAAACAGAGAGGGACTATATCCAACTAATATTATAAATCTGAAAGTCTAAAGGTGTTTTTGGATGTTTGTTAACCAATAACGCCTCAACGGCTGAACAAATTTGAAAGAATCTAAGGACACCGGTAAACCATTTGCTAGATTAAGATAAGGAACACTTTATGATCTATTAGTACCTACTTTTCCGTGGGCTTATTTCGGCTTTCACTTGGGTAAAGCCGGGAGCAAAAGTTGGTTTTCCAATAAAAAAGAAAACATTTCCGCCCACAGCAAAATTTTAATTACATGTATATAGGCTATTATGTTTATAGGTTATATCGTATAGGTATAAAGACTATATTTTATGTTTGAGAAATCAATATCCATCATAGTTGTAGGAGTCTCAAACATTGTTCAAGGGGCGCAGTGAAGTCAGAAGTGTACTGCAACGTAATTAAGATGACGTTTGATTGACATTCAATATACTTAGTAAAGACTAGCTTCCGAACTATGAACACGTAGTATTTCTAGTATACTGCACGTCTTAGCTTAAATTTTACACATTAGCTGTGCTAATTGCTCTCCTAGATTTGATGAAGAAAGATTTTGATTTGCTTGCGAAACAATGGAAGACGATATTTTGCGAGTAGATAGACGTACGATCTGCTTTTGTTTTTTTTTTAATTATTTTATATTGTTTCCTTCATAGTTTTACAACGTTCTTTGTAATTTATATCATTTTCGAATATTCGTGTTGTAGATACCTATTATTTCGTACAGGGAAAACGATTATTTTCACCGTATATTTTTATTACTCTATATTAATGTTTGTGTTTTATATACCTATTGAGATAGTGATCTTATGAGGGTTCCTTTTTCCTTATGACTTTCGTAACCCAAATAAAGTTCCCAGTTCCTTAAACAAACTTACCTTTTTCTTTTCCCATGCGATTGTTCCAGTAAGTTACTTAAACACTAAATTAAAAGTTACCACAGATCGTATCGTGGTGCGCTTTACTTTGCATTCGCCTCGTATATCGTTCAGTGCCCGCGGTCGCAATCCGCAAGGGACTAGAAATAACCATGAGTGTTGAAAACTACAGGAAAAAGCTAAATATACAACGAGAATCAGAGTAAGAGAGACCTCAAACATCCCAATTAAAATTGTTGTAATTAGTATTAGTATGATATGTATTCGTTATTTTATTGTATTAATAGCATTAAACTATACAAGCTTTTACTTAGTTTTAACTGTTCCGAGGTTTATTACGTATCGTGCAAGAGCAAAACGATAGCGATTTTTGCGCAATAATTGCTCTACAATACAGAAATTTTAGAGTTTGTGGCGGTATTTTTCGAAATAAGCGCATATGACAGACAACGTGCGATTAGCAAATGACTGTAGGACCAATTCCGACTTTTATGTCATAAAGCGTTTGATCGCGCGATGACTGCGCAATTATTGCTGATTGCTGAATTTAACCCACTTTCCAGTGGCCGATTGAAATGTTATTTTATATATTTGACATGTATTTTTAACCCCCGACGGAAAAAGAGGGGTGTTATGAGTTTGAAGTTTGTTCCTGTGTGTTTGTGTATTTGTAATTTGTGATTGGTGTATGTGTATTTGTGTATCTGCATCATAGCTCCTAAGCTATGATGCCACAGACAGATACCCAAATACACATACTCCTACAACGGATAAACCAATATTGATTCACTTTTTTTTGTTTGAATGGTGACTTAAACGGGAGTGTTCTTAGCATTATTTGGTAAAAATCTGTACAAGCGTTCCAAAGTTATAGGCGTTTTATTGTTTGAATCGGGATATTATTACGTGTTCGATAGTTTGTTGATCGAAGCGTGTCTACTACTAGATAAATTATGTAGTTTCAAAAGTATGAAATAAAAAAATATATCGGGTATTTAAAAATTTATAATTTTTATTTGAGTGTCTTTTTACTTCTAAAATGTTATAGTATAATTGACATTTTCTGTGATTTGTAAAATTGTAGGTAGATAGATAAATTATTTATTTAGTGCACACAAAAGACACAACACAACACACAAAATCTTAATTAAATGATTACAATTTACATGTATGTTATATGTATAGCATCTACCGATAGGGTTAATTGCTTTTACGCCACCATGTATTTTTTTGTAAAAAATACCGTAAAACTATGTGAAAAACATTAGTCACCTCATATAAATTGAAAATTTGTTGTCTTTTGTGTGCAATAAATAAATGTTTTATCTATCTATCTACTAGCAATTAGGTTAATAGTATTTTATTTGACTTTACACAATCCATACTCTAGGTCTTATTTCTACCAATTGATTGTTTTTAACCCCCGCCGGAAAAAGAGTGGGTGTTATAAGTTTGACGTGAGTTGCTGTGTATCTGTGTATATGTGTGTGTCTGTGGCATCATAGCGCCTAAACGGATAAACCAATTTTGATTAGGTTTTTTTATTTGAAAGGTGATTTTGTCGAGAGTGTTTTTAGCTATGTTTGAATAAAATCGGTTCAGCTGTTCAAAAGTTATGGGCGTTTTACTGTTTGAATCGGAGTGTTTTCACAAGATATCGTGTCATAATTACGTGTTCAATAGATTGCCGATCGAAGCATATCTACTATGTACTAGATAAATTATGTAGCATGAAATAAAAATGTGTCGGGGGTTTTTTAAATTTTACTTGTTTGAACTGAGGGTTAGATAATGTTTTTAAATATTTATTGTATATTTTGAAAGGGATGAAGTGAGGCTTTTGCACAGCTGTAGGACAATATAGGTTAATAATAATTGTATGATTTGAGTGAAAAGAAACACCGCGATAGAATAGTATGGAAATGTCTCAAGAAGTAATGCGATCGCTGACATCCGACTGAAAATCCTAAGTAAAAAGTCATAATTCGAAGTTTGGCTCTCGCCTATTTCATCCTCCGATAGTGTACCAATTTAGAAGAAAGATATATGCTGTGCCCCTATGTTTTCCGTTTTAAAAATAAATAATCTTTAGGTGCACTAAAATCAATAGAACCCTCAAAAAATGCTAAAACCGTGAAAACGTATATCTTTTTTATTCAATTTATGGAAAATCTTTTAAATTTTTCCAATACTGAAGGAGAAAATAGGCGAGAGTCAAACCTCGAATTAAGACTTTTTTTACTAAGGAAATTCATTCAGAGCTCTTTGCCCACATTACCTCTTAAACAATGCCAGACAAATGTTGGACAATATAAGGAATGGCTTTTTGAAGAATGAGACACAGATTTAAATAGAACTAAACCGACATGGCAATGCTAATCTGAAAAATTTACTGATCAGCATTGCCGTTTGCCTTACCAGGCCAAAAAATATACGTGCCTTTCTGTAGACATACGGACATATGGAAGCTTTATAAAGCAACCAGATAATTTTGAAGTAATCTCTCTTTAAAGAACACTAGCTGACGCGGCAAACTTTGTTTTGCCATAAAAAAAAACAAACATTCATCTACACTACCTACCCTACCCTACCTACACTACCATACCTACACTATCCTACCTACACTACCCTGCCTACACTACCCTAACTACACTACCCTACCTACACTACCCTACCTACACTACCCTACCTACACTACCCTACCTACCCTACCCTACTTACCATACCCTTCCTAGCCTAAACAACTACCCTACCCTACCCTACCTACTCTACCCTACATTAACCTACCTACGTACCTACCCTACCTATGTAGGTAAGCTACCATTTTTGTTTTCTTAATATTTTTTTTCATTAGAATCTTCTCCTAACAAAAACAAACACAACAAAAAAAGAATTAGTGTAATCCGTCCAGCCGTTCACGCGTGATGCCGTGACCAAGGGAAATAGGCATTAATTATAATAAATATAGATTACCGTGCAAGGTTTAAGTATCAAGTTATCTATCAAGCATTAGGTGTACACACAGCCAATCACTGCGCCCCGGCGCAGACACGGTGAGGAAGTATTCAACATATACTGGCGTTTGCGTCCATACTGATGTGACTATGGCAGGCACCCAGCACTACGTAACGTAGCGGCCTTGCTAGCAAACGATAGTCAGTTGTTGTATTTGCCCTGCTAAAAAACGTCTATCATCTACTGCCCGTTGCAACAACTCGCGATGTAACACCCATCTTGATCTTCATCGGCCTATAGCAGTCCACTGCTAGACACTGCCTCTCCAATCGCACGACATTTTTTGGTAAGCGATAATGTGGTCGACGGTGAAGCACGCATGCCTAGAAGTAACCTATTCACTCTTGACTTAAAAACTACTAGGTTGAAGCTAACAGGAAACAAAGACTCCAGCTTTTTATTCGGTAGCTCTCACCCAGCTATATGCCACACTGCGTAAATCGTCACTCAACCTAGCCTGAGGACGTTTCAACTAACGTTTATGCATTCGTGTTTTCCACTCACCACGTACACGATGCACTGTAGCCACCTAATCGCTCTTGCTACCGCGTCCGCACCCGCTCTGGTCACCGCGCGTTCTCTCAGAACAAAGTCTGCGATGCGTGAGTACTATAATGTTACGTCGCTCCAGGCTGTCTTTTGCAGTATTCCGTCCGTTTACGTGTTCAAAAGACCTATTAAGGCAGTTAATAATGGAGTGATGGACGTAATTCGCCCAACAGCAAAGTACAGAGGTGCAACGGTGCATCGTAACATCCAGATTCTCGTGTGAAGCTTAATCTATGACTTATGTAACGGGGTTCCAGATTTATTGAGGTGTCTAACCTAATGTTTTGGCAAAATAAACACTTGGTAGATGTGTTCTTACTAAGAGTACAATTTATGCTGCGCATTTATAATGTTATTGTTACGTGTCTAACATAATTTTTCATGATAAAACGCTCTGGAGAATGTGCAAACACACATCAGCGATAACTATTTTCAAAAGTCAATTGTATATAATTGTATATTGTATTTTGAATGTCAGGGAATATTTGTCTCTTATAGAACGTCACTTTATCTAGAAGCAGAGACCAGGGACCGAGGAATATTTAAACATTTTTTTTGCTAAAAAAGCATCTAACGAAGACAACCATCGCAATAATATCCCTGGATGGTAAGAAATAAAATTAAATTGAAATTGGAATAAAACCATAGTATCAAAATAAAGGATTTTAAGAGGTGATTTCAAAAAAATATAACACTTATATGTTTAAAAGTAATACGAAAAATAAGCAAGCTAATAAGTTATAAATAAAAAAGTTATTCTGTTTTTTTTAATTTACTTTTTGAAGAAAATAATTAAAATCAGCATCAGCAGATGTGAAAAAATGCGCATCAGCAACAACCCTGGTTCAAACTGACATGAAATATGTGCCCAATGTTCCTTTGCAAACAAAAATAGCTAGAGGATATACCATGACAGTGACAGCAAATTAAATAATATATTTATGAATTACTTTGACAGTGACACCATCGTGAAGTTGACAAGTAAGCTGTCAATGTAACGTGTTTTGAATCGTGAAAAGTGATACTTTTATAACATTCGCTGACTCATAAATGTGATTTTAGTAACCTTCGACCGCATTCAGTGCCAGTCGTTTTCCTATTTGGATCACATCGGTGGTGCCACTAACTCGGCACAAATCCATAATCTGTGACAGTAAAAGCAATTCATTATACGTACTGGTTTTATTTTCACCATATTTAGTTTTCCAAATACACGATTTTGTTCGCATAACTCAACAAAGTGGGGGAAATCTGTGTGTCTTTGATTGATAATATAATGCCTGAAAAAAATAGGATGATAATAAATAATCAGGCATTGTAGAAAACCCATCATCACTGACTGATTTGCATTCTCTACCAGTCAACCAAGGGTGGTTGAAGAATGGCAGGTGCATTGTTTAAAAACTTGTAACAAAAAATAAGAATTAATTGCTTAAAGTACATATATATACATATTTTATATGATACATTCGTATATAAATATATATTTAATAAAGTAATGAAAATAAGTTATCGAGATGACCCTCCCGCCAGCTTATAATACAATTGCAATTTTCGCTTGAAAGCAAACCGTCTGGTGGCCGTTCTGATTTTGAGAGTGTTCCAGAGGAGGATAGACTGGATATGAAAGGAAGAATGAACAAAATCAGTAGTATGAGAAGGACAGAGTAGGAGAAGATTGTTGGAAGAACGCAGATTCCTAGCGTGAGAAGAACACTACAGCCCGAAGTGCATAGGTTCCCTATAGTACTACTACATTTACCTGTTATACAGGTTCTTATTGAAACCTATCACAGGCATCATTCTCTCACAAAGTTAAATCGTGGTTTAAACTGCAAGGCATAGCATGTAATGATTTTTTTGAAGAGAAAATAAAAGATTTTATTTCAACTTTTATTTTGCCGGTTATGCTCAAGTCTCATGTAGATCATATGGAGAAGCTTGACCTTAACTTGCCAATGACGAAACACGGACGTGGCAGACCACCTGCCACTTGGTTGACGATGGTTGAAAAAGACTTGAAAGAAGTAAATTTGGACAACAGCTCTGCCCAAGACCGTGCACAACGGAGAAAAAGGATAAGGAGAGCCAACCCCAATTGAATGGGATAAGGTCGCCACTGATGATGATGATGATGTTCAATTCTTATGTAAGAGGGGGCGAGCTAATTGCCATTACCCGGACATTGGTCCAGGCTCCGTGCTGGTACTGAGAAGTTACAAATGGAAAAAGCCAATAACATTTTACCTCACTCGGATCTAACCCTCAGAACCTCATGCTCAGCAGCGGCGCTTGCGAAACCTAGACCAACGGGGCAGTAACAATGAATTAATACTAGCTTCTGCTAGCGGTTTCGCGTGAATGTCGAAAATTATCCCAAGGGTATTCCCGGGTAAAAAAGTTCATATGTGCTACTGAAATCTATCTCTGTGCCAAATTTCATCCAGATCCGTTCAGTAGTTTTTGCGCGAATGTGAAACAAACATACAAAAACACTCACAAACTTTCGCCTTTATAATATTAGTGTGAATAGTGTGATTAAATTGACGTTTCACAAAAATACACGTTTCATAAATCACTAGAGGACTTATCAAAATATTCACGCTAACTAATTTATTATAATGATTTAATGAGAATTAGTGAAAGTGAATACCTAGTGCTTTCTTATACCAATGTAGCATTATACCGGGATTGAATGTAATGTGCTGCTAAAATTATGCTATCTGGAATTCTGAAATACAGACTATAATCTATCTCTGTACCAAATTTCATCCATCTATCCAAACTTTCGCATTTATAATATTAGTAAGATGAGAGTTTAATTAATAAGATTGCATAATTGAAGATAGTTTGAAGATTGCAAAAGACATTTAACTTTTCGTAATACGACACCTTCAATAATCGTAATGGCTTTCGGATCTATCTTCAATATTATTCGAAAACAAATCACTTAGTAGCTATACATTTATTATTAACCATAAACACTTTGATTTGAGTGAAATATTGAATATTTACTCGGATACTATTACTACAACACTACATTACTCGATTACTACAACATCTATGTAATTATTCACTGATTGTTGCTGGGTACGCCAATCGATACCCCCGGTGGGTTCCCGCATTGTCGAGGCGGGGGAGCTCAGTAGCCGTGGCTTAGTCATCTACGGTGAAGTGAAGAGGAATCCGAAGAGGGGCCGCTCATCAGAGCTTTTGCCGATTAATCCGACGACTTAGCGTCCAACAAGTAGGTTGCGGTGCCGCTTGGTAACAGAGGTGACATCGCAACTGAGGTGGGCCGCGATGTCAAATGAAGCGTCCCTGGTCCCATAAGATATCGCGGCTGAGGGTTGGAGGCCGCGGTGGGAGAGGAGTGCCGGTATTTAGTATTTATATAGCTTCCGTGGTCTGGACGGGGTCACCACCATCTGATGGCGGACACGGTAGGGCCTTGGCCGTAAAGTGGTAGGTGTTAGGGCTACTGACCTGACCCGTCACAGGAGACTAAGAGTGCCATAAACGGGGTCGTCTGGCGCCCATGTGCTGGTTTAGTTCCTGGGATGGTCTTGGCCTGCTATGTTTTCTGGTGCGTCGGTGACGGGGGGTACACCCCATAGGAGGGTACGATGACGGACAGCCGCGGTGGGTGCGCGGTGAGTGTAACGCTGCCGAGTGTCCCGTCATAAGCGGCACAGGAGGACAACGTGAAGTTTTAGTGGGTTAGAGTCCCACATAACAGCGCTATCTCCCCGTGCATGAACATTTCTCCATGCCTAAAAAAAAGGTACTATCTAACTAAGATATGCCTAGATTTTCTATCTTGTAGTTGGCTTCAGATGATTACAAGTATTTTACATGGAGTAACTGCCTAAATGACCTTAAAAAGAAAGTAAATATGTAACACGATATCTCATCAAATATGGTGTCAGATTTTTTAGCTTCTGACTAATCGTAACGACTGTCAAAGATCTACAATTAACAGTCGAGACCAATGGCTTAACGCGCTTGCCGAGGCACGAAGTAATTTCACCATGTCCTATAAGCACGATTGGTCCAATGTTCAAAAATATGTCCAATTCGTAGTTGGTCCAATTCGCAATTAGTCCAATTCGCAATTAGTCCAATTCGCAGTTGATCCAATTCCCGGTTGGTCCAAAATGGATAATGTATAGACGGTCACCCATTCACGAACTGACCTCGGCAAGCGTTGCTTGACCTTGAATATCGACCCGTGCGGATGTTATTACTAGACTACGAGCTCCTCCTGGCCTTGTCACTAGGTATGACAGTTTACATAAATACTAGCATTGAAATTTCACTTAAATTCTTGATAACTTCCCACCGATAGGTCGACACAACTGCCTAGAAATTGCCAGATAGTAAAGCATGGTGTACACGGGTAGAGGTAACGGTATAGTATCACGGTAGAGAACTAACTATGCTACTAACTATACCAATGTAGACAGCATTGGGAGAGTAAAGTACCAACACTTGAAAGAGTAGAGTGACCAGCGCCGCGGAGAAGCTAATCTACCAGTTGCCTTCCCCTACCACCGTCTACACTAGAAACTCTTCAAATAAAATATAAATTTATGAGTAGACAGATACTCTACTGAAACTGGTAGAGTACTTGGAACTGGTAGAGTTTTACGCTAGTTGACTCTGGCGTTAACTCTACCCATGCACACCAAGCTTAACAGTCAGTACCTAACTACCTTTGAAAGGAAGCCATGATATTTTTAGATGGTTTATAGTCACTGGTGAACAGTCACTAAGGGAGAAACGAGACATGGAACTTATTGCTATAAGTGCGTACTAAATAATTAGACATAAAAACTACGTTTACTACTCTCACTTTATTAAAACCAATTACGTTGTAAAAAGGTGAAGAAAATTAGTACGTTAACGCTTCAACAAACCCCTTTATTCACTGTCCAAAAAAAAAACAAATTAGGTATATGCTAAAGCCGTTTACTTTCTAAAGTGTAGAATACCTCGAAAGCGTCATAAATATACGTCGGCTTAATGTTTTTAGCTCACAAAAGGGGTTTGGTTAAGTATCGGCATATCCATAAAAACGCGTTGTTCGTTTTGAATGAATTTTTTGACCGACTAGGTAAGCCTCTCCAGTGTTCCTTTTTAGGCCAGACGGGTTTTTTGATCGTCTATTTTCATCCAGATTTCAAATAACTACCTAAGTTTTGTATTTTTATTGTAACGCTATGAGCCAGCTCACAAACATCTGTTTTATTCGTAAAATATCAGGCTCGGCTTCCACTAAAACAATCACTAAATCAAAGTTTTTATGTAGTTTACAATAAATTATATAATCTATACTTAATATTTTAATGAGGAAAGATTTGTATTTTTCTATGTACTGAATAAAGTTTAAAACTACTGGACCGAATTAAAAAATTCTTTAACCGTTGGGAAGCTACACTAACCCCGGGTGACATAGGCTACTTTTTATCCCTGTATTCTTACGGGAACGGGAACAACGTGGGTGAAACCGCGAGGCATCCGCTAGTAAATAATAAAAGTACAAATTAATATTGTATTATGTTAAAGTTGTGCGGATTAATGGCAAAATATCACAGGCCTATCGACATGTCTCTTGTAAAAACCGCGCCTCAAATCGAGCCGAGATTGATAAACGTATGGAATTAGTAAATACGATAATCGTTACTTATGATAGCTATGTGACAGTGACAGGTTATGCTCAAAAGAAGTACAATAATAATCACATGTCAATAAATCAAATAGCAGCAACGAACTTTAATTGTAAATACACGTTTTACCTATGAAAATCGAAATCAAAGCAAGCTTACGTCCAGATCCCTCGAGGATCATTACTTTGACCGACTAATTAGGCTACTCAATCGATTAAGGTCAATTGAATCGCAGGCGTGGAGTAGGACGGCATGCAAACAAAATTAGATGCCTGAATGAATGTTCTTATGTTTGTTGTCATATGACTTAATTAATTGAGCGTAGGCAGGTCTTTTGATGATGACCTTGACATACATACATAAACACACGTCTTTTCCCCATGGGGGTAGGTAGAAACTACATAATGCCAACTGCTTCTATCCATGCATAACCTTTTGCTTCGTTAACGTATGTACTACGCATCAGCCCCCCTAGCCAAGTTACAAACGTTTCGTATCGAATCTCTTTCTACAATCGTTAACACCTTCTATTTGTATGGTCTGACCACGTGACTTAACGTTCAGTTCAGATGTGTCATTCACATACATTGATTCGTTTTCTACTATGGTTATCGATTGTAGATTGTCAACATGGTCACAGGTGCTGGTCTTTCTGAAGAGCATCACCATAAAGTTTTGTGTATGTCCTTCTAGCAGGGCATCCCCTCCTCCGTTTTCACTTACTTCTACCTTTTAAATATCTTTTTTAAGTCACTTTTCATTCATCCACTCAATATGACCAAATCTCTAGTATATCATCAAAGCATATATTTTTTAATTTCTGACCTTGAACAAGTAATTTCTTGAAATTACTTGGCATTTCTTAAAATCACTTGGTCACAAAATAAAATCAGCGTCTGTTTCATCTTTAAACCTCGGCAACTCCGGGGTCCACCCGGTCACAGTAGTAAGATATACAGGGTGTTTGGTGCATCGTGTGCCAAAATGAAATGGTTGACAGAACGGGGTCATCTGCTAGCCTTTCAGAGCCCTTAACACCCCTCATGCCCTGTGGATTTTCTTATCGACTTTTTATTGTTTTATTAAAAAAAGACCCAAATTTTACATTCAAATAATTTTTTTTTAAATTAGAAGGCGTAAGCTTTGAATTTTAATTTTATTTCGTTGTGTATTGTTTAGGAGTACTTTTAAATACAAAATTAGTGACATTAGTCACCTAGTTTTTTTTAATTCACTCACAAAGGTAAAACTTAAATTAAAGTTGTACATGTTACAGCTGTTTATATGGCTACAAAAAAAAAACAAAAGCGACCGGGATCTTCCAACTCCCTCATTTATTCGCCAGTCTATCTTCTTGCTAATGATGTGCCACATGCCATAAAAATCTTTTAACAACTTTGTGAATTCGCTAGAATTGTAAATCAAGTCACATAAGACTACTTTCCAAATTCTAATTAATTTTTTTTTATTGCGTATTTGTTACTTGAGAAAGAGGTAAAATTTGTTTTCTCACTCTTGCGCAGTAAAATCTATCTTCTATCTCTTTCTTTTATACCTTAAATCGGTTTGAACAAATCACGCACTGCCGCATGTAACTGACTAGCTGTTGCCCGCGACTTCGTCCGCGTGGTTATGAAGATATAAAGTTAAATGACGTTTAACACAAACTATATATAAACTACTGTACATTATATTTCTATTCTGTCTGTATAAAAATGTCAATACCAGACATTATTGCAGACGGTCTTATAAATAGAGGATCCGATTTTATTACCCAACTCACTGCTTTCAGCGATATCAAAGCCAATATTTGTATTTCTTAGCATTATCTATGAATAAAGTTTTTCTAAAAATGGTTGCACTGTCGTTCCGACGTTATTTTCATCTGTTGTGTAATTTCATATTTAGTCCTTTTATCCTTCAGAAAAATTTCTTTGAGTATTCAGTCGTTTTTCTTAGACATTTTTATTTTCCCTTCACTCTTTCCTTATTGACTTTATTATTTTGCCAACAATGTGGAAATTCGCAAATGAATGGAATATTTTGAGATAACTTGTTCACTTACTTAATTTTTTTACCGTTTCCCTTTTAACCTAATTGTTATTCTGAACTTTTTCTTCGTTTTTATTAGATTTTTTATGAAGATTTTAGCTCCATGAATTTTTACCTTTTGTAATATTTAATTCTAACTTTGTTGGTTCATGAGTTCTTGCATTTATATTTGCTGTTTTCCTTGAGTTAAAAGTGTGAAAATAAATTATGTAGATGCTGTGCGGGGAACAACGCTGGAACATACAGCTGAATATCAAATTACTATTGTAAACAGAAGTGCAGTTTCTGTGCTCGCAGCTATGTGTCTTAAGCTTGATTTCTTAGCTTGTGTACACTTGATACATAATATGTATTACAGCTCCTGGCTTGTCTCTTGAATAAACATGTTACTGTTATACGTAATCAAATAGTGCAATAGGATTTAAGTTTGAACGTAGGCTGTAGTTACGATTACTTATCATAACAACTATCACTTCATTTTATAGATAAAGTCTAAATTGTTTGAAAACGATATACAGATACAGGTCTTTGGAACACGACCCCAACTTTTTGTGAACAGAATTAAACAATTCACAAGTGACTATTCCTATCGATCGTTTGGTTCTAACCTACATAACATAATAAGTACTTAGGTACTTCAAAGCAATTTCGCAAGTCATTTTAACTTGGCGGATAATTTCATGTAGGTACCAAGCTTGGTCGGCGAACACATTCGTTCAAATATCAACACAAAAATTGAAAGAAAATCTTAATGAGCAATTCTATTCGAAATCACACTTGATAACCAGAAACTTAATAAATAATTCAAGAAAAATGGAAGCGACTAGTTACGTAATATAAGCTTTTAAGAGCAAAATCCTAGTAACAATCCAGAAAAGCGAAAGATTTATCAGAAAGAAGAATTATTGCTAAGTACTTTCAATGTTCCAAGTGCGCGGATAAATGACGTCATAAAGAAAACTTGATATGATTTAGCTGTAACCCATATCTCACGTAGACTTAACACAATTTTTGGTCTAGGATAGAACATTCGGCTCTCGGAAGCCAAAACGCGGTGAGCAAAGTGAGTTTCGATAAAAGGAGGATTTTGCTTATTGACGTAGGTATATTCAAAATTAGCTTTTGCCCGCGGCTTCGCTCATTTCCTACGGCATGTCTATATTATTATATATCTATACATATTTAGCAAGTACAAAATTATTCATTTATAGAGGCTATATGCTGTTTGCCGAGTTTGTCGGAGACGAAGTCGCAGGAAACAGCTAGTGCAAGCGCGAGCCTATTGAAACTAAGAAAAAAAAATTGACTTATTTGCTTAGCCGTGATAACGGAACAAACATTCTCTTTTGCATTTATAACATGCGTAAGAATAGTGTTTTTTAAATGTTACAAAAATAAATGGGTTTTAAATAATCCCATCTGATGAGGAATGTTTCAAGCTATAATTTAAAAAATAACCAGTTTTCTAAATTTTTTACGAGTTACCGCACTTTGGTTTCCAAGATAAACATTTTAGATTGTTCACGTGGGAAGGCTCACAGACTCAAGGCCTTTCCAAGTTTCACGTGACATAACATCATACGCTGAATATTCATTCAAATTAAATTTTCTACATTAATTAATTCATAATTTCAAGACGCTCCATCTTTAATTATCAAAACCACGGACTTGGTCTATTTCCATCACTAATTTTGCCAGTTTCACACGAATCTTTGCCATAGTACTCGTAACTCATTACTATTTATGAAAAGTCTGTGCCAGTGCTTATCCAGATGATATGAATAGACAAATAACTAGGTACCAGATTATATGCAACCAAAAAGCTAGAAATATGCATGCAAAAAAAGCAAGAAAAATGTGTAAAATATGCATGAAAATTTGTAAACTATACAACATTAAAGTTTAAGAAAACGAAAACAGTGGAAGGTTTTATTTTTTTAAATTATAAATCAGCATAAAATTTGTCAATTATTTAATCATAAATTATCAATACATAAATGTAACAACTTTGTAGACTATAATGATGCACTAAAACGAAAACTAATTTATCATTTTAGTCATCAATCAAAATATTTATATAAATGAAAATTGTAAGTGTATAAGGGCAAAACTTGGTTATAGAGTTATTAATTCACTTATCAATAGGGTAACCTACTGAAAAATATAATAAATATAGCGAAAATATGCATCATGATTAAATAATATTAGCTTATATGAGATATATATATATGAGATTGCCGCTGAGAATGCGGTAACTATGCATTGTCATATTTTTATATGAAAATGCATATTTGGATATATATTTTTATATGCATTTTCATATTTGCATTTGTAATTGCATATTTGCATATATATTTTCATATTTGCATATGCATTTTCATATTTGCATATTCGCATATGAAATTGCATATTTGCATATGCAATTACAAATGCAAATATGAAAATGCAATCTCATATATATATATCTCATATAAGCTAATATTATTTAATCATGATGCATATTTTCGCTATATTTATTATATTTTTCAGTAGGTTACCCTATTGATAAGTGAATTAATAACTCTATAACCAAGTTTTGCCCTTATACACTTACAATTTTCATTTATATAAATATTTTGATTGATGACTAAAATGATAAATTAGTTTTCGTTTTAGTGCATCATTATAGTCTACAAAGTTGTTACATTTATGTATTGATAATTTATGATTAAATAATTGACAAATTTTATGCTGATTTATAATTTAAAAAAATAAAACCTTCCACTGTTTTCGTTTTCTTAAACTTTAATGTTGTATAGTTTACAAATTTTCATGCATATTTTACACATTTTTCTTGCTTTTTTTGCATGCATATTTCTAGCTTTTTGGTTGCATATAATCTGGTACCTAGTTATTTGTCTATTCATATCATCTGGATAAGCACTGGCACAGACTTTTCATAAATAGTAATGAGTTACGAGTACTATGGCAAAGATTCGTGTGAAACTGGCAAAATTAGTGATGGAAATAGACCAAGTCCGTGGTTTTGATAATTAAAGATGGAGCGTCTTGAAATTATGAATTAATTAATGTAGAAAATTTAATTTGAATGAATATTCAGCGTATGATGTTATGTCACGTGAAACTTGGAAAGGCCTTGAGTCTGTGAGCCTTCCCACGTGAACAATCTAAAATGTTTATCTTGGAAACCAAAGTGCGGTAACTCGTAAAAAATTTAGAAAACTGGTTATTTTTTAAATTATAGCTTGAAACATTCCTCATCAGATGGGATTATTTAAAACCCATTTATTTTTGTAACATTTAAAAAACACTATTCTTACGCATGTTATAAATGCAAAAGAGAATGTTTGTTCCGTTATCACGCCTAAGCAAATAAGTCAATTTTTTTTTCTTAGTTTCAATAGGCTCGCGCTTGCACTAGCTGTTTCCTGCGACTTCGTCTCCGACAAACTCGGCAAACAGCATATAGCCTCTATAAATGAATAATTTTGTACTTGCTAAATATGTATAGATATATAATAATATAGACATGCCGTAGGAAATGAGCGAAGCCGCGGGCAAAAGCTAATTTTGAATATACCTACGTCAATAAGCAAAATCCTCCTTTTATCGAAACTCACTTTGCTCACCGCGTTTTGGCTTCCGAGAGCCGAATGTTCTATCCTAGACCAAAAATTGTGTTCAGTCTACGTGAGATATGGGTTACAGCTAAATCATACCAAGTTTTCTTTATGACGTCATTTATCCGCGCACTTGGAACATTGAAAGTACTTAGCAATAATTCTTCTTTCTGATAAATCTTTCGCTTTTCTGGATTGTTACTAGGATTTTGCTCTTAAAAGCATATATTACGTAACTAGTCGCTTCCATTTTTCTTGAATTATTTATTAAGTTTCTGGTTATCAAGTGTGATTTCGAATAGAATTGCTCATTAAGATTTTCTTTCAATTTTTGTGTTGATATTTGAACGAATGTGTTCGCCGACCAAGCTTGGTACCTACATGAAATTATCCGCCAAGTTAAAATGCCTTGCGAAATTGCTTTGAAGTACCTAAGTACTTATTATGATATGTAGGTTAGAACCAAACGATCGATAGGAATAGTCACTTGTGAATTGTTTAATTCTGTTCACAAAAAGTTGGGGTCGTGTTCCAAAGACCTGTATCTGTATATCGTTTTCAAACAATTTAGACTTTATCTATAAAATGAAGTGATAGTTATTATGATAAGTAATCGTAACTACAGCCTACGTTCAAACTTAAATCCTATTGCACTATTTGATTACGTATAACAGTAACATGTTTATTCAAGAGACAAGCCAGGAGCTGTAATACATATTATGTATCAAGTGTACACAAGCTAAGAAATCAAGCTTAAGACACATAGCTGCGAGCACAGAAACTGCACTTCTGTTTACAATAGTAATTTGATATTCAGCTGTATGTTCCAGCGTTGTTCCCCGCACAGCATCTACATAATTTATTTTCACACTTTTAACTCAAGGAAAACAGCAAATATAAATGCAAGAACTCATGAACCAACAAAGTTAGAATTAAATATTACAAAAGGTAAAAATTCATGGAGCAGAAGACTGACATTAAAATCTTCATAAAAAATCTAATAAAAACGAAGAAAAAGTTCAGAATAACAATTAGGTTAAAAGGGAAACGGTAAAAAAATTAAGTAAGTGAACAAGTTATCTCAAAATATTCCATTCATTTGCGAATTTCCACATTGTTGGCAAAATAATAAAGTCAATAAATTAGCTTATATGAGATATATATATATATGAGATTTCCGCTGAGAATGCGGTAACCATGCAATTTCATACGCAAATGTGCAATTTCATATGCGAATATGCAATTTCATATGCAAATATGCAATTTCATAAGCAAATATGCATTTTCATATTTGCATATGCAATTTCATATGCAATATGCAATTTCATATGCGAATATGCAAATATGAAAATGCATATGCAAATATGAAAATATATATGCAAATATGCAATTACAAATGCAAATATGAAAATGCATATAAAAATATATATCCAAATATGCATTTTCATATAAAAATATGAAAATGCATATGCAAATATGAAAATGCCCGCAGCATTAGACCGCTCAGCATTAGCGTTTGCGACCACTAGACCAACGATTATTTATAGAGAATTTGGGTATTCCGATACGAGTTTATTATAAAAATAATGCCGATAGAAGGCCATATTGGCATTCGCAGTTGGTACGAATGTACACATTTCGTGACCTGCAAAGGAATATTCAGGGAGTTTTGCCTTGCCAAACAGATGTCGTATAAAACACAGTTTTGCTCTATTTCTTGGCGCTTATTTGCTTTTCCAGATTCAATATTTAATGTTATATGGAAATCATTCGACAAATATGATTTCATAAAAAAGCGTGTGGTTTTTGTCAGCTTTGAATTTAATTTAAATGGTATTTACTCTATGCTTTTAATGCAATATTTGTACGGTTAAAATGACTGAAAGCAGAAACTATGGAGTGCAATAAAATACATTCGTTCATTCTCTTTACTGTTCCAGATAATAAATTACATTCCACATTTTCCTAGAACAAATAATGCTCTTGTTTTAAAAGGGACCAATATTTTTCAAATGAAAACATTGTAACCGATACAATTGAGTGGGCCGCTAAGCTAACTTAATAAATCAGAAGAAAAAAACTCTGAAATAATTAGACACACAACGTATGAGAAGAGAAGAGAATAAATCTCGTGGAACAACATAATTACAATCTTTACAGAACTTCTTAAAACAATTATGTTATAATAAAAAATAGCACGACGACCATGTAGCTACTTTAAACTCATACAATAATCTTTAACTATTTCCATTTTATGAGTTTACACCTACAAAGCGACACAAGTTTAATCAAACTATGTTAAGATGTATTAATAAACATGAAAACGATCGAAGGTGAACGTAGTAAGAACTTGAATTTCTGATGTTTAGCCATGAACAAAATGTAAAAGTTTGATTACAAATGATTTTACTTGTACATTGAACACGAAAAGTTAAGTCAACCCAGAGGCCATAGACAGAGTGACATGGAATTAGTGAAAGGGAAAAATTCGTCAAAATGCAATCGGAAAGTTATTGAACGCGTGACATTTCCGTACCGCATATAAATACAATACAGAGGATCTCGTGGCTAAATAATAACAAACGCACGGGCCGATCTTCAAGGTTAAGCAACGCTTGACGAAGTCAGTCCGTGGATGGGTGACGATTTCAACATACCGAGATTCCTGCATGCCTCGGAAAGCACGCTAAGCTGTTGGTCCCAGCTCTCATTTGAAGATCTTTGACAGTTGTTACGGGTAGAAGCCTGAGATCTGACACCAGTCTTGCCAAGGGGTATCGTGATACCCAATCACTGGGTTGTAGAAGTCAGATAGGCAGTCGATCCATGTAAAAAACTGGTGCTCAGCTGAATCCGGTTAGATTTGAAGCTGATCCCGACATATTTGGTAAAGGTTAGGCAGTATGTATATAAATCCAAAACATTTTGGCTTTATTACAAATAGATTGTCTAAAATGAATCTGGGGTTCCAGACTTCCCACAAACATGCAAGCAACTGCTATAATGCATGACACTAACCAACAACAAAAGACATGTTAGTATCCAGTCACCTTTGATAGCGTCCCAGAGACGCGTCCCTGGTATAAAATATATGTCGTGAGCAAAATGCATCGTGAAATATCATTATATTACTTTCAGTTACGGCGGCGAAATCTTTCAGTTCCGTCATGTTTTAAATCGTATCAGTTTGATGCAATAGAAGGTAGGCAGAATTATGGGTTTGGTACGTTACATCCAAGACAGTTAAAATCATTTTTTGGGATTTCGTCGAGCTTCATTGCCCCGGCGCTTTTCTGGTGGTTGCCACTGTTGATTTTGGCATTCAGGAGTTGCAGTGGATTGAGAATAATACATTGGATTGTCCCAAAAAAAGCTCGGACCAACAGCTTAACGTGCTTTCTGAGGCAAGGAGGAATCTTGGTATGTAATAGTTGGTCACCCATCCACGGACTGACCTCGACAAGCAAGTAAGTAAGTAATCATTTATTTGCTCAAACATGAGTACAGTACACGCGTACACAAGCGCTGCTTAACCTTGAAGATCGAACCATGAGGCTGTTAACATTAAGACACGAGTTATTTGTAACATTCCACGCAAAGCAAATGCTCGCGGTGAAGACCACCTTTACCTTTGGGCTATTAGACCTTAATATTATGTAGCCGGCATACTAATAAGGTAAAGCCTATTTTTACCAATCTGGAAAAGTATTAGAACGAACATTTGGAATAAGACGTATTTTATTGTGAGGAAGTTTATGAGGGTATTAGTAACACGGAAAGCTTTTGGTAATACTGTGATTAGTAATAAAATGTTTCGTAGCTGTTTGGTGTGGTAGGCAGTAAATGGTGCTTCGGTACGCTTATTACGTATTACAACAATTAGCAATTGGTGCGCAGCGATCGCGCAGACATCGCGCGTTATTGATCGATATATTTCATAAACACCGATATTACATAACCAATTATTTGCTAATCGCTCGCTGTTTGTTAAATGCAATTATTTAGAAAGAAATCCGCCAAATACTCTAAAACTTCTGTACTTCGCAATTTGGGAGCGGTTGGCAATCGCCCAATAACAAAAGAAAAAGTAATCATAATTTGACAGCCAAAAAACTGTGTGTTCAAATAAAGATTTTAGTTAACTAATTGTTCCACTGTCGAAAAATTGGTATGGGTCTTGTAAATTGCTATCGCTAATACAGCAATGAATAGCAATTATTGCACAATAATTGCTATCGTTTTGCTTTTGCAAGATACGTAATAAGCCTCCTGGTTTCTGCTTTGTAGAACATCAAATCAAATAATTTTTTTTAATTTTACTTAGGCCTACATGGGCACTTATAAAACGTCGACAAAAGGTGCACGGTTCGGGTTGTTCGTTTCCTATGGAGAAAAACCGGCAAGAAACTCCATGGTTACTCTTTTAAAAAATGTCGTCATTGTCGTCTCTATCACCGTGTGACAGTCTATTTCAAACATTCGATTACTGTAAATCCTATCCTAGTTTCGACTTTCTTCCCACTGTGTACTGTCAAAGTCTGTTTTTATAGATATTCGTAAATTATCATGTCTCTAGGCCTAGACGAATTTGGGTGAAAACACATGTATACAAAGTAAAACTTTGTATGGAATAGTTGCCATAATAGGCCAAACAAAGGAAAGGAAATTATGTTTCCATGGGACAATTTTCAACTCAAAGGCAAAAGCTTGTAAAATCTATAAATGAAACAGGTCCTCCAGTATCCTGAACCAATGAAGACGGAAACATAAAAGGCGTTAAGAACAAGCTTAGGACGTGAGCATTCAAAAAGGATTTTCTGAAATGTCATATCCCTGACGTATTTTTTTTATATGAGAAATCGTTTTCATTGCATAAATCTTTGCTACCCACCAGGACTAAATATTCTTTAAAATCTGCCTCCAAGTGTCCCTATTAATATTTTTGCTACAAGGCCGAGTAAAAGAGTTTATTCCAGATAAATCTTACTCATACAATAGCGGTCCCTAACTTGGCTTAGCCCTTATTCTAGGTAATATTACTGTGACAAAAAGCACAATATGTCTTACTTATTTGTAATATGAGTTCAGATCGTGTCTCTAGCAGTATTTTAGCCGCTGAAAGCCTGCCTATTACTAAGACATGTGGGCGACAAACATTGATAATATTATAGAAGACATTGCGATACCCGAGTTCTGAGATAAAAGCTTATGCCGCAAGTTCAAATGAAGCTCGAATACCTAACGTAAGTTATTAGAATAATTTCTAACATGCGTTTACATTCACAATATTGTACGTTCAAGTGAAACTAACTTACTTGAAATGAAACGGTATGTATTAAATTCCTTATTATAAAATTAACTTTATGAAGGCTTCAAAAAATGGCTATTACAGGAAGAAACAGCGTATTGTCGAGTTCAATACAAGGTAACAAGGTTGTTAAAACTCTCAAACAGGTATTAACGAAAACAAAACATGAAAATTTTCAATCAAAACAGAAAATTCCCTAATTAAAAGTTCAGTTAATCTACAAAGCTTTTCAGGGAAAGGTACACGTATCTGCTACCGGATCAATTAAAAGGAAAAATAGCACTGTTTAAACAAATTCCGGAATGGAAATAATTTGGTAAAACCCGGGTCTTAACGCAACGTTAAACCACTGTAGGCCCATTTCGTATCCAGCCATTGTAGCTCTTTGTTGAGCGTGGGCCCATTCGTTAACTACTTTGCCTAATAAAATAGCTTTAAAATTAATGGGATCATGTAAACCAAACTAAGTGCATTTGAAAGAACTCTACTCGACTCAGACAACAAAATATACTCTGAATTTATGTCAAATTAGCTGCCGATAGGAGCAGAGCATAAATGAAAAATGTTGCAAAAACGGGAAAAAATATCCCTTTTGAGAGCTTCCGTTCAGTGCGCTGCGTAAGCGGTTAAAGTTACGCAACATTCATGCATGTAGGGTAGGTAGAGTATGGTAGGTAGGTAGCCAGTTGAAGGGAGCGAAGCCGCGTGGGACAGCTAGTTAATCATAAATGTCAAGATTTTCAATGCCTTGACCTCGTAACTTAAACTATAGTTTATCACACTAAAATTTCCAACAATATTCATAGATTTTGAAGAAGGTCGGTCATCATCATCATCATTTCAGTCGAAGGACGTCCACTGCTGGACATAGGCCTCCCCCAGGCGTCGCCACATTGACCGATTCCGTGCGTCTCGCATCCAGCGCCTTCCCGCAACCTTAACCAGGTCATCAGTCCACCTAGTGGGAGGCCTTCCAACGTATCGTCTTCCGGTTCGAGGTCGCCATTCCAGAACTTTTCGGCCCCATCGGCCATCCGTTCTGCGAGCAATGTGCCCTGCCCACTGCCACTTAAGTTTGACAATTCTTCGGGCTATGTCGGTAACTTTGGTTCTCCTGCGGTTATCATCATTTCTGACGTGATCACGCAAAGAAATTCCGAGCATAGCCCTCTCCATTGCCCTTTGGGTGGCTTTGAGCTTTCTGATAAGGCCCATTGTGAGCGACCACGTCTCGGTTCCATAGGTGATCATTGGCAACACACACTGGTCATAGACTTTTGTCTTGAGACACTGCGGTATATTTGACGAGAAGATACCACGCAACTTCCCGAACGCCGCCCAGCCGAGTCGGATTCAACGGTTGATCTCTTTCTCGAAATTGGACCTACCAAACTGGACCGTCGGTGGTGAAGATCGAGAGTGTGTCGACCAGGGTGGCGTACCTTATACTCAGAATATCCTCAAGATATTCGCTGAAGGTCATACAGGTCTACGCCCCAACCTCGGCACACCCCGACGATGAGGGAGAGACCATGTATGTATGAGGATATCTCCAGAGCCATGCATGGTTTCAAAACTCACTTCACCGTTGTCATGGGGGACTTCAACGCGAAACTGGGCAAACGAGACGAGGATGAGCTGCAAGTGGGGCAATTTGGAGTTGGACAACGGAACCACCGGGGTCACCTACTGGCCAGTTTTATGGAGAAGGAGGGCCTCTATATGATGAACTCCTTCTTCAAAAAGCGTGAACACAGGAAGTGGACCTGGCAGAGCCCCGATGGTGCAACAAAAAATGAGATCGACTTCATCATGTCAACCAAGAAGCAAATGTTCAATGATGTCTCTGTGATCAATTCGGTAAAAACCGGGAGCGATCACCGCATGGTAAGAGGCACATTGAACATTAATATTAAGCTTGAAAGGTCTCGACTGATGAAGTCCACGCTCCGGCCAGCACAGATCCAAGTCCAAAACCCCGAGAGCTTTCAGCTCGAACTCCAGAATCGTTTCGAGTGCCTAGGGAGCTCCGTGGATGAATATAGCAACGGGTTCGTGGAAGCTGTCCATACGGTCGGGTCTAAGTTTTTTCAAGACCCGTCGTACAGATAGAAACAAAAAGCTCTCAGATCACACCCTCAAGCTTATGAAGGAGAGGCGTGAGATGATCCTGCAGTCTTCAGATGAGGCGTGCAAATACCGGCAGCTCAATAGACAGATCTCTAAATCCTTGAAAAGAGACCTCCGACGCTTCAATACCGAGCGTATTAAAGACGCTATCGGGCGAAATAAAGGCTCCAAGGTGTTCTCAAGGGATCTGGCTATTGGGCAGAGCCAACTCACGAAACTGAAGACCGACGATGGCAGGATCGTATCCGCCAAACCGGAGCTTCTCAGGGAGATCGAAACATTCTATGGGCAGTTGTACACTTCGATCAGCAAGCCCGTTGCGAGTCTAGCAAACGACCCAAGAGCTAGATTGACCCGACACTATACCGAAGATATCCCGGACGTCAGCCTGTACGAGATTAGGATGGCTCTGAAACAGCTAAAAAACAACAAGGCGCCGGGTGATGACGGAATTACGGCCGAACTCCTGAAGGCGGGTGGAAAACCGGTCCTTAGGGCCCTTCAGAAGCTGTTTGATTCCGTCATACTCGAGGGCAAAACGCCACAGGCATGGTGCAGGGGTGTGGTGGTACTCTTCTTCAAGAAGGGCGACAATGCCCGGTTGAAGAACTATAGGCCCATCTCACTTCTTAGCCATGTCTACAAGTTGTTTTCAAGAGTCATCACGAATCGTCTCGCGCGCAGGTTTGACGATTTCCAGCCCCCCGAACAAGCCGGATTCCGAAAAGGCTTTAGCACCGTAGACCACATACATACGCTGCGGCAGGTTATACAGAAGACCGAAGAGTATAACCTGCCTCTCTGTTTAGCGTTTGTGGACTACGAGAAAGCCTTCGATTCGATAGAGACTTGGGCTGTACTGCAGTCTCTCCAACGGTGCCAGATCGACTACCGGTACATTGAGGTGTTGAAGTGTTTGTACAAAAACGCCACCATGTCAGTCCGTCTTCAGGATCAGACCTCGAAACCAATCCTTCTCCAGCGCGGCGTGAGACAGGGAGACGTCATTTCTCCGAAACTGTTCACTGCTGCGCTGGAGGATGTCTTCAAGGTTCTGGACTGGAGGGGGCTGGGCATCAACGTTAATGGCGAGTACATTACTCACCTTCGGTTTGCCGACGACATAGTGGTCATGGCTGAGACCATGGAGAGCCTCAGTAAAATGCTCGATGACCTCAGTAGAGCTTCCGAAAGAGTGGGTCTTAAAATGAACATGGACAAAACCAAGATCATGGTGAATGCCCATGTAACACCCACTCCTATCAAGGTCGGAGACTCTACTCTCGAAGTTGTAGACGATTATGTCTACCTGGGACAAACGGTCCAGTTGGGTAGGTCCAATTTCGAGAAAGAGGTCAACCGTCGAATCCGACTCGGCTGGGCGGCGTTCGGGAAGTTGCGTGGTATCTTCTCGTCCAATTTACCGCAGTGTCTCAAGACAAAAGTCTATGACCAGTGTGTGTTGCCAGTGATCACCTATGGGACCGAGACGTGGTCGCTTACAATGGGCCTTATCAGAAAGCTCAAAGTCACCCAAAGGGCAATGGAGAGGGCTATGCTCGGAATTTCCTTGCGTGATCACGTCAGGAATGATGATATCCGCAGGAGAACCAAAGTTACCGACATAGCCCGAAGAATTGCCAAACTTAAGTGGCAGTGGGCAGGGCACATTGCTCGCAGAACGGATGGCCGATGGGGCCGAAAGGTTCTGGAATGGCGACCGCGAACCGGAAGACGATACGTTGGAAGGCCTCCCACTAGGTGGACTGATGACCTGGTTAAGGTTGCGGGAAGGCGCTGGATGCGAGACGCACGGGATCGGTCAATGTGGCGACGCCTGGGGGAGGCCTATGTCCAGCAGTGGACGTCTTTCGGCTGAAATGATGATGAAACTGGACCGTTTGTCCCAGGTAGACATAATCGTCTACAACTTCGAGTGTAGAGTCTCCAACCTTGATAGGAGTGGGTGTTACATGGGCATTCACCATGATCTTGGTTTTGTCCATGTTCATTTTAAGACCCGCTCTTTCGGAAGCTCTACTGAGGTCATCGAGCATTTTACTGAGGCTCTCCATGGTCTCAGCTATGACCACTATGTCGTCGGAAAACCGAAGGTGAGTAATGTACTCGCCATTAACGTTGATGCCCAGCCCCCTCCAGTCCAGAACCTTGAAGACATCCTCCAGCGCAGCAGTGAACAGTTTCGGAGAAATGACGTCTCCCTGTCTCACGCCGCGCTGGAGAACGATTGGTTTCGAGGTCTGATCCTGAAGACGGACTGACATGGTGGCGTTTTTGTACAAACACTTCAACACCTCAATGTACCGGTAGTCGATCTGGCACCGTTGGAGAGACTGCAGTACAGCCCAAGTCTCGATCGAATCGAAGGCTTTCTCGTAGTCCACAAACGCTAAACAGAGAGTATATCTAAATACCAAACAACAAACTGGTCCACTATGTAACTCTGAGGTGACAGAGAATTTTGAAGTGAAACTTCAGGCAGGCGTTCGATATTGGACATAAGAGTGAAATTTCGAGGTCGCGTTTTTCATTTCCTTTACGGTATAGTTTTTAATCGAAACGGCGTCGAATGATATTCTAAATAGTTAAAAACTGCGCTCACTCTGCCATTTATCTCGAAAATGGTTCAAGGTATGAAAAAAATGTTCATGCAAAAGTTGTAGAGAATTTAATCCTCTACAATAGTTATAATAAATACATAGAGCATAAAACCCATAGGAAATGATATTTGCAATAAACATCGTTTTTTTTACCTTAAATTATTATTACGAATATTTGTAGTCGCGACACAAGAACAAGATTCAAGTTTTTGAGACAAGTTTTAGGGTGCCAAAATAAAGGTTTATACAACTTTATAGCTGACTATCTCTCATTCCGAGATACTTGCCCTCATTTGACTAATTTTCTTGGACTATTTAGGCACATTTCGTCATATAAGAAAGAAAGAAAAAAAAACATCGTCCTGATCTCACGCTATATCTTGCTTACATGATTCTCTTTTTTTTAATTTTTTAAGAAAATTCACTTCTATCACGTGTTTGGTGCTGCACACTCTATTTTCTTCATTAAGATTCAAAATTGTTCGGATTGATATTCTACTATTAAAATAATTAAAATAAATCATATTGCTGGTGCAACTTAAATACGTAGTGATTTGAAGCTTTCTAGTTTAACAATATATTATAAAGCGTAGAGCACATGGCATTATCCTGCACCTTATTTGCAGTTCAATCAACATCTTGCTGTTAATACTGAAAATACGTTTAGTGTTATGCCGTGTGAGGTCTGATCTCACCAATATACTGGTAAAAAAACCATGCACTACAATGCCGTGTGAACCTACCTTAACAGGGTAATCAAACTTAGTATAATGTAGTATGCATCTCGATAAATTAGTTATTCACAGTCCGATGCGTACTACGATGGTTCTTTGAGGACTTACTTGTTTCTGGCAGACGATGTATAGAGTAAACTACTGCTTCGTGCACCTCTGGGAGGGACACGGGAGTGGTTCGTATCCTCTCCTCTTCGGCACTCTTTTCTAAGCTTTGCAGGTATATTGAATAGACGCTTGCTTTACACCGTATCTGCACAAAGAAAACAAATGTTAATTCCATGGTTGTTTCTTGATGTGTGGGAACATGCTAAAATGACAATAACAGTCTGTCAAAAAGGTGGGAGACTTAACAACTCAACGCACGCCTCACCCATGACGTGTCGTTTGCACAGCATCCGGGCGAGCATGGCATTCTGTGACAGGCTTGAATCACACATTTTATAACAGTTTGGGAGCAAACACCGTGATAAAATGCGTGACTCAAGCCTATCACAGAGGCCGTGCTCGCCCGGCATGTGTGCGTAAGCTATTGATATTCTATTGTGTCTGCTAATTAGACGCGCGATGGCTTCACTACTTTAATGAGTGAGAAAAAGTATAGAAATAATTAGATACAATATCTTCATGTTTAATATTTCTTATTTCTAAGTTCCTTTTTATTTATAGTGTTTACGTAAATAGTAAATACTTAAATACGTTTTATAAAAACAGCCAGGTTTTATACATACACGTACACACACTCGGCATTTGCCCATGAAGACCTGACCATATTAAGACAAAATTTTAATTATTTTCGATAGCTGGTCTTGGCATGCATGTAGATAATGACAATTCCTTGAGTTGAAACCATAGGTATCTGAATTTATCGTTTAGATACCTGGGGCCTACCTCACGTTACTGTACTGTAACAAATTACACGTTAACCGTGACGAAATTCAAAATTGCAGCGATTGTAATCTAAACTAACAATGGGTCACGAGTCACGACACTAAAGGCTGGTAACACTTATGCCACGAAGTCCAGGCCATGCCTCATAACTACCCCACTGCACTAATATACTACCTACTTTATTTATTGCCTCAAACTACAGGGAAGTTGGCTGATATAGTGTTTTCCGAACTTACTGCTGAAATAGCTAAACTTATCTGTGAGCGTCGCTGAACAGCGATCACTTATGTGGCCGTAGTTTAATCATATGTGTCCCTAATCACTGTCCGGGCACAATGGGCTATTCAATGTATAAAAAGTTTGAGATCTCTATGCATGTCTGTAAATACTCGTATGCAATATACTCGATGACAAATTGTTTCTTTGCCAATGTTTTGCAGAGCGAACTTCCGAGACACAAAGATCCGCTGTGACTACTGTACGAAATTGTAAACAAAATAGGAACGCAAGAAGGCGATACTTAAATAGGTTGGGTACATTTTGATAATTGACTCGTACACAATATGGTATAAGCTAAGGAATCAATAATACAAATTAAGTAATTATAACTTTGCCTGAATTTTGATTTGAAAGTCAGACACATTGCCAATGCCAAATAAGGATAGTTTTCAAATAGGGATGTGCAAAGAAACAATACGGAAGGCGCGAAACAAAGATCAACAATGAGATCACTTTATTTTCCATGTTTAGCTATGGTGGAAATGGCTTGCGAATGGCTAGCGGAGCTACGTATTTTTACAAGCAAAAAGCGAGGGATTTGTTCGTATACAACTGAAAAGATGTGGGTACGCATCCTCGCACCTTGAAAGTACCTTAACGTACCCTTCACACCGCACAAGATCCACATACTGCTTTGGTGAAAGAAATCATTCTCAAACATTTTCACAGCGCTGTTACACAACCTCGCACCGCCTAGCCCATCTCTGGTGATACAGCACCCTCTCTATCGCCCTGCGTGCCCAAATATTTGGCTTGGTCGTGGTTCGTTCAGAAACATGAACTCTAGTTATTTAGCGGCGCCTCTGTTTGAGTGTTTTAGTTCCCAAATAACCGTCGAATACCGAAATAGTCGGACACAAATTAACATGGGACAGTTGCATTATGTGTGAAAAACTATACAGATATATGAAGGTTTCAAAGTATTTAAAAATAATAGGTAGAGTCATGGAGACTGCTGCCAGAAGTAAAAACTTAAATCTTTGGAATAATATAGTTATGCCGTAATAATATTAGCGTGTCGATAACTTTGTCACATTTGTATGTCTCTGACATGAACCCATATTTTATGTTTTGCCTCTACCAAAAATCGCTAAAAAGCAGCAAAAGAAGATTCCACTTTAAACAAATTGGCGTGGATTGATGTATGTATAAAGTATTTAGTAGCTTTTTCCCGCGGCTTCGATCGACAACAACGAAAGTTGACATGATAGACAAGTTAGGGGTGTAAAGTTATAACGACAGATAAAATTCTTTGAATATCTTACGACTTTGGGGCGTGTGTTATGCGCCTTTTTGCGTCTCCAAATGGGTAATCTTATGAAGATAAACAAAAGTATTTAAGTGATAATTTCATCAATTTGACTGAAATATTGAAATTATCTTGTCTCTGAATGATCAAATTATTCAATACTCACATCAAAGCACATTTATATTCCATTCTTGGAAATGCCTTTAGCATTTCCTTGATATTTTCTTCCATAGTAACGCGGAAAATTAAGTCATAAGATTTCATTTTATGACTCATTTTATTGTTGTAAGTAATAATTTATGGCTTACCTTAATTTTCCCTCTAACAAAGTGATGTTTCTGTACGACGAATTGTATGGTGCTATAAGCTGTCATTGGCCCTCCCACAGTTTCGCCATCCACCCGATGTAAGACATGCTGACTCAGCGCCTGCGAAGATAGTATTACAAGGTGTTAGCTCGCGTGACAAGACAGTAAAGAAAAGCCGACACGACCCGCAAAACTTTCAGTTTAACGGTCAGGTAACCAATATGGGCCATTTCTTTCCCCACCTATAAAGTCAAAAATACTAAATATAATTCCAGAGAATGGCTTCCATCTTTTGGTTAATGTTATTGCAGTTTTAATGTGTTTGAGGGTAGGTTACATAGGACGTGGTGCCAGAATTATGATTATCAAGTTCAGGCTCCAGAGCCTTGAACATCGTCGCCGAGTTAATAATATAATAATGATAATAATAATAATAATCGGTCCATCATCGCTGACAGGACTATTGTAGCCAATAAGCCTGATATAGTGGTGGTGGACCGAATAGAGAGGCGTGCAATGATTGTTGACATTACCGTCCCGCATGACGAGAACCTCGGGAAAGCCGAGAAAGATAAGCAAATCAAGTATCTTGACTTGGCTCGCGAGGTTGTCGACATGTGGGATGTGGACACAGCGATCATTGTACCGATAGTCGTGTCAGCCAATGGCTTAATAGCCACGAGCCTCGACCAACATCTTAAGAGGCTCTCGTTAGGCGGCTGGGTCAAGGGCCTGATCCAGAAAGCAGTACTGCTGGACACGGCTCGCATTGTTAGGAGGTTCCTCTCTTTGGAGCCCTGACCGCCGGTAGCTTGGACCCTGTTCCCGATACCGGTGGGCCTCTATTTTCTATATTTTTAAATGTTTTTTCAAATTTTGTGTTTTATAAAAATATTTAAAAATTTAGTTAATAAGAAAAAAAATTAAATAAAAGAAAAAAAAAAAATAATAATAATAATTTATTTCTTTCAAAAAGTACAATAAATAAATCAATGCAACACAATGGTAATGGTGAATGATTGTACAGTGGGGCAATTATAAATAACACACTGATTCCCAAACTGAGACAAGCTCGTATTTCGGGATTCGGCGGCTCTCCGCTCTCATGTCATTATAACATCAATCTGTGTGCAATATTGATTTCACTTATGATAAATTTAAATTTATTTACTTATCTATATATTATATCATATTTTATTCTATTCTATTTTATTCTTGTCGTTGCCAGCTTGTCGGTTTTTTATCGGATACATTTCGGGGAGTGTGCGATGGAACTACACAATTTGATTCCGGCTAGCCTGTTCCATCATCGGACTACAAGACAAACGGCGATGCGTCTTCGGTAAAAGGTGGACATCCTACCCGCACGCATAAAGCGTTTTGGGAATACTTTTATTGTGCGTACAGCTAAGAAGTGGAATTCCCTGCCGGAGTCTGTATTTCCTGATAGCTACAACCTGGGAGTCTTTAAGTCAAGAGTGAATAGGTTATTTCTAGGCAAGCGTGACCTAGCACCACATCATTGCACAACAAAAACAAAATTGTCTCGTTTTTATTCGGTTTAAAATTATTCTATTGTAAAGAAGAATAATTATAAACTTGTGGCAAAACATATATTTTTAATTTTCAAAGTGATCGATCCCGATCATTCACTTAAAACTTTGTTAATCTAATGTTGAACAAGACCGCAAATTGGTTTTGTTTTTTTTTTTGTATTTTATGAAATGAAAATCATATTTGTAAGGGCCAAACTCAGTATCTTTAGATTTAAGGAGGTTTCTAATATTCAAAAATTCTAGGTAAAGCATCTCTTTGATTGACGATTCAACTAAATTGCTCGGAGGTAAGCCTACTACTGAAAACTGACCGTGGACGTTAAACAACCTTTGGTAAATAGGCGAGTGAATAATAAAATAGCATTTTATTCTCTTTCATACAACTAGCCAGTAATTTATTCATGAGACATTATGGAGTGCCTCAAAGTAAGATTACTTTGAACTGGGACGTCACGACTTTTAGCGTGGAGCACTGTTTATGTTTTCGTTGAGTAACGTTCGACAAATTGAATAGTATTAGTGGGTATCGTGAACTAGGTTATTTATAGGGCAATGTAATGTTTTCAAGGAGGTTTAAAGTGAGTATACACTACAATATTTTCGAGAGCATTACAATGTAATGTTACGTTCGACGTTATGCTTACGGCGAATAAGAATTTACCTGTAACGTTCATTCACCCGTGCTCGTGCCTTTGCTCGATAAAATGTTACACCAAAATGCTCGTTGGGTTTTAAAATCAGGTTGTTATAAAACGAGCGTCACGTTTGAAGTGTGGTGTGAATAAATTTTAAAACAGCGAATGCTCGATGTTCTGTTACAAGTAAATTCTCTAGTATATACTCACCATTTTGTTACTTGTTCTGGGGTACTATTAAGTTCGGGTTATTAAGTAATTACTAAGGCAGTAAAATTCTCATTCAATCTGCCTGGCCTTTCCCTAACTACGTTGGGGTCGGCTACTAGTCTAGCTAGATGCAACGATTACCTATTTGTCCTCCAGAAATCAGTAACTGAGCAACACGATAATCCTTTGGCAAGACTAGTCCCAGTTTTTTTTGTTTTTTTTTTTAAGATTACCCGTTACGACAGACAAGATCTACAAATAACTGCTAGGACCAACGGTTACACGTGTTTCCGAGAATCGGACGAATCTCGGTACAGTAAAATGGTTACACATCAACAGATCAACCTCGGCGAGCCTTGCTTTACCTTGAAGATCGACCAGTGTCACACGTTTCATACCACAGAGTAAATTATACCATAATGAAAGTTCACACAAATCACACGGGTCGATCAACCGGCAATAAAACTCAGATATCATTACTAAGAGTTTTGTATTTAGTACTCACAAGGCCCAACAGTTTACGATTTCCCAATTCTAAATATGGAATCGTGTCTGATTCATAATTTGCCATTAATTTATAAAAGTCCATGGCGACCGATACTTTCTAGTATTTATGGAGGCCGATTAAGCAGATTTACTATATTACAGTTAAGGTTTCACTAGTCGATCATTCTTCTTTACAAACGTAGTCTGGCGATTACTCCACTGTTAGACGATAGACGTTCAAAATAAAACGTTATATCAATTTGTCTCATCATTATCTAGCCCTTTAAAAAATATTTTAAAGTTATGAGCGTCGAAAGTTCCTTATTATATGTCAACACTAATTTTAACACATATTTGGGCGGAAATAAATACGAAGAAGGAAAATTGCAAAACGGCCATCATACAGGGATAGATTAGCAGCTCAATAATTCAAATAATTTCATTTTTAAAATTTACATTTAGTCGTTTTTAGGGTTCCGTACCTCGATAGGAAAAAACGGAACCCTTATAGGATCTATATAATAATATCACATTGTTGTCCGTCCGTCTGACCGTCCGTCTGTCTGTCTGTCAAGACCCTTTTTCTCAGGAATGCGTGGAGGTATCAAGCTGTTATATCAAACACTCAAGTCTACTGTCCCTTAAAGCTGTGAAAATCAAACTTCTAAGCCATCGCAATCAAAAGATACAGCCGTTTAAGCCGAAAATTTTCGACACTCGCAAGAGAATCAAAACCTACAGGGTACTTCCCGTAAACTCAGAATCTTGGAACGAAGCAACATCTTATTGCACAGATAAAGGGAAAATTGCGAAAACCGAAAATGTTTCAGTTACTATGATGTACCTGAAAATTTTCGGTTTTCGCAATTTTTTTAATTTAATAGTTTTAATAAAAATACATACATACATAAACTCACGCCTTTTCCCTTGGGGGTAGGCAGAAACTACAGAACGCCATCTGCTACGATCCTTACATACTTCTTTTGCTTCACTCACATTCATACATCTAGTCATACACACACGCCGGTTATGAGTACTGCGCACCTGGACTTTTTGAAGAACATCAACTATAAGGTCTATGTATGTCTTTCTGAGGCGTCCCCTCCCGGCTTTTCCATTCACGTCTGCCTTGTAAATACATTTCGTTAGTCGCCTTTCATTCATCCTCTCAACATGGCCAAACCAATAACCAATATTTTAATAAAAATAGTTTTAATAATTTTAAACATACTACCCCTTTCCTTTCCTCATGAACGCGTAGAGTTACTAAATTGAAATTCATATCAAATACTCAGGTCTATAAAACCTTTAAGCTGAGGTTTGTACGGAACCCTCGGTGCGCGAGTCCGACTCGCACTTGGCCGGTTTTTTTTCATGATATCTAGACTCCCAAAGGACTGTTTATAAAATTTCCCACGCTCGTTTTTGTCCTAAATCATCATCCATTTCGCTATAAAATTGCAAAAGTGTTAATTGGTACGCGAACTAGCTTCTTAGTTATTATATTTATTACAGCTTTATTTCTCACACAACTACATATAAATTGACATTTAAAATTAAGTTCTTATTTTATTATGTGTGAACCCTTGTGGGTAAAAGCCTCCTCCATCTGTTGCCATTTGCATTTGTCTTTGGCAATATTGATCCAGTTTTTTTCCTGCAATCTCTATGATTTCGTCGGTCCATCTTTTCCTTTGTCTTCCTAGCTTCTAACTGCTCATCAACTCTTTCGCACGTGTTGTTGGATGAGATGAAATTTGTATAAAACAGTACATATTGTACAGTTTATTGTATATTATGTATTAAATTATGTAAATAAAGCATTAATGTACATTTGTGATGTATTTTTTATTATTTACCCCTTAGTAAAATCTCATTTAATAAAGTAAGGTATTCATGACCGCGTGGTGAAGTTTCCTCCGTGCCTCGGCAAGCACGTTAAGCCGTTGGTCCCGGCTGTCATTTGAAGATCTTTGACAGTCGTTACGAGTAGTCAGAAGCTTGAAATCTGACACCAGTCTAGCCAAGGGGTACCTACCGTATTACCCAGTTACTGGGTTGTGGAGGTCAGATAGGCAGTCGCTCCATGTAAAACACTGGTACTCAGCTGAATCCGGTTAGACTGGAAGCCGACCCCAACATAGTTGGGAAAAGGCTAGGCAGATGGTGTCTTTTATTTTTCACTTTTTAGTTGTACTACGTACTAAGCAAGTTGTTTAGTAAGTAATCTATAACGTCAGAATAGATTACACGAATACCATGAAACTTGAACATAACTGGTGAAATGAGAGTGTACCAAGGTGAACTGTACACATCAGCGTACCCCTTTAGAGCGTACTGGCGTGATGTTATATTATGAAATGGTATAAACAATAAACAGACATGTGATTAAAGCAATCCCGAGATATTTGCCGTTATTTATTGAAGAGTTCTGTTGTATATCTCTGAAGTTCTTCACCAAATTAAAATGTGACCTATTTCGAAACATACTCTTTCAAACAAAAAAAGGATTTTCAAATTTTGTCCACAATTGACGGAGATATCGGTGAACATACATTTAAAAAAATCCTCCTTTTTGGTAAGTCGGTTATAAATAGGTGTACTTCCTGCAGGTAAACTTCTGCCTATTCTACCTACATCTCAAGACATACCCACGCGTATTTTCTATGATGAAAATTAAATTAGAATTAATATTAGTTTCGGGATATTTACCATGTATATTTAGATTTTGGTTGAGTGCTCGATATTTCGGAACCGGGTAACGCCATGATCACGAAAACATGGCGTGTTCTTGAAATCTAAATATACATGGTAAATATCCCGAAACAAATATTAATTCAAATGTTATGAAACATATGAATAGAGGGTCAAGAACTGACAGCTGTCAACGGAACACTTGTCTGATAGTTCCGCGGTTTTAAATTACTATATATTAATTTTCTTCACCTAATAAGCTCAGAAATCTAATAAATATGCTAATTATACAATAACAGTCATGTGAAAGTGTTATCTCGGTGAACAATATCGTGATAAATAAATAAAACAATAAGTTTATAAGTAGTTGCTGCTGATGACTGAAGACTAAAAACAATATAAAAGTGCATAGAAAAGGAAATACAATGAAAAGGACCAAGAGTGAGTGTGATTTATCAACAAATCATTGATAAAGTTCTGCTATGACAAAAATTACACATGAACAATCAGTTACAAACTTGAATTATACAGTTTTTACTTAGTGAATTGAATGTAAACAAACCACAGCTGACTCATTGATTAACTGACATAAGTATTGACCAATCACAATTGACTACGAATTGATTTGACAGAGAAGTTGTCGTTCTGAAATTTAAATATATTGACTTAGACACTGGTCTTTTGAGACCGCGTTCTGTTACACGCATTACATACGACTCAAGTACCGAGGTTGGTTTGGATAGTCTGGTCATACTGTACGTGATAGTGCATAATAAAATATTGCTTGGGAGTATTGAACTTATGCTTGTGTGTATTTATACGGCTGTGAATTCAGTGCTTGAAACGCTCAAAGATTGCTTATTGTTTTGCTTAGTTCTGCTTTACAGGTTTCTTTTATTAATTAATTAATGTACAATATGGAAGACCAGAATGTAACGGTCGGCAGGCGACAGTTTCTACACCTATAAAAATTCATACACCATTAAGACTGACCACACCGAAGACAACCGAAAAATTGGAAAATAGCTACTTACATAATACTTCGGCTGCAGAATCTATTTATATAACACCAACAACAAATACAAAACAGGACATTGAGCCCGAAGCTAACAAACAGCAGCAGCTTATAATTGGCAACAACTCAAGTATACCTGTAACTTATCAAATAGAAAGTAATAAAAACAAAGTTGTTATATTAGCAGATCATCAGGGTTGGAAAATACGAGAACTATTGCAGGAATTAATTGGCTCAGGCTACAGTGTGACCAGTTTCTGGAAATCAGGAGCAAGAATGGAAGAGATACTAAAATCTCAAAACGAAGCTGTATCAAAACTAACTATGAGTGACTATGTAATAATTATCGGTGGCACTAATGACTGTAATCCCCATGAATTTAAATTTAGTGTAGCGAATTGGTGTAAAACTATGAGTAATACAAATATAATTATAACTGAAATACCCTACAATAGATACTTAAATGAAGAAAAATTAAATTACGAACTCAGATTTATATGTAAGTCTTCTACAAACGTATCGTTTTTGGATGTAAATTATAGGCCAACTCTCCCTCGCGGAATATATTTCCCTATAAACCTAAGTCGTTTATTCTTAAGACATATCTTAAACATTGGCAACAAGCGTAATATTTGAATTACCAGCTACAGTTGTAAGCTCAACATGAAATTAAATGCCACAAAAGTACACAGACAGATAGATTTTGTGACCACAAGTTAGCAGATATACCTAACCCCAAGGAACCTGAATTATCGGATGATTTTTTCGAGAATAAATCAATTAATATCTTGCACCAAAATATAAACGGTCTGCTGAGTAAAATGGATCTTTTAAGTGTCAATGTAGATGCATTAATAGATAAAAAGCTAAATGTAGATATTATCTGTATTACTGAATACAACATGACTCATTCAGACACATCACTTATTAATATACCATCCTTCACACTTGCATCTTCCTGTTTTAGGAAAAACAGACACGGAGGTTCATGTATATTGGCTCGACATGGTTATAAATTCAAAGTTTTGGACGAAATTGCAAAGCACTCACTTTTAAATATCATTGAGTGCAGTGCCATAGAGCTTTTAGATCAAAAATTAATAGTTATATGTATTTATAGACCTCCAAAACACAATTTGGAAGATATCGAATTTTTTTTTGGTAAATTAAACGATATTTTGAGTCAATTGTGCTACAAATAAAAAAAACTAGTAGTATGTGGTGACATAAACATAGATATACTTAAAAATAATAAAATTACTACTGCATATAAAAGCATTCTAGCGGCATTTAACTTAAAGTTGGCCGTAAATTTGCCAACCCGCTTGATAAGCAAAACTTGTATTGATCACGTGATGCACAACTCGAAGGGATGTAAGTGTGAAATATTAGACTTAGGCCTCTCATATCACATAGCCCAATTGGTTATTTGCCCAGTTAAATTTAATGCCAGAATTGACTATTGGTTTATAGAAAAGCGAGACTATTGTTTGGAAAATATGGTAAAGTTTAAAAATTATCTTAGTTCTCTTAAATTTGTAGAAGTTTACCAAAACTATGATGCCGAAAGTGCATTTCATGATTTTCATGAACTTTTCTGTCTCCTCTATAATTTATGTTTTCCCAAAATAAAAATCAAACAGTCATTTCAAAGGCGGCCAAAATGGATGAGTAAAGGTTTAAAAACTTGCCCTAATCGAAAACGAGTTCTACTGTGGAAATATAGGCAAACAAAGTCTGTCGAAGACAAAAATAAATTTAAAATGTACTCGTCTAGACTTAACAGAATCATTAAACAAACACAAAAGTCTCAAAATAATTATCACATAAACACTGCCTATAACAAAACTAAAGCTAGCTGGAGTGTCATTAACAAGACCAAGATGAACATTCCAAAGAATTACATCTCGGAAATAAATGTTGAGGGGAAAATGATTAAAAACCCCATTGATATCGCTCACAATTTTAACAAGTATTTTATTGACCAAGTCAGGCCTTTGAAACCAATTAATAACAGTAGTAATAGCAACCCATATAAACCGACATTTACACAAAATAAATCAATATTTATAAATCCAATTGCACCGTTTGACATCCACAGAATCATACAATCGCTCAAAAATACAAACAGCACCGGCTTTGATGGCATAGCTACTAAAATAGTGAAATACGTAAGCACTGTAATAAGTCCAGTTCTTAGTCATATTTTTAATCTCTGCATTGAGCATGGTCACTTCCCTAGTATTTTAAAAACAACTATTGTCAAGCCATTCTTTAAAAAAGGTGATAAAGGCGTTATGTCATGTTACAGACCAATTTCTCTAATACCGGTATACTCCAAAGTTCTTGAAAAATAATTTATAATAGCTTATACCAGTTCCTAGAAAAGTTTAATATTTTAGTCGATGAACAGATGGGTTTTAGGAAAAACAAAAATAATAATAAAGCAATTTATAACTTTCTTGAAAAAGTGTCCAGAAGTGTTGATAAAGGGCTACCAGTTTGTGCATTATACATTTAACCAAAGCGTTCGACTATGTGGACCATAAAATACTAAAAAACAAGCTTTATGCGTATGGCATACGTGGCAGCGCCTTAGATCTAATTATGTCATATTTAAGTAATAGGAAACAAGCCACGTTAGTAACGAAATTCTGCTCTATAAAAAAGCAAGAAATTTACCATGCTTCAGACTACGTAGAAGTGATATATGGCGTGCCACAGGGCAGTGTCCTCGGGCCCTTATTGTTCTTAATTTACATTAATGATTTGCCGAAAACTGTGGACTTTCCGATGATTCTTTTTGCAGATGATAGTACAGCCATATTTTGTAACAAAGATTATGCTTCATTGGAAAATGACATTAACATCACATTGGTTCGCATTGACGATTGGTTAAAGACAAACAACCTTCTAATTAATTTACAGAAAACTAATTTAATGATGTTCAGAAACAGGACTAAACCACCCACAGACTTAAACATACATTGTGATGGTACAAAAATTAATGAAGTTGATGTAACAAAATTCTTAGGTTTGAATGTGGATTGTAATTTAAATTGGAAATCACATGTAGAATCTGTTTGCTTAAAATTGAATAGATATTCCTATATGTTATACATGCTCACAAAAATTGTAAATATATCCACGGTAATGACAGCCTACCATGCATATGTGGTATCCACGCTAAGATATGGTTTAATTTTCTGGGGGAACTCGACAGAGTGGGAGTCTGTTTTTAAAGCCCAAAAAAAATGCATACGTTCAATTTGTAGACTTAAGAACACAGATAGCTGTGAACCATATTTTAGAAAACTTAGGATTCTAACTTTACCTAGTCTCTTCATTTATGAGATATCAGTCTTTGTCAAAAGTAATATGCATATGTATGAAAAATTCCGAAGTTGTAGATATAAAAATAAAATTCAGATTGCACCATGCAGAACTTATTTAATGGGCTCCAGTGTTTATTGTATGACATCCAAGATTTTTAATAAATTGCCATGTTGTATTACAGATATTGACAACTTGCACATATTTAAGCGGAAGCTAAAGGAATATCTAACTGATAAGGCATATTACAGTGTGAAGGAGTATTTAAACGGGAATCCTTATGGCAGATAATATTCATGATAATATTGATGACATACGTACTCTGCTCTCAATTATTATTTAGGTATATAGGACTTTTATTTATTTTATCTACATTAATTTCATTATCTACTCTGACATTTATTAAATTTTGACTATTGGATACTCCTTGACATTAAAAATTAAATGGTTTAATGATTTTGTAATATTTACTGTTATTTGGCTTGATATTAAATATTTATTGTATTTTGATACTAGGTTGTAATTTATGTGTAAGATTTTGCATGCCCTTATGACGGCAGAGCATAGAGAACATAAAAATAAAACTTGTATAACATCTTTACCCCTACCTATGTTGGCAAATAAATAAATTTAATTTGATTTGATTTGACGAAATATCTTTCTTTTACAAAATAAGACACCTGCTTATACATGCAACTTAACGCTCAAGGTAATACAACGAAGATCTAATCTCAAAGAGCTTTCAACAAAAGTAGGCCGCTGTATCATTACAGCGGAATTCGGGCCAGTAAATGGTTAAAATTAATTTACCGGGCAGACCTTCGTCCAACATCTAATGAAGCTCTAACTCCGTTGGATGAAACTAATTGCTAATCAATGCCCTTTTCAACGAAAACACAGTAGGCACACGTAACGGAATAAGATAAACAGAATATTTTTATATATTGGCAGTGGCTGTAGCTCCTTCGTTAGTGAATTAAGTTCTGAAAATTCTATTACAAGTGATTATGAATCTGTTAATACCAGCATGCACCTAGGCAAGCGTGCTTCACCATCGACCACACCATCGCTTACCATCAGGCGAGATACTAATCAAACTCGTCAAAATAAAAAATAAATAAGAGCGTTTTTATATTTTTACGCGGATCCCTAATCTTTTTTTCAAAATAAAAGTAGCTATGTTAATCCTTATAACATCAACTATCTGCTATCTGTTTTGTCAAAACGGTCCAGCCGTTGCGTAGATTACCCGGAACAAACAGACAGACAGAGATACAAAAATATAAAAGAAATGCGTATTTGTTATTAGTTCGTGTGTGTGTTAGTGTCTACTTTATGGTACATAAAACGTTGACACTACATACGGACACTTCTTTTTCAACTTATTACCACAGTGTCTTAAGACGGAAGTCTGTAAACAGTGTGTGTTGTTAGTGATGACCAATGGCTCTGAGACGTGGTCGCTCACAATGGGCCTCATCAGGAAGCTTACAGTCACCCAAAGGAGAGGGCTATGCTCAGACTTTCCTTGCGTGATCGAATCAGAAATGTAGAGATCCACAAGAGAACCAGAATTACCAACATACCCTGAAGAATTGCCAAACTTCAGTAACAGTGGGCAGGGCACATTGCTCGCAGAACGGATGGCCCATAGGGCAGAAAAGTTCTGGAGTGGCGACTGCGAACTGGAAGACGTTTCGTTGGAAGGCCTCCCACCAGCAGGACCGATGACCTGGTGAAGGTTGCCGGGATCCGCTGGATGCGGGAATCACGGGACCGGTCTATGTGGCGACGCTTGGGGGAGGCCTATGTCCAGCAGTGGACGTTTTTCGGCTGATTTGATGATACGAACGCTTACATTTTATTAATTTGTATAGAATGTATAAGGCCCGGTTTCCTCGCGATGTTTTCCTTCACCGATGACAGCGACGTCTAAGGCGTTTGTCTTATAAAGTAGATTATATGAATTGCAAAAGTTACATCAGTAATTGCCCGGAGCTGAACCCATAACCTCAAGCACAAGAGACGAGGTCGTAGCCTCTGGGCCACCATGACATTTACGACGATTATGTACAATGAGTGCGAGAGGTAAATGATAAGCAGATAGAACTTTAAAATTATATTATATTTACCAATATGTGTTCCCTCAGACGTCTTTTACAGGCATGACATAAAATCTGTAATAAAATACTACAAATATTGAGCTGCGTTCTAAATATGATTAACCTTCCAAAACCATATATCAGTTGCTAACTTTAAAGAGGTAAGGAGGTCGCCCTCCTTACAATATCTACTTAGATAAATGCCCGGTCATGGCGGATATCCATCCCATTGGACTATAAAAGTAAATGAAAACCCGCGTTTGCGCACAAATTTATGCACTATAAATTATCTCATACGGATACGCTAATCTCTGTCGAGATTAGCCACTGTGACCGAAATTTGATCGGAAAGATTAAATTATTAATATTACCTATAATCGTGACAATCAAAGAAGTCCGATGACGTTTCTAATTTTACATGCCGCAATAACTTTGTATGTAAGAAATTGAAAAATCAAATTCATCATCCTAATAATTAATTACTATGTATCCGCAGGGCAGCTTTGTGGCAAGCTGGTGGGCAGTGGCGAACCACGGACCTGATCTCCAGGGAGAAGTCTTGTTCTGGTTTGAGTGAAAACTGACGGGCACCAGAGCTCACACCTCTCTCTTGCCTTAATTGGCTGGCTTCAGTGGAGATTCGCAAGAACATACGTGCTCGGAGGAAGGAAGTTAACCCAGTAAGGTGCTGGTAGGGATCTTGATCGTACTGCCGGGGTTGTCCTGATAGCCGTGGTATAACTGTCCACTCCTCAAGCACCTCCGGATATGTTGCCCTCTTAGCGCTACGTCACCAAAGTGCTAGCGACCCAGCCAATTAATTGAGTGTGCAAGTCACCCCCTGCCATTTTATAGCCGTTTAGTTCATCAGTGGTCGGGCAGGAGCCGGTAGTCCTCCTATAGTATTGGGCAATCAGTCCACTACACCTACAAAATCCATAGCCCAATACATATTTTCTCCATAAATTGCAATAGTCCTGCACCAACCGGGGATTGTCCTTGGGAGCAGTTGCGTAGTGCATACAGGGATAATCGTCGGTTGGTGTCACATTTCGTGATACATGCCTAACGGGGCCTCTACGAGTTTTCTTCGGCTCCTCGCACGCATTTCAAAGGACCGTCCCGAAAAAAAATATACTATGTTACCCATACACTATTGAAACAACGAGTATCGTTCATAAGCATTAAGTTTAATTATTATTAAGTATTTTTATAGCTTTTAAAACCAACTTCTTAGATTGAGACGTCTATAATTGCCAAATTCTCAGGCTTTAACAATAATAAGAATACAATAATCTGTGGCTCGACTTGACAGACGGTTGCCAAAAAAATTTATCTTCGTAATTTCTTACAATATATTTGATTTTAACTACCTAAATAATACAAAACAAAATGAAACCAAGAAAAAAAATACTAAACAATAATATAATCAAAGCTGACCGAAATAACCGAAGTAAAATGACCGAATTACAACGAGAAACGAGAAAAATGGAATAGACGTCATGTTGACGCGAGCTGCAGCACGAAATGCACGCCCACCACCTCCGGCCTCGTCGCCCAGCTCCGCCTCGCCGCCGCCGGAAACCAGCCCCATCGTGAGTGCTGTGACACCGGCCGCGGCAGTTGCGTCGAGCTCGAGCGATGAGTATTTCTCGCCGCCGACGACACCACCACCTGCGCGTCGCCGGGGAGGACGCCGGCCGCCGGACCGCTTAGGACCTCGAGGCCTACCCGTCTCTGATAGGGTCCCAGCACCCGGCGGAAGTGTGCAGCGCATGAGATGGACACCATCCATCAATGAAAATGTCATGCGCGCATACTTTGGGGCTACAGAGGGAGGAAACAACCTGACCGCGTACCGTGTCCGGATGCTCTCTTTGTTTCAGGTGCTTGAGCCAGCCGTCAACGTTTCGGCCCAACGACTTTCGGATCAGGTGCGAGTCATCCAGCGTAATCGTATGTTGGATGATACTGTACTTGATCGCCTCCGAACGGAAATGGGTAACCGTGTCACTGCCCCATCGTCGCAGGCTGTGGTGCTACCACAATCCAACCACGCTGACGAGGAGAGCAGTGACAGGGTTACAAACGTAAGTACCCAGTGCAATGAGGAATTGAGGAGTGCTTTGAAGTGTGCTATTCGGGAGTATCGCAACATGCCACTCGAACTTAGGCCACGATTACCTCGTTTGCCCATGCATAACAAGAATAGGGCGCCGGTGGCTGTTCTGGATTCGCAGTTGTCAAACTATTTTGATGACTGCGAAGACCTCACTGATACACATTCGATCATGTACTGCGCGGCTGTAGCGGCATGTCGTCAAATTTGCAGATGACAGAGCTACACGACCAAAACCAGCCGTACCGGCTTGGCAGTGCAGGATCAACCGTCGTATTGGTGGGGCCAGAGCACTCATCGGCAAACTAATTTGTTTCAGGGAGGGCCGCCCAAGAGTGATGCGCTTTGTGAGACGGGCGTTTTCGGGGACTGATGTCAGCCCCCGAGACTATATACCCCATGTCACAGAGCGCATCGACTTCCTGAAACAAACAGTGTATGCATGGGCAAACCGTATTCGTAGGTACAGGCGGAGAGTGGAGCGATACACCCAGAATCGCACATTCCAAAGTAATGAAAGGTGGGTTTATCGGGCTTGGAAGCGACTTGATCAAGGTGTGACTGATACGCACCTGCCGGATGATGACGCTATGTGTTCATTCTGGCGCAGCATCTGGTCGGTGCCTGTCAGTCACACTGAAGGTGAATGGACTCGGGAGGTCGAACGAGCGTGTGATCCAATACAAGAAATGGGGGCTATCATGATCAGCCCCCAATATGTAGCCCGTGCAGTCCGTCCGTTGCCGAACTGGAAATCTCCAGGGCCGGACGGACTGCACAACTTTTGGATCAAGTGGCTACAAAGGTCGCACGCTCGTTTGGCATCTCAGTACCAGGCAGCCTTAGAGTCGGGTTCGCTGCCCAAGTTCCTTACAACAGGAATAACCCACCTGCTCCACAAGTCTGGTAGCACCGCGGAACCCAAAAATTATAGACCAATTACATGTTTACCAACGGTCTATAAGGTTCTTACATCCATTTTGAGAGTTAAAATTAACAAACACGTCGACGATAACTCCATCATGTCGGTTTCTCAGAATGGATGTAGGAACGGGTCCCGCGGTACTAAGGAACTACTCCTTATTGATATGGCCATTAGCCAACAGGTTCGGCGTTCCCGAAAGGATCTGTCGACATGTTGGATAGATTATAAGAAGGCCTATGACTCGGTGCCTCATACATGGCTCATGCCGGTGCTAGAATTGTATAAAATAGATACAACTCTACGCACCTTCCTGATATCGTGTATGAGGCAATGGAGCACAGTCCTTCGCTATCCAGGATGTCGAAATATCCAGAGGAATAGCGAACCTGTAAGGATCGAGCGAGGTATATTCCAGGGCGATAGTTTGAGTCCACTTTGGTTTTGCCTAGCCTTGAATCCTCTAAGCATGATGCTGGAGAATTCAGGGCAAGGCTATCGGATGAAGAGAGGTGGTCAGGTTATATCTCACCTCCTTTACATAGATGACTTGAAGCTCTTTGCCCCCAGCAATCTTCAGCTGATGGAGCTACTAAAGGTAACTGAAACTTTTAGTAGCGCCATCAGGATGGAGTTTGGTGTGGACAAATGTGCGGTCATGCATGTAAAGCGAGGGCAGATTGTGGAATCCGTAGGAATTCAACTTGGGGATTCCATAAACCTGAGATCCCTCTCTCCAAACGAAACCTAGAAGTATTTGGGTATGTCGGAAGCGTTAGGTATCAGTACTACTGACATGAAGCAATCGTTGAAGGAACGCTTCTTTGGCCGCCTGAAGAAGGTATTCAATAGCCTTCTTTCGGGCGGAAACAAGGTGCGCGCCTTCAACGGTTGGGTCATGCCGGTACTGATGTACTCTTTCGGCATACTCAAATGGACTCAAACTGAACTTGACGCCCTGGATAGGCGGGTCCGTACACTGCTGACTGCATATCGAATGCATCACTCACGATCGTCAGTCATGAGATTGTATATCCCGCGGAAGTGTGATGGCCGAGGCTTTTTACTCGTAAATGCCAAAAACCTCCACAACCGCGAGATATGCAATCTCAGAGAATATTTTCTAAACACCGACGTGGGTGTTCATCGAGATGTAGTAGCAGTGGACAAGGGACTTACCCCGCTCTCCTTGGCGAATGAGAACTGCCGCAAGTCTGTACACGGGGCGAGGAGCGTCACGGACGCTTTTTACGGGCCCTGCATGGGTCTGAAGTAGACCAATCAGCGTCCGTGGCCTGGCTGCGATTCGGTGACCTCTTTGATGAAACCGAAGGTTTCGTCTGTGCAATTATGGACGAAGTTATCATGACGAACAACTACCGGAGATTTATTGTGAAGGATGGCAAGGTTGACATCTGTCGGGCATGTCACCGTCCGGATGAATCGATCCGCCACATTATCTCTGGTTGTTCTCGTCTAGCTAACGAAGAGTACTTGCATAGGCACAACCTTGTAGCCAGGATTATCCATCAGCAACTTGCTCTGAAATACACTCTTGTGGCGTCGGAGTTGCCGTACTACAGGTATGTGCCCGAACCAGTTCTCGAGAATGGCAATATCACATTGTACTGGGATCGGTCCATCATCACTGACAGGACTATTATCGCTAATAAGCCTGATATAGTGGTGGTGGACCGAATCGAGAGGCGTGCAATGATTGTTGACATAACTGTCCCACATGACGGGAACTTCGTGAAAGCCGAGAAAGGTAAGCAAATCAAGTATCTTGACTTGGCTCGCGAGGTTGTCGACATGTGGGATGTGGACACAGCGATCATTGTACCGATAGTCGTGTCAGCCCATGGCTTAATAGCCACGAGCCTCGACCAACACCTTAGGAGGCTCTCGTTAGGCGGCTGGGTCAAGGGCCTGATCCAGAAAGCAGTACTGCTGGACACGGCGTATTGTTAGGAGGTTCTTCTCTCTGGAGCCCTGACCGCCGGTAGCTTGGACCCTGTTCCCGATACCGGTGGGCCTCTGTGTTTTTAAATGTTTTTCTTTTATTGTGTGTTTTGTAAAAATATTTAAAAATGTAATCAATAAGAAAAAAGTTGAATAAAAGACATAAGAATACAACCAAAAGTAACATTTTACGATACGTCGCTCGATAGAATCCTATGAGCAGGAAACCGAATCTAAATAAAAAGACTAACAAACATCTAACATTTCATTGAATATTTTATTCCAGAAAAGCAAATCAAAACACCACAATAATATCATCCAAATGACTTTATACTTCCATAATCGTTGGCGGCCACGCGCATAAATGTGTCCGAGAGATAGGCGCCCATCTATCAAGTAAGGACAATAAAAAGCGGCCTAAAAGTTCGTATTCCGAATATTAAACGTTTACTGGGACCGGGTGACGTTCCAAATCACATTTTTTCGGGATAATGCCAAGAATTATAAGGTTATTTATCGTCCGATTATGTTAAAGTCAACAGCACAGCTCTCTGTAGTATCGCCTTTGCGGCTTTTACGGCCTCGACGAGTGAATCGCCCTTGTAGAATAAAATATTGCGGTACATGTGAAATTTACGAGTAATTTGAATTCTTGAGATGTTTTATCAGTTTTCTATTTTAGTGTTTTGCTGCAGTGCAAATATTGTGTCAATTTTTATTAGCAACACTATATGCACACGAACTACGTTCTTTCTATTTAGTCCAACAAGTGTAAAATAATTATGCAAATGTCTGAATACTGTCAGTATATATAACGTAACTTTAGAAAACACGTAAATTTTGAGTTAAAGAAATAGTATCGAACCCAATATTAGTTGCTCCTGATCCTGATCCTCCTGATCTTAATTTATTTTCCTTGATTTAAGAAAGTGATTGATTATACCTTGTATTAACGTAAACCATTTCGTATTTAACTTCGTACAAACTATAGAAATTAATTGCTAAACTCTACACATCAAACCGAAGATAAATTACCTACTCCAAAATGTCTGAAACAACTGTAGATTACTCGTGCCAACCGCGCACTAAGCCAACCGACCCCCGAGCCAACCGACCCCCTTCCCCTTAACCTTTACCAAATTAATTCCTTACCAATTTCACGAGCTCATCAAAAATACTAAGCAGTCACACCGGTCATTAATTATTTAACAAGCTCTTCAGCAAAGTGGGTAAAATATAATTTTAATTGAAGGCAGGTTTCAACTTTCCCCTCTGAAAACGTCTTTTGCAAAAGTTGAGTAGTTTAATTAAAATTTTAAAGTCAATTCGAGTTCGATCTAGCACTCGTTCTATCAAAGTTTTTGACGAATTGGAATGTTGAGGAATCTGATCAAAATTATAATTTTATTTCTGAGTCACCATCTTGATTTTTGTAGTCTTTGAAGAGTTTTAATTTAATTTTGAAATAATTATAAGGAAAAATCTTTTTAGTACAAAGCCTATAATGGATTAACAAGTACGAAATGTAATATCGCTTGCAAATACATATCCAATGAGCCTAAACATGATGGTGTTATCTTGTCTGTTTGAAGAGCAGCAATTTTTTTTTTGCTTTTTTGCTCGCGCTTGACCACTTTGTCACCTGCTGATAAGCAATGATGTGGTCTAAAACACAGACTCTGGCAGGGAATTCCACTTCTATATAAACATCTGGCTCCGTCATAAAAGCAGCTCCATAGTACCGTATTAGTTCAATATTACCAAATTAACATAAGTACGCCAAGTTTTATCTTAATCAGATGCCAGAAGGTGCTTGAAAAATCAGTTAGTAGCTGCCGGACACACTTACGAAATTAAGATAATATACGTAAAAATTATTAATCAGATCCTTACTGGTATATAAAGAAACCCATGAGACTCGATATTGTACCTTTCTATCATTTAATCATTTTCAATATTAGATCAGCACTTCCAGAGACGACATTTTACAATCATAATTACTAGTGGTTCTGTAGGCTACAAGAAACTGCCTTTGTTGTTTTATTGGAGCCACTAAATCAACCAGCCGGGCGAGCACGGCGTTTACCATTATATGACGGTTTTTGCTCCCAAACTATGATAAAAATGTGTGACTGAAGCCTGTTCCAGTAAGCTGTGCTCGCCCGCCTGGATCGACAAAAAGATGCCATATTATAATTATTGAACCTGTTCACAAAATTTCTCGATAATTTGTTGAGAAATGCGACCTGTAAAGCCGGACATCCGGACATACGAAAGCATTTTTTTGCTCCCAAACTATGATAAAAATGTGTGACTGAAGCCTGTCCCAGTAGGCTGTGCTCGCCCGCCTGGATCGACAAAAAGATGCCATATTATAATTATCGAACCTGTTCACAAAATTTCTCGATAATTTGTTGAGAAATGCGACCTGTAAAGCCGGACATCCGGACATACGAAAGCATTTTTTTCCAAGCTGAAACGGAGACTATTCGCGCTCGCTCAGTCAATAAACAATCAAAGAACTTACCGCCTCTCGCTCTAATAAATTCTTTAGCACTTAAAAAAGGTTATTTTTTCACAGCTTGTATACTCTGAACCCTTTACAGCTTTAGACTAGATTGATGTGCTTAAACAATGGCTTGTTCTAAACAGAAACCGTCTACTGTGCGGATTGATATGCTGAAATAAAAGCTTTTTTCTACTAAGGGACCTTCTACATCTGACTGATGTGCTAATACAATAGCATATTCTACAGAGGAAGGCGATACCAACAGTCGCTATTCCCACCGAACTGGACAAGCGGATAAATGACCGCATCCACAGACACTATAGACTGCTATTGACTAATAAATTTTCTATTGATTCCTAACGAAGCGCGTGTTATTGAGTTTAGATATATCAAAGTTTCATAAATGTTTTTACAAACGCATATAATAATAAAATAAATCTATCAGTATGGGTATATTTATTTTATTATAGCCATTGTAGAACTATGACAAAATTTTGCCAGGGAACATACATTTGCCAGGGCTAAAAGTAACATAATAATATGGCATTCAATAATAGTGTATCTTTCTATCTGAGGATGAATTTTCAATGGCGAGGCCAAACGAGCGTTATTTGGTTTGTAAAATTGGCGTTCTGCTGAAATCCGGTTAGGCTGCTAGATGGAAAGAAAGAAAACGCATTTATTTGACACAAGCCAGAGCACACAACACACACATAAAAAAATAAATTAAAAAAAGATAACTTAGACTAAAAAACAATAATATTTAAAAAAACGAAAACAATATATTAGTAACATTGTGTGTCCCACGACTGGATGAATGCAAGTAACTGCAGTTGCTATCCAACGTTTGTACGGGACTACTGACGGTTACCTCGTTCCCCTCCCACACCTCGAGCGTAATTCGGTTGAAATAATAAATAACCGTGAGTCAGCAAATAACTCATTTGCGTCACCGTGTGGTAAAAACAGGACTTTAGTATGAAACCGCATGCAGCGTAAATGTTTCGACTCATTTTACGCGACTCTAAAAAAATTACCCTAGTTGAGCCTCACCCTGGTGACGATTAAAAGATGATAGAGAAGAAAATATAGTTGAATGATACCCAATAAATTTGGATGAGGAGAATAATTATTTGATGACTCATAACGGGCTTTTACAAGATCGTAAGAAAATATATTATAAACATACTTAAACAACGACCACACTTGACGGACAGATTGATTTATACGCACTATAGACGAATGGTAAATCACACTGGTTACGACATCCATGGGCCTGAAATCGGGCCTTTTATTTGGGCCACCTCATAAATTACAGCAAAACATGGGTGTTGGCTCCGTGAAGGAATGTTACTCGAGCTAAGGTAAAATAATTCTCAAGCTTTACAGAATATAACTTTGAAAAACTACCTTAATGATAAATATATTGAAGGCTTAGCAAGTTTCGGGCCGAAACCCAGGCTCATTTATGTAGGGTCGCTCGCGAAGCCCTGATGAATGAGACAATCAATCGACTTTGACTTTTATACCCATAGATTAATTAATAACAAGAACTTAACCGTACATCTTTATCAAAAGGATGTAAAGCCGATGAGTTTATCGTTTTATTGAGATTAATTGTTCGACTGTTAGTTTATTAATATTTGCTTTATTTTGAAAAAGGTATAGGCGCGCTACCATTCAACATAAATGGTGTTGATTGTTTGGTCTGCCCAGGTAAGGGTTTTTAGTTGCCCTTTGCCTGACAGTAGGTATTAAACACATTTTACAACTATTTTGGGTATATTCGGATGTTTTTTTGGTACGAAATCACAACAACTAATTTTTATGGGCAAGCAGATTGACCTTGTCCTAAATTAATGCCTTGAACAGTTTTTTTTTATCTGGGGTAACGAAGAAGATTGCCTTGGATACGAATGAAACTGTGGACATCAGACAATGTATCTTAAAATTATTTTACTATACATAGAAAGGCACATTGTATTCTACACAGACAGAACGCACTTAGCAAACATTGTCAGGGACGGACATCATAGTCAGTTACTGTATTATCTGCCTGTCTGTTTAAATATAAAATTAATAGGGCAGATATTAACCGGTCTAAAAAACAGACTGAATAGGCGACTATTATACTAAGTAAATAACTACATATTTATCCGGTTTGAGTAATACCTTTTAGTAAGTTTTTATGAGCTGCGGTAATAATATTGATACATACTTTAACTCTATGTGGGGTTATATATTTTCTATTTTAGCATATTATTCTTTTGAAAATGGCGCAACAACCATCGAGGCGACATCGCTGTGCAGCGCGGCAGTTCGGGTGTATTCGTGTTTTCAACGAATTAGTCCAAGAGCGAGGGAAGCGAGCTCGGGAGCTTAGAGAACCCCGATACGGATAGGTTAGGTTCGAAGGGTTTTTGGCCTTCATGTTAGGTTACTTTAGATGCTGCAAACAGAAAATGGAGCCCCGCTCAGCGGGGCTCCGTCGACAAGCTTTTATTTTCAAGTCGCTGTTTTAAACATTTTATATTTGCCCACTGTTTGTCACCACTTAGTATTTCAGTAAGCCATATTATCCAGTATTTTTTACACCTTTATTTGAATATATTTTCGCTCGTTTAAATACTATCCATATTAATATAAAATGTATTAAACATCCAATTAACCCAACACTTGTTGCCTTGGTTTTGTCTGGTATTGACGGCGTCATTAATATTGATACGGACGTAATGGAAATGGGGAGAAGGTAGGTATTCATATTTTATTAAACTACCTACTATATATTGTTGCATATTATTTATGGTCGCCTGTTTACACCCGTGAATGGGTTGAAAGGATTTATGAATCTGATGGCCGCTAGTTGGAAACAGTACAGTATACTGTTTCCTATTTTATTTGTATTGGGTATTTTTAGTATACCAACAAATCTAACTATTGTTAAATGCATAGTGTATTTGTGACGTGCAAACATTGATATAATAACCTCCACCTTTTTGGAAAGTCCTTTAAAAAAGGCGTTTTGTGTACAAAATATAAAACATCCAGCCAATTTTTTTTACAACAAAAGAAAACTCACGGATGAGAAACAATTATTTTTCAATATTTCAATAGTTAAAAATAAAGTGTTTAAAATGTTGATTTTTAGGGTTCCGTACCCGAAGCGTCCAAACGGAACCCTATCGCTGTCGCTCACGTGTCCGTCCATCTATCCGTCGCCTGTCACACGGGTTTTACAGCCAAACGGTTGGCACTACAGTCTTCAAATTTTCACAGTATAAGCATTTTGTTGACCCAAAGCCATATCAGATTTTTATTTGAAATGCCCTCATTTTTCAATTACAACCAACAATTTTGCGGTTTGGTACGGAACCCTAAATGTGCGAAATCCGACACGCACTTGGCCGATTGTTTGTTTTTCTACAGTCTTATAAAGGTATATCTATTTATACAGAGTGTGTTTGATAACGACGCAAAAAAAAAATACTGGATTGATTATATTTACTGTAATCAGTTCAAAATCGTTATTCCTATCTAGCTCAATTAGATTTTTAATTATGAATCTATTATTCAATAAAACCTTTTTTAAACTAGCTTTTTTCGTATTCTTCTCAGCAATCCCTTTCATTTGATACCTATACCATGGCAGTGCACAAAAAATAACTAGTCAGCCATCTTGATCCGTCCGCCGGATGACGTCATTTAGCATGACGGATTGGATTGGATTTAGAATGACGTCATTTAGCTAACCATGCATTGTCATCTAAACTTATTGTGTAGGAAAATATTATCTTGATCGGTGGAGGATAACTGCTTCAAAATTCAGTTGCAAGATTTAACTCGATCTCACTTACATACATACATACACTGCAAGTTATAAAAGCTTGTAAAAAGTGCGGGCAGCGCGGCCAGTGTAGGCACTAGCCGGTGGCTGTGACCTCTATCTTGAACTTTACGAAATCAGCTGATAGGTAGCGCTTTTTAGTTTTGTTTTCATTGCTTTTTTGTGAAAAAAGTTTTTTTTTAAATAATGTCTTTAGTTAACTGGCATTCTCCAACATGCTGAAGCAATTTTTTTAATTTTGAACCATAGGTAACCGAAATCGTTACGTTATCAAAATCTTAAACCTTCCTATAGAATTTAACGTTTTATATCAAAATTCTTATGATACCGTTACAAGCATGAAATATCCAAAGGGTTCCATCCAAAACACACATTTAATATTCGACCTGCTTTACGCTTATTATCATATTTCTCATAAATAAGGAAATAGTTCCTGCCGTATAACAAGTTCTCGACGTTCCTTTAAACTTGGTCTTGATGTCCGAGTAGTATTGGATCGTGACAAGATTTATGATGGAAATAATTATGGGGCCTTTTGGATTAACTAGAAAAGAAGAATTATTTTTGAATACTATGCAGAATAATTTGATGATAGCTATTTCAAATAGGAGGTTTTCTTAAAAAAAATTTTAGACCTACCGACTTTCTTGATGGTCCTACGCGATTCTTTTTACAAGCTTTGCAATGCAATGTATGTATGTATGTAAGTGTGTTCCGGTTAAATCATGCAACTGAATTTTAAAGCAGTTATCCTAAAAAGACTAAGATGAAATATTGCATACAAGTTATGTTTGGATGACAACGCATGGTTAGCTAAGCGACGTCATTCATAATCCAATATGGCGGAAGGCCCAAGATAGCGGACTAGTTATTTTTTGTGCATTGCCTTAACATGGGATCAAATGAAAGGGTTTGCTGAGAAGAATACGAAAAAGCTTGTTTAGAAAATATTATTTATGAATAATTTTATTTTTGGATATGCGTATCTTCATACGTTTGATCCAACGGTATGATGTGTTACCTATTGATGACTACACTGCGGGTTGCAATGATTGTAACTAGGAGGTAGATTCATCAGAAGCCATCGGCTTCGATTCCGGCTTTGGTTTCTTCGCTTTCTCTTCAAAAGAAATCTTCTTTAGCGCTTTGGCAAATTTTTATATAACACCGATAAGCGATTATTACTAAGCGATATTACAAGTATACGTTCACATGAATGCAATGCGCCGCAATTCAACCGATTTGCACTTGAAGTTTTCTTAGAAAATCCGTGCGCGATATCATCTATTGAAAGAAATGTAGACATCCGCAAGAGAACCAAGATTAATCACATAGCTCGAAGAATTGCTAAACTTAAGTGACAGTGGGCAGGGCACATTGCACGCAGAACGGATGACTTTTGAGGCCGAAAAGTTCTGGAACGGCGACCGCGTACCGGAAGACGCACCGTTGGTAGGCTGAGTGACGACTTGGTCAAGGCTGCAGGAGTACGGTGGATGCGAAACGCACAGGACCGATCAATGTGGCGACGCTTGGGGAAGCCTGGGCCCAGCAGTGGACGTCTTTCGGCTGAAATGATGGTGATGATGATGATCATCTATTGACGCAATTTAAATTGCGTCGTGTCATCAGAAAGTTCTCTAAGAGGCACTTAAGCAATGATGAAAATGATGATGATGCTTCTCAGGAAGATACAGTAATATTTTTTTAGGAAGACACACAGTAACTAGAAAGCACATAACACTAAAATAAATCATCGCAGACGTCAATGATACGATCTTCGTCTCATCCGACTAACTTCAGTTGTTGTCTGGTTCGTTTAGAGCAAATGAAAAATATACTCAGCGAAAACGTTCGGGAGTGCCAGGTCAAGGTCAACGTGTTCAACTAGATTAAATTTTAGGATACGAAAAAGCCAGACAGGTTCTAGTAGGTAACACTTCTCGACATTTAAACTCTTCTGTTTCTATGCAAACCCTAATTCGTTGAGTATCTTGCTCTAAATTTCAGTTTAAATTGCAGTATAATACCCATCTGCTGTAAAATGTCACTCTAATTGTTGCAATTTAGTGACCAAACTTCGTTATATTACCTATGACCAAACGAACAGGCATATACACACTCCTGAAAGAACGGATGAGGCCGAACATTTCTGGAGTGTCAACCGCGTACCGAAAGACCTTCCTTTCCGGAGCGATTAGCCTAGTTAGTGCTGCGGAACCTGCTGGATGCGAGGCGCACAGGACCGATCAAGGCGCGATGACTTGGTCAAGGTTGCGGGAGTCCAGTGGATGCGAAACGCACAGGACCGATCAGTGTGGCGACACTTGCGGGAGACCTATTTCCAGGAGTGGACGTCTTTCGGCTGATAAGATGATGATGATGATGAAACTAACAGTAAATAATGAATATTTGTAACACTTAGGGACTTCTCATTGCATCTTACTACTATAATAAACGCAAATGTTTATGAGGATAGATAGATGGATGGATGTTTTACTCTTTCACGCATGAACTGCTGAATGGATATTGATGAAAGTTTACAGCACAGATTAAACGAGTAGTTATGTATATCAGAATAACAAAGAGGCGGACGGCAGCTAGTCTACAATAATTCTAAAAGCGAAAGTATGTCACATAGGCCATACCTATTAGCTGTACGCGAGAAAACTATCGACTTTAATTTGATCAAAAGTCTTGAGAGACAAGCACCAAGTATAAACTCGAACAAAAAGTTTTGTTTACAAACAACACACGGGTACTAAGTAAGTTTGTTGCCTGTAGTACCTTACTTGAGAAAAGCTTTACACGCGGAAAGTGCCAAAGTTCGAGCTAGTTCAATAAAGTTGCTTGTTATTTCTTACGATTACCACTAACTGTGACTGACCCAGGCGGCCCGAAGCGAGGCAATCATAGTAATTGATTTACCTTCTTAATGGCAACAGAATGTTGTTTGATTAGCAAACTTCAAGTGTGTTTGGCAACTTGGGCCAATGAGACTTCGAGCGATGCCCGTGAAATTAGTGATTGATGTTGACTTTTAATGTTTGACACCGATTAGGGTAGATAATTATTTCAAAGTGCTGTTCACGGACGATTGGGTGCTTCGGTGTTTGCAGACGCGGGTCGAAATATATTTTAATAGGAGTAAGTACAATTTTCGCCAAACGGCACGCATCGCATAGGATCGGAAAGGATACGAACGGATAAGGCGACAGCCAATCGCGTCCAGCAGAATGTCAACGTATACGAACGGCTCCTTACGGCTTCCGTCGCTTGCGTACCTACGTATCCGTATCTGCGCCTGTATTTTTAATTCTGGTAGTGGTATGCTTTTGCACCAAACAAATCAGTTTTCTTCTAAATCCATGATTGCAAGAGTGACATCAAATGACAGTGCACTCTCGATAATGAGTGGTACCGCCGCCCGCTTCCTGACCAAAGCTACGAGCGCACGCGACGGCAGCCGAAAGGATTCGATTGCATACTTTCGGATTCGAACGCGTGTCGTGGAAGACGCCCGCGGTCAAGATGCAGTGCGCGGCTTATAATAAAGACTAAGTACTGTGTACACGATTTAATTTCAATTAAAGATTGTAATATCTGTTCGGATCCGATGCGATGCGTGCTGTTTGGTGGCAATTGTACTTAACATCAATCTGAAGGATTAGGCAGTAGTACACCTACATTTCACCAGTAAGAGTCCCATGTATCTAATAGGAGGAGAGTCTACTACCATGATCTGGGCACAAAATCAGATACCCGGCCTTTACTGATAAATTTCAGATGGATAAAACAAAATGACTTTGCGACCTTAGAATGGAACACAAAAGCCGTGCTAAGACGTGTCAATGCCATCATGACTCCGTTGTAAGGGAGACAGAGAGAACTATACAGAATACATGATACTATCCCCTTTTTGCAACGAAATCATTATGTTATAAATGGTACTTCACGAGTTCACGACCTCATGTCCATCAAGAGGAGTGTTGACATTGAACTGTCTGTTTTATATCTAGTTAACTAATACTGAGAGAAAACACTACAATACCTACATAAACCAAATGAAAGTCATCTATATTTAGAGATTACGTCACAGACAAATACTAACGTTATGTAAACTGAAATTCTTGAAAATATTTACTATGATGTTATCAAATCGAATGCGTGTTTTGTGGGTGACCTAGTAAACTTCTACAGTTTGTCTCTTTTGATATTTTAATCTATGACCTCTTGGACATTTTAATTATATTTGAGCGATAGCGTTTTTTTTTTTAAAGCATAACCAGTGCTCGACGGAACCGTAGAATTTATCCAACAATGGGACAATATGGGCTAGTAATAGGGATTGTTCCAGAAAGCCAGTATGTACTACCGTACTCGCGTATTGTTAGAAAATCTTCTCTCAGGAGCCCTGATCGGTAGCTTGGACCTTGTGGCCTGATATCAGTAAGATACATTTTTTAACCGATTTCAGAAAAAGGACGAGGTACTCAATTCAACGTAATCTTTTATTTTATTTGTTAATGTTGCCCGATTACTCAAAGACGCCTGGACCGATTTGGAAAATTCTTATTTTGTTTTAAAGTGTATACTGCATATGCAGTGTATATATATAGCGATTTTGGTATTTTCATCAACAATGCAATCATTTGCACTCAGAGAGTATCATTTGGTAAAGTGGGACTGATGAAGAAGACCACAGATGGCCACTGGAACTCTTTAATACTAAATATGTTAAAATAACTTTCTTTTCCGAAGTCGGTGTCAACAAACTAAAAACAATTTGTACCAAAGACACCAACTTCGGACAAAAAAGTTACTTTTCGCTTTGTAGTGTTTTGTTTTGGAAGTCGGTTTGATATTTTTATTTATCTATTTTTAGTTTTGTTAGGTACCTCTAATTACCAAGAAAATCATTTATAGCTAAAGTACATCTCATGACGGTTACAATAAGCTCAAACACAGTCGTGTTTGAGCCTAGTCGGGATATATTGTTTTATTTCTGAGTTCCGGTGTCTAACTGCCGGCTTCATCATCAGTTCAGTTCGATAGTACCATTTATGATTTTTTTGTTAATTTTGTTTCCAATAAATTCTAGTGTTTACCAAATTTAAGTCGGTGTCAAAAAACGGAAAGCAATGAGTACCAAAGACACCGACTTCGGAAAAGAAAGGTATTTTTCGTTTTGTAGTGTTTTGTTTTGGAATTCGGTTTGATTTTTTTGTTAGTTTTGTTTTTAATAATTTCTAGTATTTACCAAATTTATTTCTTTCAGGACTAGAATGACCAAAAAAATGTTACCTACTGTATAAAAACTTGTACCAAAAACGTAACACAACCATTTTTTTGTCCGTTAAACAGTGCTTTGATACCACACTTCCATCAAAAGATGGTATCAGTTAAGATAAATTTGCCCTTAACTTAATAGACTATCATTATCCTCGTCAAGTAAAAAGAATTTTATTCAAATTACCCCAACACCCGAAAATTTGGTTTTAACTTAATAGTAAAACAAACTTTTTGATTAATTGAAATTTAGTACTCTCTTTCTGAAGGGTTACGTAAGACAAGAAGTTGAACATAACGCTGGAAACACTTTGTGCCTGTACTTGTTTCTGTGCAGTATATTTATTTATTTCAAAGCGTATGTTGTATGTTTATACAGCTATACCTACATGGTAAAACATCAAAATCAGCCTGCGAGTTTGGTCACTAGAACGCCACATAGGAACAAACATACATACATATATAGACTGATAAACACATTACTCTCCTTTGCGTCACGCAAAGGAGTACGGTGTACGGAAAAAGATCATTAACTTTTAAACAAAGCAAATAATAGATCAACAGCATAAAGAAAAACACACTACACCTATTTAACTTAGGAAGTATAAACTCCTTATCATATAATTAAACATCGTGGGCTATAACCATAATATAGGATTTACCTACTGTTATGTACTTATTGATAACATGTTTATGCAATAGCAACAATAGTATCTCAAAAAGGGTGACTGACATTTTAAACTTAGTGACATTGAATAATGTTATATTAGATAAGGTACACTACCGGTCACAATAACTAACACAGTTTTTTTTTTTTGTCTGTTTTTAACTTAACCAATGGTTAACTATGCTAAACAATGGTTTCAAATTGCGGTTAATCACCATTTTTCCTCAGTTGTTAGCCTCACAAATAGTCAAATAAGGTGGAGAGTTATTTATGGGTACATATTTGAACGTCGAAAATTCAAATGCCTACAGATAAAATGTCACTGTTCAAAACATAGAAAATTTAAATATCGATTGTATCGAATTATCAAAAATTGTTATACTAGCTTAGAATGTCAAAAATTAAAATGCCGAGTGATTAAAATTTCGTCTGATTAAAAATGTCGATAATCATTATACTATCTACGATCCCTTTTGATTACCTTATTAAAGTATTATTTATTGTAACAAATTCTAAGCAGCAGGGCCTGAGAGGTTAAAAAAATTGATAGCATAGTTTTGTATGTACCATGACAGAAATTGTAGTATAACTGTGCAAAAATTATTGATAATTTTATCACATATTGTAGTTAGATGGAGGCTAGCAAATACAAACCAATTAAATTTATACCAGACCACAAAAACGATGAGTGGACGACAGTTTTACCCGCCGCCATATCGGTGGCGGGTAAAACTGGACAAAAATAGCACAGGACAGAGCAAAATGGAAGAAATTGGAGGAGGATATACCTTACCAAGGGGTTCCTATAATAAAATTTATAAAAACCAACATTAGAATCACTTATACATAGAGCTACTGACATAGAATTAAGAAAATATAAAATATATTGTAACTACATATTTAATGTTTATTGGAAATAAAAAGGCTTTATTATTATTTATAAAAAATTATACCAGGTACTAAAGTGTACGTTATTGTAAATTGTAAACTTTGAATGTTTATGTTAGGATAACTTGTGGTTAACGTTCCTAAAATGTTGGTGTTCGGGATACCTTGGAGGTATTTAAGACGCCCTGAGAACTCAGTCACAAGAATGACGGTAAACATGACAGGAATCAAATCAAATCAAATCAAAATTTCTTTATTCAATTAGGCTTTTGTAACCTTTTCTAACTGTTGAGAGTGAAGTAAATAAAAGGTGAAGTTGGAGGTAAAACTTTGTGTCTTTATTTCACGGTCACTTTACAGTACTTTTCTAGACTATATACGACTATCCACTACACACTCCAGGAGAACACTGCGCTCCCTGCGCGGCGTGGCAACCGTGCTGAAAACCTAAAGTGCTATGTCATCGATAGTGCAACAATGTGTCACCACAGTATTCCCCCCCTATCTTTATAATTTGTTAAAATTATACAAAAATATTTGGGTACATTCTCCTTTACAATTTGTTTTTACATTAGTTAGTAACATAACGTCATTGTTTTCAATGTATTACTCCTACATACCTTCGCGTTACATGTTTATGTTTCTCTTATCAGCAAAAGTTCGCGCCGTCCGTCCGGCGTTACAAATAACTAAGCTTCGACTTATGACGACATTGACAATTTATATTTTACACATCATATGGACTTTTTACGTTTTCCTTACATTTATTGTTAAACATGACAATTTTTACATGAGAAACATAATCACAAAAACACATTCTAGTTACAATGCTCCTATATACCGTTACAAAAATGGTGCTTATGTGCTACACAATTTACCTTAATTACTAACACTAATAAGTATCGTTTTCTCGAGTAGAAGTTGCCCGTGGTGCGTTAAAGCCTTTATTTACCGCAGCCAATCCAATAACTTCTGCTTCTTTGCGGAACCAGTTCCGCACATGTTTTCTGCATTGGTGTCTGATTAACCATAATAACACGATGCCAAAAATGATGGCAAATGCTATCATAAACATTTCCACCGTACCGACTCGTTGTCCCATGACCTCATTTGACACACTTTGGGACACTGCCACATTATTCTGCTGTGGTTTAGCCTGGCTGTTACACATTTTTTGTATTGTTTGTTTCGTATACTAACAACAACTGGCTTGCTCTTAATGTCTAAGTAAATTTACAAATATGATGTTATAAGGCATTCGGTTCGTTTAGTTGACCTACTGACGTATGACTTAACTAACTGGTTTTATATTACTGTTGCAACCTTACACTATACATTTTCTCAATAGTTGCAGTTTTGCTAAATGTTGTTACTACTAAATTACTTTTTTTATTACTACATTTTTATAAGGGTATATACGGATGGCTTAACTAAATTACCTATAACTATTCTATTTTTCCGACTCCCAATGGACAGGGTCGATATTAAGTGATACATATCTTTTACGTATTTCTAAGGGTAGTGGGCATGTTCAATATTCTGCCATAAAAATAACCATCCCATTAGGATCCACAATATTTTGCATGCCCACGCCATACAAATGATATATAAAATAACCTTTTTTTGTTTTGCTTATTCTAAGGCGCATTCCTCTTACATATGGTACCTACTATGTTGTATTTGTGCCTAGTTATTCATCAAAAAATCTTACCCTTTTGCTAACGCGACCGCTGCGAGTGACGATTTGTTCTTTAGTTAAGGGTCCTGCTGCGTTTGTTTTTGTTGTTTGCGGTTTTGTTTTAGTTACCTTTCTCGGCATGTCGTGCACAGTACTTTCTTGCCCGTCTTCTTTTTCATTGTCTGTTATTAAAAATGCTGGTTTTAATCGGTCAATTGAAATACAAGCTTGTCTATTATTTAATTCAATTATGTAATTTTTCTCCTTCCGACTTATGACGCGGTATGGGCCATCATAGGGCGGTTGCAGCGATTTACGCACTGTGTCATTGCGAACAAAAACATATTTACACGTTTCTAATTCTGGATGCACGAACGACGAGCGTCCCTTGTTTTCTCTTATATGAGGTATAAAATTCCCTATTGTTTTCTTAAGTTCCTCTACGTAGGAATTTATATCTTGGTTTTGTGTTAAATTGCTAGTAAAAAAATCTCCCGGTAGCCTTATTGTACGCCCGTATACTAACTCGGCGGCGCTGTATCCTGTATCGCTTCTAACGGCTACGCGCAGACCGAATAAAACGGTAGGTAACTCTCTTAACCACGATTCTGTTTTGATTCTGGCCATCAACGATGCTTTTAGTGACCTGTGCCATCTTTCCACCATGCCGTTGCTTTGGGGATGATAAGCTGTTGTCCTAATCTTTTCGATTCCTAATACTTTCATTAATTGATTGTATAAATTACTTTCAAACTGTCTTCCTTGGTCACTAGTGATTTTTACTGGACACCCATAGTGCGTGATCCAACAATCATATAGTGCCTTGGCTATATTTTCTGCTGTAATTTCTTTCAATGGTATGGCTTCCGGCCATCTAGTGAACCTATCAATTATAGTAAGACAATACCTATATCCCTCTGCTGTAACGGGCAACGGACCTATTATGTCTATGTGAATGTGTTCGAACTTGCCGCATTCCGAGTAAACGCCTAATTCTGATACTGTGTGTCTTTGTACTTTTGATTTTTGACATGCTATACATGATTTGGCCCATTTACCTATCTGTGAATTCATACCGGGCCAAAAATACTTTTGTGTGATTAACGTCTTTGTTGCCCTGACCCCGGGGTGACTTAAGTTATGAACGTTGTCAAAAACCATGCGTCTGAATTTTTCTGGTAAATATGGTCGGACGGTGTCTTTAGAAGTTTCACAATAAATCGGTTTATTGTCTGTGGGTCCGTGTATTTTCTTTAAGTTTACACTGCTCTTTTTGTTACTGTTATTTAATACTTGTGCTATATACTCGTCCGTTTCCTGTGCGGTCGCTAATTCTGCGAAACCTATGTTCGTTGGGCAATACAACTCCGCAACACGAGATAACGAGTCAGCAACAACGTTGTGTAGTCCGTCTACATGGCGAATATCGTTTGTGAATTCACTAATGAATAATAAATATCGTGTTCTTCTTGGTGTTTCTGAGTTACTGCTATTTAGTTTTGTAAGGGCATAAGTTATTGGTTTATGGTCCGTATATATGGTTAATTCTCGCCCTTCGAATAACTTCCTGAAATACTGAATGGCCATATATATTGCTAACAATTCTCTATCATAGGTACAATACTTAGTTTGGGCCTGTGTGAGTTTCTTTGAAAAATATCCCAACGGTTCCCAACGGTTTTTAACTTGTTGTTGTAACACCGCGCCTACACACGTATCCGATGCGTCACACATCAGAGCCATAGGTACCCCGCTGTGTGGGTGTGACAATGTAACCGCTTTTTGTAAGCTAAGTTTACATTCTTCGAAAGCCTGGTTGGCTTTATCGTCCCACTGTACCAATGTCTTATCGCGTTTCTTGGACTGATGTATGAACTTATTGAGGCTCATTTGTGACTCTACTGCTTTTGGTATGTGGGGTCTATAAAAATTGACCATTCCGAGAAACCTTCTTAATTCCTCCACTGTTTTTGGTTTAGGAAATTCCATTATTGCTTGTGTTCTGGATTTTAGCGGTGTGATACCTTTTTTGCACACCTCAAACCCCAGGAAATCTACTTTATCTTTTTCAAACTGACATTTTGATGTATTAATGGTTATTCCGAATTGACTGAATCTTTCAAAAACTATTTTTAAATGTTCCTTATGTTGCTCATGGTCATGACTAGCTATGATGACATCATCGATGTATGAGAATAAGAAATCTAATCCCTGTAAAACTGTTGTACTCATGAAACGTTGGAATGTTTGGGCAGCGTTTCTCAACCCGAAACTCATTCTGGGGAATTCAAACAAACCAAAGGGCGTGATAATAGCCGTTTTTTCTACATCTTCTGGGTTTACGGGTATGAAATGATAAGCCCTATTAATGTCTAAATGTGTAAATACCTGTTTGTTCGCCAGCACATACGTAAACTCGTGTAACCTTGGGACTGGATACCTATCTGGTTTGGTAATTGCGTTTAATTGTCTGTAGTCACCACAGGGTCTAATGTCTCCATTCGATTTCGGTACCACATGTAAAGGGCTCGCCCACGGGCTTTTACTGGGCCTACATATTCCCATCTCCTGCATTATTCTAAATTCTTCTTTAACTTTAACATACCGGTCCGGTGGTAATGGCCTTGCACGCGAATGTACCGGTGGGCCGGTCGTTTCTATGTAATGTACTACTGAATGCTTAGGAGGATCTTTAAATGATGTAGGCCTAGTAATATCCGGGTATTTAGAAATGATATCGTGGTAGGGATGGTCCATATTTAACATTTTCAATGATAGTTGAGAGCTACTTACTAGGGATGCCACTGTACTTAGCTCCGTTTCCTGGTCGACCAGTTTCCTTGAACTCACGTCCACTAGCAGGTTATGGTGTCCCAAAAAATCTGCACCGAGTATGGGTTGTTTCACGTCGGCTATTATAAAGTCCCATCTATAAACTCGTCGTAATTTCAGGTTCAACACTAATGTTTTTACACCGTATGTTTTGATTTCTGTTCCGTTCACTGCGTATAATTTATATTCACTTTCCGGATGTAATTGATTCTTTTTGTTTACTGGTATGACGGACACGTTTGCTCCTGTGTCTACTAGAAAGTTTAAACCCGTATTTATGTCTCTTACACTGAGGCGGTTCGCTGGACGTACGGAACAGATTTCCGCCTTTGGCTGTTCCGTTGTTAGTTTTCCGCTTTCTTCCACGCACATGGCTTTACACATTTCCGCGCTTTGCCTGCGTAACGGAAATGGTAGAAGCACAGCCAATCCGGATCCTCTTCTGAACGCCGTGCTCGTGAGCTGCTCCTGCTTCGCGTGCTAGGTGTCAGGTAACGATTTCTGCTGCGTGCCCTGTTTCCTCGGTTTTCCAGTTCATCAAAACGAGCACTTAACTTTGCTATTTCATTTAATATTGACCTCTCTGTTACGCTTGTCGTTGATGTTGAGGGCTGTTGCGATACCGTTGCCACTACACTTGCTTTAGTAACTTCATTCACGTCATCGGCGATATTTCCCAATTTCTCTAAGTCTTTTGTTTCCGTGACGGTGAGTACTGCGCGTACTGTTGGTGGCAGAAGATTTTGCCATAAAACTTTTAATGTTCCGTCTGTTACTTTGTCTCGTGCGAGGGCTTTCATTTTTGCTAAAAGTTGTGACGGTTTCTGGTCTCCCAATTCCATTTCATTGATTAATTTTTCTATCTGTTTTGTTTGAGAGTCCTCGTATATTTTTATTAGTTTCTGTTTCAGCGCCTCGTATCTGCCTGTTTCTGGTGGATTTACTAAAAAATCCGTTAACTGACTTATGGTGTCGCTGTTGAGCTTTGATACCACAAGGTCAAATTTTGAGTGGTCTCCTAGCTTCTGTGGGGCCAACGTCGCTTCCGTTCTTATAAACCACACTCGAGGCTGGTTCGTCCAGAAATCGGAGATCCTTGACGTTAGTGAGAGTGCCGCAGTTTCTGGTAAAATAGGTGGCGTCGTCATTTTGAGGCCGTATTATTTCCGTATCTTTAAAGTTCTTTCACGTCGGGGTCACCACTTTTGTAACCTTTTCTAATTGTTGAGAGTGAAGTAAATAAAAGGTGAAGTTGGAGGTAAAACTTTGTGTCTTTATTTCACGGTCACTTTACAGTACTTTTCTAGACTATATACGACTATCCACTACACACTCCAGGAGAACACTGCGCTCCCTGCGCGGCGTGGCAACCGTGCTGAAAACCTAAAGTGCTATGTCATCGATAGTGCAACAATGTGTCACCACAAGGCCATTAAGCGGCACTTTCGAACGTCAAAAATAAAAATTATATATAATAATAATTGATTCTACCGTCCATTCTGAAATGTAGCTTGTTATGGAGAAGAACGGACAAGAAACTCCAAACTTAATCTTTAAAAAAAAAAAAGTGTTTTACAAGTATTTGGTTACAATAATCTTGTAGGAAAAATACATATATGTGAGAACGATGTAAAAAAAAAAAACGCACTTAAAAGCGTAGAGTAAAACAAACAATTAAAAATACAATAAATAGGTAATTAAAAACAGGCGGAGGCAGCTAAGATATGACCAATCCCAACTGACGGCGCCCGTTCACGAACATGACACATGGATCGGCACCACTCAGCTCAACCATCATGAAGGGAACCGAATGATCCAACACATGTGCCACCATCAGAGAGACATTAGAGAGAGCATGACACACTCAACTGCCAGGGCACACTGAAGTCAACGAACGACACATAGGTACAGTAAATGGTAGATTTACAGTTGGTACATAGTACTCACATATGTGCTGTGCAGTTATATAATCCAAAAAATAAATTGAGTTTATACAACACAAATATACATTATAATTATTCGTACAGTCGTCAGGAGGTCCAACAATACTTCAGAACTTTTCTGCTTATCACTTGTTTTTGTGCCCTAGTGGCTGTGGAGCTGGAATAGCGTTGGGCCAAGCATTTTTATCAGCGATGTAATCCCCCAACCTATAATATGCCTGCCTGCATAGTGTGCGTTTTATATAAGTTTTAAATTTCGTCTCATTCAATTCTAGAATGTGTGGCGGTATTTTTTTGTTACATTTTATACAGTACCCCCTAAAAGATGAAGCTACTTTAGCCAGCCTGAAACCTGGTTGAATTAATTGGTCCCTATTTCTAGTAACATAACTATGTCTATTGCTGTTTTTACTAAAAAGATGTAAATTCTTTCTAACGTACATGATGTTTTCGTAAATATATTGACAAGGTACCGTCATGATGTTAATGTCCTTAAACAGTTCCCTTAGAGAATCGCGCCGGCGAAGATTGTATATCGCTCTGATGGCTCGTTTTTGCAGAACTAAAATTGACTGAATGTCTGCAGCCCTTGCCCATAGTAATATGCCGTAAGACATTATACTATGAAAGTAACTAAAATAGATCAGCCTCGCGGTATCTACATCAGTAAATTGACGAATTTTTCTAACAGCATAAACCGCCGAACTTGACCGCCCCGCAAGTGATATTAAATGAGGACCCCATTGTAACCTTGAGTCTAGCGTGATACTCAGGAAAACCGTTTCGTCGACGAATTCTAGCTTCTCGTTGTTTAATATAATGTCACAATCATAACTTTTGACATTCGGCAAGGCAAATTTTACACACTTAGTTTTTTTAGCATTCAAAACTAAATTATTAGCAGTGAACCAATTTAGAACTTGCCGCAATGCATTATTTACGTCGGCAACGTTACTCGTACGTCTATTTATGTTAAAAATCAAAGAAGTGTCATCAGCAAATAACACCATGTTCAGTTTGTTTTTCAATAGATGGGGTAAATCGTTAATGTATACCAAAAATAAGAAAGGACCCAAAATTGAGCCCTGGGGTACCCCCATTTTCACGTTCAACCCCGACGAATTTACACCGTTTATTTGAACTAATTGCTGTCTATCATTCAAATAGGATTTTACTAAATTTAATGCTGATTGGCCTAGCCCGTAATGCTCAAGTTTCAAAAGCAATGTTTCATGATTAACGCAATCAAACGCCTTCGACAGGTCGCAGAAGATACCTATGGCATCTTATCCCTCCTCCCACGCATCAAAGATGTGTTTTATTAAGGTGACACCAGCGTCGGTTGTACAACGTCCTTTGGTGAAACCATATTGTTTCTCGTGTAGGATGTTTTTCGTATTAAAATAAATGAGCATTTGATTTAGCATTATCTTTTCAAATACCTTGCTGAAAACCGGCAACACGGATACTGGTCTATAATTATTTGTGTCTTTACTGTCCCTTGATTTAAAAACTGGTATAACCTTACTATATTTCATTAGATCCGGAAAGACTCCTTGATCTATAAACAAATTAAAAATTAAAGCTAAGTTCGGCGCTATAGTCTGATTAATGGAGGTACAAACTTTGATGGACATTCCCCATGGGTCTTCTGTCAGTTTTATCTTTATTTGCTTAAAAGCTTTTATCACTGTTATTGGGTTTATATGTGAAAAGTTAAATTCAGTCGGGCATGCTGAAACGTTAGCGTGTAATAAACCATAAGCGAGTGACGGCGAAGAATTTAAGGTTTCAGTAGTTTAAATTGGGATGCTGGTAAAGAAATTTACAAATTCTTGAGCAACTTCTTTGTTATCTCAAATAAGTCCATGTGTAGTCTCAAGCGTGTAATCAGTATTATTTCTTTTGTTCCTGTTTGTTTCATTGTCAATAATTTTCCAAACCGTCCTAATTTTATTTTCTGCGAATTTAACCTTATGGCTAATGTATAAAGCCTTAGCAAGTTTACATGAATTTTTAATAATTCTTGTGTAAGTAGCAACATACTTATTAAAAGTTTCAGTGTTAATATAAGGCTTAAGGCCATACAGCTCGTAAAGTCTTTCCCTACTTCTCCTGATTCCTTTAGTCGCCCAGTCACTGAATAAAAACTTAGGGCATATAGTTTTAGTTTTCTTCTTAAAAGTGTTATTGAATTCTGTTTGAACAACTGAGAAAACCTTTTTGTATAAAATATTACCATCGTTCACTGTGAGGTCCTGATAACTTAACTTACCAATTAAAGCGCTGTTAAATTTATTTAATTTGCCGGATGTTATTGGTCTGGATTGAATCTGCACTTGCTGTATTAGTATGCTGGACTCAAATGTTACCAGTAGCCCACTATGATCTGAAGGCAGACAATTCATAATGGCTTTGTCTAAGTAGTCGCAGCAACAAAAAACATTATCAATACATGTAGCAGTAGTCAGAGTTGTTCGGGTTGGTTCCTCAAACACATGCGACAAATTAAATGATTTGAAGAGATTGAATAGTCTACTGCTATCTGAATTATTTTCTAAAATATTTATATTAAAGTCACCACAGATTATGACTAGTTTATTACCAGTTGTAAGTTTTGCCAAAACATCTTCCATCACTGACTCAACTATACAGTAGTTTTTATAATTGGGGGGTCTGTAAACGCACACTATAATATGCTTATCCAGCTCAACTAAGGACAGTTCAACACTATGTTCAACTGATAGATCTACAATATCTTTACGAGATTTTGATTTAATACCATTTTTGATTAAAATAAGTGAACCTCCACGTAACATAACATTTCTGTTAAAACAGCTGCCTACAGTATAATTTTCATAATTAATAAGCATTGAATGTTCTTTCAGCCAATGCTCAGTAAAACAAATAATTTCAAACATTGTCTTTTCTAAAAACAATTCTATTTCCAATTGCTTTGCAGAAAAACTTTGAATGTTTTGATGGAATAATTTAAAGAATTCTGCTTAGCCCCTTTTTTTAAATTAACTATGTGAGAGCAAGAAGGTACCTTCTTGTTGGTGGATGTACTCCTAACTATTTGGTTATTGGTACCCTCCCTTGTCCTACAAACTAGTTTAAACTATAAATATTAATAGCAGAATTGCTAACGTTATTAATGTTATTGGATACCTGTAAATTAGTATTACTACTAATATCAACTACAGTACATGACTTCGACATACTATTTATGTCTGAGTTTAAAGTAAAAGATAATAGCCTCGCTATTTGACGTCTTACCCTAATAGGCAGATACACTGTATTGCCTGTCGACTTTAATTTATCAACAAAAATGTTGATGTCAAAAAGGAAACCGCTACACAAGTAAATTCTCCATATATTTTTAAAGGACGCATGTTAAATCGTGTTTTTATTACCGAGAAATTTAATGATATAAAAACGTGTTTTCAGTAGTAACATCACACTAATATCACTTCACACAATCACACTAATATTATAAAGACGAAAGTTTGTGAGTGTGTGCGTGTTTGTATGTTTGTCACTTCTTCACGCTCAAATGGCTGGATGGATCTGGATGAAATTTGCCACAGAGATAGATTATAATCTTTTTCCAGGGAATATGTTCCCTCGGGATAATTTTCGACTATTAAGCGGGCGAAGCCGCTGAAGCTAGTATTTGTATAAAAAATGAATTGTTAATCAGATTCATGAATACTGCATCTTATATCAAGGAGACACCATTTGTCACTGAACCAGAAATAAATATTTTAAATGCGTGCATCTACCACACTATTTGCCTTTTATGTGATCAATTTTATGCTCAATTTTCTGCCAACTATTTATTAAAGTTTGAAATATCATAAAACTGCATAATATTGCACGTCAGTTTATAAGATAAACTGTCAGGACGTAAAAATCACAAAAAAAGTAAAATTTTAAAAACGCCCGAAACATTTTTTTTTTCATGCTTTTTAGACTAAATAATTTATCTAACAGTAGACACACATAGATCGACAATCTATCGAACACGTAACAATGACACGATTCTTGCGAAAATACCCTGATTATAACAGTAAAACGCACTTATCTTTTGAACGGCTGAACAGATTTTCACTTATATACATATATATACGGATAGGTTAGGTTCCTCATGTTAGCTTACTTTAAATCCCCCAAATATTAATTTTCAGAAATGCTGTACTTATTGATTTTTCAGAATGTTCAGTATTTTATTCGGTCGTTTCTTTTATTTATATTCGCATATATGTTGCCGGTAATTTGTATTTAGAGCAGTAAATTTCGTATTTTGCGTATGATGATAATATTTTTTTCTATTTCCGGGGGCAATTTTTATTGATATTTAAAGATTCAGACTTAGTTACAATGAAATAATTTTTGAATGTAATAATTTTGTTCACCCCTGATTTACTTTCTACTATAAATGCACCGTTGTCAGATAACATCTTCAGTATTCGTTGAAAATGTTTTACAGCAATATCCGGTAGCGTTCTGATATTCCGTCTAGTTATCTGAAGAGTGGACTTAGAATAGAATTGAATAGAATATGCTTTATTGTACACCATAAAATTATAAACAATTACAAGAAAAATATATAAAACGGTTACAAAGGCGGTCTTATCGCTGACAGCGATATCTACCAGACAACCTTTGGATGGACTGAAAAAAAACTTAGAAACTTAGTTAATAAGAACCATGGCAATAGATAATGACAGTGCTAGTGGTAAAAAAGGGAATGCATGTATGCAATGGCTGGTGGCTATGCTAGATAAGTTGGTACTCTTCAATTTGTTTCTATACATGTGTGCACTGATAATCGATTATTACTGAGCGAAATTGCAAATACCTACGTTCACATGGACGCAATGCGATGTATTTCTACCGATTTGCACATAACATTTTCTTAGAAAATACGGGCGCAATATTGCTTTTAATTGGCCGTTAGGTTAATGCTGTGCTGTGCTTTACACTTTCAAAGATATTCTTTGGATAAGCTAAGTGCATACCTACGTATCTCACATCATGTTTTAGGCACTTTTCCCACCGCCTACGATCAGCGAGTAGCAAGTAATGCTAGAAACTAAAACAAGTTGGCGAGCAGCGAGTAGCGAGTGTGTAGTTCCGATAGTATTGTCGCTCGGCTATTAGCGAGTGTTCTTGTGCAACGGACGGTTACTCGCACCACTCGCTCCAGCCAGCCGCACTGTAGTAGAAATGAACGCTGGTTGGTCTCTCGCCTTGAGTTCTGACCGCTAAGCGAGCATTGCTAAGCGAGTATAACTTTGATAGCTCTTGTCACTGCGATAAACTTGTGGTAAGAACTCGCTGGCAGTGTGAACCGCCAGCAATCAACTATTACTATATGTGCCTCTTTTACTGACACGGGATCTTGCATCTTTTGTACGTTTCTTCACCAAGAAAATAAAATAGATAGCTAATCGCTTACTCGTCCGCGGTGGAACAAGTGCCTTAGATATCAGTGCGTTCAATCAAAAGCATTATTCAACTAGCCCGACTGCCGTTAGTCACTTATGCTCTATTCGCTTTAAACACTGTTATAATACTAGTCCCCTTTCGGCCATTTCACAGAGCGCTTGAGCAAACAAAGGAAATTTCATTATTGCCATAATTAGCAAGCTTGGCACTTAGCAAGTTGCATTGTGTTTGTCGTATGAGTATGACTTATTAATGCACAGTAGGCTGCTCCTCTGTTCATGGCACACAAAAGCAGTAGAATTCACTGATCTAAAAAGACCTGCATGGCTGAAGTTTTAATTATGGCCTATTTTTTTCTGGCAGCCTTTGCGCTACTCGTTCGATTTTCGACAAAAATTGTATGGTCTTCAGAAACCTATGCTTGTAAACGAAAACTAGCTCAAAGTCGCAATGTTATTTTTTAATTGGCACACACATTTCTTTTTCGTGAAAAGAAGCATAGTACACTCGTTAAAAAGCCGAAACTCAGACAAATATTAGCTGAACAACCTACGAATACATCATGTATATAAAGGCTCCAGCAGAAAGATGCGATGTTACAGTGCAACTCCGCTGTAACGAAAATTCTTCATTCTTATTATTATTATAAGTCTATACGTGAGGATTTGTAATTGGCTTTTTGTTGACTATGGTTTTCTTTTTTGTCTGTATTTATTAGCTGTATGTCTCCCATGTACTAAAATAAATAAATAAATAAATAAATAAATAAATAAATACATACATACATACATAAATAAATACATAAATAAATAAATAAAATGTTGTATTTCCATAAGTGTCAAATAGTTTCACTACGCCTGTCTGTGGAAGCCTTAAAAACTGATCGTGTCTATAATTTTTTCAAACTAAAGACATCATTGTACCGCTTTATGTTCAACGGAAAAATATAAATTTCAAGCCCCTGGGAATTCATCCCAAACGTCGTACGAAAAAAGAAATCTCAAAACAAGGCAACGTCCAGCAGGAAATAACCGGACTGTTTCATTTGTAGCGAATACCACACTCCTCACATACGGGTTTCAAGCGGGCTGGTACCTACACTAGTACAAAACAATTAAAAAACTTTTAATGGGGGTTTAAAGAGTCAATTTACCTCGACCTAAGTTCGGCCTGTCTAGCATGTTAGATTACCGAAACCTTTCCATCTTTGCCGTAGATAAGAAAAGATTGCCTTGTGGTGGGAATTGGGCATTGATTAGTTAGGTAACTAAATATAAATGAACTAACAAAAACCTCCTGCCTCCTAGGGGGGATGACCTCCCCTGCCCTCTTCAATTTGTATATGAATGTCCTAATTGAGGCGCTTTGCAGTCAACATGTCGGTTGGCATATTGACGGTGTATGTGTCAATAATAAGCTTTAAAGGACAATGCTGACATTGAAAACGGAACGGAACGGAGGGCTGATTCCGTGCTTGCGAATATGATAGCTCGCAGGTTTGCACGTTGTACTGCAGAAGTAAGGGTGACGCTCTTTAAAGCATTATGTACCATCTTCTATACTTGCAGCCTGTGGGAGAAGTATTCGCGGGCGTCGTATGGAGCCCTTCGTGTCCAGTATAATAACGCGTTCAGAAAACTGATGGGGTTGCCTTGGCGTTGTAGTGCGTCAGGGATGTTTGCGGCGGCGCGTGTGGATTGTTTTTACGTGATAATGCGCATGCGCGCAACATCAATGATTGTTGATAGAGTGGACTGTCCGTATATAGTGCACTGCAGTCAGTTACATGTGTCACCGTATCGTGTTGTTTATTAATGCTTAGATTTAATGCACATTGTTACTATCCCTATGTGAGTCTTAGCTTGAAATAAAGTTTTTGAATTTGGATTATACCCCAATAATAAAATTAGTATCATTTTTATTGGTGCCTAAGTTTTAAAGATATGGGCAAATATAGATTTTCGCGAAAACTTGAAAGTACTATAATTTATCTTAAATTTCAACTTATCTCCTTTGTTGGCGCTGTAAGACCTTACTTTTTCCCAAATTTCGTGATTCTAGGTCAATGGGTCTGGGTGGATTCTAGATTTTGGGTCAAAAACCTGTATGGTAGTTACCATACAGGTTTTTGACCCAAAATCTATTGGGTACTTCCGGTTGACCTAGAATTGTCAATTTTGGTTAAAAGCAAGGTCTTACAGCACATGTAAAGGGAAAATTCCGAAAAATAAAAAAAGTTGAAAGATAAGGTAAATTTTAGTATTTACAAGTTTTCGCGAAAATGTAAATTTGCTTATATCTTTTTATCGTGTTGACTCAGGACCTTGATTTTTATACACCTAATAGGGACTTCAACTTGCTAAGTAAAGAATACAACTGGTGTAAAGAATATCTCCGTAGCCGGTGTTATCACGTCAAAGTCGGCCATAGCCTAAGCAGACCCGTAAAAGTTACGCAAGGCACAGCCCAAGGATCCGTAGGAATACATTTTAATACTACGGGCTATAAACTAAGGGCTTTAATTTATTTTCTTTATATTTCTAAGAGTTCGATGCTATGCACTTGAAGAAAAAAAAATTTGTTCTTACTACTAAGAGAAATATAGCAATTGTATTATTTTTACTAGGAAAATTTAGAAGGAAATTATGTCAGTGAATGTCGTGTGGCTTGAGATTGTTTGTGTTGTGATATATATTTAGTGAGCTTATAAACCTTAGTAAGACAAGACATACATAGACCTTATAGGTGATGTTCTTCAAAAAGGCCAGGTGTGCATTACTCGTAACCGGCGTGTGTGTATGACTAGATGTATGAATGTGAGTGAAGCAAAAGAAGTATGTTAGGATCGTAGCAGGTGGCGTTCTGTAGTTTCTGCCTACCCCCATGGGAAAAAGGCGTGAGTTTATGTATGTATAAACCTAAGTAACTGTGCAAGGTATAATTAGAAGGACAAAGAACCAGTTTTTTAAATTTATTTATTCATGTTGATAGTTAAGATAGGTTGAATGGCCGCCTCTGTACCGACCTTCCTCATAAAAAAAAGCCTTTTATTTCTTGCAAACAAAAAAACTTGAAAAATACAGTTGAATTTAATATTTCTAATGTATATATATAGCCTAAGAAGTATGTAAGGATCGTAGCAGGTGGCGTTCTGTAGTTTCTGCCTACCCCCGTTTCTGGGAAAAAGGCGTGAGTTTATGTATGTATGTATATATAGCCTATGATTATATCTATTCTTTATATTTTCATCTTCCTGATGATTTTTGTTATCTAAGCTTAATTTAGTTTATATATAATATTACTATTTTGTGAATTAACTTTATCCAATGTATGTAAGTATAACTTATGATTATATCTATTTTGTATATATCTATATATTCTATATATTATAATTTTACTATGTATTATCAAATTTTTATCTTTTTATAATACTAATTATTATTATAAATGTATATCTGTATATTTTGTATATAGGTATTATTATTATGTATTTCTAATTTAAATAATATTTTAATGATATACTAGTACTAGTTGATTTGGTTTGTAAGAACCCCTTCTTGCGTGAAGGCCCTCCCCAAAGAATCCCATTGGTGAAGAAATTTTTTTATTTTGTGTTTCTTTTTTATTTTCAGATGCTTCTTTCCTTGGCTCTCTGAGTTGTGTTTATTTTTTTTTTACTCTGTTTGTGTAGGTCCATGTTTGGCAACCATACAGTAGACTAGGTAGGAGACAGGTATCCATTACGATTTTCTTTAAAGTCATACTGTATTTTCCCTTTAGGATTTCTTTTAGTGACCAAAACTTCCTCCATGTGATGTTTTTGCTTCTTTCTCTCGGATTTAGTATTAAACATCAATAAATTAAAGTAAAAACATTACACAATTATCTCTCGTAAAAAGAAGCTATCTCGTTATCCCTTATTTAATCGTCAGTCGGCAAACGATCCCTTGGCCTTCACGATAAAAAGTTTATTAATGCCTACAGAACGTATGTATTAACCTATTAGCCTTTAATGAGGATGCCAGACAGTTTTCAGTAATGAAGCCATGTTACGGCCCTGCGATAAAATTTAAGTGGCCCATGCGGACATAAAATGAGTTGATACTCACATACAGTTGGCATAACTATTGCCCATATAAAACAACACCGCAGATAGTGTCAGCAACAAATAAAGATGATAACCGCCTACATAGTTTGCGTTAGGACGCACTCCCGATAGGCCCCCATAAAAACGATTGGATCCGTAATTATGGTAACTCGAGAAACTTGACGTGGAAAGCGGCGATGAAATATATAAATGTTTGACCCGTTATCACACCGTGAACGTTACGTACACGCAATTATGCAGACATGATGTATTTAAAGGCTGAATACAGCTCCACGTGATGTTGAATTTGTGCTAAGTCACGTTATCCAAACGCAACCACTGGAACAAATTATATTTTTTACTAGAAAAAAGTTGTCTATTATACATATTTTTAGATGGTTTCCGCAATTTATAGTATTATTATTTAGCCAAACAATGATCGTTAATTATAAGTTAGCGCACGAAATATTTAGCAATTTCCCTTGACACACGATTTAACGGTATTTATCCAACAAGAAAGCTCCGTTCCTCTAACACACTGTAAGGTCAAGGACCAGAGTACCTAAAGAAATTAAAAGCTCAAACTCTAAAATTTTAATTTAGAGAGAAAATTTTAATTTTACCAAAATGGACATGGTGATTATAATTTAATTTTCGTCGAATCTTTTTGCAGTTCTATCCCTCCATATTACGGCTGCTCGAGTAGGTTTGAGTGAAAAAATGGCGCGTCTGCCTCGCAGACAGGGAAGTAATGAATTACATTAATACGAAAATGTTGTGTGGGGGCTTTACTTAAAATTATAATTACATCTCGTGGAATGTTTGTAAACTCAGACGGGGACTTAAATGGCGGAGAAGAACGTTACAAAACATAATACCATACTTTATAATTTGACGTGTTGAGGTGCCTAGCTAAAAGAGAAATGGCTGCGGAAATTATATTTCATGGCGGCTGAATTGTGTGTGTCAGTCATGGTGGGCGACCTCGTGTTGTGAATACAACTTGCTTCATTGCGGGCTGGAGCCTAAATATACATATACCTCCTCTATGAGGCCGGTTCGCTACGTGTATTATTGCGGATTTCAACGCGACAAAAAAGTGTTACATTTTTAATCTCACATCCCTGCACTAACTGTGAAAACAAAGTGATTCACTTGTTGGCTCGGCTGATATTGAAAGCGTAATTATCTGGTCCGTGACCTAAAATAAATTTGCGTTTTAATGTTTTGAATAATAACATTTAGATTAATCTGATTTATTTACTTGACTTTTAGGAGCGAATACCTAATAAAACCATAATTAATTTTGTATTAATAGAAGTCTATTGTTTCGATTCATATTAAATATCCTCGACAAATTCGAGAGCAGACGAGTATAGTATTTGTTAATAGTCTAGACATTAATGGGTTCGTCCAGCGATATATGTATGTGTCCAAACTCCAAACAGAAGCCATTTTTTTGCATCCGCCATTTTTAATCCATTTCATTCATATTGTTTGACGTTACGCGGTATTTCCCAGGAAAACGACACTTTGAAACAAATGTGTCGTATTTTAAATAATATGTTTCGGCGAGAAAATGGAATACATATTGCGAAGAATAATTTTATATTGAAAACACAGGCTTCATTCTGATTAATGTAAAAGCAATTTGTGAAGTGCCAACAGCTCATATTCTTGTTCAGGACCATTTCGTTTTCAGTATTGTTTATGTCGTAGTTTCAGCTTCTGTTTTCGCACGTATTGAAACTCTATTTTATGTGACTTACAAGTTATTTTACTGAAAATTGGGTGTAAAGCTGCTAAAAGGTTCGCGTATGTTTTAAATGGTTAACCTGATGTGTAACCACAGAATGAGGTACTTACCTATAATTTAGATTAAGGATTGTTGGTAATTGTTATTTTTATTAGTCACATTTACTATCAAATAAAATATCTCCTGTTGTCAATTTTGGGAGTTAGGAGCCTTTTTGGTCTCGCACGGGGTTCTTTTTAGGGATCCGTAACCAAAGCATAAAACGGGACCCTATTACTAAGACTCCGCGGTCCGTCTGTCTGTCCGTCTGTCACCAGACTGTATCTCATAAACGGTGATAGCTAGACAGTTAAAGTTTACGACTTCTATTGTCGCAATAACAACAAATACTAAAAACAGAATAAAATAAATATTTAAGTGGGGCTCCAATACAACAAACGTGATTTTTTTGCCATTTTTGCGCTAATGGTTCGGAACCCTTTGTGCGCGAGTCCGACTCGCACTTGGCCGGTTTTATATATTGTTTATTTATTTGTGTTTGTTCTTTTCTGTATCTTTTGTGAGAGTCACAAATAAATATATTTTCTTTCTTTCTTTCTATTTTTACTTTTATTAATTTTTATAAGTGACAGACAATTAATGGTTGAAAGTTTGTATGTTTGTTATTTATGCTTCAACGGCTGATCGGATTTGAATGAAACTTGGCACATAGGTAGACCGTGTCTTGGATTAAGACTTTTTATTCGGGTAGTACGTTGTCTAGAGATAATTTCTGAAATTCACGCAGGCGAATCCGCTGGCAGAAACTAGTTTGAATATAAAACGAATCTACTATTTCTGCTTTTATAACTACACAAATAACTACTTATTTTTAACTGACTTTCCAAAAAGGAGGAGGTTCTATGTTCCTTATGACTTACACTTTACGTATTTTTTTTTCGTGTTTATCTCCGTCAATTGTGTACCGATTATGAAAATTGTTGAGCGTCCACAACGCAAACAATTGGTACATACCAAAGACACCAGGTATTTTTCACTTTTTAGTTTTCTTATTTGGAAGTCGGTAGTATTTTTTCTAAAAAAAGTGTATTTATAACACAATATTATTAGACACAAACAAATAAAGTTAACAAAGTAAAAACCATTCCAAACTCAAAGACAGACTAACAAAGTAAATCCAGGTCAAGAGTCTTGATAAAGACCTTGCAAGTTCGAAATCAGACATCGAATCACCTTCCTAACTTAAATTGGGTTCAAGTCAACACAGCGTAGGTATAATTAGTGTGAAGTTTCCAAAGAGCCTACGATAACACTGCAAATTGATAATTAAACAACCACCTAAAATAGTCCAAAATTTATATGCGTCGGGCTCTAAGAAGTTGGAACTTAAACTTTGTTAAGATATTATAAACTCCATCAAAGCCCGGTGACGAAATGCAGCTTTTCAGGGCAAGTTTGATCTGAGTATCTAAGCGCGGAGTTTTAATTGCTGCGAACTTTAAACTTGAGATCATGTGAACACGAATGTTGGTTAAAGAACTGGCAAAATGTCGCTTCGCTATGAAAGAAAGAAAAAATGTTTATTAACGCCAGGCACGACGCATACCATAAACATAACAAAAAAACATAAATACAATCATTACAAAGTACACGTCACAACTACGCAAAACGGTCATCGCTCAGCATAATGCTAGGACTCATGTAAACAGTTTTATTTATGAATAGAAAACAAATATATGAGTAAACAGTAATAGGTAAATGAGCGTTTGAAAAATTGACTTGATTCAAGCTTTTGAGTCGGAATGCACAACGTCACTGTATGCGATGCCGAACACATAACACACATGTGCCTCTTCATATATGCAGACTGTGGTGGAAGAAAACTATTCTAGTTTTTTTTACGATTATATGTCCGGCACCGCATACCGCAGCGTTGTGCGTTCTCGGTGAGGTAAGTTTAATATAGATAGATAGATAGATAGATAAATCATTTATTTAGTGCACACAAAAGACACAGCACAACACACAAAATCTTAATTAAATTATTACAATTTTTATGTATGTTTAAAAACAAGGTGCCAACATAAAAAGAAAAAGGAAACCATACTTACGAAATAAAAGTCAAAGTGACACCAGTAACATTAGTTTTGACAATCAAAGATTACTATTATTATATACTGGTTGACAATCAAAACACAGTGCGATGTGCGCCTCAAGGTTGCACCAAATGGGAGTCCAGCTCAGCACGTGTCAGGCAAATATACCTGACGCTGATATTCTGCTGGATCCCTGCAGTGACATATAGTCGCCAAGCAGACGTGATATGTTGGTGTTGTTACAGTGTTATGCGTAGAGTAATTCACGTAAGTATTCCCGCAACTTTAATTTATTAGTTACAATAAAAAAACATTTATATTTTATTGCAATGGCAAAAGTTCCAGTTCTTAGGCGTGTTGAAAGTGTTATAAATTCGTTTTGATTACTTGGTTGGGTATTTATAAATATAGGTAATATATAGGTAATTTTGTTTTTAATTTTATACGAGGCATATACCAAGATATTATTCTAGGCATACTGTTATCTAATTTGACTCGAGTCAATAACTCTTCTTGTGTTATTAGATTGATTAAAGACAAACATCCGTGCCATTTTTAGGGTTCCGTGCCTCAAAAGGTAAAAAAAGGAACTCTTATAAGATCACTTTCTTGTCCGTCTGTCCATGTGTCAACACAGATATTCTCAGGAACGGGTGGACGTAGCAAGTTAAAAAGTATAAAAATCGAGGTCCTGAGTCAACACGATAAAAAGATATGGGCAAATATAGATTTTCGCGAAAACTTGTAAGTACCAAAATTTACCTTAAATTTCAACTTTTTTTATTTTTCGGAATTTTCCCTTTACTTGTGCTGTAAGACCTTACTTGTAACCAAAATTAATAATTCTAGGTCAACCGGAAGTACCCTATAGGTTTTGGATCGAAAACCTATATGGTAGTTCCCGTTGAACTAGTTACCTAATTATGTTGGTGAATGTAGCTGTTTGTACGGAACACTCGGTGCGTGAATCCAACTCGCAATTGACGGGTTTTTTATTTTCTTTGGAACTCCAAAACGTTTTAGTTTTTGGGTACAAACAGGTATTTTGTATAATTGTTAATTTTAATCATATTTTTGTGTGACTTGCAAATAAACATTTTTCTTTCAAACTAACAATACACAGCCTTTTAAAATAACTTACCTCAAGGCAACTTGTATTCCTATTCAGTGCAAGCAGCGCTAATTAACTACCTTAATTATTCATTATGTCTTCGCCTTAGTAAGTATAATGAATATTGCGCAGAACCCGCACGGAATTTAAATGTTTGTTTCCAGAGATTTAAACTTGTGTTAGTGTCTATAGACATTTCTCTCTCTCTATTTTTGTATGCATATACCATTATGTCCAAAACAAATCTTACTAATATTGTAAATGTAAAAGTTTGAATGGATGGATGGAAGTTTGTTATTCAATCATGCCAGAACGGCTGAACGGATCTGAATAAAAATTGGCACATAGATAGATTATAGTCTGGAACAGCATAATGCCAATTTTTATTCCGGTAGTTATAATGTTCGCTTGGGATAAGAAAACACTTTTAACGCGAATAAAGCCGCTGGCAGATGCTAGTAACAAAAAAAATACATTTAGTCGAATTGAGAACCTCCTCTTTTTTTGAAGTCGGTTAAATCTTTATGTTTTAGTGTCATGTGGATTTTTGCATGCACGCAGGATTGACCCGCATGCGTGGCACCCGCAATGCACCTTTTCGTGTTTGTTAGATTTTTGTTTTGGCGCTTGTGTAAGCATGCTTAAAACGCCTTAACTACACGATGGCGTTTGATTCCTTGGTAATCATTCAGGGGTTTAAATAATTCATGAATTAGAATTTGACCATCCCTGAACGAAATAAAAAGGCAATTAAAAATGTCTCCCTATACGGCACACCCCTAATTCATTCACCGTCCGTACAACCAAAACTTTCACGAAAACCGAACAGCGGAACACGGAGTTTAAAACTTACGTCAACTTATATGCCAGGTATCCGGCATATCTTGAGCGGAGGTACGTCCCGGGGGGAGTACCGGCAGAACTCGGTCTCCTCGGTACCATTTGACAGAGTATAAGACCTCATGCTTGAGGTCATAGAGGCACTTCATCTCCACCTTGGAGCCTCGCTCCACCGCTTCTGGGACCACCGCGTGGACATTGCGGAGGCATAGTGAACCTGGGGAAGATGGAAAGTGAAGTTAGTATATGGGATCTTGTTTAATTGTTTATGATTTTTGGTGAAACTGGATTGGTTTAAATTGTCTAGATGCAAAAAAATATAAATTTTATAATTCTTTTCAAAAACATTTTTTTCTTTTTCTCTCAGTAATCCTTTCATTTGATATAGCATGGGGTGCAAACCAATTTTTTCCGGATTAGTCCGTCATCTTTGGGACACCGCCATTTTTGCTTTAGAATTATGTTACTTAGCTAACCGTGCATTGTGATCCGTGTACGAGTATGTAAGATTCCGGCTCAGTTGGGAATAACTGTTTTAAAATTCAGTTGATTTGACACACAACTACGCAAAATATAAATATAGGTAAGTATTTTGTGTAATCACGGCACCGTTTTCCTTGTCTGAAGTAATTTCTAAAATTAAGATTTGGAAGCCTTATTTTAGAAAATAAAAAATAAGAATTGGAACAAAGAGATAACTTGATATTACTTATCTCAAAATAATAATTATGAACATTTAATACTTTCATTAATCACAAACATTGATACTTTGTGTAAATAATAAAACCAGTGGTTGTTTTTGTTTCGTCTGTTAGATAAGGAATGTCAGTGCTATTGAGAATAATGAACCTTTTATATCTTATTTACCCCAGAATAAAACCAGTATTATTATCTTAATACATATAATCTATTTAACTTAATTATGAATACAAAACGTTATTTTTAATGTTTCCACACAAGGCATGTGAAAAATATCGTTTTCAACGTACGATTTCCTTTATATTTTACAGAAATTACGTATTAATTAATATTCTTGTGTTAAGGACAGTTTTGATTAACTTAAAAATATACTTGACTACACTTTATTCGATAACATTAGGAGCCATTATCAACTTCTAGAATATTTTATCAATTTTCTACCTACTTTAAATACTTTATACCAACTCTTGGTCTTGGTCCTTGGTCTCTTGTTCTTGGTACCCTTGGTCTTGGCTCTCTTGGACGTTGCGTTGGAAGGCCTCGCACCAGGTGGATCGATGACGTGGTGAAGGTTGCGGGGATCCGCTGGATGCGAGACGCATGGGACCGATCAATGCGACTACGCTTTGGGGCGGCCTATGTCCAGCAGTGGATGTCTATCAGCTGATATGATGATGATGAACTCTTGGACCGTGGGGTCCGATTGCTCTGCTCACGCATTATTTTAAAAACTGCGTAAACGTCTAGTTAATATTTCACGTAACCCAAGGGCTGGATTTTACCTTCACCAGAGGACAAGCATAGCCATACATTGTGGTAATGCTGCCAGTCTTTTGGGCACAATACTAGTGGACAGCGATGTGGAGGACTTTTTCTACGCCAAATTTTAGACTTTTTTATCTGGCTAAGATAGTTTATGTTTTAAGTATAATGTAGTTATAGTTAATTAACTATTTTATATTGTGTACATGTATAAACATCTCTCATCTATGTAAATAAAGTATGCTATACTTTAGATAGGTTAATTAACTATATTTATATAAACAACTGGTTACTTACCTACAGTTTGTGAGCTCAATAAGTCAATACCGGAAATATAAGCCTATCTACCCAGCTACGTTATAAACAAAGGGTGACAAGTCCGGAGCCAGATGTTGGATTGTTCAATAAGACCACGGCCGTATTTAAACAATCGATGCCTGATTAAATATGTATCTCGGAAATTGATATTTCTGGTCAATATTGCTATTTGATTTCCTATGAGGGATTTTAAATGTATTAATGGAACAGGGCTGTTGATGAGGCTTGCCGGGGTTTATATTTAGAACGTTTAAGTGTGACTAGTTCAAAGGTGACCTCTCATAAATTCTAAAGCTGGTTATATGACAAAAGTGGTTTTTCGGTAAGCTGTGGGAAAAACAAAATTTTATTTCGATCAAAAATGTTGCATTCGTGTCATCATCGCACGTATATATTGACCGTTATAGTATTCTTAAACTGTTTCTACAGTGATGATACAGTTTAAGAATACTTTAACGGTCTAACTCGCACAAAGTGCAGGGGGAAAAACAAGGATGGTAAACTGTCGCCTGTCAAGTCTCTAACAAACGGGACGGTTAGTAGACTGGCTTCCGTGTTTTTACCCGACTGCGGGATAGTAATGTTTTTCGAGCATATGTATGTATGTTCATTTCTATAGCACGCTATACGGCCCAAACGTCTTGATGGATTATGACGTATGAAATGTCGTTGGATTCGTCTCAATTGTGGGAGTGACATAGGCTATATAAGTTCATATATAGCTCGGTCTTCGTCATAGTTATTATATTTTAAACTCCCAGTCTCATTTAGAATTTGGTATTTATTATATAATATTAGCTTAATCTTTATACACACATCAACACGGTCTAGGGATATTTCATACTCAATTAAATAACTCGAAAAGTCCTGACCGCATTGGAATCTTTTATACACCGATTTGTTTGTAATTTATCTCAGACTAATTCCAAATTAAATTTTTTGAAAATTCTTTTGTTTCGGTGGCATAAAAATGTCTTGATGTGTAGGAGAGGGAATTTTCATTTGTGCGAAATTTAGAAAACAATACGAATTACGTTTAGTTACAGTTTTTTTCATTTTTAAACGAAAGATAAAGATAAAATTGAGGTATTGTAGCCATGCAACGCCAACATTTGACGAGGGCGGAGATGTTACGAGCTGTGGGATTGCCGGAAGCTGGGTCTGTTCAGCGTAATGTTGCTGAGGCCATAGGGACCCACCAAAATGTAATTTCAAGATTGTGGACACGCTATCGTGCCACAGGTGAAGTAGCGGAGAGGCACCGGGGGCCAAGTCGCATCACTACCCCCAGACAAGACCGATTTTTGCAAATTACTGCGCGAGCTCAACCAAATGCAACGGCGACTCAATTGGTCCAAAGGCTGCGAGTGGAACACAAAGTGCTTGTGAGTGACCAAACTGTAAGAAGGCAACTGCATGAAAGCAATCTACGCTCTCGTAGACCACTCCGGGTCCCACCTTTACGGAGAGGCAATCGTGGACGACGATTAGAATGGGTTCGGAACCACGTGGACTGGGCCGTGAGCAATGGTCCAATGTGCTGTTCACGGATGAATCCAGGTTCAGCTTCCATCCAGATTCACGAAGGACGCGTGTTTGGCGAGTTCCTGGACGATGGAGCCGTCTTCAGAACCCTCAGGAAATTCACCCATACCAAGGAGGAACAATTATGGTTTGGGCAGGAATTCGTCTTGGAGGACGGACGGATCTCGTTTGGGTGCGGGGCAATATGACGGCAGAATGATACATCCAACAGGTGCTGGTGCGTAATCTTGCCCCCACAGAACACAAATGGGGCAAGATTTACTGCTCATGCACGACAATGCCCGGGCACACACGGCGAGAACGGTAGCAGCTTGGTTACATACACACAATGTTAGGGCCTTAGACTGGCCTGCTCAATCGCCAGATCTAAATCCCATTGAGCATGCGTGGGATATGCTGCAAAGAAGAGCTCTGAAGGAAGTTCCTGAAAATCTGGCTACAGAAGATCAACTTTTTGCGCACCTCAGAAGGACATGGGACAATATTCCGCAGCAAGACATTGACAACCTTGTTCTGAGCATGCCGAATCGTTGCCGATGTCTTATGAACATCATGGGCACTTTCTCAGACTACTAACTTCAAGTTTATAAACACAAATCAATTTTTTTGAGTTTTTACTCATAAATTAAAAGTTTATTCATATACGGTTTCCGTCTATGCTTCATTTTTTTCCATAAAATCCTGAAATTTTAATCGAAGTACCTTAACCATTATTAAAAAATGGTAGAATATTAAATAACGTATCTTTTAAATATATACATGTCTTATAAATAATTAACACATTGATAGTAATTCGCTTTTTTAAAAATATCCCTAGACCGTGTTGATGTGTTTATAATACTTACTTCTGCCAGCGGATTCGCCTGCGTGTGTTATACATGTAAACCTTACTCTTGAATCACTCTATTTATAAAAAAACTGCATCAAAATCCGTTGCGTAGTTTTAAAGATCTAAGTAAACATAGGGACAGACAGCGGAAATCAACTTTGTTTTATACTTTGTAAGGATTCATTAGTCTATTGTTTTAGAAAGTATTTATTTATTTTATTTGTTAGTTAGTTTATTAATATCCGATTGTTCATATTTTTATTTTGTACACCTACCACATTATGTCCTTTTAAACCCAAATATTGACTGGTAGGGAATGCCTTGCTGCATTAAGTCCGCATATGTATCACCATTGTATATGAAGTATAAATCAAAGAAAATGTCGCTCATCCTGATTTCAAATTAAAATGAATAATACATTTCAAAGCAAAACTGGACTAATCCATTTTTAATGTGGTAGCTTATTTCCTAACAATGCCAGAGATAATTTTATAAACAGTTCAAATACAAAACTTAAAAGACCCTGAGTTCGAATATCGTTCCGGCAGGTTTTTCAGCAACGGCAACTCGTAGCCTGGATTTATTCCCGGTTGACGCCACTAGGCTTGCCCCATATGAAATTTGAACATACCTAACTGGCAAAATGTGATTTCACTATAGGCGAAATGTGGATATACTATATTGAACTTGATGCTTTACTAACTTTATGCACTTGAGTCGATTGACAAACGGGCCAAGTGGCTTATCGGCAACGATGCACTGGTCGCCTCAAAGCTCATCAACGCCGAGTTGTCAGTCTGTCGGTTTTTATCGGTTACATTTCGGGGAATATGCGATGGAACTGCACAATTTGATTCCGCTTAGCTCTTTCCCGGAAAACAAGACGTACGGCATTGCGCCACCGGTACATGCTGGACATCCCACCCATACGTAAAAAGCGTTTTACGAATACTATCATTGTGCACACAGCTAAGAAGTGAATTCTCTGCCGGGGTCTGTGTTGCCTGATCGCTACATCCTTGGGGTCTTTAAGTCAAGTGTGAATAGGTTTCTTCTAGGCAAGCGTAATAGTAATAATTTTGTACCCACGTCGAGACAGGATTCATTATCTAAGCTTTTTAATCGTTGACTCTTTCAGCTTAAACATTTTTGAATACTTTTTGGTGTCCTAAAAGAGAGATCAATTATAAGTGGCACTACCTACAAAATTTAGCTCTCCAAGTGACTCAGCCGTCTCTTTTTTAATTTAGGTAAGTAAACTGCCAGACGACCCCGTGTATGGCACCCTTGGTCCCCCTGTGATGGGTTAGGACAGTGGCCCTGCCACTTACCAATTTTCGGCCACAGGGGATAGAGAAAGCGGCCAACGCTATACCGACACTCCTCCTCTCCTGCGGCCCACCGCGTCCGCCATCAGACGGTGGCGACCCCGTGCAGGAGGTAAGGGCAAGCGGCACACAGTAATACTGGCACTCCTCTCCCGCCGCGATGCATACCATACCACATCGCGGCCCGCCTCAGTGTCGATGGCGCCCATACGGCACCGCAAACTACATATTGGCTGCTACGTCGTCTGCTTTTCGGCAAAAACTCTGACGAGTGGCCCCTCCTCGGGTTCCTCTTCGCTTCACCGTGGTTGTCCAAGCCACGGTTACTGAGCCTCCCCACCTCACAGTGCGGAAACCCACCGGAGGGCCGCTTGCGCGACCCTGGGTTATCTTACTAACTCCGAGTTTCTAGCTAAACCCGTGTTATTTATGTATGACATATATTAATTTAATCTCTTATTAGCAATTAACTCTGAGTTAAATGCCCAGTTATATGAAAAGACAGCCTAGAAAAAATGCCATCCTAACAGCGATAACGATTTTTAAAGCTTCTTCTTTTTCTATCATTAAATTCCTAATTCGATAAGATAATTTCAATCTATCCCCACATACACAACTACAACACGGGCAGAATAACTGTGCACTTCAACAAGCACTCCCACGCACCCCAGCGGCGTCCCGCGTTCTCCACGTACACGTCAATAGAGAGAATCGACCGTCAAAGAGACGTGACAGCGCCAAGTCACAGAGTAGTACAAAAAATCCTTAAAAATGTACCCAGGGTTGCGATGGAATTTGAACTTTGTCATGTATAATGTAGAATTTATTGTTGGAAAATTTGGTAATTGCTATTCTCGAATTCTATTCAAACAATATGTCCCAGGATACAAAAGCAATTACCAAGCGCATAATTTGAAATTGCGAACAAAAACTGATTATGATACAGTATGGACAGCGCCAGTGCAATATGCATGCAATATGCTGTTGCATGTGGCAAGGAGCCAAACGTACTTAAAGCTAATATCACTTTGAGTTCTAACCTCGAAGAAAGAAACAAACATTTGAAAATACCTGCATTTAAACAATTTCGCCCAGTTGTAGATGTTGCGCGATAAGACAAAAATCTGTAGCACTAAATTTATCAAAGTTAGAATAACAACAAAGTTGCGGTATTTTAATTATCGACTAATATAATTGTTTTCTTTTTTTGATAAACCCACTTCTCCTTCGTATCTGACTTCAGATATCCAATTCCTTTGTTCTGCGAAACATTAAAAATCTTCGCTCCGCCAATAATCGTCTTGTAAAATGTCCCTTTCATCGCTCTGGGTTTATCCATTCCTCCTTTTTTGTCCAGGCGATTTCCCTTTAGAATGCGCTCCCTCAGAACATCAGGATGGCAACCAGTCGGTTGTCTTTCAAATTGTAGGCACGTGAGATACATTCGCAAAAAGTTTGCAGAATCATGACAGAGTCGATTTGTTGGCTTCGGTTTCTCAATAACATTATTTATATGTATATATATTATTACACAAAAATAATAAGCTTCTTACTCAATCTGCTAAAGAACTCCACATATTATTATGCAATATGCATACACATTCCAAGACTAGAGCCATTGTTGCTCAAACAAGAAAATACAGAAATTTTCGCTAATTCTATTATATTATTGCGTATATATATCCACGTCCATATGGAATATGCAGCATCGTTCAAAGGAGAAAACCTGACGGGTGTGTGCCACATAAATAATGAGCCGGAATATGGACGCGATCTTATTGAGGAAACAGACATAATTCGGGCTCTTGGCTATTTTAAGCTTGTCTTGTGTCTAACATTTATTTGAATTATTATGTATCTAGCCTACATGATAATGCATATAGGAAATAATATACTGGATGCATTTGCTGCCCAATGAATACATACAACTTGTTTCAGTAACGATAGTTATCGCAAAATGTATGTGAAAAACGCGCGTAATCTACTGCGATTGCTTGATTTATATCCTTTTATGTGTATACGATGTGTTAAATACAGGTCTTTTGGTCCCAAGCCAGGAGTTAAACACCGGGGCCCATAGCGGCGTTGGGACTCCTGGACCCTGTCTGAACCTGTACCCCACGAAACTGCGGTTCGCAGCAGTGGAAAGCTAGGGATTTGCTCCCTATTGGTAGATATCCTGGTGCCTATCTAACAGGTGGGAAGTGGGACGACTACAAGATGTATCAATATGACTTACCTTAGATTTCTGTGGTAGACTCCTGGGGGACGATCAGTATCGTGCCGTGAGGTTAGGGATAGGAGAATATATATATAATAAAGGACAATGTTTGGATTGGGACCACCAACGCGTTCTGATCCGGGCTTCGGCTTCCAGGCAGACACACACGCGTTTCCCACAAAAGCGCTTCGCTGCGCGTGAAAATATATTCAACACCACCTTCGCGGGCGCAACGCCGGTTGAGACCGGTGGGCGCAATTAACATTTACAATGGGCGAAACACATCTCGATTAGATATGTTTCGACAAGAACCCGACTTCAGCGTGTTCACGTTACAAATTTTCTCTTTCGACTGTGTGTCAGCTGTCAAATCGTTGACCGCCCACCGACACGGTGTTGTAAGTAAAAATTGGGACGGAACATCCCCCCGTCTCGGACATAAGGAGTTATGTCCGCTAATAAATGGGCAAGCGTGCTAAATTGCCACTGCTCGCTTCAAAACCGAATCTCCAACCATGACCTTTGCAACTCTGGGATCTCCGTCAGACCGATAGAACAAATCTACAATGCGTCTACGACGCCAATGCAAAGGCAAAAAATTTGGTTCTTTAACAAATACAAGGTCTCCGACTTTGGGAGGGTCTGTTTTGTCAGTCCACTCAACGCGCTGCTGCAAAATATGCAAATATACCTAAGACCAACGATGCCAGAAACTTTGGGACATCTGTTGGAGCAATGCAAAACGCATCAAATGCGAAGATTTAATTTCCCTGAAGGGGATTCCGGCAGTGCGCTGAGGGGCTGACCAATCAAAAAATGACCAGGGGTCATGACTTCCAGGTCATTTGGATCTGAGGAGATCGGACAGAGAGGTCGCGAATTGAGGACGGCCTTAACTTTACAAAATACCTAAACAAGTTCCTCAAATGTGAAAATAGTTTCACCAACAACACGGTGGAGAAGCGGTTTTGCTACTTTCGCAATATTTACAAAAATGCCAATTAATTTCCATTTGCGCCATGGCAAATCTCAAATTTTGTTTATCCTTATTTAGATAATTACAAATATCATTTGAATATCTATCAGCGCCCTTATAATTAGTACCGTTATCAGAACGGATCAAAGATGGTAGTCCTCGGCGGGAAACAAATCTACCTAGCGCTGCAACAAACGCATCTGTGCTTAGGGCAGTTACAAGTTCCAAGTGAAACGCCTTGGAGGCCAGACAAACGAACACACACAGGTAGGCCTTGACAGCCTTGGCGTTCCGAAGTTGAGAAGTCTTCACCAAGAAGGGACCAGCGAAATCGGTTCCGACCGAAGCAAATGGTCTGCTCTCCGTCACTCGGTCGGATGGCAAATCACCCATTATGGGTTGAGTGGGAGAAGCCTTCAACTTATAGCACTGCATACATTTAAAGATGATGCCACGAATAGTGCGTCTGGCCGACAAAATCCAAAATTCACGCTGCAAATGGCTACGAGAGCGTTGCAACCGGCGTGTGCGTTATTCATGTGTCGATCGGGCACCAACAATTTCACCAACGCTCCTCCTTTAGGGAGCAACAAATGATGGCGAGCACCATAAGGCAAATTCGAATTCCGCAGTAGTCCTCCGACTCGGAGCAAACCAGATTGGTCTAGGAATGGATTTGTTCGGTTTTTGACCAACCTTTTTTTAATTGAATATTTGCTGGAGGCTTATGAACCTAAGCATATTGTATGTAAAGTATTTGTGGGTGGAATTCGTTCGTTCCTACCATCTCCAAGAACGCAATTGAACACCACCTACTCGTAATCCTTAAAATTTCACACCTACTCGTAATCCTTACTCGTAATTTTTTTGACGCATTTTCCAGGACTGGATCTAGAATAAATGCTATGCAATAGCTTTACCGCGGCAATCCCCGAGTGCCACACGACTTTTTTTTTTATTTAAACGTTGTCTTAAAAATAGAACTAAAATAATATACAATTATAGAAAAGCTTGATTACGACTCCCCTTGGTTTCTGGAATAACTCAATAGACAAATAACTACTTTTCCCTCAAATAACATCTCGACTCATCCCAAATTAAGTACAAAAAACAGTTCAAATAAAACTGAATAAAAAGGGTTAAAGTAATGATCTTACCAACAGGTCGTAAACGGACACAGAGAAAAGGTAATTTGGGACCCCGTGCGTGCGCATTAACGGGTTAGTGCCCCAAGTTTGGGTGCAGTTGCTAGAATAACTTTTAACAAAAGAAGGTCTTAAAACCCATGACTATATCTAACTTTTGTCCTGTTGAAATATTTAAACATTCTGGATCAACTTTATATTTCTTTGCCGTATTTCAACATTCAAAACCTGCTTACGAATACTTCTGTGAGCTTCAAACCTAACACCTTTGTAATTATATTGAGCTATCCTTATCTTTCCATCCGAGGATCAAGACATTCTCGGAGTCACTAAAACCTATTATCTACACTCACAACGTAATGTTATTATTATTCACTACAAAACAAATCACAAAGGACGTATTTTTTGCTTAGAACCAAAACAGTGCAGAAATGTTATATGAAATCTTATTTTTGCACAGTTTTTCATTAATGCACTGTTTTTATTTTTATTTAGATATAAATTTACCACAGAGGTTTAATGTCTTCCATTTAGATTAATATAAAATGTATTCATTAGATCAAAAAGATACTGGCTGAAAATAAAAATCGGTTGAATAGAATCGATTTGATGGAAAAAAAAACAAAATGGGATGCATTTTGTACCATTGTAAAACTTTGATATTTCATATTTAGCAAGAAAAGTTAAAAAAATAGAAATAGACAGCGATAGCGATATAATTCAACTCCAGATATAATAAATACAGCTGCAAATTAAATTGTTGTTAACCTTTTGCCGCAAAAGTCGCGTTTTTTTTTTATTAACTTGAGTTTTTATTTTGAGTAAGTATATTTTATCACGGTAGATAGATTGTTAGTTGAAAGAAAAGCAGATTACGCGAAAGTGAGCATTAATTGCACTAGTCATAATTTAGTGACAACACCAACACAACACTCATGCATTAATAACTCACTTTGCGCTCGATGCAACAACTACTACTAGACACTTACTTTATATTCGTGGATAGGTAAAATTAAAAAAAAAAACATTACAGTGCAACATTTTTTTTCGATTTTCCAACAAATGCATCATAAAATAACTTTTTAATTTGTATAGCACACTTTATTTTTTTTATTTCTTGGCGCTTATGGGCTTATTGAATAAATGTAGAATAAAACGGTAAACCCGTTTTCAGGCAGCAATAACAATTTAGCAACTTCAAGAAGCTGATTTATTGGTTATATCAAATTGTGGGCGAACCGCTTTGGTCAAGTAACTTCAACGAACAGATTGAAAAACTTTTTATTTCCGATACTGAAATGTAAGTTAGTTTTTTTTGAACTTTCCGAGCAGAAGACTGCTGAGGGAATTTGGGCTTTATCATATCTGCATTGTGTCTTTTTTTGATATTTAGTTTTGTGGATATTGTTAGAGGTAAAAAAAAACAAAACAAGCGGCTATTACTAAATGAAAAAGCTGAAAAAGCTTAATGTCGGCACATTGGCGAAGTTGGGCACAGCATTGTTGAAAATGGCGCGTCGAGCGTGGCTTTAAGAGCACCCTGGGATACTTTTTGAAAAATTGTTCAATCGTACTTTGAAGCAAACAGACGGTGTTGAAATCAACTTTACTGATCCTAAGTATCCACTTGAACATTTATAGGTAATAATTTCATGGGGGTGGCAGCTAGTAAGCTAGTAAATTAGTGCTTTTATCTTTATGAATTGTAGCCTATATATATATAATATGTTATTCTAAAGTATAAAAGTTTCATCACAATCCGTTCAAGTGTTTTGCCAGAAGAGCAACAAACATTGATCCATCCATCCTCATAAACTATTGCGTTTATAATAGTGGTAAGATGGAATATAGGTACAAGGATTTATATAATTAATGAAACATGGGAATCAAAATAAATTAATGCAACTTAGGAATCATGATTGATTAGCGGCCAGATTATCAATAAGACACAAATGATATGTAGAATCTACTTATAGTAGGATATTGTTTAATTTCCTCTAAAGATTATGGATTAGCAGACGGTTTAGTGCAAGGCGGATTAAAGCGATTTAGATTTATTTTAGAGGTAGTCTTTTATTGGATTTTTATGATGCTTTAGCGTCCAGATTTTCAATAAGACACAAAAAATATGTAGAATCTACTTATAGTAGCATAAGTAGATTCTACATATTTTTTGTTCAGGTGCGCAAAAAAAGTATGAAATTTTTTGAACGCTGGGGTCTTAGATCCCCGAAAACTTCGGCGATAAAGCAAAAGATACAAGATACTGGGAGAAATAACAACCCTCTTCCCTCGTCTTTGGCTAATAACACAATTAAACAGTTAATAACTTAAACTGGAAGCCAATTAATTTCCGGAATAGTCTTGTAAACAAAGCTGCTTGGTACAAAACACTGGAATACCAACGTTTCTTTTGGAAATTCAAATGTACTGTCGAAATGAATCTTGAACTGAATTATACGCCTTCAATTAATTAAATGAAGACTTGGCTGTTTGTTCTAGACGACGGCGACGTTAAATATTTTAATAATTTTTTAGACCATTCTTGGTATTTTTCCTTTTTGTTTGACGAGAGAAAAAGTGGAATTTTAAGGTCGAGCGCAGACTTAGTCAAAATTTTATTTATGTCGATGAAAAATAGTTCAAAAGCTTTCTTTTGTAAATAACAATTTGTCTTTCTTTTTTTGTGATTTTGGGCTCCATCTTTGTATTCATGGATCAATAGTCTCATTTAAAAAAGACGTGACTAGGTCGTCGCATGACCGCCAGAAGTTTAGTAAAATTTTTAAACTGTTTCAATTCTATTACAAGTAATTATACTCCTAATGTATTCAAATCAAAGATATCTTTGTGTTCACAAACTTATAGAACTTTTGAAATTATACTCGGAGTAAATATTTCAAAGGGATATTATAGGTAGATAAAATACAATTTATATAAACGAGGCGATCGAAAATCCAGTAAAGAAAAAAAGCAATCTTTTCCAAGAACAAAGGCCATTTTTCACGTAATTTTCTTTCTGTAAGACGTAGAAGTACATATTTCTTAAAACCTCTAGCACTGGCAGCTTGCCAATGGATTTTTTTGCAGAAACCGAAGTTATTGCTTCAGACTTATTATTTTTATTGTTTTTCGTACACACTAATATAAATTATTCATAAAGCAATTATCAGCTTCTGACGCGACGTTAAATATTTTGCTATCATTTTTTAGACCATTCTTGGTATTTTTCCTTTTTGTTTGACGAGAGAAAAAATGGAATTTTAAGGTCGAGCGCAGACTTAGTCAAAATTTTATTTATGTCGATGAAAAATAGTTCAAAAGCTTTCTTTTGTAAATAACGTATTGTCTTTCTTTTTATACTTGTTTAAACAGCCGAGGCTTTAATTCTTTTTTTGTGATTTTGGGCTCCATCTTTGTATTCATGGATCAATAGTCTCATTAAAAAAAGACGTGACTAGGTCGTCGCATGACCGCCAGAAGTTTAGTAAAATAATTAAACTGTTTCAATTCTATTACAAGTAATTATACTCCTAATGTATTCAAATCAAAGATATCTTTGTGTTCACAAACTTATAGAACTTTTGAAAATATACTCGGAGTAAATATTTCAAAGGGATATTATAGGTAGATAAAATACAATTTATATAAACGAGGCGATCGAAAATCCAGTAAAGAAAAAAAGCAATCTTTTCCAAAAACAAAGGCCATTTTTCACATAATTTTCTTTCTGTAAGACGTAGAAGTACATATTTCTTGAAACCCTTAGCACTGGCAGCTTGCCAATGGAATTTTTTGCAGAAACCGAAGTTATTGCTTCAGACTTATTATTTTTATTGTTTTTCGTACACACTAATATAAATTATACATGAAGCAATTATCAGCTTTACTGTAAACCCTCCTGGGTACATAATGTTATGTACACAATATAAAGTGAGCAGAGATTTTGTGGTAACAATAGAAAATAATTACTTTGATAGTCGATAGTGACAAGTTACGATTTATCAAACTTTAACGTAATATTAGCCGCACGGGTCGATCTTCAAGGTTAAGCAACGTTTGCCGAGGTTGGCCCGCGGACGGGTGACCACATCCATAGTATCTAAGACTCGGGCCTCGGAAAGCACGCTAAGCCGTTGGTCCCGGTTATCACTTGTAGATATTTGGCAGTTGTTAATTGTAATCGAAAGCCAAGAAAGTTGGACTCCAGTCTCGCCAAAGGGTATCATCATGTTGCCCAGTTACTGGGTTGTAGAGATCAGATACGGCGTACGTCTGTTCCTGTAACTGATCGGCTCGAGCTCTTAGGCATGGAGTTGACATCCAGTCTCAACTTCGGCGCCTCCATTGAGTACAAAGCCCAAATTGCGGACAAAAAACTGGGCATCCTAAATAGAGTGAAGCGATACTTTACGCCTGGACAGCTTTTAACTCTATACAAAGCGCAAGTCCGATCCTGCATGGAGTATTGCAGCCACCTTTGGGATGGCTCAGCTAAGTATCAGCTTGCCACGTTTGACTCGGTGGAAAGCAGAGCCAAGAGGCTAATTGGCGACGTTGAACTGGTGGATGCCAAGCTTCACAGTTTGGCTCATCGCCGCAAGGTTGCCTGCTTGTCGGTCTTCTACAGACTGTACTTCGGTGAGTGTGCTCAAGAATTCTACGATCTGATCCCACCAGCCCCCTTTTAACATCGGACATCTAGACGCACTGCAAGTTACCATCCTTACCTTGTTGCCATTCCACCAATTCGCACCAAGCGCTTCCAAACATCCTTCATAATGCGCACAGTGAAGGAATGGAACGCACTATCTGCGTCTGTGTTTCCGAATGCATTCAACCCGAATCTCTTCAAAGCTAGAGTGCACAGGCTTCTTCTGGGTAAGCTCACTCTATCGTCGACTCTGTCTCTGTCATCTCCGACCTAGACTAGAGTCAAGAGCAAACCCATTTCAAATAAAATAAAATAAATGCTTTTCTTCACTGCCTGGATGGTCCAAACTAGACAGACACTTTGTGAAATTTATTTCATCATCTCTGCTTTCAAACTGGTGAAGCATTAAATTGGCAGTCATGGGGAATGCCGACAGAAGTGGAAAAAGACTTTGGAATTACTCTGTTTGTTGCATGTTATAATTACTGTGTTTGGATATGATAGACTGGCGATGCTGCGCATACACTTATTCCATCACATTAGCATGTCGATGACGCAAACTCATAAGTTTTGGCCGTAACAAAAATCGCTCAACACGGTTAAAGAGTCACGGCCTGTATCCCAGCTGTAGGAACATTACGATTTTGCTTGTTAATATTATTAAGATATTAATAAGAAGTTCTTACATAATTATTAAGTTTCCAGGAACGCTTTAATTTAAATACGGCTCTCATCTGGAAGCTCACTAGTTTGAATTAAACCTACTCCGAATTACAAACAAAATACCTCGTAAATTAAGATGATTAAATTGTTAATTATTTTAGTAGATTATGTGACATAGCTTTTGCCTTCAACTTTGTTAATGAGACTCGCACTTATCTGTAAATGCCTAAAGCTACTGGAATACACTACCGAAGATGTTAGCCACATCAGCCCTCCTAGCCAAGTAACTATCGTTTCGTATCGAATGTCTTTCTAAAATCGTTAACGCCTTCTATTTGTATGGTAAGTCAGACCACGTGACTTAACGTTCAAATGTGTCATTCCCATACATTGATTCGTTTTCTACTAGCGTTAGCGATTGTAGATTTCTCAATTTGGCTACAGGTGCAGGTGAGATGAATATTTACTCTTAGGAATACTATTTCTGTACCACTGCTGGACAAAAACCTTCCCTCAGACCAGCTAATCTTGCGTAATATCTATCCAAGTTTAACCCAAAATCGTGATAAGAGCTTCTTGACAAAGTCACATTCTATCAGCGATAACGATTGCCAAAGAGTATAAAATCTATGCGATTAAAATGTGCTACCGTAACGTCACGTGATCAATCACAAACATTTTGGCATTTCGATAATTGCTATCGCGTTAACAATGTAACTTTGTCTTAGGCCACAGATGTTCACACCACCTTTGCTGCGGTTGATCTCGATGGTGACATCCTCTCTCAGTGAGTGACGACCTTCGCCCATCTCTTTGGGTGCATTTCAGCAATATGGGCAGTTCACTTCAGCCACTTCTCCAATTGCAGTTCTTCCTAACATCCGCTCAATCAAAGCAAAACAACACACACAATACATTATCATACAAAAAAATATTTAAATTCTTTATCTGTGGCGCATTCGGCGCGATAGATACCTCCATGCGTGCCTATAAATAATCCTCTGATTTCACTTATATGTTTGAGATCTAACAATCTGGCTTGACGTTATTGTTACGTCAACTGGTCATTATTCAGTTCTATAGAAATTACCAATAAACAAACAGACGAACCAAAATATCCCACTATAAACCTACCACCGAACAAATTGGTTTAATCTTCAGATAAATCAACAGGATTTATCACTTCGTAAATGGTTGAGTGATTCCAGCCGTCAAAGGAATATTTTACATTTTCCTTTTGATGTCGTTAAACAAACTCTCGTCTAATAACAGGCAATAACATTTGGGAACTTAAGAGGATTTCAGATTCTTTCCAGAATTATAACGTAATTGAATAGATCTCGGGAGTATTTTGGTAGTTTCTGTACGATACTTAACTCTTCCATGCAAGTGAGCGAAGTTTTTCATTGCAGTCGAAGCTGGTTTATGTGAGTGCAATGATAAATGCAGACGTATCAAACGACGTTTTTCAAAACATCGTGAATGTTGTTGTAGCAATCATTATCATAAACATAATATTTAGTAACAAATATTCTTGTGAGAAAAAGTTTTATTCAATTAATTTATTGTTCAGACCATGATCGTTAGTATTGTATGAGTCACATAACTTATAGACTCTATGGGTCGCAGTTTTCTTTATCTAGGGTAAGAAGCTCACTTTTCCACACGAGTGCGAATACGAAATTGAAATACGCTGCATTGTTTGCCCTAAAGTAGTGTAATAAGAGCCAGTTTTCGAGTAATTCTATGGAAAGTACATACAATTTCATTGCAAACTACTTTTATCTAGCTCCCACACTACTCAAAAAAAGTCACAGACCGTTTAGAAATAAAAAACAACATCATTATTCCCTCCACAATCGGATGAAACTAAAGACACAGCAAACTCATTATATTCGTGAATCCGTCTATCTGTGAAGTTGTGTTAATGTATGAATGAGGCACAGGCCTCTTCGTAACGTCCTTTGTCAGTCCACGGGTTTTGCAAACAAAGGCCATCCATTCGTCCATTTCACCGTCAGAAAAAGAAGATTGTATTATTCATTTGCTTAAAATACATTATCAGCTATTGCAAATCAACTTATTTTTGGAAAGCTTATGAGAGTTTCATACCTTATTTATTTTGAAACCAAATTTAAATAAACCATGGTAATAATTGTTGAAATCTCAGTCCAGCAACAATACTATAAAATTGGTGTGTTTGCGGTAGCGAATACAACGACCATTATGTATGTATTTCATGCTCATTTAGTGTGAGTTTTCAGTTTTTATTACTGCTTTAACGATGTTTTCCAAGTTTGCTAACTTTATTATCAATGTTAACCATTCTCATAATGCGGTGGAGCAATTTTGCTTTTAATAAAACGTTTTTGGAAGTGATAAAAGTTCTGAAAATGGAATAAGTACGAAAATGTTAGCTTGGTTAAAATTAGACTGTGATTCGTTCTGTTGACGGTTTATGTGAACTAAAACTTAATTATTAGGTAAACATTTATTTTGATCAGTTACTAATTATTTTTATCAATAACTTAAACTCCATCATCCTTCTTTTGACCCTACCTTGCGTAGGCCGAGTGCCTATACAACGTAACCGTAACCTTAAAACTTTAACATTTACAAAACCCACACTGCGGTACTTTAAACATTCTAGTTTGTCTTTAAAATTTGTTACGTAAATTACAACGAATCGTTTAAATTTGTTACGTAAAAGTTGATTTACGTCTAAGAATACACCGTTTCCTTATTCTTGTTCGGCTATAGAAAGTTATACAATCAGGATATTTTGTAGATGTCTATTGTCCCGGAAAATAAAGGCACATTTCGACTACTCGTAGGTATCATAGAAGATGGTCGTGAGATTATGTAGAAAATAGGCATACTTATGTAGAAAAACATGAGCAATAGTGATATCTCGTATGATAGAAAAGAAACAGCGCTACCATGTTAAGGTGTACTAACCAAGTGTTCCTGGCAGTGTCGCTTACGATTTACAAAACCATTCATCTGTCATAATTAGCGAAACAATAGTAAATCAATAGACAGACGCCTTACAGTCCCTTCATCTGTCATAATTAGCGAAATAATAGTAAAACAATAGACAGACACAGACAATGAAACTTGAAGGGTCTCTTAATCTGTCATAATGAGCGAAATAATAGTAAAACAATAGACAGACGCAGACAGTGAAAGTTGAACGGTCCCTTCATCTGTCATAATTAGCGAAATAATAGTAAAACAATAGATGGTGGCAGTTGAAGGGTAGTACTTGTTTTGACATCATTCTCTTGCTTAAATAACAATTTATTTAAATTCGATTCTTCCACACTCGTCTATTATTTGCTATCTCAGTAGCCACTATTTTTATGACATATTATCATCTTATACACAGTCTCTCCTTCGTTTCAATTTTGATACTTGTTTACGGGTTGATTATAGCGAAAATGAGCCAATCTAAAAAGGGAAAACACTGTATTTAAAACTTTATTTGTTATTGTGATTTGGAAAGAGAAAAAAAAATACCAAGACACTCCTAAAAATGGAATTGTCAACAGTTTGCATGCAAAAAAGCAAGTGAAAATTTCGACTATGGTTATGGCAAATGAAACTTGTGCCCAGCGCAATTGCGCGACCACGGATATTTATTGGCAATGGCGTTTATAGGCAATACCGGTGCACGTGTTTTGTGTTCTATGTTTTTGTAACCATCCAAATTCAAACACATAATCTTTCTTAGAATATAAATTTCAAATTGTAAACCCCAAACACTTGATGGTAAATAAATTATTAAATCTAATGAAACAAACGTCTAAAGTTAATTATTAGTTGAATTAATAAAATTTCTTGGTAGCGAGATAACTTTTGTGTTTGTTAACAACTCTCTTCTCGTGTGTTTTACCATTCCAGGTATTAAATTAATTAGTTTTGTGTATTGTAATGGTATGAATTGTTAAGAGGAATTGTGGGCAGAAAGCTCCGTCTGAATTTCCTTAGTAAAAAGTTATAATTCGAGATTTGGCTCTAACCTATTTCCTCCTCCAAAGTTAGAACAACTTAAAAGATATTCCATAAACGGGAAAGGAAAGATATATACTAAGCCCCCATGTTTTTATTTTTCGTTTATAGTTGTCAAATTTGTATGCTATATGCTATAGTTGTAAAATTGTTTTGTCAACAGAGGCCTCTGTTGACAGAACAATTTTGAGTATGTTTGGAGGGTCCTATTGCTTCTAAAGATAATGTATCATCGAAAAGGATAACTTAGGCACGGTATATATCTTTCTTTTTCAGCTTATGGAATATATTTTAAATTGGTCCAATATTGGAGGAAGAAATAGGCGAGAACCAAACCTTGAATTACGATTTTTTACTTAGAATATTCAGTCGGATATCTGCGACCGCATTTCCTCTTAATAGTACATCGGTATGGTTATGATAGTAATTTATTTGAATTTGGAAACGTAGAGTTTCTTTATTTTTTGGGTTACTCGAACATGCAAAAAAACCTATTGGTTTGCAATCGTTTACTTCAATTGGCGTTTATAATCATTTCGCAATATTAATAACAACTGGGCGAACTGATAGGTTCGGCTTATTCCACTAACCCTTCAGCCGACAGTCTAGACAATGATGTCCAGCCCTGCTTTACCAGCATTCTGACGGAACTGCATCGCCAACTCCAAGCAAAATACTTAACCTCCTAGTACTCTTGTTTTCTCTAGATGGCACACAATTAAGACGCAACTTCACCGATACACGACTACAGATTTCGTACAAAATAAGTTTCATTTTTGGATCCTATATAGGGCTAAAAAAATATATCTTATTTTTCTATCTCCAACATTATGAATTGTTGTCATGCATTAAGTTTGCCACAACGTAGACAAACAGATTCGTTAAATCGTTACCAAATGCTTAAATTGAGTCGATTTTAAGATTTTTTTCTAGGTAACTGGGAAAGTATTCTTATAACGTAGCTTTACCAGCTATTGAGATCAAATAATCATCATCATCAGCCTTTTAATGTTGCCACTGCTGGGACACACCCCCTCTCTGTGAGAGGGCATGGGCCGTAATTCACCACGCGGGCAAATGACGGTTTGGTGGATGTCACATCTTGGAATCAGACAGACGAATTCAAATCAGATAATATCAATCCGCAAACGCCGCGCTTTCTTATTCCTATGTGGGTAGGCGTGTCAAATAAACTTTCGTTTTTAGTTCCCTTATTTAAAATTAATTTAAAAATAGTTCCTAATTATATTTCTATATTCTTAAGTTCTAAATAACTGACAAATCCACCTTCGCTTCATACTCTACTATCACTCGTTCACTTTCACAACCACAACACTTCACTACTTCTATGTATTCATGGACAGCAGGCTGGTGCATAGCATGGAGGAACTGGAGAAGCTGTTTAGCTCTCGCTTGCAACAGTACGAAGAGAAGTTGCAGAGAGCTACAGCTGTCAGTGACACCACACACTCAGACCTTGCATCATTATCAAAGGACTTTACTGAGTTTAAGTATTTTGTCTGCAAATCACTTTCTCATTTGAAGACCCGGATTGAACTACTGTCATCGAGCCTGGATTATCACGAGACTGCAATGAGGAGAAAGGTTTTGCTGTTTCACGGTATCCCTGAACAACCTGGTGAGAAATTGTGCGGCACAATTCTTGAGGTAATCTACAACCAGCTGAAGATAAATGACTTCAAGATTGATTATCTCAACGTTTGTCACAGACATGGAGCTTCCCAGGACAAGACTAGACCTGTGCTGGTACGTTTTAATGAGATGGAGCATCGTCGTTTGGTCTGGGACAGCAAGACAGCTGAACCACTACCTCGGAATTCCTGACCAAAACTCGCCATCAGGTGTTTATGGCCGCACGCAGGCACTTCAGCGTGAATAGTTGCTGGTCTGTGGAGGGAAAGGTAATCGTCGTGACGCCGGACAAGTCTCGCCGGAAAATAGCATCCATGGGTGAGCTTCGTACTTTAATCGCGCTATTCCCCACTGCAGCCACTGCTGGTGCATCTGAGGACCCTGGGCCTGCTGCTGCAACTGCATTGCCTAAAACCGCAACCCCTAGAGCGAAGGTTGTGAGGAAGGCCCTTCGCTAAGTCTGCGGTTTCAGGCTACCTCTTGAATATTTGAGTTGGATTTACATAGTAGTAAGCAAGTTATGTAGGTATATTTTTAGATAAGTTTTACCTGTGTTCTACCCATACTTTATTCTTTGTTGCAATTTCTATCATTTGTATCACTGTAAGTCTGACGGTAGATGTTTCTTTCTATTTTATTTTGTTTACTTTTCTTTTACTTGACATTGACTTGATGACATTTGACGTCTGTCAGTTTCATTACAATATTTTACGTTTCGTTACACTGTGCACGTTTGTATTGGTCTGTACCCGTTTGTTGTGGTGTGATATTCACGAAAACTTGTTAATTTATTTTTCCTTTGGTTTCTCACTTTTATATCTGTACATTTAAGTTCTGAAATTTTGTTAAAATCTCTTCCAATGACAGCGTACAGGGTGGCTTTGTTATTTGAGCGAATTTTATTTTTTTTTCTGATATTTTTTAGATAATTATATTTATTTTTAATTAGTTATATTTTTATCACTTTAGTAAGTATAATTTATATATATAGTATTATATTTTTATATGTTAATATATTTATTACCAACTATGATCGATGGTGATTTTGACGATGACTTTTTCTCCTGTTCATCTCATGTTTTCCCAGTACCCCAGTAGCCTCAACATAGCTCACATTAATGCCCAGAGTGTTCCTGGCCATTACTCTGATCTTCTGGCTTCCATTAACTGTGCACATATTGACGCTTTACTGATCTCTGAGTCCTTCCTGAAACCTTCTCTTCTATCAGTTCACCTTGCCCCTCCCAGGTTTTGTTCTCATTCGTAATGACAGAACAGTGAAGGGTGGTGGTGGTGTTGCCATATATCTGCGAGCTGGCATTCCCTTCAAGGTTATTAGTATTTCACCATCTTCCTACTCGGGATCAGCAGAGCATCTTTTCCTAGAAATCTCTTTACATTACTCTAAGATGCTTCTTGGAGTGATGTATAGCCCTTACCTAAGTATCGATTACTTCAATTCTTTTGACTCACATTTAAACGATTGTTGTCCAACTTATGACCACGTAGTCTTGATGGGTGACTTTAACACTTGTCTTCTTAAAAATGACTTGCGTTCTCACAAACTTCAAACTCTCTTATCTTCTTTCAACCTCAGTATTTTGCCTCTCTCTGCCACTCATCATTTCCCTAATTGCACCCCTTCTCTTTTGGACTTAATGATTGTTTCTAAAGTTAATAATATATCTGTTCACGGTCAGCTCACTGCTTGTTTCTCCTATCACGATTTAATCTTCTTGTCTTACAAGATTCGCCCTCCTAAGCGCAAGCCATCATATATTTTCCTTCGGAACTTCAAGGGCATAGACCTGGATGCATTGTTGCGTGATGCTTGGGCATTGACTGGACGGATGTTTTGGAGAGCTCCAGTATCAACGATATGGTAAGTATTTTCAACTCTAAGATACTCAGAGTTAAGTATTACGATAGCCATGCTCCTATTCGCCGTGTCAGAGTAAAGTATGTGCCGGCTCCCTGGCTCACGCCTGACATTAAGGATGCGATGGTAAATAGAGATCGAGCCAAAAGGAGGTTAAAGCGCCGTCCTTCCGAGCGCAACCTGAGTTTTTACCGTAAGATGCGTAATCGCTGTAGTCGTATGTGTAGAGATGCAAAAAGACGCTACTTCCACAATTCTCTGGACAACCGGAACTCCTCTGAAGTCTGGAAGTTTCTGAAAGCTGTCGGCATTAGTAAGTCCTCTGTCGTTGCTAGTAATGAAACTGACGTGTGTGCTCTAAACAAGCAATTCTCACTTCCACCCGTTACATTGGATCCACACGTCAAATCAGCTACATTAAATAAGCTTTCCGCCTTGCCGATGCCGCGGTGTTCGTCTTTCAATTTCAGTCCTGTGAGTGAAAATGATGTCAAGAAATCTATCTGTGCTATCTCCTCCTCCGCAGTTGGCAATGACGATATATGCTCAAGAATGATTACTCCTATCCTCTCCACATTACTTCCCGTTTTAACCCATATTTTTAACTACTCCTTGTTTTCTTGCTCTGTTCCTGATGCTTGGAAGCTAGCCCATATTATTCCTTTACGCAAAAAACCTAACCCGGTCACACTAACTGATTTCAGAGCCATTTTCATCCTACCTTAGCTTTCCAAAGTTCTTGAGCACATTGTTCATCAGCAACTGTCTCTTTTTCTATCTAGTAATGATCTTCTTAGTCCTTTTCAATCTGATTTCCGTCCTGGTCACAGTACTGTCACAGCTCTTTTAAAGGTAATGGATGACATCTGCGACTATTTAACATCCTTCATAATCCTAAAACGCCATCCTACCTCCGTGAACGCTTCTCCTACTCCCGACCTGCGGATGCATCTTGCAAGTCGCATCTTAAGAATCTCCTTGATACCCTTTACCACATAACCGACTTCTAATCCTACTCCTTTACTGTGCACGTGGTGCGTTTGTGGAACTTGCTGCCGCCGGACATTAGGGACTGCCAAACTTTTGCAGTTTTCAAAAGTAGAGTGAAAGAACACTACTTTTCCATTCCGTCATAGTTGCATAAAATATGTATATTTATCATTATATATATATTAGTATTTATTTAGTTTGAATTGTTAAGATATGTATACTTATAAGTATGTATATGTCAGTATGTTTTATTTGATATATTGTAAAATATTTACTCTGAATTGTTTTATGTCTTTATTTTTCCCCTCCACACACAATGTCTACATCTCTTTTTATCATATTCCTTTCGCAGGTATGCTGGAAGAGATTTCATTAGAAATAAGCATCACCTCTGTACCTTTTTTCTGTTCCTTCTTCTTGTCCTTGTATTATGTGTGTGTACAAAAATTGTTAAATAAATAAATAAAAATTGTAATTTGGCATTAATTTCTATACAAAAGCTGTCAAACGGCAGTTTTTGTTCAACAGATAAAAGTTATCAGAAGAATTCATTACGATTCGTTCTGATAGAAACTAATCGTATTTAATAGAAATTATTTGCAACCTAAAACTCAATAAAATTAGCTCAACCCACGTGTAAATCATTAATATAAGCATATTAATGATTTCCGTATCTCTTAACGATGAAAGTCGTAAGTGATTACAACGCATTACACCAAAAAGATCAAGAACAAAACGTTCACTACATTAACACTACACGGAGCAAAGTTTAACTACCCGAAACGTTGTTCTAAGCTTAGGACTTATTCAGACGGCTGTTTTACTAGAACCATTCCAATGGTTTGCATCTATCGGCTAACTTTGATGCGACATGCATGTAAATATAAATGTTTAGACTAATGTAATTGTCTGAGAGAGGATAAAAACCCAAAAGAACAGGAGTATTTGATTGATCAAAAACAGGCAAGAAAGGTGCTGATTGGTGATTAATAATGCTAAATTGCAAGAAACGATGACTCGGGCCATAAACGCCACCAATACAGCTTTGCAAATAAATCTAATATCATATTGAATAGCAGGAAATAGTGAAGATAGCGTGTCTTTTTACAATCTAATATATTAACAGCTCTTGAAGTGGTCGATAAATTAAAAATTCTTATATATAAATTTTCATAAATGTTTGTGCTTTTTCTTTAACAAACATTCATTTTATAATAAAAATTGTAAGTCCTTAGTTAAATGATTGAGTTTGATTTTGCATTGTTTTATTTTAAAAAATATTTTGAACCTTATGCGCGGGCTACAAAATCATAAAACAATTAAATATCAATATCAGAATACAATCAAAACACTTTTTTTTTCATGCATGAGCAACATACCCTATTGTGGAATGTAGAACTACGAGTATTTCATACACAGGCATAAGTCTCACTTTTCTTGTACCAAAGTCCAAGCTCCTGTGCCACCCTTCCCTTATTTAGGTTCTACCCGCAATGGCAACAATGTCGTCTGCCCATCTTGCTGTCGGACTACCTACATTCCTTTTACCAGTCATTGGACGCAATTTTGTCTAACTAAGGAACTAACTAACTGGGTTCATATTATACCACTGCAATAAAGCCCCCCTCTCCCTTTGGCCCGTAATTCTGATTTCTGTTAGTGCGAGTCTTTTGGTAGGTGTCGAGCTCGTCCCGCCATTTTCACCTATCTCTTACCTTACCTTTATCGTCTGGCGTATATTGGAATGTATAATAAAATTTGGAATTAAGAAATATTTAAACATCTAAAAAGACATCCAACGCAATTCGTCCCAATATCTAAAACAAGAAATTCTTTGGTCACGCCACCCATCATTAATGACGAATTTGGCTCCTAAGAACTTTATTTTAACTGTAACTTACATACGTATTATATAAAGATATATCAAATAGAATATTATATGTAGATTTTTGGTATTTATAAATTTTTATACTGAAAGAGTATAAAATTTCTGCCTCATATAGTCTAGACACTTTGATCCACATACGCTCGCATGATTCTATAACAATCGTACTTGTTTTACATTTTTTACAGTTACATTTCATACTTGTATTCAGTTTATGAACAAGCCTTTACAACTACTTACTTACACAAAACTAAACTGAACCCCTATACCAAGCAATGTTCGTTTTACTTTAAATATCTAATAATATGTTTTCAACAATTCTCAGAAGCCTGCCGTGACATGGAAAAGAATATTGCTGTACGACCCGATACAATGCGCGAGGTACTTCTATTGTGAGTTGGGAGCGCAACCCAGGAACACCGAGGTGCTACGCGGGTTCGTCTATATGCTTACGTAAGATAAAGTATCTTTTAAGAGCTGTGTTTCTTTTGATTGCTGAATGCTTTTGTGGTGAGTGAAGGTCGCTACTGCTTCTTTGGTCTAGTGTATACAAGCTACACTGTTTATAATGTGGTCCTGAGTTCAATTTCTGGATCGAGCAGTGTTACAAGATTTTTCTGTCTGAAATTTATCTGTAACCGCCCGGATTCTGGAGTTGTGCACCGGTTGATGGCAGTAGGCTCGCCCGCTATTACTGTATCACTTAAACATAACAGACGATAATAATATGTATGTCTAATCCTTCGAGGATGATGTGATAAAAGAACGAGTGAATTAGCTGAAATCGTATGCATCTTGTCAAAACGCATTTCTAGAGGTCTTTCTCTCATCAGGTTAATATGAGTATTAACCATGAATAAAGGTTTGCGGCATGATGCGCGTTGATGTACGCTTTGCATGCTTAATAAATGCCCATGTCATCAGCTCTATGGTTGTGCCGTACCATCGGGATAAGAGAGTGAGGGAAGAGATAGTGCACCTGCGATTGCAAAAAATCTTCCTTATGCACAATTTGCACTATAATAATATCTCCCCCGTTGACTATTGCTAAGAAACCGTTGATAAGATTGGCCCACATGGCCTAAATTAGACCTGGAGAATCACCAATGTTTGTAACCTTTATCGCACGTATACCATCGCGCACATGGGTACTCATAATAATCTGCCTGCTCTTATCCCAGTTACTTGGGGTTGGCAATACACGTTTTCTTCTTCCATTCACAACTGTTAACCGTCAAACTTTTGTTTTCTCCCTTTCGATTCCCCACATACTACATCCAACATTTTCTGGCCTCTTCTGGGATCTCTCCTTTAGGGTATCTTTCCATACATGCTAAAAGGGATTCATAACTGACCATTTTGACACAATCTTAAAGCCAAGGTCATCTTTAGTAAGGCTCGATTTAAGGCATTAACTTTATCATCATCATTCAGGGCCCGACTTCACCTTTTGCTAGGCTCCTCTGTTGTTATGCCAATCTCCACCAGGCTCTTGTGTCAACCTCATCCAGGTTATATCCTTTAGTGTATCTATCTCAAATTCATTTGAATTTGATATTCTTTAGTGTTTCTATCTCACTCACACGTCCGCCTAGTCATCCCCACTTTCCCCCTCACAGACAGACACAATCTCTTGCGCACTGCGTCATTATTAAGAGAGCCGTTAGTCAGTGTAGACGTGTTGAAGTGTGGTCATTTAGTGCGTGTTTGAGCCTGTGAATTGCGCCACATTAGAAACGGTCACTAGGTTGATGTCATCCAATGGCAACAATATTATCTAAGCATCTCTCCCACGACCATAAAGCTTCAGAATCGCCAAACTTTTTCAATTACCAATAGCGACCTCGTTTCCATGTTTGCAAGTAAAGTCAATTCAGGGTTAGTGAAGTTGCACAAACACATAATCATCGGGTATTTGCATTCGTAAGTTAGTTCAGCAGATAGACATCGTTGCCTGCCTCTGTGCGTTTGTATCGTATGTTACATCCATAGAACGAGAATCGTTTTAACAACCAGTCTGTGCATTGTGGAGCTTTACTGCGCTCTAGATTCTTGTATAAGAATCATACAGTAGATGTCGAATAGATTTGGAAAATAAGGTAAAAGCTTACACAAGTAGGTGCGACGCGACAATGTGACGACGATGCATCAGGACGTTTTCATAGAAATAGTTCTAAAATTGCACTACAGGTATAAATATTTTTATGAAATCACGTTGTTGCATTGTCGCATAATGCCTGCTTGACGGAGATTTAATATATATCATCATCATTATTTGAGCTAAAAGACGCATTGGATTAGATTAAATTCTATTCTCTTTGTTACATTGAGTGGTTTCAATGGATATGAGTTTAAAAATAAACTGAAAGAGACCGAACTTCCAGGAAAAACCGAAGGATTATGTTTCAAAGTATTTCTAACCTTTGGACAAAGGTCATACTGGAAAAAACCAACATTTTTAATTTTATATTATTTTTCTCAAACATGCTTAGAAATTTGAGCATTATTTTGACAACCTTCTTTTAAATAAATCGAAATTGCTGTACTAGCCAAATACATGCGAGCAGCGGACGGCAAAAGTTGTCAATATCTGTCGTGTCTAGCGGCCAAATAAATTACATAGTAAACTCATATCTGTAGTGTTATTTAAAAATGGAACAATCTTTTAATCCGAATCACGGCAACCAAGTAGGTGACTCATCAAAGGTTTTATTTAAATTTCGAACTGGCTTGCAAATACAAAGCTGTTTATTGAAAAAATAAAAACAAATTTAGTGCATCAGCTTGCTTTAAAAGCGGGACATGATATAGGTAGATATATTTCACCAAAACGGACGCACTTTTTTAGATTCGTAGCACACTACAGTAGTAGTTACGTAGTACATTAAGTCTTCTAAAGCCCAATAAATCAGCCAACACGACGTAAGTACAAGAGAACGTTATCGAGGGAACTCATAAAATTTAGATCTTTGTCGAGCACCAAGTACCTAGATAGTTAAGAATTTAGCGGTGAAAAGTGCTCCTTTCAAGCTCTATCGCTTCTAGTTCGATCGATAGGTCAGCTTAGTAAAATTGGAGTCAGGCATTTAAAACTCTTAGGCTATCGTTGCGGATGGTGCTAGGCTTAAAGAACGGGCATAGTTTCATAGAGATAGATTATGAAGGCCTGTTAGCAGTTGGCTGCCTCGTTTATCTATTGGTCACAAGCGCGACTGTTAAGTATAAGATGCAGAGGCTTTTGAAAAAATACATTTTATCAGCGGAAGCGTCGGTATCGATTAAGAAAATGTTAAAAATGTATAGCAGTGTTAAGCGCTAACGCGTGCCCGTGTTCCCGCCATAAGCGGCACAGGAGGACACCGTGGAGTTTTAGTGGGTTAGAGTCCCACATAAACACATCAACACGGTCTAGGGATATTTTTAAAAAAGCGAATTACTATCAATGTGTTAATTATTTATAGGAAATGTATATATTTAAAAGATACGTTATTTAAGACTGCACCGAGCAAAATTATTCAAAACGATCGTCATAGTTATAGGGATATAATCAATATTATTACCATAATTGCGATAAAAAATATGTAATGAACACCACAATGAATGTGTTAACGATTCTATGTTGGCAAAAATAAAAAATATTGTCTAGTTTAAATAACAAAAATACGTAAAGTTGGACAAAAATCTTAAAATAGCATGCTAGTGTTTTAATGATTTTTGATAGTAAACTGATTTTTTTCACAATCTTTAATTCATATTAATCTCTAATGGTCATACCACAATTTAGTGTTTTAACATTTTCGAAATGTCATTTGGTTATTTTTGTGTTCTTTTTTTGATGTGAAACATCTATAGGCGCACGTGAGACCGATTTCTGGCGTGGCGACGCGTCGCCACGCGCAATCGACTGTGCGTTTCTCTCTCACTCGATCCGGCGTTAAGCCATCTCTTTCGCTCCACTGAGCTCGGATACCTATAATGTATACTCTGTTTATTACAGTACTCATAACCTGTGTTTTTCTGGTAAATAAATCATTTTTCTGTTCTGATAATAAAATGTCTGACCGTGATAATTTAGAGAGTGGAAGTGATCAGCCTCCTGCAAAGAAAGCAAAATCACACTATGACACATTATCAAGTCATCAGTAAGTTAATTATATTTTTAATAATAATATATTATAATAATAATATATTATTTTTTTTTTTCATTTTTTTTTTTTTAATGTTATGTCCAATACTTTCGTATCGTACTTCAGTTACCATCGACCAATTGTCACAGTAATACCGTTCTCAGAGGCAACATCGAATGTAACTATTACCGAAGTCACTGATTAAACTAATTGAGTAGTTTCGATTTAAAATAAATATGTAAATTTTTGTATTTAATGAAAATGAATGTTTATTTAATAAAAAATCATCGTTATCTAGAAAAAAAAATCGTTATATTTTTTATTTTATTTTATTGACATTTTTAGTTCCTACCACAATCTGTTCTTTTCTGCATACTACTTTTACGAAATAACGTCGATGTTTCACATCTACCAGGCGTCCCGTGACGGCTCCATTTTTTTTCTTAATTGTCGCGCTGTTTTGAATCGTAAACAACGTGCACCTGTCGTTAATTCGGTCGTCCACGAGAGCTCGGAGAGAGGTTACGTCTCATCGTGGAGCGACGCGCCGATAACGATAATTCGCGATCTATTGTGTACGTATACATTGCCGCAAATAGTTGAATAAGGTAAGTCATATTTTTTGATTTTTGTGTAGGAATTTTTATGCATACCTAACATTTACTTTTTATGTTTTTACTATTCAATACATATTTCTGTTTTTGTTTATAAATATTTTTTTTAGTAAAAATAATGCTGTTCACATAAAAAGTATGTATTTCTATTTTTTTATTTTATTTCCTTTTTAACCGATTTTCAAAAATGAGGCGGTTTTATGTTCAGCTGTGTGTTTGTTTTTTTGTGTATATTTATCGATTTCATAAATTGTGGACCGATTTTGGAAATTCATTTTTTGTTTGGAAGAGTACGTTCCATTTAAATTTGATTAAGATCTGTTGAAGAATTTTGGAGTTTTACAACAGAACTCCTTAAATAATTACGGCTGATCTTTCAGGATTGTTGCAATCGCATGTCTGTTTATTGTCATATGTTCATAACATAACATCACGCCGGTATGCTCTAAAGAGAGAGGTACGAAGATGTGTACAGTAAACCCTGGTACACTCATTTCACCGGTGATGTTCAAGTTTTAAGTTAGATTTTTTTGGAAAAATGTTTTATCTAACATAATGGCGCATGTGATCGATTTTTTCAATTGTTACTCAAATATTTGATATTGGTATCGTGTAATGGGTTTTAAGGGATGTCGATTGCAAATCTGACATTCTTTTTAAAATCCAAGATGGCGGATGCAACTTTTTCTCAAACATTCGATATGGGTATTGTGTAATGGGTTTTTAGGGATGGCGATTGCAAATCTGACATTCTTTTCAAAATCCAAGATGGCGGATGCAACTTTTTCTCAAACATTCGATATGGGTATCGTGTAATGATTTTTTAGGGATGCCGATTGCAAATCTGACATTCTTTTTAAAATCCAAGATGTTGGATGCAACTTTTTCTCGAACATTCGATATGGGTAACGTTTAATGGGTTTTGAGGGATGCCGATGCAAATCTGACATTCTTTTTAAAATCCAAGTTGGCGGATGCAACTTTTTCTCAAACATACGATATGGGTATCGTGTAAAGGGTTTTTAGGGATGCCGGTTGCAAACAAGAAGGTGACAAACATATGTTAATCAGTTCTGAAAAATGTCTACAAGATATAGGTTACACTGGCAAGTGACTAGTAATCCATATTTTTAAAAACTTTATAATATCAGCATCCGTCTGTATAGTATTATTAATTTTAGATATTGTACTTGCTTTTAAATTTATAAACATACACATATTATGTAACATTCACTTAACCACACAAATAAAATCTCAAAATGGCATACATACCCTATATAAGAATACACTCACAACTTACGCATACAAAGACACTTCCTACAACATTCTACCTTACACAAAAAAACAAATAATAAAGGACATACTGCATATTAGACAAATCCTAAATATACAAGACTACGCTTTGAGTCACCTCTTGCACTCTCTACACTCTCCGAATGGATAGCATAATCAGTATAAGCAGCGAGCTTGACTCGCTAACAGTAGGTGACTCATTTAACTGTGTCCCAGAAAATTGTGTTGACTATGTTAATAACACTAACAGCAACATAAAAATACTACATTTAAACATCCGTAGCTTAAATAAAAACTTTGACCAAGCCCAGCTATTATTACATTCACTGAAACTTGATTTAGATGTGGTAGTCCTTACAGAATGTTGGCTTAGTAAAGTCAGTAATATTCCTGTTTTAGCTGGATATGATTCCTATTGTACCACTATAAACAATAATCAAAATGATGGGATTGTTATATTTACAAAACAAACTCTCCGGACCTCAGAATGGGAACCAGAATTTGTATACCGCTATTGTGGCTGTGTACCGATCCCCGTCATACAGTTCCAAAGAGAGTACCGAAAATTTTCTGGATAGTTTAAGTAATGTCTACGCAAGCCTATCTTCCTTTAAAAATATAATTCTCGTAGGAGATATTAATATAGATCTTAAACCCAATAGTACAGATAACCGTTGTCTCGACTATCTCATGCTAAATGCCTCCCACGGTCTGCTTCCTACCCACCGATTCAACACTCGACTGGACAGGTGTCTGGATCATGTATTTGTTAAAAGTACCCTGCCTGTTACTACCCTTGTACTAAATTCACACATCACGGATCACAAACCAGTGTTGTTTAATATTGCTAACACAAACCCTGACACTATACCACCTCATATAGCTACCCGCATAGATTACGAAGCAGTTAAGTTACATTTGGAAAATACTGATTTCTCCCCCTTATACAAAATTACTGACCCCAATTTATCCATGAATGCCTTCATAAATATCATCTCCTCAGTCATTGACAAGCACACAAAACAAATTAAAATCCATAGGAAAAAAAGATTAATAAAACCATGGATAACCACAGGTATTTTGAAGTGTATACAAAACCGTGACCGATTGCATAATAGATTAAGGAAAGATCCCAATAATCTTAACCTGAAGATTACATTTTCACGGTACCGGAATTTTTGTAATGACTTGCTCCGAAAACTAAAAATTGCCTATGAGAAAAACGAACTTGAAAAATCTCGGAATAACCCTAAAGCACTCTGGAAAACGATAAAACAAATCACAAATACCACCAAAAAGAAAACTAGCCCGGTCAAACTGTTGGATATCTGTGACAACTCTATATCATCCGCAAACGAAGTGTGTAGATTTTTCAGCAATATAGCAACAAATTTGGCTGAAAAATCTTGTCCCAATCTCATCAACCTACAAACCTATCTAGGAGATTAAGTCACAATACAACACCCAACCCCACCAACTCTCTTGTAATACTTGAGGTTGATGAATCAGAAGTAGAGTCACTTATTCTGCAATTGCGAAATGATTGTGCAATAGGTTGGGATGGCATATCTCCCCTAGTGTTAAAGAGTTGCCGCCAGGTCTTGACGCCGCCATTGACGTATATTTTTAACTGTTGCCTTCAAAAAGACATCTTTCCTGATGCGCTTAAAAAAGCTGTTATTCATCTAATTCATAAGGGAGGGAACAGAAACTGTGTCAACAATTATAGACCCATATCGGTCCTGTCAGCGCTCTCTAAGATACTGGAAAGGATCTTGAATAATGCTCTAAAAAAATTCCTCAACAAACATCGGCTCAAAGCAGATAATCAGTATGGTTTTCGCTCGGGAATCTCAACTGAGGATGCAGTTCTGGATCTAACACAGTTGGTTGCGAGGAACCTTGACAGTGGCGTTAAAAGTCTAGGGATATTTTTGGACCTCTCTAAAGAGTTTGACACAGTATCTGTTCCTAAACTTATATCTAAATTGGAACTCCTAGGGGTACGAGGAAACTCCCTCGAAATTTTCATAGATTATCTCAGTAATCGGACCCAACAAGTAAAAATAGGAGAACATGTAAGTGATGAAATAATAATAAACACTTACGGTGTGCCTCAGGGAAGCATTCTAGGACCCACCCTCTTCCAAATATACGTCAATGAGTTGTGTAATTTGACTATCCCCAACTCTAAAATCATTGCGTATGCAGATGACACAGCAGTCATAGTTTACGGACCAAGTTGGGATAGCGTTAAATGCTACGCTGAAGTGGCAATAACAACTATTATGACATGGCTCAACTTAAACTTGCTGACCTTGAATTGCGATAAAACCTCATACATTCCATTCGCCATTCGACGAAACAACTTACCTGAAAAATCATTCTCCATAACAGCTCATACCTGCTTCACACAATCCCCCCACTGTTTATGTCCGAAACTCACAAGAACAGATAACTTGAAATATCTGGGTGTCCAAATAGACGGAGGACTACGATGGGACAAACAGGTTGATGCTATTACTGCTAGGTCTATGAAACTTTTGCATACTTTCAAATCCCTCAGAGACTCGGCAGCGCCTGAAACCCTGAAGATGGCGTATTATGCACTATGTCAATCTGTTATTGGATATTGCATCACAGTATGGGGTGGTGCTAACAAAACCAGTCTTCTGAGGATTGAAAGAGCGCAGAGAGCCGTGCTGAAGGTAATGTTTCGCAAACCTTCTGTTCGCCAGCTCTTTCTACTGCGGTCTACTTTAAGGAAACACGGTAGTGTTCCCCCTACTGACCCTAAAAAAAGGAAGAAATTACCCATTAGCACCCCCCACAAAACCGCCTTCGCTCAACACCAATACTACACATTAAGTACATACATCTACAAACAAATTCACAAAAAATTAAACATAGTCGATCTAAATAAACATGATGTAAAATCAAAATTAACGGAATGGCTACTGAAACAGGACTACCTGAAAACAGAGGTTTTACTCAAGTATGTTGTCTAACTACCTATGAACATATTTCTAACACACACACACATATACAGACACAAACATACACGCTCACACACATATCTAGTGAATGTAAATTTAATTTCCTATAAAGTATTTCCTTAGAATGCTCGGGTAGATCGACACAGTCTACTATAAATACTATAGCATCAATGCTAAGCTGAATCACTGTCTCTCAAGATACAGGTAACCTAGTTTGAGAGGCAGGGTTTTCCTTATTGTGTACAGATTTTAGTTCCTAGATTGTACTGTATTGTGTTACTGCCAAAGCTCTTTTAAATTGTCTTTAGTCTACATTGTGAAATCTGTATTTTATTTTTATTTTTGTGAAATAAAAAAATTATTATTTAAAAAAAAAACTGGAAAAGAGACAAGGAAGGAAATATTAAAAAAAAAAAAATTATTGATACTTCCAAGCACAAGGACAACTTCATGTTACACAAAGAAAAACATATATATTGGCAGTTTGGACTGAATTGGACATGAAGGTTGAACTTATCGAGGAAGAATAGAATTTTGGTCTAAAATGGAAAAAAAAATTAAACTTTTTATTTTAATTGCTTCCTGCCGGAAATCCTTGTTCTCAGTTTAGAATAATTGTATAATTATGTATTCTTTGTAATTTTTTTTTGTTTTTACTTTTGTTACTTTTTCTGTTATTAATTCTTATTTTTTTTTGGATTTTCTTTTATGTTTTTTTTGTTATATCGTGTTTCGTTTTAATTATTTTTTATTTGTATATAGTAATATTTAATTTTGCCTAATTCTTATGTGTTTCGTTTGTGTTTTTTTTCTTCTTTTTTTTGTATAACGCCTTAGGTTAGGTGACCTGTAAAGTTATACATCTACACTTAAATAAATAAATAAATAGGCAAATGAAACTCAGGGAATGAAATCTCAATGAAAAGGAGAAAAAAAGATTCAAAACGAACACTTGCAACTGAAGAAACAACAAAACGCAAAAGAAAAGCGCAATAAATCGCATGGGCACGTTATTCCGTTATGCCAGTGGTGGAAAATAACAATCATGTTTTTAAATGTGATTGATATTACACTTCTTGTCTCTTTTCCAGTTATTTTTATAATCTTTTTTATTTTATCCCCAAACAAATTTTGGTCATCTGGTGACAACTTTGTATGAAAAATTTAAATTCTTTTTTGAAAAATGTCTTTGACTTCCCTGGAGAAAGTTGTTCATTTTCTTTAGTTGTTCATTCAGAAGCAAAAGCAATTTTTAAAATATGATCTTTCCGTTACATCCTGTATAATGAATATACTACGTTTACTACGTTTCCCTGGGCTTTTTGTAAAATGGTAAAACACGCATTAGGTAATTATAGTTTTTTTATTACGGTCTGGTTTTATTATACAATATACCTACCCATCTACAGCTGCTCCCCTAGCTTACCTACAAACCCAGTAAAATTCTCGGGCCTACAATCCACAACGCCAAAATCTGCACACTGACTACACAATGCAGGTAATCTTGCCCCATTTGTGTTCTGTGGGGCAAGATTACGGGCCCCAGCACCTGTTGGACGTATCGTTCTGCCGTCATATTGCCCGAATTCCTGCCCAAACCATAACTGTTCCTTGGTATGGGTGAACTTCCTGAGGGTTCTGAAGACGGCTCCATCGTCCAGAAACTCGCCAAACATGCGTCCTTCGTGAATCTGGATGGAAGCCGAACCTGGATTCATCCGTGAACAGCACATTGGACCATTGCTCACGGCCCCAGTCCACGTGGTTCCGAACCCATTCTTATAGTCGTCCACGATTGCCTCTCCGTAAAGGTGGGACCCGGAGTGGTCTACGCGAGCGTAGATTGCTTTCATGCAGTCGCCTTCTTACAGTTTGGTCACTCACAAGCACTTGGTGTTCCACTCGCAGCCTTTGGACCAATTGAGTCGCCGTTGCATTTGGTTGAGCTCGCGCAGTAATTTGCAAAAATCGGTCTTGTCTGGGGGTAGTGATGCGACTTGGCCCCCGGTGCCTCTCCGCTACTTCACCTGTGGCACGATAGCGTGTCCACAATCTTGAAATTACATTTTGGTGGGTCCCTATGGCCTCAGCAACATTACGCTGAACAGACCCAGCTTCCAGCATTCCCACAGCTCGTAACATCTCCGCCCTCGTCAAATGTTGGCGTTGCATGGCTACAATACCTCAATTTTAACTTTATCTTTCATTTAAAAATGAAAAAAAAAACTGTAATTAAACTTAATTCGTATTGTTTTCTAAATTTCGCACAAATGAAAATTCCCTCTCCTACACATCAAGACATTTTTATGCCACCGAAACAAAAGAATTTTCAAAAATTTGAATTTGGAATTAGTCTGAGATAAATTACAAACAAATTGGTGTATTGTGCAAATTAGTGTGATTCCAATGCGGCCAGTACTTTTCGAGTTATTTAATTGAGTATGAAATATCCCTAGACCGTGTTGATGTGTGTAACTGCGCTATCTCGCCGTGGTAGCGCAGTATGAATGAGCATTTCTCCAAGCTAAAAAAAAAAGCGCTATAGAAATATCACGTGATAAATCGCTTATATTTTGGTACTAGCTTCTGCCAGGGGCTTCGCCCGTGTTAAAAGTGTTTTACCATCCCAAAGCAACATAATACTGGTATATAAAGTAGCCTATGTGCGATTCCAGACTATAATCTATCTATGTGCAGATTCATATTTTAATTTTAATTTTTATGTCATCTAGATTCGACCAGCCGTTTGAGATCGAAGAAGTAAAAACATACAAACACACCCACACCCACACACTTTCGCCTTTATAATATTATTAGTGCGACTTTGACCATCGCCGTAATTAATATAAACATGATTTGTCTAGACTCTAAATCAGAGGCTGTAAGACTCTAGAGCCTCTGATTTAAATTCAGAATTGGGAAAAGATATTTTGGGTTTCATATGAAATTTCTTAATAGCATCTCAGTGTCTGGATTTGTGCTCGAGTTTTATTTGATATCTCTTATTGTATGTCATGTAAATGTTTTAACTAGCTTCCGCCCGCAGATCCGTCCGCGTGACATTAATATTTCCCCCAATATCTTTATAAATTATAGCCTGTGTAATTCTGACGTATAAGCTAAGTAACCGTAAAGTTTATTTAGAATCTGTTCAGTAGTTTTTGCGTGCAATAATAAAAATATCCCATCCATCTTCAAAAAATGTCGCGTTTAATATACCTAGTAGTAGAATAGGATAATAATGAAACTCAGTATAGCCTGATTAGTGTTATTATTTTTATTACTTGCCCGCATATAAAAGCCATGGTGTACAATCATATTCTCATAAATTTTATATTAATACATGAGAAATCATGGTTTTTATGCGACTTCACAGAATGTACGTGTTATACAGTGTGAATTAAAACAGCTCTTACATAAATATAAAATATTTTCATGATTTTCTTTTAAGTTTCAGTAGATTAACTTCTGAATTACGATGTTATTACAATTGTATGGCATTGTGACACGCAGGTTGGTTATATTTTTAAATTAATGTGAATATTAAAAACTGCCTCGTTGATGTAGTCATAAGGGACAACTGAGGATGAGGTCCCGGGTTTGATTCCCGGGTTTGATTCCCGGGTCAGGGAAAGTAGTAAAAGTCAGGCCAAAGTCTGAACAAGCGCCCGGTTGATGGCAATAGGCCCCCTATTACATGGGACTTAAACATAAATGTTCCGTATGGTGACGGCCCTAAAAAAATTCAATTTCAAATTTATTGCGAACTAATTTAACAGAATTTTGAAGATATGTTTGTGATGACAACTCGTCACAGTAACTGTGTCGTCCCTATCCTTAATAGGTTACTTTCATTAATACGTCACTTTGTACATGTTGTCAGCTTCCCGATTCGTCACAAGCCGTATTATGTCTCTTTCCCAACTATAAGAGAATTAATTCAATTTAGTACATATACTAATTAAATGTCTTTTCCATGCCATATTAGAATCTATATAGAAACCTAGAAATTTTGTAATTGTTGTTGTAGTTGTTTTAAAGATACAGTTGCATTATTGTACTGAATAGATAATGGAATTGATTTTGCGTTTTTATTTTTGAAATACATGTAATGGGTTTTTGCAAGATTTATTTTTAGATTATTCATTGTTAGCCAATTTATTAGTTTACATTGGGCATCATTTATTTCTTGTTCATTATTTTTATTTTTGTTATTTGTGAAAAGAGAAGATGATGTAAAAAGAGCCGTACTGTCATTTTCAAACAAAATAATAGGGTGCCGAATAGCGTTAGGTAAACCATTTATATAAATGATAAAATAGTAGTGGTCCTAGTATCGACCCTTGAGGTGCACCATATTTTATAGATAGGCTCGATATATATTTAAATACTGTTTTTGTGAATTTATATATATTTATATTCACCATCCATATTCCCGTGGGTGTCGTAAGAGGCGACTAAGTGACACCAGAGAATGGGCAGCAGCGTTTTCTGTGCACTTTAACAATAAACTGCGATCGGCAACCCACTTGCACAGCTTTGCAATTACGGCAAATCAATTGCAATTTGGAGTTGGACATCGAAAACACCAGGGTCACCTACTGGGCAGTTTTATGAAGAAGAAATGCCTCTATATGAAAGCTCTATATGATGTCTTCTTCAGAAAGCGTGAGCATAGGCAGTGGACCTGGCAGAGAATCGATGGTGCAACTAAAAACGAGATCGAATACATCATGTCAACCAAGAAGCAAATGTTCAATGCTGTCTCTGTGATCAATTCGGTGTAAACCGGGAGCGATCATCGCATGATAAGGAGGCACATTGAACATTAATATCGAACTTGAATGGGCTCCAAGGTCTTTGCAAGAGATCTGACTATTGGGCAGAGCCAGCTCACGAAACTTAATACCGATGATGGCAGGATCGTATCCGCCAAAACGGAGCTTCTGAGAGAGATCCAGAGATTATATACACAGTTGTACACGTCAACAAAGAAAGTTATGTAAGTTATAGTTCATCAAAGCGTGTTTTAACGTCGACCACATCATCGTTTAACCATAAAAACAAATCTAGCAAATGACCCAAGAGCTAGATTGACCCAACACTATACCGAAGACATTCCGGACGTCAGCCTGTACGAGATTTGGATGGCTCTGAAACAGCTTAAGAACAACAAGGCACCGGGGGTTCCCTATCCATTTGCATAAAAACTTTGGACGTAATATAACATGGCATACTTTTATTTATCCTTATTATATTTTCGCATAACTGCTTACGCATATTTTTTTAAGCATAATTACTTTAATCTTAATAATGTTTAAGCATAACAAATACGCATAATAATTAATTCCTAAAATATTAGACACTAATACACATTTTTATACAATATAATTAAATAATTCTCATTCTATGATTATATTTTTTTTTTCTGGCTTCTCGCTGCGCTCATCGCGCTCGCATTGTTAATTGTCTCTCGTTTTCTGTCAAAAATGGCGTCACTCGCGCTATACTGCGCTCACTCCATTCTGACAGCTAGGTTCTTGATACCCTTTTCTTTTTTTGGTTCATCATCCTATGACTTCTCCCGCTCTGGGTGAAGTGGGAGGGCGTGTCAGACTTTTACTGACTAAAACCTACCCGTGCTCCTTCAGTTGCTTGAGCCAGGGCCGCAGTAACCCTTTTTCAAATTTATCCGCGACCCAGACAGGCATCGGCCCTAGTGGGCCCCTTCAATTTTGCTGACATCTCTTTGAGGCGCGCGTGGAACACTACGCGCCGTCGACTCGGGCCTGGTCCTTATCGGACGGCGAGCTACCCGTTACTCGCCGTCCGCAAGCCCGTGCCTACGGTGGCTGGGAATCAGCTTGCGACTCCCGACGCCCAGGGCGTCTCCTGCGGCGGCTTGGGGCGTGAGGGTGCCTCCGTTGCATCTCCCTCACGCGTTCTGCCTCCTCCTTTGCGAGCATTACTGATTCGCAGAAGGAGGTGACAGCTTCCCATGCCCTCTCGCTCCATACCATGGTCTTGACCAGGGCCTGACGCGAGAGGTCGCCACCGCCGATCGCCTCCACGAGGACACAGCGTTGCTCCGCCCAAGCGGGGCAGACCTCCACCGTGTGTTCTACCGTGTCCTCCGGGCGATCCTCACAATGGTGACACCCGGGCGTTTCCTCCCGCCTTATCCTGAACAGGAACCTCCCGAAACAGCCGTGTCCGGTGAGGACCTGCGTCAGGCGGAAGGTGAGGGCGCCGTGACGCCTCTCAAGCCACTCCTCGAAGAGGGGCCTTACCGCCGCAATTGTGGCGTGCCCAGCGCTGGGTTGCGACAATCGTCCACTCCATGTCGCCATGAGATCCTGCCGGAGCTCTGTCCGCCGAGCCACGATTTGTCGCGGCAACGGAGTTTCGCTCCGGCATTTCGCCTCCTCGCGCCACTCCTATATTTGCGCGAGGTCTTTTGCTTCTAGATCCCATGGCGGCAACCCGGCAAGGAGGCTCGCCGCCTCACCGGAGACCGTGCGATATCCCCGGACCAGCCGAATGGCCATGACCCTTTGGGACGTGTTCAACCGGCGGGCTGGTCACCGCCTCAGGGAACGGGAGCCAGGTGTTTTTTATCAGGTTAAAAAATGAATATACATCGAAACTTGCATATTTACAAGCAATTGCTAAAAATATACACCTAAAATAAAAAATAAAAAAACACGCCTACCTTGTCAAAAAGTGATTTTTGCCAGATACATGACTATTAATAATTTGTAATGCATGACAGTTACATATAACGAAACATCAAAATAATAAAATACGTAAAAATTACTCAAATTTGTTTCCGTTACTCCTATTCCTTTTTTTATGCTTTAATAATGCTAATAGTCATTAGGGCTAGTAACATTATGCGAATTAAAATTATGCCAAAACAAATTAGTCTTGTAGATAATTATGCCAACATAAACAGTATGCCGAAAAAAAAATATGGCAAAAGAATATTATGGCAAAACAAATTATGCCAAAACAGTTATGCCAATGTATATTAGGAAAAAGAACAATATGCGAAAAAAGGGATCCCGGCACCGGGTGATGACGGAATTACGGCCGAAGCCGGGTGGAATGAAAAAGCTTAAAGGTTTTTTATTTTTATATAGCTTTATTTTAATTATTGTTAAAGTGTTTTGTTTTTGATTATTTCTCGTGTCTCCTGTGTGGTTCACAAATAAATATTTTTTTCTTTGTTTGTTTCAAATCAGCGATAAAGAATGTCAAAAGTGAAAAACGCTTGGAATTGACTCATATGACATTTTGGACTTCTTGACAATGCTTATCACGATCACTACATATTATAAAACTTCGCCACGTTTGTTGGTCTATCTGTCTATTTGCGATAAACTCAAAAACTACAGACCGGATTGTCATGCGGTTTCAAGACAAGACAAGACAGAGTAATTCAGAGGATGATTTTGGTGTATAATTTGTTAAGGTTTTGTGTAAATTAGTTGAAATATGTTGAACATTTTGGAAAAATATCAAGCAACCTTCCCAGGTTTGCAAACTCCCGTTTTAATAGAAAACGCTCCCTTATCCCTTTGAGATATAACAAAACAATGTACTATAGTGGCATTGTTCCTCTTTGTAGTACTCACTCAATATAACCTAAAATCATGGTCACATTATCACGTATAATGCGGTAATTGGAAAATCTATTTAGACGGATACAGTATTAATCCTTACGAACTTAAATACATTAGTTACCTTAAGCATTTCATGCACATTATGATAATCCTGTAGACCATATAATTTAAATGAATATCTTAAGAGTTATCGGAAAAACAACCTAACGCGGGTTTCACGCCGACGACGCGACGGGACCCTAAGACAGAAAAATCATGTAGACATAAAATACTCTACAACCAGTTTGAAGCCGCGACAGGCCGCTTGTCAATAATATTATCTTATTTAGTACAAGCCCTCCGGTGTTTCAGAATCCTTGTCGGTTTTGCATGAGACACAATAATTTCGCTCCTAAGATCAGTAACAAAATGTTATTGAACTGAAAACAAAGATGCCTTGGAATATAGTTGGAATAGCGCTGCGTTCCTCTGAACAATTTACTAGGTCATATAAATTAGGTCAAGGGTTTTGGCAAAATCTGGGAGAGAATTCAAAGAATTGCATCTTTAATTAAATAATGGACGCATCTGCGTCTGGATTTTTACCGAGATAATACACAGTGTTTGTTTTTCAACCTCAAACTAATTTATAAAACGCTCATAGATATTTTTTGTAAATGAGATAAAATACAATAAAATAAAGAATACAGCAGAAGCCTGTTAATCTAGAAATTGCTACATCTGTTTTTAGAGTAATTTAAGAAACAATTTAGCACCTGTCTTCACCTTAGCGCCAAAACAGCGAAGCCAATTAAGGCTAAGCATGCACTGCGGTTTTTATTTGCACGATTTTTTTTCGCTAATTCTGCGACACATGGAACTGTATGAAGCGGCACGCATAGCGGTAAAAAAATTGCGCGGCAATAATACCGCAAGAAAGCCGTATTTTGCCACAGGATCCACCGCGCGCGGATTAAATTCGTGCGAATATTTTGAGACAAACAAAGCGCGGTATTTTATCCGCAGTGCTTGTTAGATATGATTTAGTACGCGGATAAAAACATTCGAATAAAGTCCGCGTGACTAAAACTGCAATGCATGCTAAGCCTTAGACACAACTTGACATACGTAGCAAGTATTCAAGACTTTAATAACTTAATATCTTACAGGCAAGTCACGTAACATAATCTTTGCTTAGTTTTGCCATAATTATTACGTATGGTGGAATAGGATTCTCAGTAATTAACTACAATGGATGGTCATCACGTATTAATGCCATAGATATTCTTTCATCTCTACTTAGAGAAGTACCTAATAAGAATAACTCTTTGTTACATAATATATTATTTTTATTCTTATTCCTTATTGTACACAAAACAACTATATACAAATACACCGTGAAATTTAATTGGTTGTTTTCCCGCGGCAGAACGACTTGCCTTAAGGAGTACTTTCGAAGCATAGAGTTAAAGTAAAAAAATAACGATGTTTTTGTTTTAAAATAATTTAAAAAATATTCATCAACTCGAAAAAGTGAGTTACAATAGTAACTTGTAGGTACTAGGTACTACTCGCGTCACCACCGGCAAAGAAAAGCGATGCACAAGATAATGTTCAAACCAAAATAAACTCTCGCACGTAGTGATACGTCATAAAATAGTTTGCAAGGAACAATACCACCGCTAAGCCGACAAAGCAAATACCGATTTATTAAATGTTTAAAGTAAAATAAGCTCTCGCGTGTAGTAATACGGCATAAACTAGCCCGCGCGCAACATTATCAAACGGAGCCGCCTTCGAACCTAATCCTTTTGACAGTGATCCTGACCTACTTAGCACCCGGGTCAACGCCCCGCTGTCGTTCGGCCATAGATATCGGGAGGTATTACTATTGGTTCGTGATCGCTTTCGAGTTAAGTTTTTCACAATGTTAAATATGCCAGTTTTTGTTTCTAATATTTTACATAACTACGAAACGATTGTATTACATAGAAAAAACCATTTCGCTGCGGGAAAACAACCATTTAAATTTCACGGTGTATAGTAGGACAGCTTATATACAAAGGCAGAGGCAAAGGTATTCTTTTTTATTTTATTTGAATCTTTATAGATTACCTTTATTTTTACCAACATTATTATCGTTTGCTACAGAGAAAATGTATATTTTACAATGTATTAAAACCAAACCAAAATAATAATGAAATATAAAATATTTTTTTTTTTTTTTTTAGCTAATTTAGGCTTGCGCTTGACCACTATCTCACCTGATAGTAAGCGATGATGTGGTCGACGGTGGAGCACGCTTGCCTAGAAGTAACCTATTCACTCTTGATTTGAAGACCCCTAGATTGTAGCTATCGGGAAACACAGACTCCGGCAGGGAATTCCACTCCTTAGCTGTACGCATAATAAAAGTGTTCTCAAAAAGTTTAGTGCGTATGGGTGGGATGTCCACCATATATCGATGACGCATCGCCGTACGTCTGGTAGTCCGATGATGGAACGGGCTGGGTGGAATTAAATCATGCAATTCCATCGCACACTCCCCGATATGTAACCGATAAAAAACCGACAAGCTGGCAACTCGGCGACGATGTTCAAGGCTCTGGAGCTTCGACTTAACCAGTGCCTCATCGCTGATGAGCCTCTTGGCCCGCTTTTCGATCGACTCTAGTGCATCAAGCTGGTATTTGGCAGATCCGTCCCAGAGATGAGAACAGTACTCCATGCATGATCGAACTTGCGCTTGATACAAGCTGAGCAGCTGTTCTGGCGTGAAATACCTTCTCATCTTTGCAAGGATCCCCAGCTTTTTGGCAGCCAGCTGAGCCTTTGCCTCAATGTATGGCCCAAAATTGAGAGTCGACACATTATAACTAAAGACACACAAAGAGTGACATTAAATGCATTTTTAATCTGATTGAGAAACAATATACCACGGGTATTTAACGCGATGATTTCGATTAATTAAATATCGCGTTAAATACCCGTGGTATATTGTTTCTCAATTATGAAACGCGAAAGTTTTAAAGTTAACATTTTTAATCTTTCAATCAGAGATTATCATACGAGTACATGAATATTTATTTTTTTGTTACTTGGCAAAATGTTAAGAAAGTGTTGTATAATAAATTATTATTGTTTAGTGCCCACATCATAAAACATCAAATGAATGCAATGAATCAAAAGATACTTTTGGCAAAAAATTAAAAACAAAAGAATAAACAAACGTGTACATGATGATGACAATGTAAAATCACATGTTTCTTTGTAACAACACACAAATTAATGGTTTTCCGAGATTTTTTATTGAAAACATGACTAAAGCGGCTTCGGACATAATTGAAAAAGCGAGCCTTTCTTTCGTCCCCGTTTGTATATTAAAATATTTTGCAATATTAAAACATCCTTTTGTGGCCAAAGGTTTTGACTTATTTCATTTTGAGACAAGCCAATTGCAAATTCATTATATGCTGTATTCTGTTTCCTTTGTGTTATTCGTATCATAATTATTTATGTTTACGAAAATGTCTGGTTATTATAATAATTTAATAATCCTACAACTCGACAAAAAATTGCACTGATGCCCCGAGCTGCAATATGGGTACTTGGGATCTATTAATTCTCTCTTAACCGTACATAGTTGGTGACTAATTGATTTTTGAAGATCTTATTCTGATTGTTTACAACCATCAACTAACTAGTGCTTAGGCTAATTTACACATAAATAATTATGTTTTATCACTCAAAAAGTAGTGATGTGACTGATAATGGAATTTAGAGTGGTTACGGTCGACAACATTGTTTCATGACCAATCGTGAGCGTATTTTACTAAAGACATCATAATAATACAATTATTTCGAATTTTATTAATTAATTTATTTCAAAATTCAGACAATTTATAGTCCAATTCTTATTAGTAACAAATACTTATATAACTAGTGTTAGTAAAACGTACACATAAACATTAACAAAATATTGTCACTTGATAGTCAATTGACTAAATTTAATGCCATAATTAATCAAACATATGTAAATAAAAATTAAAATGTCAAAAAAAAAAGATTTTATACGTCAAGAAGATATTATGTAGAATAGAATTTTAAATTAACATGACAAAAAAAAAACTTCAAAATCAATACAAATAAAATAAAATCAAATGACAATAAAATTCAATGAAGACCGTTATCAATTCTTTCGCTACTTTTTCTCGACATGTAACTTAATACAGTGCCACAATAATGGGCAGTGTGCTCGGTTCGCCACAACGCTAAGAATGCTGTTGCCACTGCCGCGGACACGACTTAGCAGCGATGCGGCTCTCTTTCTGAGGATGGCATGAAACCCATCGACACGTGCGTCCGCAAACATGCCCGACGCGCTACAGAGCCGCGGCAGCCGCATCAGCATCCTAAATACGTTGTTATACTAAACGCGCAGGGCGTTGATTGTCTTCTGCATATATTTAACCCATAGACTGCACGTGTAAAACGACTGGCAAAACGCCCTAAACAAAGTTACTTTTACTGTCTTGGTGCAGCGCGCAAATCTACGAGCCAACATATTGCATCGGACAGCCAACGCCCGGCGCTCCCTCTCAATGTCATCGTGGTTTGAGAGGTCATCCGAGACCCAGTGACCCAGGTACTTGAATTTTGAAACTCTGGGTAACGACACACCATCTATGAAGAGGGGTGGAACGTGTAAGACCTTATGGCCAGCGGACCGGAAAACCAAGAGTTCACACTTCTTTAGCTTTTTTATTTAGCTTAAATATTTTTTATTTTTTTATTTCCTAAGCAACCAACATGTTACCGATTTAAAAAGAAAGTGACAATTAGTTTACCCATCTCGTTGGAATTTCAATGATATGCCACCATTTTAATATCTAGGTACTTGACGTTTTACTATTTGGCATATTTCTATTCATTTAAAATTAAGCTTCTGAAACCGAAATAGGTCGTATATGCTATTGAAAATATATTTTTTTCTATACTTCTATCTATACGCAAATAATGCTGGACGACAGTTAATTCCATACTCAAAACATAATTTCTATTGCATTGAGCGCAATGCTCAAAATTTTACGACACAGTTTTAACATTATATAAAACGTCAAGTGCACCATGAGTGGTATAACAAGAAAACGCTAATGTTTTAATGTTGTCAAACGAATTATCGGCCGAAAGTGTCAATCAACTTGCTTGACCTGTATACCAAAGTTACATAGTTTCTGTTGTGTAATTTTCATGGCCAAGCCATTAGTTAATCTAGCAAAATAATTATAAATAGTACTTTATGCAATGGTCGTATAATAGGGGTTATTAAAATACGAGCGTAGGTTTATCACACCCAATTTTTTCGCAGCCCGCTGAGGATTTGCCTCATAAAATGTTGACCACTTTTCTGACATAAAAACACTTTGCTAAGATTTAAAAAAGTACCGTTCGTTTTAGACGGAGCATCTTGAAAAACCGTGAGTTTAACATTACAATAACGCACAAGTACGTAATGAGATACATTACGATATTGAAATTGGTGAAATAAGAGACCCTTTACGAGCAAATGTGTTAAATATAGTACATTGTGTATTAAGGGCGGTAAGTATGGAATTACGATCGAGACTCTAGTAGAAGCCTGAAGTCAAAGACAGGGCTTTCTGAGTCGAGGTTCGTAATTCCCGTACCGCCCGTGATACATACAATGTTTTTCATCACATTTGCGAGTAATAATTATGAATTATAGCTTTAATACACAAGTCAGCACAGCTGTTATTTCGAAATACGTGAACATTTTTTAAGCGGTTGGCGAATTTTTGCCCACACCACAGATTATACAGTGTTTCGTTCAGAAACTTTAAGGGCAAATACTTACGTAGGTATACAGCCATGACTGGGTGTAAAAAGAATTAAATAATTTCGACGTTTTCATACTACGAGTATAACTATTAAAATCGATTATTTAGAACAGTAGTTAAGTATTTAAGTAACATGTATCGAGATTGCAAAGAAATTCCTGGTTAGATAACGTTTTAAGACAATTTTTCAATTGCGTGTCAACTCCTTGCTGGAACTTGCATGACCTGTGTGCTGTGCTATAAATTAAAAAAATATTACTTACCGCCCTAGGGTTTCATGACAAAAAGAAAGCCCGAGGGTTTTATATGGGGCATTACGTCTAAGTTAACCTGTATGTTTAGATACTTTTTACGTGCAAGTGTGATGAAAAATATATTACAGTGGGATGCACCAAACGATTAGTCGATAGAATGGATTTTTTAGCTAGGCAAAGGTAAGTACAATAATTATGATACCGGGTACTGACGCGTGACCGTAGTGTAAATGCAGTATCAAATACAAATTGTGTTAAATTGCTATGTTCCCAGTAGCGTCCACTCATGCAGCTAAATTCTGCTGAATTCAAAAATCAGTTTTCAAAGCATAAGGGAACAGGCCCTTGTAGACCTTATTCATTTTCTATCAGGCGTGTACGAGGTCAAGAGCGAGTTTATGGTAAAAACAGATGCATTTTTACATACAAATATAAACTCATGCAGAAATCACAGAACACCACCAATTACAATATTTTTGTACTCCTTTTGTTCTTTTACGTTCATATATCTGGCTATACACGCCGGTTATGAGCATTACGCATCTTGCATTTCCAACGAACTAATAAGATCCGCGTACGTATTTCGAGGGCGTTTCTACTGAGGCATGACGTCTGTCTTGTAAATATTTTTTATTGCTGCATTTTTGCATCATTATTTTCATATAACATTCTAAAATACCACTGAAAATTACAGCAAAGAAGCATAACAACAATATTACAACTTGACTTAAAAATAAAATTCCGACCACTCCTTTCCAGTGTCTCGTTTCAAGCCAACATTGTGTGAGCCCCTTATATCTCACATTTACCAACTCGCATAAAAAGGTTCGTCCTTTCGGCTGTAGGGTGGCTTATCAAGTAAGTATGGCGTAACTGCCACATCCGTAAAAAGAAACGCAAGTTTGGAAACAATTTCCGTGTACAAGGAAAGCGAATGCTGAAGTTTTTCATAAGTAAAAAGTACAGCAACAGGAATGTGTTTTTGTTGGTAATTTGGTAGAATATTATGTGAATTTGTGAAGATAATAATATTGCTAGCCAATAGGGTAGTTAGGTAGATAGAATAAAAAATATTGGACACGAATTTTTTCTTTTGACGACGATACAGTGCGTCAAATATCGTGTGACGGTACGGTGTACGGCTACACTTTATATAACAAATACAATTTTTACTTTTTTGATAAAGCAAAAATTAAGTTTCCAATATTATTTAATAATCGCACTGACGGACTAAATAGAATTATCATTTTTCTACCCAGGAAACGTTCCTATTCGCTTCTGGGCACTTTTTATACAGGCTGTAACGAAAGCGTTTTATAAGTAAGCGGAATATTTTTTTTAATAATTTGGGTAAAGGTTTGCATAGACATGGCTTAATGCAGTTTTTAAAATGATCACACCTTTCCGTTACAACCTGTATGCATCATAATCATCGTCATCATTTCAGCCGAAAGACGTCCACGGCTGGACATAGGCCTTATCTAGCGTCGCCACATTGACCCTTCCCGTGCGTCTCGCAACCAGCGGATCCTCGCAATCTTCACCAGGTCATCGATCCACCTGGTGGTAAAAACAGCCAACGCAACGTCTTGCGGTTCGCGGTCGTCACTCCAGAAACTTTCTGCCCCATCAGCCATCCGTACCTATATGCATGCTGTATACTAAACATTTTTGATTTGTTGTCATTTCTTTTTTAAATATAACATACAATTTCAAAATCACATCGAAAGGGCTCTACTACAGCGTCTTCAGTTACTCTTATTGTGTTTTTCATAGCACTTGCCAGCATATCCCTATTGCTGTCAGTAAGCAGTTTTTCATTTTTGGACAGTTTAATTATTTCTGCAACTAGCTCAAAATTTTTCTATTTGAATAATTGTTGTTTTTTTTCAATCCTCGTTATTTTCCATTTTCGAAAACACAAATCGATAAACATATACAGCACATTCATTTTTAAAACGAACAAATCATGCAGTTTTCAAAAATCCGTTCTTATTTTTTTTAATCTCTGCGCCGCGCCGTATCGGAAAGCTTGTACAGTAATATCTAATATATATCAGTGTTGATGCAGTCCGAATCAATTGAAACCCTTTGGAATCGGAATTTAATCAAAGCTCGCAAATATTGATACTACGTGCATCGGGACAACTTAGCGCAACCGAGCTATAATCCTGTTAAAGTTCCAATATCCAGTATCCAGTACCCGATATCGTTTAAAGATTAAATGGCGAGGAGTTATTAAATATAGTTCGGAGATTTGCGTCATCTTTTGCAGCACAGAACCGCATTTGTAAATTGAAATTATTTTTTTGCTTTTATGAGATTGTAACTATAGTTATATCTCACGTAACTAAAGTTACGATTTACTTACATATATGTATAGAAGGTACTATGACAACAAAGGGAAATGCACCTTTAAGCATGCAGGCTGGTACAATATATTTTGAAGTGACAAAGGCAATGAAAAATAATTGTTAATATTGTCGGTATTGTCAGGCTGCGGTCAAAGGACATAGCTGTAAATTTTCAGGTCAATTATCCAACTACGACTATTATTTAGTAGTTTGCTCCAATTCTAACCCTATTTATACATTAGGAATCTCGTAAGAAAAACTTTTACGCTTTCACTTCACAAATTACCCAATTCTCTAGCCCCTCATGCCTGATTGTTACACCAAATTTTTCCTACTATTGTGTTTCTTTTAATGGTTCCTCTAAGGATCAGAATAGATGTTTTCGTATTGAACTGTTGCGACTCAAGCCTCTTCTGAGAGGAAGCTCCTCTCTCACATAGCTGTACAGTTATTCGCGAACTAGGCCAAATATAGGGTTACTCATCAAACGGCTGGCTTCAAACGTTTGGTTTTAAACATTGTCGGTTTCCACACGTTGCGTTGTTCTGCATATCACTTATGTCAATGACTTTGCAAAATAGTGTATAGTTTCACGTAAAATTTACTGAACGGATTTTGATGAAACTTTACAGAAATATAGCTTATACATCAGGATAACACATAGGGTATCTATACCAATATTATAAAGAGGAAAGATTTTTTTGTTTGTTTGTTTGATTGTTTGTTTGTACCGAATAGGATCGAAAACTACTGGACCGATTTCAAAAATTCTTTCACCGTTGGGACGCTACTCTATCCCCGGGTGACATAGGCTACTTTTTATCCCTATATTCCGAGGCGTCTTCTAGTAATTTATAAAGATATATTGGGAGGAGTACTCATGTCACGTGGAGCCACAGGTGGCAGCTAGTGTAGTATAATATCATGCATAATGTATCTATGCATCCGTGTAAATAATTCAGAACCATTCGAAACTTAATCTTGCCGGCTAACTGCGAATTTCTGTAGCCAGCTACTGCATTAACTACTCAATGCACACATTAGATAACTTACTAAACTTGATAACTTCTTGTTCTTGAGATTTCTGTAGGATATAGGTATCTTATAGCATTAATCTTCACATGTAGTATATGGATTCCATTTTCCCCACATAGACACTCATTTGATCCGATGTGGTTGTTAATCTTACAAATAGTATATATGCGAAAGTTTGGATGTGTGCGTGTATGGTTGTTACTCAATCACGCTAGAACGGCTCAACGGATCTGGATAGACTATAGTCTGAAATAGCACATAGGCTACCAAAAAATATTGGACTCTTTTGGAAAGAGTATCTTCACCAATAAAAGCGTCCAATATTGTTTGCCAATACCGAACAAATTTAAAAGAAATTTGTCATACTCTTTTATGGAGTCATAAACTTTTTCCTGCGGAACTCACTTACGCAATTAGGCTGCTGTTGTCACTTTTGACTTTTGACAACCCTAAACGACTGTCAAAGGTCTTCAAATGACAATCGGGACCAATTGCTTAACTTTTGTTCGGACAACGGACCACCTTCGACAAGTATTGCTTGAAGTTAAAGATTGACTATTGCAACTATAATTATGATGCTCTATGCACCTAATTCAGTTATTTTTTATTACTGTTGTCACTAGAGGTCAGTCGCAAATGTTCATCAGTAGCATTATTGCGTAATGAATTCGGCAAGCCAACGGACAAAGACGATGAAAACTCGAGCAATCACATAGATGGAAATCCACATCGCGTCTTTCATCATGCATGTGATCGGTCGATTCATACTCTTTGCCCATTGCCGTGCTGAATTCATTACACAATAAGGCAGCAGGAATAAAAAAGGGGTTGATAGGTTACCACTATCTTGTTTAATCTGCTATACATTTATTGGTACTTTTATGGAGCATTATTAGTGGTGTTTTACTATTGAAAGCATCGTAAAACTATGCGAGAATAGTTGAATAAGCAAGGTTATTTACTTATCTGTGGTAATATTGTGTTAGTTGTTTATTATTGACATGATTTTCTTGATGGAGTTATTATTGTAGAATTCATTTATTTCGTAATGAAAATTCGCTAAATAAATTTAAATTGGTTTGATTTCATGGAAAGGATAATTTTAGGCAGTAATTAATCAAAAGTTAATTCGATTTCTGAAAATCAGTACACCAAAATATGATTTTTCAATCAATGTTATCATCGACAAGAGGCCCTTTGTCAGCAGTGGAAATAGAAAACAAAATTGTCACGGGTCTAGCCACTATCTAACCATGTAGTGCTATTCTTTATTAAAATCGGCCAAGTGCGTGTCGGACTTTGCACATTTGGGGTTCCGTACCAAACTGCAAAATCCAGGTTTTTGTATAGACTATTTGTAAGTAAAATATATGTAATAAAAAAAATTATCACCACATTTCAAGTTCATAAGTCAATGAGTAGTTAAAAAGCTCTTCCCTATAGCTGTATTATACACCCAAAAATAAAAATAAAATTGGCAATTTAAACCTGTGTAAGAGATGACAGACAGACAGACAGACAGACAACAGACATACACGTGAGTGACAGCAATAGAAATGCGTTTTGACCCTTCGGGTACAGAACCCTAAAAATCACCGAGAAAACTTTTGGCGAAAGCCATAATTCCACCTTGATCGGTGCACTTCATGTACATTTCACCTAAGTTTTCTCGGTGTTATATTTGTCACTTCACTCAGGGCTTGATTTACCCACAGGTTAAGCAGGCCCTTATGCGAAAATCGAAGGGTGCTAAGCTTGCCTTTGCAAGAACTACTTATTTATGGCATACAATTTAGTTACACATTCGCGCGTAAAATTCAGAACAACAAAGGCAAAAAAAATAATTGCTGGACATGTCTCTCGAACATCTTTGCTTCCTATCTATCTAGTGCAACTCTTGTAACACTAGATCAATTAATTTACCACGTTCTACCGCAGTTAGTCTCAGTTGCTGTCACGCAGTGGCATATTTACTTTTAGGCCAAGAGAGGCATGGCCGGCGTCAGCGAAGGTTGGCGCATCCAGGCCTGGTCTATCGCCCCGTCTTCTTTTCTGACAAAAGAAAACCTTACTATCCAAGGCAGGGTTATAAAAATATTCGAGCTCGCTTCGCTCGCTCGTACAATCTCGTTTATCTGAGTTATTTTACACAGTAACTCTTATAAATGCAAATACTTACAGATGTATCCTCAGGATACATTAAATTAGATGAACGTAAAAAAAATTAAACAATCCAACGCAAGGTGCTAAAATTTTCGAGTTCGCTTCGCTTATTTTTACATCCTTGGTGTTCGCTCTTTTATCCTACATTCGACTTCTATATTTGTCAGTATGAATTATAATATAAAATCTAAAAATTTAAATTGCTAATAAAAACCTATCCGAGCTCAATTCTTGTACTTTTGCATTTTAATTTATCTTGATTCTTTGCATTGGCTCTTTTGAAGCTTTTCTGCATAAGTCGAAAACATAATCAATCTAAGGTGGAAAAAAATTGAGCTCGCTTCGTTCGCTCATGCAATCTTATCTATGCTTTTTAGTTTTTTAAACCTTACCATACCAATGAATTTAATTTTTTATTAGTTTTTGGTTGGCATAGCTCCAAGACCTGGGGCGTTAAATATTTTCATACATCTCTGGTCGCACGGCGCGCATCGCGGAAAGAGCGCTAACGTGCTTTGTAAGTCTGTCTCACTGACGATCTCTTATTACACTATCGGGATCGTAACTAAAACACTCGCGAAAACGAGTAATAAAAAAAATGCATGTACATTCGATGGCTGGGTAGGCACAGGCTGAACAGGCGTAGAGCGCTTATTGTAAGTTAGCCTGTGGTGGTCTGATCTATAAACCAGGCCCTGGCTTCACTTCATGCTCATTTCATCTATGTTTTTACGATGAGATGTTTATAGAATATACCGGCTGATGGTAAACGATAATGTTGTCGATGATTGCCTAGAAGAACAATTGCCTAGAAGTTACCTAGTAATCAGTAACCTATTTGTATTTGTTCGCAGATTGGACCCTACAGAGCAAGACACTGCAGTCCATGCAGTCTCCAATGAAGCTTACGAGCATGGGTTAATGCACCCAGACAAGTGCAGAGAAAAATACGCCTTATGTCCATTCAACTCATCACTACTCTTCGAGCTTATCAGATATCTATTACGTCATCCATATAGACTATTTTAGTACAGATAGGGTAGAATAAATTGAAGCAATTTAACACATTTTTATCGCAAAGAGCTAGCAAATTAAAACTTTATCTTTATTTCAAATATTTTAAAATGAGTAATTTAGAAGTCTTTTGACGTGAAATAAGCTGACATGAAATGAAGAACTGTATAGCTCGCACAAGGTTTACTCATAAAACTAATAATGAAATTCATAAATGGATGTGAGTATAAAACTTAAGAGTAATATATAACTAATTTAAATGCCATTTTAGCTAAATTAATGGGTTTAGACTAATTGTTCAATATTATACAAGAAAGTCTTTTCTGTACCATGTTTTACGACGGTCATAGTTTTCAAATACTCTTACAAGGTTTTCAATAAATATTCCAGAGGCTCTAGAACAGTGTCATTCGATGTCAGTAATGGCGACTTTTCTAAAGCTCCTAGGCAAGTGACATATTCTATGAACAAAAAATCGGCCATGTGCAAGTCTGGCTCGTGCACAGAGGGTTCCGTACAGCAACATTCACTAATAAGGTAACATTGTTCATAAACAATGAAAGCACCGAACAAACATTGCTCTAACGAAGCGACAAAAGTAACTATGTTGTTCGAAAACTGTTGTCTGTATACAGCAATATACAACATTTTTACGTTTTCAAGTACATTTTATAAGTTGGTCGACTATTACTTGTAAAGCATAGTTAGTTGTGATAGTTTTCCTGTTTTGAATTTTTGGGGACTTAATTGACATAGGGAAATTAAAATTTTCATCATATTAGATTTGGTTGGTCAAGCATCAAATGCATAACTAACCAAACCTTATAGCAACAATGATAAATAATGCATGTTTTTGATACACTGTTACACACTAGAATGATCTTTGTGATTACGAGAGCGCATTGTGTGTATGTCTATTGCAATAAGTTTTCAATTACAATGATTGACGCGCATTCTTGAAATTCAACTACTTTATACATAATTTGCATCAGAAGAAGTAACATCACACATCGTTTACGATGTAAATTATTATAATTTTACATCGGATTCAGCCGTTCAAAAGTTATGCGCATTTTACTCATTGAATCGGGGTATTTTCGCAAGATATGGTTTATATAAGATATCGTTATAATAACGTGTTTCGATGGATTGTTGATCGAAGAGTGTTTACTATTAGATAGAATATTAAGTATAGGGTTATTTATATTTTTTTATTTGACTTATTTTTTTTCCAGTGGCTAACTCGACAATTTCGTTGTTATAATGGCACTTGTATAAAGACTCTAGAAATCACTTCAAAATCACAAAATAGAAAGTATACAGAAGGACCACTCCCCAACTTGACAGATCCTCTAGGGTTGCTACTATATTGATACTGAATTTTAAAAAGGAGTAGGTACTTAACACAAACACATCGATTCGTCTTAACATACATTGTATCATGCCTACATGCCTTAGATTAGAGGGTAGAGGTAGACGTAACATATGGGGGCCGAGTCACCCACGTCCATAGGAGTGTACCCTTTTTTTTTATTGTTTACCTACACGTGGTCCCCGGGTGGTGCAAATCAGGTGACACTAACTGGTGGGAGGCTTCGGTCGAAGGCTTGTGACCACCCACCGGGCAAAGACGTACCGCCAAGCGGCCTAGCCGTGTTCCGGTTCGATGCTCGGTGTAGCCAAGTAGAGGAGCTGGGTCGAGGTAGCTGTTCCACGCTGTGCAGATTGATCAGCCTGACGCGTGCTGTTAGGGATGTATTGGAAGACTAGTCGCGGAGGGTAGCGAGATTCGAGGCACCGCTGGCCGACCGCAGGTAGTTGGGGGCCCAAGTAGTGTGCCAGCCACACATGAAAGGCTGCCCCGCCAACTGTCGAAAAATCCCGGAATGCACCATCGTACTGGTTGGCGACCAGATGGGGAGGGCCCGATGGACATTCCGGGGGGCTCCCGATGATCCATGATGCTGTCCTTTCAGTGTGTGTCTGAAGGTTAGCAGCGTGGAACCTCGTCTCACTTTCAACTCCTCTCCTCGATTCACTCTTATAAAATAATAATGATGACAAGGAAAAGGAATAATAGATTTAAACAGCGGCTGCACCCCCTCCCCCACAAAGTGTACCTCACCAACATTAGGGGTCTGCACTCAAATCTCTCTGAAGTCCACTTCCACCTGGAGACTGAGAAACCAGCGCTGTTAGTGAGTCCGTCAGACGTATTGTACCTGTCTTACCCAGGGTTCACCCTGGAGCACAATTTTAGACCACGGGCGGGCATATGTATGTACACCCGTGATGATCTTTGCTATCGGCGTCTCCGTAACCTTGAGGACTCAAGATTCACAACGCTCTGGGTTCTGGTGGATACAGGTCTGGAAAAAATTATCTACACCTGTGTCTACCGTTCGCACAGCGGAGATCAGGAGGCAACCAGGCTCACAGAGTACCTCAGTGAAAGGCTGATGCAGAACAGCAGCGGTACCCTTCTGCCCAATTAGTGTTACTGGGGGACTTAAATGCCCACCACCAGGAGTGGTTCCATACCAGTGCACTGATTATGCTGGACGGGAGATGCGTAAGCTTGCGCTAACGCTAAACCTCACCCAGCTGGTCCAGGGGGCAACGAGGGTACCGGATGTTGATTCGCACAGGGCGAATTGCTTGGACCTTCTGCTGACAACAGATCCAGACCGATACTCTGTATCGATAGCATCACCATTGGGTAGTGCCGACCACTGTCTGGTGAAGTCTGTGTCCGTCTATTCCCCGCCCGATCCCAGCCCAAGAGGCACCCGGCGGGTTTGGCCGGATGAAATCGCATGATTTAATTCCACCCAGCCCGTTCCATCATCGGACTACCAGACGTACGGCGATGCGTCATCGGTACATTGTGGACATCTCACCCATACGCATTTCCCTTTCCATTTTTTTTACGCGAATTCCCTGCCGGAGTCTGTGTTTCCCGATAGCTACAATCTAGGGGTCTTTAAGTCAAGAATGAATAGGTTACTTCTAGGCAAGCGTGCTCCACCGTCGACCACATCATCGCTTACTATCAGGTGAGATAGTGGTCAAGAGCGAGCCTATATTAGATTTAAAAAAAAACAGTGGTGTAAAAATATTAACACCGACAACAAAAAAAAAAATTAAAGGCACAACGCAGACACACGACAAGCTCGACAAAAACATAAATTTGAAAAAGGTGCCAAGTTTGACGAAGAAGAGTTGAGATTAAATTGTAGATTGTAGCCTTAAACAAAGCTACAATGTAAAATTTCATCTATGGACTTAAATTAATTTATTATTTTCACAGATATTGAATTTTTTACTTGTCAACTTGCTTTTTTTTACCTTTATAACTTAAGAACTACAAGTAAGCATATTTATGTAATTTCAGGATTCATTACATAAGCTGTACCTACATCGCTCACTGACGTGTGTCTAGATTAAGCTGTTCACCCTTTGCCGACAAATATACAACCAATAAGCTAAATGGAAAAAAAAAAAATAACCAGCCAAGTACGAATCGGACCCACGTGCCGAGTTTCCCGTACGACTTAAGATTTCCGTTTAGGTTTCCCTGTAAATTATGAGTGAGGCCGATTACACCTTAAAATATAAATTAATTATTATATTCGTTACTATTTTTTAATAAGAAAGTGTATTTTTACTACTATGATATGACTACAGAGAAGGGAATGTATGCACGGAGATACATATCGCAACGCCACCACCACCACCACCAACCGTCCTGACGTTTCTAATGAGCACGAAGCCGGGAAGAGAGTAACTTGTTGAAGGGAGACAAGGTTTAAGCCGTCATGGCTTAAACCTTGTCTCCCTTCAGATAAAATAATAGCGTGAATGTTTTTACAGTCAAAACTTGCCAGCATATCGTGAAAATGGGCTGGAATACTATGGGCGTTATAAGAATAACGTTGAAGTTCTTAGGAACATCAGAAAACTGTGCCGTGAGACTGTCTGCAAGAGAAGGAATACTCACACAACTGTCACCGTCACTTGACAGAGAGAAAAAGCTATTACGATCACTGCCAAGATCACTGCTCAGATCAATATTCATAAAAAAAATATCTAACTAAAAAATATATTAATAAATATAGTTTAAATATAATAAATACAAAATAATTCTGTCTTAATCTATTAACACCGAATATCAGGTACATACACCCGCCGGTCGCGTTATGACGATATAAAAAATAATACAATTTACAAATACTAGTGGTCCGGGTAACAAAGAATAAAAAAAATAAAAACATGAAAAAAAACATGGGCGCATGGTTGGCGCAGTGGTTGAGCGATTGACTGCTGCGCTGCGTGTCGCGGGTTCGATTCCCGCACGGAACAAATATTTGTATGACCTACAGATAGTTGTTCCGGCTCTGGGTGTTGTGTATGTGAGTTTATATGTTTGTAAACGCACCCACGATACAGGAAGAAATTTCTAGTGTGGGGCAACGTTTTTTTTAAAAAAAAAAAAAAAAAAAAAAAAAAAAAAAAAAAAAATGAAACGAAAAATTCCAACAAGAGGAACTTAAAAATAAAACAATATATTAATAAAATAAAAATAGATTTTCCAACTTGCTGATACGTCAGGCAACGGTGTACTAATGCAACGTTAACTGAATTTTTTTTAAATCGGTCTACAATTGACGGAGATATCGGTGAACATAAACAAAAAAAAAAATAACTAACATAATGTCGAACATAGAACCTCCTCCGTTTTGGGAAGTCGGTTAAAAATAATTAAAGTTTAGAGTAACCCAGTTTTTACCAAATCTTATTGTTCATACTACTTGTTTGTTTGTTGACATATTGGATTACCTAAAGGACACTAAATTAAATTAAATAATTAAATATGAGGGTCAACAGTAGCAGGGGTCTGAAAGCAGTGGTGGCCCAGTGGTTACGGTCCCGACTTACGAGTTGTAGGTCGTGGGTTCGAACTCGAGCAGGCGCTTTACTTTGAGAAATTTATTTCATCACCACTGCTCTCAAAACGGTGAAGGAAAACATCGTGAGGAAACCGGCATGTCCTAGAACCAAAAATTCAAAGACGTGTGACATCTACCAATCCGCACTGGGCCCGCGTGGTGGATTATAGCCCACTCCCTCTATGAGAGGAGGCCTGTGTCCCAGCAGTGGGAACATTAAAAGGCTGATGATGAGGGTCAACAATAGAACTAAAGTGTCCACTCGGTGCCGCGTATCGTCGAGACCAAGGACATAGACGCAGCCTGCCCTAGTTCAGCTCTTGGTGACGCCGCATCTTTCCCCCGCAGCCAAGAACACTTCGTGCCGCCCCTTTGTCAGGAACTCGGACAAAGTGACACCTGAAGCCCTCAATTTGGTTTTTGCAAACCAAATCTTATCCCGGACTGCAAGACTGCAAACCTTGAACCGGCTACCGCTCGTCCCATCCTATGACAACGGCTGATGTCAGTGACAATGAAGTCGCTTAGCAGGAGCTTATTTCAGATCACTTCAGTAATCACCTTGGCAGTGTCCTCCTTCTGTTCTTCACGAATGCCATGCAGTAGCAAGATCTTCCTTCTTCCCCGCATCTCTATTTGATGGATACTGCGAGCCAGAAGTCCCACCTGCTGGTGAAGACTTTTGAGAGCCTGAGTGATGAAAGCTCGGAACGCACTGAACTCTGTAGCTAGGCCAGATGCTGTGATGGGTGACTGAGAGCTCCTCTGCAACTCCTCATCAAACACCGACATCCTTGCGTGGAACATTTCCTTCAGTTCACTCAGTGTGCTTGACAGTGAATCCATGTTGATGATGCAAAGTTAATGTTGTTTGTATTTTTTATAAAGCAATGTAGTGGTAACTGATAACGCTTGACCAGCAGGTATAAACAGTTAACTCATATTAAATGTCATAAAATACTTGTAAATACATTTCCTAATAAATTTTGTTCTTTTTTAAAATATGAGCAAATTTTCTAATTAATAATCTACTAATCACTATTTATACTAACCATTATGGTAAAAAAAAACTTTATATAAATACGACGCGATGGACATTCAAGTCATAGGTTCTAGTTTTTTTCGGAAATACGTCAATGCTTAGTACTTTTCATATAATATTCGGGTCTTCTCATCACGTAGGTACTCATACTATCTCAGGCGTGTAGTACACAACACACAATATAGATATTATTGTGAGGACTCCTCACCTATGTAGAGGCAACCTCCTTATGCCTATTACAAAACTGGCAACAAATAACTATTTATTTTTGAAAGGTCATTGAAATCGCAACGCAAGGAAAATAATTGTAGATGTTTTGCTTTGACTTCTGTGAAAACCGCCTCAGGGCAGGTAAGTTGTTGAGAAAATAAGTATTTTCTGATTATTATTTGAGCTCTCTCTCTACTATTTCCTCACTTTTATATTATATTCAAGATAAGAATGCTTGGAAACATGCTGGTCCTGCTCCAAAAGCCAATCTTTACTGTGGACAAAAACTGGTTATTATAATTATTATATTTAAAATTATAGTAACGCTTTATTTTTATTAATTTTTTCTTCTCTTCTTGTTTAAAAAAAAATGACTCGCACATTGTTTCGGTTTTGTTGAATTAGGTAATTTACCTATGTTTGCAATATTTGTAAGTACGTGAGAACCATGTTCCTATTTATCAAGTGAAAAGAAAAACCTGTTAGTGCTTGTAATTATTTATACTTATATGTAGTATATTAGCACTTGGTGCAACGTCCTCACGTATATGAATTTATTAATTTATGTACTTATGTAAATATTTTATAACACTTGTTTCTTGTGCGTTCTTCTCCATAACAAGCTACGTTTCCGAATACACGGTAGATTCAATTTTTATTACTTGTAAATTTTAACGTTCAAAAGTGCCCCTTAAAGGCCTACTTGCTTGCTTTACTTCTCACTTTTTTTTATTAACAAAAAATTCCATTATAGCAGTCAAGTCATAACACTTAGGTACGTACTCAATAGTTACATTGTCATAATCCTCATCTTCGCAAAACATAAAATACTTTAGTCTATAAAACTTCAACTTTCTTCATAATGTTGACGAACTGCGGTTATAAAAGTTGAAGAAGATGCTTAACAATATTATAATTTCGGTTCGTGCATTTCCTAAAGCCCCTTTTAGTGATGTCATACAGTAATTAAATTTTTATGTTCTTTTATAAAAAAATACTCAAGGTTGACTGGAATGCCGCCATATTTGATCCGCCTTGGGCTCTAATAACTGTGAAATGTATTATGTCAGGATTACGATAAAGAAAATGATCAAAATTAAATAAGAGTAGGTAAGATGCGTTACCAAAATCTCATTTGGTAAATTCCAAAAAATATTAAAATTTTGATAATGTTCTCGAGTTCCTTGTGTAGCTTCTATTTATTTATTTATTATTTACTTTATTGTACACCACAAAAAATGAATACAGGACAAACGTTTAAATATACAAGTGTACAATGGGCTGTCTTATCGCACTAGGCAATCTCTTACAGATCACCTTTGGATGGACTGAATGATAGGAGAAGAATTTAGGGCTGTCAGTGTATAAAATATCAAAAATAATATTATTTGAACTTAATAACATATAATACATACATACAATATTACATAATATGCTAATACATATTAAATATATAACAGAGAAAGAAGAAGAATAAAAGTTATAGTGAAAGGTAATGCTCCTTCACCATTTTCTTAAACATTAGCAGTGTCCTGAGTACGCCTCACTTCAATAGGTAATACATTCCACAACCGAGCTGCTTGAATCGTGACAGATTTGTCAAACAAGGAAATGGAATGCATACGAATACTTAATTTTAGATTTTCCTATGATCTCAAGGGCCTAGAATGGGTGTCACAAAGGAACTGAAAGCGTTCTTTGAGATAAAAAGCAGTAAAAGGATTAAATAGCACATTATGAAGCAAAGAAAGTATATGGGCATTCCGGCGAAGGCAAATAGGAAGCCATTCGAGCTTAGTACGAAATTCGGAAACATGATCATACTTGCGTAAGCTAAATATGAACCTGATACAGAGATTTTGAAGTCGCTCAAGCTTGTCCAATTGGTCTTGAGTGAGATACAGATAGCTGGCGTCAGCATAGTCTAGAATATGTAGAAGAAGAGATTGTGCTATCGCAATTTTAGTGGTGATGGGAAGAAAATTACGAAGACGTCTCAGGGAACCCGCAGACGCAAACAGTTTTCGACTGACTTCCTGCAGTTGTTTGGTCCAGAAAAGGGTGCTGTCGATATAAATCACCAAGTTCTTCACAATATGATTTATAGGAATAATAGTATTATTGAAAGAAACCTGGGTAAGTATCGAAAAAACCGATCCTAGAGACATTCCGGGCACTACCAACAACCGTTACCTTAGTATTCGTTGGATTGATCTTCAACCCGAACTCAGTGCTCCAGTCACCTATTCAAGCCAGGTCTGTATTAATTGTCTCAATGGCATTAGATAACTCTCCGAGAGGGGCTTGGGTATCAATTTGGAGATCATCAGCATATAGGTGGTAGAAAGAAGAAAGTCCTTGAGTGATAGCATTAATAAAGAGTGCGAAGAGAAGAGGATATAAAACACCACCCTTCGGCACAACGGCAGTGGTATGGCACCAAGAGGAAAAATATTCATCAGTGCAAATACGCTGCCGACGGCCAAACAGGTAACTATGAAACCAGTCAATTACCGGAGGAGATATGTTAAAAGAGCTTAGGACACCAAGCAAAATTTCGAAGTCAACAGTATTGAAGGCATTGCTAAAGTCGAGCAGAGTAAGTACTGTTAACTTCCCCATATCCATGCCTGACCTGATATCATCCGTGTTGTGCACAAGTGCTGAGGTAGTGGAAAGGATTTAAAACATTTTGTTTGGAAAGGAATGTGTTGAGCTGATAATGAACAAGCTTTTCAAGGACTTTGGATAGGAAAGGAAGAATAGAAATAGGACGATAGTCAGAGAATGATGCAGGATGTGATTTTTTGAATAAAGGAATAATTATTTAAATGCCTCCAGAATGGGAAAAAAAAAATGTGTTCAATCTAGTTAAAAATTATGGCAATAAAAGTAGAAAACAATTCAGAAAAGCTGATTACAATATTTGCTAAATCTTAACTAATATGATGAAGAAGTAGTATTGAATGTTGGTTTGTAATGGCTAATCTCTGGCAAAGAAGATACGATTTCAAAAATTATGTTACTGACAAAAAGCTACACTATCGTTAAGTGTCATAAGCTATCTAATAACTTTGAACAAGCAATTCTTGTATATATGTATTTATATAATCTGAATCTCGGAAACGGCTCCAACGATTTTCATGAAATTTAGTATGCAGGGTGCTTCGGGGGCGATAAATAGATCTAACTAGTTTTAATTTTTAGAAAACGTAGTTTTCTCTATTTTCACCCGAGACGAGCTTGGACGCCCAGGTACTCCTTAATAATACAAGTAAAATAAAAATAAATCCCCGACACCATTTATTTTCATGCTTTTTAAACTACACAATTTATCTAGAAACAGACGCGCTTTGGTCGACAATCTATCGAACACGAATTATGACACGAATATACCCATTCAAACAGTAAAACGCTCATAACTTTTGAAAACGATTTTCTAAAAACATAGCTAAAAAAACACAGGATACCACAAAAAACAAAAACACAAAAAACTCTAAATCAAAGTCGGTTCATCCGTTTAGGAGCTAAGATACCACAGACAGGTACACAAATACACAAACACACGGAAACGCTGGCGTGAGAACTTACAGACTCTACAGACAGACAGAGATTGGCCAGAGGATGTAATGCACCAGGATAACCGGAACGCAATGGGGGAGAACTTTGCCCAGCAGTGGGACAATCTTCTTCTTCTTCCTAGTTCTATCCCACTTTAGGTGGTGTCAGTTGTTTTAATTTGCTGGCTCCAGGATAATCTCCCTTGGGTGGACAATAAAATAAACTTACGTTTTTTTTTTATTATTAACATCAAGAACAAAGATTGTTCAATTCATTTATTACAAGCAGGTAAAATCGACATGAAAATGTAATAGCAATAACATCCACGTTTCACGTGTTTAGCCATAAAAACACGCATTTTGGAAAAATCCTCGAGGCGAAACTGTTTTCCATATATACCATTAATATGATTCTATATAAGCAGGAAGCCGTATAATGTTTATATGAAAGCTCAACTTCCGAAAATATTATATCGGATGTATGAACTGCTGAGGTTTAGAAAGGCTTGAATTGGCGCACGTGGAATATGATAAGGTACTAATTTTTTATTTTGAAGCAAAAATAAATGTGAGCTTGTATGGGATTTTCATTTTTTTGCATCTGATTGAAAAGCATAAAGAGATTTATTAAGGTAGATATCAGGTAAATAGAAGCTCTTGCTTGAACTGTAAGTTAAGATGATGATTATTAGATAAGCTTGTATATGTGTATCTTAGGGTATAACCATAATAAAATTATGAACCATACAGATATATTTGAGAGGTAAAATTTTGCTTGCCGTGGTAACCTAACCATTGCATTAGTGACCGTTCTCAGGATATTGCGATTGTAAATAAGTCGTATTGGGCATATTGTTACAAAAGATCTTATTTCAAGTAAACTCCAATGAAGTATTGTGTGGTAGCATCTGCAGCCCAATTCAGTTTGAAGCCATTAGAAGTAAACAATAACTCATTCCTCAATTCTGTATTTGTAAAAATTACCCACCAAATTCGAAACAGCCTTACATTTGTTTCATTCTAAAAGTACCTAAACCAGTGATAAATCTTATTCAGCTGAATTAAGGCAGCTTTATTTAATTCCGTTGCTTCCTTACTCCGAATTCTTTTTAATTCAATCAGTGGAAATAATAAAAAATACAAAAATTCAAGTGGTCGATGAAAGCCCGAGCTATCTGTATCATTCAAATTTCCCTGGGGACTATTAAATATACCCGAATCCAGGCATCTGGAAAAAATAAACCTGCCGATTGTAGACCAAACTTTTGGAAAGCTTACTTAATAGCTTGCAGGAGTAAAAATTTCAAACGAAGTTCTTTCTGAGATGGTGCATTTGTTAAAGTTGCAATTGCATGTCTATTTGTTAAATACAATATATTAGTGCTAAACCTATATTATATGAACCTATAATGGCTGTCTTAATTGACTTCTAACTTATGATGGAGATAATAATATAATGAATTAGCATATATTATCATTAAAGTAACATAGCTACCCATATTTAGTTTTCAAACCTACGAGTCCAATATTATGATTTTTTGATTGAATAAGTAGGTAAATTACCTCGAAAAAAATAATTAATTGAAGCTAAGTGGTAGGACTTGTCTTCAACGAATCTTACCTAATCTAAACAAGGTTTCCTACTTAGAGATTAGAATAAATCTCAGCTTACATTTAATTTATATTTGCGGAATTAATCGGGTATTTCATTTACCCTTCCATTTTCTTGATGTTACCTTCATTGCTTAGAGGCAAGGGGAACTTTTGATTAAGCTTGTGGGACCAAGACAACTTGCTTTGTCATCGCATGCGTTACTATAAATTTTGCTTCGGAAAAATATGCAATAGTTTTCTTGGGTAAATTCAAGGTTAAAATTTCCTTTATGAGCCGCTGATTTATGGCGCGGAGGGGAGGAGGGAGGGTGGGGGGGAGGTATTTCAACCTCCCTGTACCATCCCCACCACTCGGAGCCCCATGGTTATGGAGATATCCATGGTTGAAGTTTTTAGGTAAGAATATAAATTTCTATCAATGTCCATCGATTTTTGGGGCGGGAAGGGGGGTTGGGAAGTGGGGGGTAGTCGGGCTACCCCATTGTACCATCCCCACCCCACGGAACCCCATGGTTAAGGAGATATCCATGCTTAAAATTTTTACATTTACTATTTAACAACAAAGTCGACGGAGCCCCGCTGCGCGGGGCTCCTATTTCTGTCTGAAGGGTCTAAAGTAACCTAACACGAAGAAGATGACCTGTCCGTGTCGGGGTGCCCTAAGCTCCCGAGCTCGCTTCGCTCGCTCTTGGACTAATTCTCATTTTTTACCTCACGAAAACCATACAAAAAAACATTAAATTTCCGAGTCTTGAAATTTTTTAAAAAGCTTTCTATATATGAGTACTCCCTACAAAAAAAAATGAGCTTCCAAATCAACGGCCCATAATGGAAATTTTATCCAAATTCAAATATCAGCAAATTCTACTGGTATTATTTTTGTCCTTTATCTACTGTCCTACTAATATTATAAATATGAAAATTTGTATGTTTTAGTTTGTAAATCTATCACACCTTAACGGAATATCTTACAAGGAACACTCACAAATAATAGCCCAGGATTACAATATAGGAAATTCACCGGCAGTCTGTACATTTTACGCAGGTGTAGCGGCTGGCAATTGTTAATTTCCATTAAATTGTAGGGTTTTCATGACATTCAATTGGTACAAAGATGAATGTCAGCCCTCGACTGAAATTTTTCAGCAATTTGATGCATACAAATGATGATTTTAATGGGTGCGATTAAATTTGGTGCTTCTTTAATTACCGCTATTAATTTAATGGTTGTTCAAACTATATGCGCGGTATACGGGCATCAATTTTGCTCGTTAAGTCGATCAATTTGTTTCCAGTTACAGATGGGTAAAATCGTGTCGGTTTGCAAATGACTTCATCATCATCATTTCAGCCGAAAGACGTCCACTGCTGGACATAGGCAGTCGCTCCACCTAGAGGGAGGCCTTCCAACGCTGCGTCTTCCGGTACGCGGTCGCCATTCTAGAACTTTTCGGCCCCAACGGCCATCTGTTCTGCGAGCAATGTGCAAACAACTTACTCGTTTACAAACCTTTACTAATTACAGTGGGTTTCAAAATTCCTAAACCCATCGTTTCAATGATAAGTCTTGCCTGTTGGTCTTCTACGAGTTGTACTTCGGAAAACTGGTACCATTCCCACTTGGTTGATATTATCTTGATTAGTCTCTGCCAGTGCCATGTCTTACCATCCAATGCTATTGAACAGGCATCTTATTTGGGCTGGCTTGTTCCATCGTAAGCTTCATCTTTTGCTATCCTGATGGATAGCACCTGATGGTGAGATCGTGGTTTAGTGCTGCATCACGAAAACAATAAATTTATCCAGAACAAACTTATTCTCTTAATAGTAATGCCTTGAAAAGTATACCTATATTAAACACATATTTGCATTCCGTGTCACTAAGAATTTTTGTTGCCTATAATATTTTATCTGAAAGAAAAATGAAAACATTACTTCATTGGAAAATCAGACATTAAGATACTTTAAAAACTAGGTGACTTGAAGAGACCATTATAAGACTTATTTCTTACAGTAAATTTATTTTTAGCTTTACTGTTATTTTTGGCCACTCCCTTTGAAGCCTTTTTATTATTTTATAAAAAGAACAATGACAGATTTTTATTTATAGAGCGTTTTTGCCCTCAAGCGTCACATACAATTAAGTATCAATCCAGGTTATTTGCTAGTACTCGCCTAAACTGGAATAGGGATATAATGGGTGCCATCTTAGCTGATGCAGAGGCGAAGGAAGAAAAAATATGAAAATAATAATTAAATACCTCACAACTCAGATTAGAAATTCTATAATCTGAGCCTTAAAATTTTAAATTAATGACAAAAACCGTTTTTTTGATATTAAAATTTTAGAAGAGTCTATCTGTACAAATAACAGATTCGCAGCTTTCTTTTTTTCTGTGAAGTGAGATGAGATTAAGCAACTTTACATGGTACGTACTGAACCTAACATAATTATATAATAAGTGATAATTTAGTGAGTAGTTGTAACATATGATGGTAAATAAAATCGCTCCCAATTCTAATTTCAATTAAAAATATAATTATGGTGTAATTAAGTTATTAAATGTATGCATTCACATGCCACCAGTTGAGTGTTATCTCCAATATCTATTAATCCTAAAACACAAAAAACACACTCAGAAGCACATCATGGAAGCACTGAAAGTCTCATTGTCCGATATTATGACACTGTTCTAAAACAGGATGTCCAATTTTGAGGCTGAGCTAAAGAAAAATCCTGCAAGCACATCATCTAGCGACACGGACGGACTGGTTGCAGACTACACTTCGTTCAACAAGTTCATCCTGGATGCGTTGAGCTGTCTTCAGCGTCAGTTGGAGGTACTAGAACACGGGCTGGACAACTTTGAGTTGCGAAGTCGGCGGAAGATGGTTCTAATGCATGGTGTAACCGAACAGGCCAAAGAGGATACTGCACAGGTAGTTGCCGAAGTTGTGCGTTGGCACCTCCAGCTGACAGATTTTGCAGTTACTAACACCAGACACTGCCATCGGATGGGTAGAGCGATAGGAACCAGCAAGCCAAGGCCTATTCTTTGCAAGCTGCGGGACATCAACAACCGGGATAGTATCTGGTTTGCGAAGACTAAATTGAAAGGCACTGGTATTTCGCTATCATGGTTCCTGACAAGACCTCGGTATCAACTCTTCATGTCGGTGAGAGAAAAGCTTGGTGAGATCAATTGCTGGACCAAGCAGGGCCTCATCTATGTTCTTGGTTCAGATGGCAACTAGCATAGAATAAATTCAATTGTTGACTTAAATGGAATCGAGCCAGCCGGGAAAAAACCCGAATCCCCCGTCGTATAGCCGAATCCGTTGTCGTTACCATCACCAAAACCGGAACCGAAGAAGGCCCGGGTTTGCGAAGACGTGATTCGTGGTTTTGCTCCAACTGTTCATGAATTGTATCGGTATACCGGGTTGCAGTCATTTCACTTGTTGTGACTTTGTGAGTACCGCTCTCCAATTTTATTGCAACTTGATTTCTTCTACCCTTCACCTTTTCTCTAACTAACTGTAGCTAACCCGCAATCTAATTCGCTTTTTTCCTTTAAATTTCTCAATTTTTACCTTTTTGCATAAGATTTATATTTGGCCTGCGCAAATATGATCACATTTCTGAATTTCGGACCAAGCTCAAGTGGTTTCCCATACTTCTTCGCCGGGATTCTCATATTTTGTATCTGCTTTATAAGTATTCTATACAATCCTACATACCCCTCTTATCTCAAAAAACGTTTCAAGTTCCTTCATGACACACAATAGATATCTGAGGTCATCGGAAAACTTTAGACTAGAGACGCCGATGCTTTCCACCAGATTTTACGACAAATCTTTTACGGTTCAAGCGGTGCAGTTTTGGAATGCTTTGCCCGTGTCAATAAGGCGTGCTCAAACTCTACCCATTTTTAAAACTATGGTAAAGAATCACTACCTCTCTCTTTAATAGTTGTTTTTCTTGATTTCTATGTTTTTGTTCTATACTTGTTACTGTATATATTTGTCTATATAATGTATATATATATATATATGTATTTATTTTATATATAAACAGTACACCAAAGACTGCCTACAGTATTGTCTTTCCTTACTTTTTTTAAATCCATCCAAAGGTTGTCTTGAAAAGATCGCTTTTAGCGATAAGGCCGCCCATTGTGACACCCAGTGTAATGTTTTCTTCGTCTATACTTTCTGTAACTTATATGGTGTACATAATAAAGAGTATTCTATTATATTATATCAATTATAGAGACATGATATGGGAGCAACAACTTCAAACTTCGAGTTATATCTTGTACAGACTCTTAGAAGATATTTGCTTAGTAGGAGCCTATTTTCTCATCAGACCTCCATTACAACTCCGCTAAAAACTAACGAAAGCAGATGCGGATGCGAAGGCAAGATATCATTATGGATGTCGCATTTGCAGATAAGGAGGTAAAGTTTCGTTTCAACCCTAATACCATTTCAAGACACGGAAGCGTCTGAATACAATATGGCTGTCACAATGCAATACAATAAATTGAAACCATTCCCGCCTGTCATAAAATTTATACTGAAATTATAGTTCATATGGGAAATCCAAACAAAACACTTGGAAGTTTATCGAGTGATTATAAATATAACATGCGGTTCCTGCATTGTTACTGACTTGTACACCCGAACAAATACAAGTTTTTGTTAGGATGGTAAATTGCTAGTAATGGACTCTAATAGCCATGTCCTTTGGACACAATAATAAATAAAATACGAGTATCATAACAATTACAAACAATAAAGTTGTTCAAGACTGAGTTGGGGTCGGGGATTTATTTATAAACATGGTTATTTGTAAAATGTTGAACTTTCAAGGGGAGAAAGTAAGATCAACCATGAAATATGAAATAATAATAATTTATAGAAACAAAAAAACATGCTATAATAGATAATCAAACTAAAAAGTAGAAATTAATTAAAAAAAAAATATATATATATATATATTAAGAAAAGTGTGATTAACAAAAAGATTATTTTTTTTGTAAAAGCGTGTGGGCTGCTTGATGCCAATTGTTATATTATTAAACTACTGAAGGACTTTGTAGCAACTTTACAGTAACATATAGATAGGTACTAATTCCACGAGGGCGGAGCCGCGGGCGGCAGCTTGTGAAAATAAAACACCGAAGCTTAATTGGGATCAAATAACTGTTTCCGATACATGTGTAGATACAAATTATATTGTTCTTTATTAGTGCCGCTTTCCATAACGTAAGGTTGGTGAAGGAGGCCACTATAGGAAAACTCAGTAGACAAATAGGGGTATGTTCTTTATTATTATATTGTTCGTTATTATTGGACCATTCTGGAGAAATGGTAGCCAGCTTCTCTGGCGTCCCTAGCGGGGATTGAATCCGCTAGCACCAACAAGGTGCGCTGGTGCCGGTGCTTGCGCTAGTGCTGGCGTGCTGGGGTGCGTGTTGTGAGCGGCTTTACAGCTCCGGTACCATTCTGGATAAATGGTAGTGAGTAATCACGATGCGACTCACATTTTCTCTTGAGTACCAGGGGCGAGTACTCTGGAGGCGTGACCTACCGAAGATGGTCCCAGACGCCTCGTAAGGGGTTGCCTGCTGTAGTGTGCCGCCTTATATAACGTAAAGTTGGTGAAGGTGGCCACTATAGAAAATCTAAGTGGTCAGTGGCCGTGTCACAAATACTAATGCAAATTTTTTGAAATATTTTGTTTGACAACTTATTGAAAACCTATATTACAAGAGACTGATATTTTGTTCAAATATAATTAATTACATCAAATAAAAAAGTATATAATTTTTTTGTGAAAATTTACAGGAAAACAACTGTATTTTATACAAACTTTTATCTATCTTGTTGCATTAGTCACAAAGTAAATCTTACTGGCATTTGAATCCCTTTCTCTTCATTATGAATTTTACAAGCCATTCAAAAGATTTTCTCAATTCAGTATTTGTTACGACGATCTCAAATTATTCACCCGTGTAAAATCAACACTTCATAATAATTCCAGTATAAACACGAATGGTTATCCAAGTTGTCTGGCGTCAATAATTACCTAGCCATCGAACCGAAGTGTCGAATGCCGACCTAAGGGTCACGGGGCCAAATTCAAGCCCAACCAGCTATTGTGGTAAATCCGAGCGTTTTCCAAGAATGTAACGCTATTGAAAGGATAATTGATTTAAACGGGCTATTAGTAAAATGTGCTCCTAATTGATATTATTAATCGTGATCAATTAATTTATTGATGTTTAACTTGTTTTTCGGTTATCGCAAATTTTTGTGAATATTATTTTTATTTTATTTTAATCATCGTCATCGTTTCAACTAAAAATTCAACCAAGATGGACCGGTTTTGCGCTTCTGGAAACTAATGGACTCCTGGTTCTCACCAGGTCATAGGTGTACCTTGTGATATCATAATCAGCATTGACCATAACCAACAGTCCTGTTGCGTTGTGCATGTCATTTCTTCTGCATCCATGCAGGTTAGTTTCATATCGCCAACCCATATGCTGTGTTATGTCAGCCACGATAACGCTTTTCTGAAAATTAATGTGATATCCACTTTTACTGAACCTATATGTATATTTCAAAAACGAGTCTTGATATGAAAACACAAGTGTATAAAATAAAATGGATGTCTAAGATATTGTATCCATTATTTCACAATGATACTGTTTACAAAAGGATTTTCATAAACCTGGGAAACTTATCGAGCAACCTCAGAAAAAAGGTACCAAAAAAAGGTCAAATATTCAAGACTTTGGCAACGTGTTGTACGGTTCCTTAAAATGATATACGACCTTATAAGTCGCACAAGTAGCGTAAAGCTGACCTTTACCATACGGCAATATATCACTGCATAGTGTAATGTGGCCTATGGGACTACTTACCGTTTTCAATTCGCTTCCCTACCTATTGACATTAAATAGTTTGAGCATACCGTATATATTAGGCTAGGTATGATAATAACAGATTCTGTTTGTCGCATGTAAGGTATGACTCGACATGACAGGTCGTCATTATTTTAATTGTGTTTTAATTTTTAAATGCTGCGATCCGTGACATTTTTACTGCTACGATACACATTTTCACTGATATTTGTAGGAAATCATTTTAAAGATAATTTTATTTTCATATTGAACTAATGATGTAATAAGACAACTTTGTGGTTTAAAAGAAAATGTAGTGACAACAATGAAAAGAGTATGCTAAGATGGTTTGACTATGTTGAAAGGATGAATGAAAGGCGACTAAAAAGGCATTTACAAAGCAGATGTGAGTGGAATCGCCGGGAGGGGACGCCCAAGAAGGACATACATAGACCTTATTGGTAATGTTCTTCACTCATAACCAACGTGCGTGTATGACTAGATGTATGAAAGTAAACAAAGCAAATAACTTTATAAGGTTCGTAGCAGGTGGGGTTCTGTAGTTGCTGCCTAGCCCCATGGGAAACAGGCGTGAGTTTATGTATAATGTATGTATTTGTAAGTATATTTATCTAGCAAAATAAATATATGTTGCCTTATTCCAATTGCATACTCAAAACTTAAGCCTATTAACCCCTTGTATGCGCGCATTTGAGACACAATGAAAAAGCCATTGTGTCTCGCGTAGATCTGCGTTCAATACAAGGTTTTAAGGGACTCGCACTACCTACATGTAGCTGTTGTTCATTTTTGACTAAACGGACCACAACGTGTTGATATAAAGTTCTTGGTTTAGTCTTACGTCCAGTTAAGCCTGTATTTCAGCCCCAACTTCAGTTTCTTTACGATCTGCAGTATTTCAGTTGTATTTGCTCGAAACGCCCAAATATACTGATGTTTCAGCCATTCTACGATTTATGGGAGCTGCTCATAAATGGGCTTGTTTGAGAGAAATTTATTGCCCTGTGACAATCGCCGAACTCAGTGGAGTAATTAGGTGAGCTATCTGGAGCAATATCGCTACATACAATTTCGGGGAATAATGAGCAACATTGATCCGTATTATTAGGAAGGTGTTGCAGTAGCTTGCTTGCTTTGTGTACAAGTAATACAGTCCTTTAGATGTTGAATGAGTATAAACCTAAGTGTTAGATCTTGATTTTCAAAGGTAATCGTTTAGGTTTTCGGTTTCTTCAAATTACTGATTTGTACCAACGTGTCTAATACAAAGGTTTGATATCTTGAACGACAGCAAATTAGTTATACCTATAATAGTATGAGATCCCATTGCAGGTATTTTGTTTTTGGTGATACTGGACTTTTATGAATGATTCTTGACATGGGTTGCCTGGCCGCATCTGGCCGCAAGTAGTTTTTCTTTAACTTTGCCATATACTAGGATTTTTTTCTGTCACATGTCAACATAATCTTGCTTTCAGTTAACGACAATTGCATGGGTTGCTAGGTTTAGCAGTTAAACTGGGAACCCACAGGTTGCGGCTAACTGAGAGCTGACAACCTTATTTTTTCCTATTTTCTACACTACTTTCTTTCAAATGATGTTGGATTCACATGAAAAACGTATACATTTGGGGTTAACTATCTAACAATTGAGACTTCCATTATTTACGTATTCAAGTTTAAAACCATGTATGTGGCTTGAAATAAGCTGCCTCTCGTTCAGATTCCAAAATAAAAGAAGACGATAATCCGTCGCGATAAATCTCGGATTCGAGCAATATTTAATGGCCTGTAAATATTTTTCAGTATTAGAATAGAATAGAATATCTTTATTTCGGACGCAAAAATCCATAGAGTGTTAGTAATTTAGAAAAACTTATTACCTAGTGTTAGTAACGTGTCTCACAGGCACGACTGTACAGGCTTGCGCAAACATCTCCGACGCGCTACAGTAACAGGGCAGTCTCAACAACATCCTGAAAGCATTGTTATATTGGACGCGAAGGCCATCCAGTGATCTCTTCGTATAATTGACCCATAGATTGCCCGTGTACATACTTTGGCAATAAGCCTTGAAAAATGTTACTTTTACTAGGTCCGTACACCGCGCAAATCTACGGGACAACATATTGCTCCGGACCGCTAGAGCCCTACACTCCGTCTCAATGTCCACATCGTCCCTGAGGACGGCGGCAAGAAAATGCCCCAGGTATTTAAAAGTGGATACCCTATTAATTGGTGACCCGTTCACGAGCAACTCTGGTCCTTCTCCACGGCGTTTGCCACCGACCTCAAAGACCATGTATTCACATTTCTTTACATTGTATTTCAAGCCATGTGCGGCAGCGTAGGCTTCACACGTCTTAAGCAGCTCTCTGATTGCTCCCACCGACGGACCCAGCAGCACCATGTCATCTGGATAACTGATGTTGTTGATTCTAACCCCTTCAACACTGCATCCGACACGCATGCTGCTGAATGCGGCTATGTGGTTATACACGTACAGGTTGAAGAGCCTGGGGGACGTCAGACCCCCTGCCTCACCCCGCACTCCAACCTGTACTGCTCAGAGACTATATTATCCCGTTTCACATGGTTGCTTTGATTATCAAACCAATACTGAAATAGTTCACATATTTCCGTGGGTACATCCCTGTCTCCCATCTTCCTCCAGATTACATCGTATGAGACAAGATCGAATGCCTTGGAGAGATCAAGAAAACAGGCGAACACCGGTGTATCGCGATCTATATAATATTGAACAGTATGCTTGAGACTTAAAATAGCACTTTCGATTGATAGGTATTGGGATGATCGGTGTATTTTAATTCGAAGAAATAGTACAGCATTTCAATGACTTCTTTTTAAAACCGTGTTGGTTTTTTTTTTTTTTAATTAATCCAGGTTGTCTGGAAGGGATCGCGGAATGCGATAAGCCCTCAGTTTTTAGTTTCAAGTTTCTTTTGTTCTTGTACAGTCTGGTGTACAATAAAGTTTAATATAATTTCGTTGATTAACTCAGCCTTTCGCAGTTCATTGTTTTGTGTAGGTATATCCTAAGTTGCGCCACTACACCCAATCCTTCACCTGGCATATCCAGTCGGTCCCGATTAACTCTTTTATGTCGCTGATCCATAGATCGGGAGAGGTGTCCCATGGTACGCTTACCTAATTTACCCATACGCGACCTCAGGTTTATTATTCTTCGGCTTCCTTTTATCAGCATATTATTATACAAATAAGTTCTAATCAAATCTTATAACGCGTGCAGATACCTACTTAGCTCTATCATCGGTTGCGCAATACGGTATTTTCCACATTAAAAGATTTCTAAATTTACCTTTGCACAGCTCGTCGAATAACACGAATAGCCCACTATGCATTTTTATTCTTGGTATGAAAATGATCAGAATTGGTTCGCCACCAGCGCTGCAATGTAACACACTTTAGATGAGTTATTACTCCCTTTTCCGCAAACGACTGCAACACGTTGCATTAGCCTGTGAACAGGACAGCGAATTTTTGTTATTTTGCTGCGGTCTGTCAGTGCAGTCTAAGCTTTATGGACACATGAGAACACAGGGGTTTAAAAATACAGCGCTTTAGAGCGCTTTACAGCTAGCCATTCGTGGCGGTGGCATTTCGTTGGGATGTGACAATGCGAGGAGCCGAATACAGCTTCAAATGCGATTGCTGGAGTTCGCCATGTGCCATCATCTGAGTAGTACCTTGTGTGTAAATGTTATCAGAATGGAAATTCTATTCCAGCCATTCAAATCCACAAAATAATCCGTTCCTAACAGCATCTGGTGTAGACATTGGGTTCACTCTGTGATTCGGTTTTCACTCTATTACGGTAAATGTAGTAGATTGCATATAAGGCCTCACTTGCTTTTAAGAATTTTAGACGAAGACGGCCGTGTCTCATTAATATGAAAACACACTTGTTCTGTTGTGATTCGGAGCCAATAAGGAGTAATTTAAAAAGAACCGCTTGTAACACAATACTTTGATACATGATATTCGCATAGATACGTTCGCGTTATGTATTTTTTTTTTTGCTTTATCGAAGTTTCTAAAATAAATTATATGATATAGTTTTACTTTGTGGACAAAACAATTCGAGTGTTTGAAATATGACAAGGTTGATTAGTGGCGACCGCAGGGCAAAAACATTTACAACAATTTTGAATACCACATTGCATTCTATTCAAGTTTTCTTTGGTTACTGTAACTACTATAGCTTCTAGTGATGGGGTGAGCAAAAATAAAACAAAAATCACATTAAAAAAATACTAAAATAATAATTATGTACGCTAAAGTCGATACCGATACGATACGAGTCGACCTTAGCGTAGTATATTTTAAATTGATTTTTAAGTAATCATTTGTTTTAAAAAGGTACTTAAAAATTATTGGTTACAACGAAATGAACTTTGTAAAGTACTACTAGATATATATAGGGATTATTTTCTAAAATTTCATGATTCTCTCAATTTTAATAAGAGAAAATTTAATATATTGCATTGTGCTCAAACTAATTAAGTCGTCTAAAATACCTAATTCAAAATGTCAAAGTTTATGCAAAAGATGATCAATGTTATTAATATTTTTTGTAGAGTTGCTTACCCCTAGTTTATTAACCTGTCCCTGCCATATATTTAGATAGCGTGGCTCTTTCTACCTAGGTAGGTACATAGGTAGAAAGAGCCGTTTGAGGTTGAAACTCTTGGTCCGTGGCATCCGAGGGCTCATGCTTTGTTTAAAGATCTTTCCAAACGCCTAATTGAACTTCGCGTGACCCAAGAGCTGGCTTTTATCTTGGTCAGAGGATAAGCATTGCCATACTTGGCAATGCTGCCATTCTTTTGGCCACATTACCAGTGGACAATTATGTGGAGGAGTTTTTTGATGCCATATTTGAGAATAGTAAAATTTTAGGTTTAGGTAGCTAGTAGGTTTTGTTTTAAATGTTTATGTCTGTAGTCTTAGTCAATTAAGTATTTATACACTGTATATACTTTTAACTATGCAAATAAAAATAATAATTTAGATTATAATCGATTTTTTTTTCCAATATGTATGTCCAAATTGCAATCATGCTCCGTTCACACGCAACTTGCATCAAACAACATTCAAACAAACAGAAAATTCGTCGAAAAAAAACAATAAATTCGAAAAGATAAAGAAAAGCATTTATATATCTTTTTACAACATCCGACTATCTTCATGCCAGTAATCATCCGATCGATTGCAAACATTTGATAAACAATTTGTTCAACCGTACTTTTCAGTTTCTATTTTCGAATTTATACGGATTAAAATAAAAATGAAACGCGTAGGTAGGTACATATTGATGAGAGTAGAATCTTTTCTGTTCGTAAATAAGAGGTCAGTGAACTGGCAGGTTAGAGTTCCTTTTAAAATGGTTGCATAGACCCAAGCATTAAACTTTTAAGTGCTGTGATGGTGGTCACCGGGGTCGTTTTAGTGAGGTGAAAATATCCACATTCCCTATTCATTTGCCCCAAAAGCCCAGGCTTACTGTTGTTAATAATAATTGTAATGGTTGTAATTATTTTATTATTAAATAACTACTTTATTAAATTAAAATCTAATATCTTGCATGCCGTAAGGTTAAATGTATCGGAACCATTTAGAAATATTCCAACATATCATCAGCAAATAAATGATTTCTTTCAGGCTCCTTTTGAAGGTTTCCCTTCGAAAACACAAAAGTCCATATTGATGAGAATAGAACCTTATTGTTGTATATGAGAGTAGAACTTTAAAAACGGAGGTTTTAAATAAGAGGTCAGTGAGCTGAGAGGTTAGGTTAAAGTTCCTTTGAAAAGGTTTGCGTGGGTTGAAGTAGTAAGGACCTTCCTTTATTGGTTTGGTAAGTGTTGCTATTGTGACGTTTATTTGCATTTGTGCGTGTATACAGAGTCTTGTCACAATATTTTAATGGTGTCAACAGCTTCATAGATATATCAAAGCAGACAGCAAGAATCTTTTTTTGTATAAGAAGAATTTCTATGAAAATCGGTCATCGCATTGTTGTCGCACCTTTCGGAGCCTTTTTGCCTATTGAAGGGATCATTGTTAAGTATTTTACAGTTTCTGACAAACGGCTAAATCATTGACAGTCGGTTGAATTAGTCGAATTGTTTCGCTGGAATGTCGAGCTTCATTGACTCTGCGCTTTTCTGGTGGTCACCAGTGTTGGTTCTTGTTTCAGCAGTTACAGTAGTTTTAAACTGTGTGGTATGGCTTGCAGATAGCAAGGTTTAGCATCACTTAACATTGTTAGACTGGATGACTGGATTTCATAGATTCTTCTTAACCTACTTACTGGCTCGAACTGTCCATAAGACTTCAGTAATACTTTTTCAAAGTATTGGAACAAAACATAGCCTCGTGTATCAGGAAAACCATTCTGTTAGTATTAACTTAGGAAGATTGTTTGAATTCAGCAAAAGGTTAAGAGCATCGCGGCAATCCCTTTCCTTCAATCAACATTTATGAGTTACGAGGGGAAAGAAAACAAGAATGTATAAGAAAACAAGATATGGGTACGGAACCCATATTTTATTTATTCTGTAACGGAATTGGCCTTATTGGCTTAGTGGCTGAAGTTCTGAGTTCGAGTTCGATTTACAAGTACGATACAGTTATGACGGACAAAAGTTATGCCGGGGACCGAACCCAGGACTCTTCCTTGACTATGCAAGTGCTAAGAATGGAGACTCCAGTTTAGTAAAGGTACGGTTTGACTCAATGAGGCAGTCAAAATAATTAGAATATACATAAGTTCAGCCGAATTTAAAATCACCTTCTTTTTTGAAGTTAGTTAAAAATAACGAATTAAGAAAACACTCCGTTTTTCTTCATGGTGTGGCATTTTTCCTCTTCTGTGAGAAGTGTTTCGTATTATTTTAAATGTGAAAATTAAAGTATAACCTTGAATTAATCCAATAAGGAACCTCGTTTTAAAATTACATTTCTCAATTCAATTTGGAAGGACATAATACATACAAAATGTTAATGCAAATCCATAACGGAGACTCCAAGGAGGGGTTCCTTACCAATGCAGAAAAAAAATTATTGTATATTTATTTTAATAACATTTAATATGTTTGCAGTTCTTCTTTTTAAGTTGATGAGGATTTTACTCTTAGACAGTTTGGGTCCAATAGGTGGCAACCACAGACATAAATCTAACTAGATACGATCAATGATCGAAATCTGAGCTTTTCATTTAGCATTATCGGCACCGGAAATCCACTGAAATCTAGAAAAATGCCTTTTTATGCCATATTGAGAGTAAAGAATGTAAAGAAAAAGTTGGCCGACGCATTGGAAATGTTTTCTTTTATTGATAAGTAAATTTATTTTTAAACTGTTTGTGAAAAAGTGGCACGCTTGGTTTGATACTGATGGAGGGACTTATCACTACACTATCTATTTAAATTTATGTCGGTGGTGGCAACGTTTATAGCGGCATCAGTTGAGTTCCTCAATTCCTCAAAATTGCAGTTCAGTATCCTCAATTTATTATTTCTATTTTAGAAGAAGGGATTAAAATAATCATGTGGAAATTCTACAGACGTAATCTTACTTACTTAATATTATAAACGTGAAACTTTGTGAGGATGCTTGGATTGATATTTGTTGCTTTTTCACGCAAAAACTACTAAAATAATATTGATGAAACTGTACAGAAATATATTGCTTATACATCAGAATAACAAATAGGCTAAAATATATAAAGATATACAAAACAATAAACATACATGCGATTGCAGTAATCACGAGAGATTTTCCTTTGTTTATTGACTAGTTCTGTTGTATATATCCAAAGTTCCTCATTCGGGACCTTCAAATTTAAATGGGACCACATGAGAAAAAATAAATGCACCAGCTTTAAAATAATAAAAGAATCAACAAAATCGGTCCATCTAGTAAAAAGTTTTGAGGTGACACATAAAAAAATTCAGTCGAATTCGAGAACCTTATCCTTTTTCGGAATAAACGATATTCCGTGAAATTAAGTGAGACAACGTGACTTAAAGAATAAATAAACCAGATACATTCACCAAGTTAAATTCTCAATCCCTGCTGTTAGTATCCCTACATTTCGTGGAACACAGGCGGCCCCACATGATCAATTTGGGAACTAATTACAAAATAAAACGAACTTCATAAAGATTCAGCGCGTTGACGTTAATCACCCTGTTAGGGCTTCATTAGTCAGTAATAGGGACCAAACAGGAGTTAGTCTATGTGAATACTGTTTAGAGTCGGGTTATTGGAAACCAACCTTTATCAATGGTACAGATTCATATAAAGTAAACTATACTCATATTATTATGTAGAGGTTTATCTGTCCGTAATTTGTAAGAGGTAATCTCTGAATACCATAGTGTCTAAACACGAAAGTGTATGTTGTCAGTTTTTGTTAATTCCATCAAAATATTGAAGCTGAGATTTTTACAGAATAGCACTGTTGATCCGATTGCATAAAACCGTTTATTGATAGAAAGATACTCAATTGCCTAGTGCCAGATGGAATATTTACGAAAAACATGAGTCTCGTTTCATACAAGACGACATCGTGACAGACAGTCAGTGGAGGCGAGCTGGGGTCCTACCGAAAGAATTTCTTCGCACCAGCAGAAGGTAAAATTGTATATAAGGAAGGAGGACCCTTCAGTGGTTGTTTAGATTTAATTAGATGCATTAGGATGAATGTCACGGGCAGAAGCTACTTTGAGACATATCTGATTTTTTTCTCTAAAACAGCCTTAAAGATGTTAGGTACAGTTTTTTGATCCGTATAATTCAACAAATGTTTAAACTTATGCTAAGCTATGGTTTAAAGTTTCGGTAATACTATATTACTATATACAACTGACGAATAAACGCGTTTAGGCGTGGCCACAATGTACATTTCTTTATAGATACCGCTATAGAAGCCATCACAATAGGGTTCTAAATCTGTGCATACTACAAACCGGCAGCAATTCTTGGTGCAGCCAGTTGCATAATAGACAATCGCTTTATTCACCTTGTAATGTTGGCAATAAAAATGTCTTGCAACTACCAACTTCTGCTCAGTTTGCAAAAAACTAACTATTATTATCGTCCGAACCGACCGTTTTACAAAGAGCTGATATTTTATACAGTTACTGTTTAATTTTATATAAATTATAATTGAAAACAAAGGTATAAAATGCTATTTTTAACCGACTTCCCAAAAAGGAGGAGGTTCTATGTTCGACTTCAAGTTTGTTTTTTTTTTTTTTTTTTTTATGTATGTTCACCGATTACTCCGTCAATTGTGGACCGATTTTGAAAATTCTTTTTTTGTTTGAAAAAGTATGTTTCGAAATTGGTCCCATTTTAATTTGGTGAAGATCTGATGAAGAACTTCGGAGTTATACAACAGAACTCTTCAATAAATAACGGCAAATCTCTCGGGATTGCTGCAATCGCGTGTCTGTTTGTTGTTTATAACATTTCATAACATAACATTACGCCAGTTCGCTCTTAAGGGGTAAGCAGATCTCTCATTTCACCGGTTATGTTCAAGTTTTATGAAATCTATTCTGGCGAAATAGTTCCCTTACTAACTTGCCTATTAGGTACGTACAACTAAAAAGTGAAAAATAAAAAAACTTTTTGCAAAAAAATACTACCGACTTCCAAATACAAAACTATAAAGTGAAAAATAACTAAATTTTTTAAAGTCGGTGTCCATAACGCAAAAAAATGGTACCTACGAAAGACACTTTATAGTTTTGTATTTGGAAGTCGGTAGTATTTTTTTGCAAAAAGTTTTTTTATTAATGAAAACTGACGACATCTTTATTTTTTTTTTAACTTGATTAAATAAGCCTTTTTCATCTTTCTTTTAATTGTTTTTTATTTTTTTATGGGTTTGCTCTTGACTCCAGTCTAAGTCATAGGTGACAGAGACAGAGTCGACGATGGAGTGAGCTTACCCAGAAGAAGCCTGTTCACTCTAACTTTAAAGAGATTCGGATTGAATGTGTTCCTTAACACAGACGCAGGTAGTGATGGTAGAAGATGTCCGATGAAAGAAGGGGCTGGTGGGATGAGGTCGCACAGTTATTATATATGTAGATGACCGACAAGCAGGCAACCTTGCAGCAATGAGCCAAGCTGTGAAACTTGGTATCCACCAGTTCAATGTCACCGATGAGCCTCTTGGCTCTGCGTTCCACCGAGTCAAGCGCGGCAAGCTGATACTTAGCTGAGCCATCCCAAAGGTGGCTGCAATACTCCATGCAGGATCGGACTTGCGCTTTGTACAGGGTTAAAAGCTGTCCAGGCGTAAATTATCGCTTCACCTTATTTAGGATGCCCAGTTTGAAAAAAATGAAAAGAATGAAACCTTGTAATGGACAATTATAAATTCAGACTAATTTAGTTAGGATTTGCTCAAAGTGCTTATTTGTTCTCTTAGCATTAAAGTTTCTTATTTATTTGTATGTTTGCAAAATTCGAAATTGATTTGTAAATTAAAATGAGTTTTTGTTTATTTTCCATTGGGTAGTTCATCGTTTACCATCTGGTCATCATCATCATCATCATCAGTCCACAGCTAGACACAGACAGCCAATTGCACGCCATTTGCTTCGATTTTTGGCAGCTCTCATCTAGCTGCTACCAGCTACCGTGCAAAGATCATCGCTCCACCTAGCCTGTGGGTGTCGGGACCTTAAGATTACTAGTTTGCGGTCTCGACTCAAGAAGACGTCTTCCCCAACAGTCATTGGTGCTACGGCTTATATTACCGGCCCATTGTTACTTCAGCTTGATTATTCTGTTAGCCATGTCGACAAATTTGGTTCGCCTCTGGATCACCTGGTTTTGGATTCAATCCCTTGGAGAGAATCCGAGCATAGGTGTTTCCATGGCTCTCTGTATGACTTTCGACCAGCCGTATCGTGAGTGTCTACGTTTTTGCAAATTAATAGAAACCGTTTCAAAGTAATTAACAAAATTTCAAACTATTCTCCTACTTTAATACTTGAAAATAAAGAAATAAGCTACACAATAAACGTACATAAAATCTCAACAATACTTTAATGTGGGAACTACTAGGAACACATTACGTTGTATATTTTACTGCAGTAGTTTTCGCAGTAATACAGCAATTTTAAGACTGCAAAGAGCTTCCACAATTTGATAGAATATATTAAAGAGAAAAATTCTATTAACTTTCTCAATGACGCTTTGTTTTTGAACTGGCTAATTGTTGGTCAACGTCCTGTGTTTATTGGTTGGTTTTTTAAAGAGAAAATAGTGTTATAAAATTTTAAAAAGTTGTCAGAAATGGGCAGGAAATGGGACAAAACTGTTCCAGCAAGATTGTGCCGACATAATATACGGTCATTGGTAATTCTACGTAATCATTCAATTGTGTAATACTAATCCTAATTTACTACTAATCGATCTCAAGGTGACTGGGGTATAAGCCTAGTTGAACCCATTTCCAGGGTTAGGTCGAATAACCACCCTTAAGGGCCTTCCGCCGATTTAGTGCCGCACAACAGTTACTTTCTAAAGCTTAGTTCTTAGTATCTAGCCGTCGTTTAAAAAATTTGTAAACAAAAAAAAAATTGTTCATGTACATTATTTGTGCAACATAGATTTTCCGTGTAACTAATAGTTTTGCTTTAAAAACATAAAATATTTAAAAACACGAAATACTGTCGCTACTTTTGGATACTCTTCCAAAACGACTCGGATGTTTAAAAATATTTTTACACAGAAAAATTGATGACTAGATTGTCTTCATAACTGATAGCTTATGTAAATCGAAGAATATTTTGCAAACAATATTGTCCAAAAGGATATTCAATATTTATATTCTGGCTCTGAGCGGGCGCACAGCCACTACTGAGTTAACATTGAGGCATATTAGGTACGACTTAAGTAATTTGAGAGCAAATTTGTAAATTGTCGCAGCATCTAGTCAGAGCTATATTATTAACCCCCGACGGAAAAAGAGGAGTGTTATAAGTTTGAAGTGTGTTGCCACAGACAGACACACAGATACACTGTGTGTCTGTCTGTGATAAACCAATTTTGATTTAGTTTTTTTGTTTGAAAGGTGGTTTTGTGAATAAAATCGGTTCAGCCATTCAAAAGTTATGGGCGTTTTACTGTTTGAATCGAGGTGTTTTCGCAAGATATTGTGTCATAATTACGTGTTCAATAGATTGCCGATCGAAGCGTATCTACTATGTACTAGATAAATTATGTACCATGAAATTAAAATGGGTCGGGGGTTTTTTAAATTTTGAGATTTTACTTGTATTAAAACTGAACAAATTCGTGACACTGAAAGTTCGTTTAGCGCACAACTTCTGCCATATTCGCCATTCAAACCCGTCAGTTCCTATTCGTTATTGGTATCGTAGTTCGAGTTAACGGTGAATCGCTCACGTTCGACTTCAATTTAGTCTCAACTGTTCAATTTTTATTCAATCAGTATGTGATATTTGGACAGCTCTGTTATTCACCACGTTGATCTCGAATGGTGCAGGTGGACATGAAAGACTAAACACGGTGTACATTTTTGTCCTCCTTTGTACCTCCATACACTACAATCATGTCCAGTCCTCGTTATTATTTTACATTATATTTCTTTGTAGCTTCCTCCCGTCCGAAAGTTATCAGCAACCTAGATCTTTTACTATAAATTACCGTTATTAATTTTGTTTAACAACGCTCTATTTTGTGTGATAAAGGACATCCCATAATCACAGCTTTGTTTAGTTTTATTTATTAAAATACATAATTTTGGCAGAAGTTAAACATTTACAAAGTCTTGAAAAATCTAAAGTATTAGGTGTTTTCTATTGTACGAACAAATTCATAAGGTAATTATAATATTAATTACACTTTGTATATAGCTATATTAATTTGAACTCCCAAAAACAAATGCACAACCGCGCTCGATATTTATGTATATGCATTTTATCCGGCAATCGAAATTATCCAATATGTTTAGTCATATATAGACTTCCATTTAGTTCTGTAGTTTAACCGTTAATGCTTAATTAAGTCAGCATCATCATTTTAGCTAAAAGACGTCCACTGATGGACATATGCCTGCCCAAGAATCACCATATCGAACGTCCTAGGTTTATCACAGCCACCAAACTCAACAGATAGCTTTCGTATAATATCAGGATACGCCGGATCGTTACAAACATAGTAAATCTATCAAGTGTCACAAACTTATCACAGAACTTCCAGATGACGGGTTCTTCAACAAGTTTTAATTAAATTCTAGGAATCGATGCACCCACAGAGCATTACAACGTTGTTAGTTGAAATTCAATCGCAAGCCGTCATTCCATATATACTTACCTACGTAAATAAGCATTACAAATTACCATTCTAATTGAAATCCTACTGTCTGTTTTTACGGCATAAATTCAAGTGCTTTTAGTGAGTACAGCCATAACATTTTACGAGGTGCATCCCAGCAAGAGTGATGGGCAAAGTTTACTTCTCTGTCGCATATTTAAGGTACTTGTAAGAGAAATAAATCGTGTTATGTCCGTATTGATCCGGGAATTAGACGTGAAATATTGTGTTGTTACTTGTTGGCTGTGGCCTGCTTCTATTTTTGCAGTTTTTCTTTTCATCAGTTTGGAGATTCCATCAAGTGTTAAATTTCATTCAGTGAAAAATCTTCACCTGAAGTACCATAATAACATTCCGGGAAACAGAAAAATGTTCTTTTATTTCCTTAGTTGTCTTCATTACTGAAGGTCGTGCCTGTCTTGGAACGCTTTGACGGAATCAATTACGTGCTGCTTCCAAACCATAGCTTCGACTCTTCATAGGGCTGTGGCCACCGTGAGTCTTTTAACTCCTATTTTATAGTTACTCTTATTTTATGGTAACTAGGTCTTTCCCGCGGCTTCACTCAAGAAATAGGCTTACCCCACAGAAACCGTGGATATAAAGTAATCAATAGCAATAGTAATTAAATTAAATATTTTTTTTTTATATTGAAAATTAAAAAAAAAAATATATCACTTAGCGAATTCTGGTAATTGGTTCAGTACTTCTAGAGAAAACCTCTTAAACACAATTTTACCTTTTTATAATAGTACTAGTAATAATATAGATATGGTTTTTGATATACATATATTGGTTAAGATGAAAATAAGAACATTATTGTTAAATTGTACAAGATTTGTTCAAGTTTGAATCTTCAATTTATCGAGAGCTGCAATATGGAATGTTTTAAGACTTGTTTACAGGCGAAGTATCCCAATTTTCGTCGTTATGGTTTTGAATTTAAAGGACCCTATCGACCTTGGTAGTGTTTAAAAATTCCTTTCAGGTAGGTAAGTAGGAAATAGTAAGATGAGTTTTCGAAGTTTTTTATGTTGATACTGCTGCCCAGGATAGAATAATAGTAGCTGGACTTAATGGGTGTAAATGGTCTGAGTATGTGTATTGACCAATGCTCATTACTTCTCTATTTAAGAGAAGGACATCACCTTATCATTAGCATCATCAGTCAATGCATGACACAGGCCTCTCCGATGATTCATCTAGCAGCCTTATTGCGTAAGTGAGTTCGACAGGGCAAAGGTAATAACTCCATGAAATATTATGACACATTTCCTTTTAATGTTTGAGGTATTGCGTAAATAATTTAGAAAGGGTACGTCCTCCAACCTATGAGTTGGATTTACATATTTTTTCCATGAGCTATGTTTCGAGCGTATTTCGCAATACGAAAGTCGTTATTTTAAAGGTGTCGTCACCTGTACCTATACGAGTTCTTTGCCGAATTTACTTACCTTTTGTTGATAGAATGTCACTGAGGGCTATCGATTTTGTGCTTTCCAGTTGGCGCCACTGGCAAGTAAGGTCCTTATTAATATAGCTGGTTAACGTTTGTTAAGCAATTTTGAGTTAAAATAATTTCTAATGCCGTAGAAGTGCGATTAAATCCATTAAATCAAGTGTATGCTGCAGTTTCGCACAGCCCCTTTTTTCTAAAAAAGAGGAATATGTTATCCTGCAGTGGTTGGTAAAACCCGTACCTATCTTATGCCGCCATATTTAAAAATTATTCAGAACTATAAAAAAGTATTAAATAAACTGGCGCTAAACGTCAAAAAACTATGAAATTTGACATTTTGTAGACCTCACTATACACCAGCGCCCCTAGCGGCAAATTCAAACGCAGTAGCCCTCCTTGACTAGAGCATTACGACTTACATTTTGACTTTTCGACAATCGTTATCACTGAATACTACTGTCAATTTGTTGTCAGCCTGTGGTGGCATTTTCTTTAGAATTACGTGAGATATTTATAATCAGTCGTTATATTTTCTTGTATCTTTTCTACCATTAAATACTTGAAAGGGAGTCTAAAATAATGAAATATGAAAGCTATGAAATCAGGACAATCCTTTTTCCCTGAAACATTTTGGAGAATTCTCGTCGTCGCGCACGTCAATTTAGTCTTTCGTACCGAATTATACTTAAAACGATTTCGCAGGTCTTTTGCATTTTCGTAGGCTTTTTAATAGAGTGGTTCAACGCCGGAAATATTGAGGGAGTATTTTTATTTTCAACTGTTTTGGGCAAAATTGTTTTAAAGTACATAGATCTAAATATATGTTTCTGTCCATTACGGCTGAATAAAATGGTACAGGGAGGCTGTTGTATATTATGTCAGACAGAGGTCTTTAATATCAATACGTTCTATAATCAACGCCAACGTCCGGATTACATACGATTACCAAACGTTGTGAGCGAGACGACATGATCTTAAAAATACCCTTATTAAACATTCACTGTCCTACTCGCACGTTTTCTGACCGCAACTGTCGTGAGCCTTCGCGGTAATTTACTCTTTTTATAAAGGGTATTGTTGTCTTAAAGTGATTGATGCTGATATATAAACACACCACAAATATCGATTCTCACACAACGACACATTTTTCATTGCCTTTTGCATTTTCGTAGGTTTTTTATTAGAGTGGTTCTTATTTTTGACATAAAATTTAGTGCTTGATATCTTTGTCTTAAGTTTATAATAAACCTTCTTTTTTTAACCTTGAAACAAACTAGGTACTTCGTGGCTTGTCGCGTCATACTGATATGTTTCTACATATGAGATTATTACGTAAGAAACTGCAATCAGTAATCATCGCGCAATTAAACGCTTTATGTCATAAAAGTCGCCATTTCTTACAGTGTAAGTATGGTAGGTCCTACACAATGATCGCGGATAAATTTGAAAAAGTGTTACCGCGGCTCTGGCTCAAGCAACAGAAGAAACACGGGTGGGTTAATAACGGGGACAATAACGGGCCACACCCGGCCCGTTATTGTCCCTATAATTATTTTGAGGTTATTTCTACTCAGGCTGAGGAGTTTTTTGGTGAGACGCGGGTGTACTTTCGGCAAAGCCATTTTTGACTGTCTACAGTCTGTAGCCCGTGACCATCGGTTACTGTGTAGTTCTGTTGATTTTTGACGAATCCACGCACGGAATTGCGAAAAAGGCAAGGGGATAAGTGGGTACGGGCCTAGCACTAACATCTAGGAGCCCCTTTTCGTAAGTTCATCTGCGGCATCATTGCCTAGGGATCCACTGTGCCCCTTGATCCACTGGAGGGTGATTCGATTGGATTTTGATATTCTCTCCAGGGCGAGGTGGCACTCAAAGATTATTTTGTTGTTAGTTAGTTTGTTTTCTAGAGCTTTGAGCACAGCCAGACTATCCGATAGGAATCTGATTCCGTAGTTCTGGATACCTAAACGCTTTACGTTTCGGTATCGTTATCGTTTTGCTCTTGCAAGATACATAATAAGCCTGCAGGTTCATACATTTGGTTCTCTAATCTCTCTTAATGTGTTAATATGATTCTACCTTTATGCTTGGTAACATGAAATTTCCATTTTCGGTACCATCGACCTTAATACGCAGGCTCAGTGCTAATTTTAGGTATAAAGTCCAATATTACGTTGTTGAACTTGCCTCTAACTAGAATATCCTTATTATTAGTACGGTTTTAGAGAGCTTGATGTAAACCAATATAGCAATTTAGATATAAGTTCATATTGTAGTTACAATTTGGTATACATAAAGTAGTGGCCCGTCCCGGCTTTGCCTGGGTCATAATAATTTGTAGCCTAGAACCATCTGGAATAACGTACTTTTCAAATGGTGAAAGATTTTTTTAAATAGTTGTAGTGGTTCCTGAGATTACCCTTCACGTCAGAATAAACTCACATAATTCGGGCTCTCTCTTTATAATGTTATTATATTATAGTTTAGATGCTGCCGTGGCGCACGGTTGGTGCAGTGGTTAAGTGATGACTGCTGCGCTGCGTGTCGCGGACTTGATTCCCACACGGATAAAATATTTGTAAGACCTACAAATAGTTGTTCCAGCTCTGGGTGTTTGTATATGTGAGTATATATGTTGGTAAACGCATCCACGATAAAGGAGAAATTCATAGTGTGGGGCAAAGATTAAATAAAGATGGTAAAATCAGCTGCTCAGAATATTTTGTCGAATCTTGCAAAAATAAATCTATGGGATAGTTAATATTGGCCTCATAGTAAAAAATGTTCATAATTATAAGTACAATTACCCTTTTTCAGGAATTGTGTTGTTTCTGTTCAGTAACCAAGAAACGTAGAATAATGTTAATACTCAAGTTGTGTTATTACAATGTTGTTGACCTACACACCCAACTTTTCTTCCTCTTGCTTGCCAGTCATCACCATCCTATAACCTCTATACATAATCAGACATAAGTCAGTCATAACGCTGCAGTATGCGAGGCCGGCAACATAATCCTTCTCACCATTGAAACATACGAACTAAAGATTAATCTAGTCATTTTTCATATGTGTCCGGCACAGCATATTTCATATCGCAGCGTTGTGCCTTCCAGTTAAAAGATCAAAGCTTTAGTATTTCTACCGATGGGTATCAGGCGTACCTTCTGTTAGGGGAAGAGCGTTTTGTTACACCAATCATGTTATGGGTAAATGCACGTCACGTGTCGTCAAAGAACACTTGCCTGCGTAAAAGCATGAGTGTTTTGTTCTGGTATTCAGGTTCCAATCATCAAAATTATATTTGTTGTATGAGGTGATACTCTCATACATGTTTGAAGAGTGATTGAAAACAACGAATTATTAAAATATTTCAAACGCACAATAGCCATTATTTATTTATAGTATTTGAGCACATACATATGTACATATATACATACCTAGGCATACACATACATCTTCGTGCCAGGTCAATAACTTCTTAAAATTACTATTTAATATAACGCAAATTATATATTAATAACTTCTAAAGATAACCAGAAAGTAATAATGTTTGTATTCGTACAACTTTTAATTATTTTCTTTTACGATCCGTTTGTCAGACAGATTTAGGATTTCGAACTAATTGCTTGGGGGAATTAAGTAAATTAGAATCATATTTCGTGTATTCCATTTAATGAAATACATAAATTCGGGTTGGCACAACTACAAAGTATTAACAGTGAAAATATAGAGAAGAATTTTATCAGTCATAGAAACATCAGGATCTTTGGTTCTATACGTTCGTTAGAACATAGGTGATTACAAATTGTTACTAACTAATTAGAATATAACAAATTATCTTAGGACATTAGGCAGAAGGTATATTAACAGAAGAAAAATTTTCACTGTAGTTGATGTGCTCCCCGAAATTGTGCTGCCATCTGTGAAAGAAGAAAGAAACAGAGTTATTTATTGGACTACTAAAGAAACATCACTTGTTGTAACAGTAATAATTGATTACACACGTCATGCTAAGATAATCGCTTTAGCAGTTATATTACACAAAAAAACAGGTAAATTTTAAAGAAGTCCACGCAATTGCTACGCCATAGCTCTTGACTACGGCGTAGCCCCGTAGCACACACGTAGCACTTCATACTAAATTGCACCAACAAATATAATTTGTAACAAGAGTTGTTTGCTTAGTCATAAACAAGGCTGAAAATAATTCAAAGTAAAAAACGGAATAAACTAATTGGCTGTTTAGCAAGTCGAGGAAAATTGTGAAAGTCAGCTTGATTTAATATTACGCTCCAAGTACCAACATTTTGTCAGTACTTAGACTGTTACTGGGAACTTTAACTTAAAAAGTCGTTACAGTAAAGGCCTAAGTGATCTCATCTGAGTCCGTTTAAAACTAGCAGCAAAAATTATAGCTTGGTTCGGTCCGTGACCTGATTTTCTAGCCAATAAACGAATTAATGGTCGAAGATATTTTAGACATCAGTACCTATTGGATTAGATATTTTTAAAGACTATATTATTTTTAGATTTCAAGCATAAAATACTACCCAACGCAAAATTAAATGTGTCTGGTTCTCTGTTGTTAATAAAAAATAACTTTGTTGATACTGTTATTCAACACGGGATATTTTATGTTACAAATCAGCCATATATATAGGCTAAAAAAATACAATAGTTCGTTTACTAAAGTCTCCCTATCATGTGTCAGGTTAGCAGAGTGACATTAACAAACGAATCGGGTATATAGCACCGCTTCAATACAGTTCTATAAAATTTATATTAGCTTCTGCCAGAGGTGGGACCGCGAGTTATTTGAAAATTATCCTAATAAAACCTTTGGGATAAGAAAACCGGCCAAATGTGAGTCGGACTCGCACACGAAGGGTTCCGTACCATTATCTCAAAAACGCCAAAAAACACGTTTTTGTATGATTTTGGAGTCCGATGATAGAACGGGCTGGGAGGAATTAGTTCATGCAATTGCAACGCATACTCCCCGAAATGAAATCGATTAAAAACCGATGTCGATATTAAAAACTTTATTCTTATCCAGGACATAGTCTACCCGTGTGTAAAGAATCATCTAAATCGGTTCAGCTATTAAGACATGAAAAGTTAAATGTTATTGTTACTATTTTTTTTAATCTAGCTTAGCCTAGAATAAAAATTTGTTCAGCAATTTAGTGTTTTATATTTTGTATACAGGGCATTAATTATTGTTAGTACGCAAAATTTTATTAAAATCAAACATTTACGTTATTTATTGCATAATCCGATGATATTATTATTGAAACCGAAACTATATCCAGCAAACCGCTTATAATTGAAAAAAAATACCACTTGCTTGCATAATTTATAGGAATTATTAATTTTATTATAACAATCTTTTGATGTTAAACAAACTAGAATAAACAAGTGTAGGCATCTGATTATTTCTGAAGAGAAAACAAAACTTTATGAAGATTCATGTTTAATCAAAACTACGAAAGACACTTTACCTCTATGAACGATGTATTTTTGAATTAAAACAAAAGGCTTATTTGGACTAATCAGATTACAGAGAAGTTAAGATACAATCAAGTAAAAGTAGACTTTAGAAGTTCTGAGGTACGTTTAATTAATTCAAGATTTACAAACGAGTTGGGTACTTATTATGTAAATAAACTTTCAGTACATCGATATCGTAAGAATAGAATCTGGATAATTTTCTATTGTAAAAATCTGTATTATGAAATAAATGTTAAAATGTTGCGACATTTCTAAAAAGGAGCTCATAATTTATTTATTTTATTTAATAATAGATGACATTTAATAATGGATGATTTTTATAATGAGAAAGGACGTTGACATCAAGGTCGACTGCGGCAAACGTGGTGTGACGATTTAGTCCTGTTTGTGGGGCCAGAGATCGCACAAGAAAAAGGTTTGGAAGGAGAAAAGGGATAAAACAATGTGGGCTAGCAAAAAAAAATAGTTTGTACTTAATTTGTTTCCATGTTTGAAAGCCTAACTTATTCTGTGTTTTCGTTAATGTTGTCGAAAAGAATTTGTCTCCAAACCATATGTAATTACGAATCAAATAAAAAACAATTGCGCATCGTCTTATTTGAAACTCGATTCAGCCCACAATAAAAATTGAATAACTACTTCAAGAGACGAATAAAATTGCATGTTCAGCCGATTCAATCTATCGCCTCTGTAGCGTGAAATAAAAATCAACGACGCAACCGTTTGATTTGATAAACCATGACGTATTCTTGATGTTTTTTTTTTTGCTTTTTTATTTGTTAACGTCAAAGGCAATTGGTTACAGGAAAGTACTCTGCGGGCGTGTAATCGAATAATTCCTATTGTTATTCGATTAAATATTGTGGCTAGATTATTCGATTTATATCGTATTTGTTTTCGTAGTCACATATTATAAACAATCTCTGCCTTAGGTTATACAACCACGATAAGGAAAACTATAAAATTACTACTAACAATCTCCTTCCTTGGCCACAATAACGATATTTTCTATACGAACCCACTATTATATACCCACTATATAACAGGCCCATAACACTACATCACATAAAAATGTCCAGATTTAAGGCTGATTTCCCTAGAGGTGGTAAAAAATGTACAAAGCACACTTTTGACTTCAAAGCCACTAACCCTTGAAGAACAAAAAGTAGCGTGTATTTAATAGCTTAGATGCGTGATTCGAGCTTGTATATGAATAGATATGACCTAGGTCATGAGACTTCTAAGGACCTTTCAAATATTCATGTGATATTTTGGACTATTTATCCGTTTTGCGTCACAGAAATCGGGGTTACGTCAACTAAGGTCACGTTTCTGATGGTTTTAAATATTTAATGTATAAATATGACGCTCGTGTTTTTTCTGTGAGTAACAGTATAAACGGTTTTATTGTTAGTCTGAACTTAAACTTGTTAATAAGGTACTAGTGACGAGGCTTGCACCCAGATGGGGTCTATGATAGAGGAACTTTAATAATTGATTATGAAACAGGCTACCGCCCTGATAACGGATAAATTAATATATTTGAATGACATTTAACTATTAAGTACTTGAAATGCACTCCACCAAAAACGATTATATGTGGACTAAGGTATTTAATTTGTTAGTTGAGATGTGTGTGATTTGTGGTTCCTCCACAAATTGTTTGATCATAGAATCAAACTCACAATTGGTACAGACCAATTGTGAGTTTCCTCCTCTACTAAATGTGAGTTAGCTCTCCACCATTTGAGAGTTAGCTCCTCCACCATATATAGAATCTTACTCAATCATAATTTTAGTACATTTAGTTATTTCCCATGGTACCAAACGAATGTTCTACTTGCCATAAAAAGCTTTAAATAGTACCGAGTTAATCACATACAGACTAGCTCTTAAATTTATTATATCAGCGCACTTATCCGTAGATTTGTTACAGCTCACTCTTATTTATTTTAACAACCGCTAACCTTTTAATTCGTTCTTTTTTTAAACATCCGTAGTGTTGCACTTCAGAATTACGAGTATGAACTTGTTTTATGTTGTGCCATTATGTGGAGCCACATGTTTTTGCGGCACTTATCTCCGTTTCAATTCTAATTGGTGTTTCCTTTTATTATTGTTTGTTGTTCGTTATAAATGAAGGGGGAATGTTGTTATTTTGTGTGTTGTAAATATATGCTTTGAAAACGTAAGCTGCGAGAGGATTTTGTTTATTTTTGAGGATTTTGTTTATTTTAGTTTATTAAACAGTGACCACGAAATTACGTTTGATATTTGATGACCATTCACTAAATGGATTGTATTGATACCGTGAAACTCGGTAGAATCAATTTTTATTCCTTGTAAATTTTAATGTATCTAACGTTCAAAAGTGCCGCTTGGTGGCCTAGTTGAAATAAAATATCTTTGTCTTTGACTGGATACTTTTTCCCAAATATTATTAACGTGGCTTGTTGCGGTAGTGGTATCTACTTTTACTTAAACAATACCCAATTATAGTTTGGGTGTATCCATGGTAAGGGTTAATGACATCATTTTAGGCCCTTTTAAGCCAGAAAAGCAGGTAAGACAGGGGTGTATTCTTTCTCCTATTCTCTTTATTATATATGGTCAATACATAATAAGGAAAGCCTAGAAGAATGGAAGGGAGGCGGATCTGTCCGGGGAATAAGGATCAGCAACCTGAGTAAGCTATGCGGATGACACTACACTCTTTGCGGCTTCAGAAAAGGAGCTAGCTGATCTGTTTCCCAGAGTAGAATATGAGAGTGGACTGGTTGGACTCACCATTAATAAGTCGAAGACAAAAGTCATGCTCAGCGACAGACCCGGTCAACTTTCTAGAACGAAAGAACTCGCGGACCTAGAATTTGTCAGCGAAATAAGAGTATATAGAAGTAGCGATCCGAGGTATATAACCTAGGATCGCTACTTACTGACCAGGGAGGAACCGAAAGAGAGATCAGGAGAAGGACTCAAATGGCCAAAGCTGCGATGAGTAAGCATACACATATGAGTAGTCATACATTTGGCAGGACAGAAAGGTAAACCACATATTGACGTCTGGGCGGAACTTTTATCCAAATGGCAATGTAGGTGGGATAATTCCATCAAGGGCCGACACCTCCACCAATTCTTTCGCGTGCGGCTGGCCAGGACGTGGCTGGAGGTGGATCACTGTGTTGCCCATTTTCTCACGGGGCATGGTAACTTTAAAAGTAATGCGTGTATTCTTTGGCAGAATGAACGCAATACTATGTTGAATAATGTACAGGCTGTATCAGGAGCTGTTTACTATACAGACCTTGTGGAAACTAGAACAAATTTCCGTGCGTTCAAGCGTTTTTGCCATACCTATTATTGGAATCAAATATAACAGCTCACAATGTTAGGACCCATTAATATTTATGCAAATTTTTATCCGTGGTGCTAGGCAACTGGGCTTATCCCAGTTGTAAACGACCCTTTGTGCCTATTGGTCTCGTTTGTTCTGTCTCCTGCTTGATATGGAGGGAAGTGGAAATTTGAATTTTTCTTACTCCTCCATTATTCTTTTCTGATTAATTTCGTTGCGGGATCCATGACAGTTAAATTCATTATCCGGGACTTCGTCGAGCTTCATTGCCTCGGCGCTTTTCTGGTGGTCGCCACTTTTGATACTGGCTTTCAGGAGTAGCAGTGGTTTGGGAATAGTGCGGTGGGATTGTCCCAATAAAAAAGACCAAAAGGTCTCCAATGTCACCAAGATGAGACTATTCCGGACACTGGTTTTCTCGATATTCCTTTACGGATCGGAGTCGTGGACGATTCAGGCAATATAACGATAGAAGCTTTTGAGATGTGTTAATGGCGAAGAATGCTTCGCATACCATGGACTGCCCAGAGAACGAACAAATCTATCCTTGATCAACTAGGCATACAAGACAGTCTAACTTCACTCTGCTAACGAAGGATTCTCAGCTACTTTGGTCACATTGCCCGTCGGGAACAAGACAATCTAGAGAAGGTGGATGGAAAAAGACCTCGCGGCCGGTCACCTAACCGCTGGTCAGACCAGGTAACCGATCTCTTAAATCTTATTACTTTTATATAGTATAATTGATTAGCAGGTAAATCAATAACAACAACAATATCAACAATTTGATCCAGCAATGTTAAAATTGTAGAATCAAATTGTTTTTTAATAATCTATATAAATTAAGTCTCTCTTAAATCTATATAATTTAATAATCTTTAATGAGTAAATTTTTAATCATGAATTTAGTACACAAGAGATCCCAATCAACAGAAAACAACAACGCAGCAGGTCCAGAAAGGATTGACAGAATGAGCTGGCCCAGTCGCAGGGAACCGGGCAAAATCAAAAGAGGGGAGGAAGGTACCTACCTTAAAGACCTCTTTTCTCTGCAGTGGAACAGTACAAACTCATAACATACCAATTTGTACGTCACAATACGCGGCTGAACATGATATAACATTTCTGTATTTAATATGTTGCATGCAATGTATGTACACCATGTTTATACAAATAAATAATAGCTATTTATGCAACTGTTACGTTATGGACGGTCTTTTAATACGAGTGCCATTTTTCGTACTATAACTCGTGCCCACCTATTTCGGTACGCGCTACGCTTGTACCGAAATAGGTGGGCACGAGTTATTAAAAGACCAATAACGTACCAGTTGCATACAAGATTTTATCTACGAAGGAAGGAATAAAACACAGATATATACAAATAAGTATTTCAGGAACTGTGAACTTATACTAGATACTCAGGTCTATAGCCCCTATTAGGTGTATAAAAATTAAGGTCCTGAGTCAACACGATAAAAAGATATAAGCAAATTTAGATTTTTGTGAAAACTTGTAAGTACCAAAATTTTATATATTTTTTTTTTATTTTTTTTCGGAAATTTCACTTTAACTGTGCTGTAAGACCTTGCTTTTAACCAAAATTTAAAATTCTAAGTCAACCGGAAGTACCATATAGATTTTGGGTCAAAAACCTGTATGGTAGTTTCCGTTGACCGAAAATCACGAAATTTGGCAAAAAGTATGGTCTTACAGCGCAAACAAAGGAAAAATTCCAATAAATTTAAATAGTTGAAATTTCAGATAAATTATGGTACTTTCAAGTTATCGCGGAAATCTAGATTTGCCCATATCTTTAAAACTTAGCCACCAATAAAAATGATACCAATTTTATTATGGCGGTATAATTCAAATTCAAAAGTTTTATTTCAAGCTAAGACAAAGTAAAAATGTGCATTAAAACTAAGCATTAGTAAACAACAAGATACGGTGACACATGTAATAGACTGCAGTGAACTATATACGGACAGTCTATCAACAATAATTTTCAGAACTTTGTTAGGGCTGTCCATAACTCGGGCCACCATTGATGTTGCACGCATCGCGTAAAAACAATCCACACGCGCCGCTGCAAACATCCCTGATGAACTACAATGCCAATCTTATGGCAACACTGGCGACAGGTCGTCAAAAAACGGCCTCGTAACTAATTTATTTTAAAATTATTGTTTTATTGTGTTTAGTTTGTTAAAAATCCTTTATTTATATTAGAATCAACGTATAAAGTGACACACGTAGTGTTTGTGACCAGTTTTTATTGAGATAACTCAATAACAATTGATATTTCACTAAGTCATGTACCGGCTGTCAACGTTTGAACTGTGGATTTGAATTCTTCGAATCGGGGGAGTATTTTGTTTTGATTTGCGTATTTATTGCTGTATTATTTACATACTATACACCACTCATACACTGGTCAGAGCTCTGAGCGACGTCCAGTACACACCGGCTACGTTTATGTCTCATTTTGTTTGACAAATTGTGGAAGCAAAATCGAGGACGAAAACACTTGCCCCAGACATAACATTCACTGCAAACCCTACTTCACACATAATATATCTTTAATATATTGTAAATATTATAGGTAAACCCCATAGTTCATAAGCATTGTAAATACTTTGTTTCCACTAAAACTAAAGTTCTTAGCAATAATCCTTATACAAAAATCTAATCGAGCAATAAACGCCAATGTCTAATAAAGCCTTTCCATTAAGTATTACCTGTAATTAAGTCCGAAAATATTAATTCAAATAGCTTTTCTTTGTTCTTAGTTTTTTTTTTCTTCTTTTTCTCATATACCTTCATATATTTTATAATCTTTTTTTGTTTTTTTGTATTGTTTTTAAACATTTTACTTCTATTTAACTTTTAAAGCCCTCCTTCTTGCTCAAGTTTTCAACTAACGTAGTATTATCTTCACATACTCAGCTGTTTCTTGTCACATTACAGGTGTCGCTTAAGGAAAACATTCAATATGATGACCCGGGCAGCTACCGTTCGTGACATGAGTATCAAACTGAAAGCAGTGCTGAGGGAGCTGGATTCATCTAGAAATGAGTGCAGCAAGCTACTGCGGGAACGAGAAGAAAGTGAAGTAGAAATTGAGTTAATAGTGAACAAAAACACTCAACTCAAGAACCAGCTTGCAGAACTACACTCCCAACATATGGATATACTGGACCAGCATCACCATCTCCGTCAACTGGTATCAGATTATCAGCAGTGCCATGACACTCATGACCAGGCACTGTAGCGTATATCTGTACTAGAAGCAGAATTGTGCAAGGCTCATAACACCATTACCTCCATCGACTCGCTGAAAGTCAGCGAAGAGGTTTCTAACACCAGTAACCTGTACAATGAGCTGATGGATGCATCCAAACTGGAGTGTGAGCCGCCCACCATTACCATAGACCTTACAGGGGATGATACCATTGCTAAATGTCCAATTATAAGTAGTCATAATAAAATTAAGAAATATATTAAAATCAATAAAAGTTTTAAGAAATATAGGAAACTTATAAAAACTCAAAGTGTTTGCAAATATAATGTTAACCTTAGGAAAGATTTAAGAAACTTAAAAAACCAATTAAATATATGTAATAGTAAATTAGAAACTAGTACACAAATGTATGATGTTGAAATTCAGAACCTTGAAAGGGAATTATTGAGTAGGGAAAATACACTTAAGGAAATATTTTGTAAATATGAATGTAGTCAACAGATGTTGAGTGAACGCATGCAGGAGGCCTGTGAGTTGGTGGACCTGGTGAAGTATAATGCAGAGAGGTGCGAATCATTGACTAACTACCTCACCTGTAGTTGTGCTGCCGCTCTACAACCTCTCATGTCACAACATGTTGCTACTACAACTTTACCCATTGATCATACTGCAACAACTTTGAACCCCACCAAAAGTAATGTCTTAGTATTTTCTGATAGATTAGGAACAGGTTTTGGATCTTTGTTAAATAACCGTTCTAAACATACAATAGTGAACCATTGTTATCATAAACTGCAATTTAATGAGCTTATCCATAAAATTCAACAGACACAATTGAATGAGCAAACTACCGTAGTACTTCTTATTGGAAATAGCCTTAGTATAACAAAAAGGGACATAGTTAATGGTATTGACACCCTACTTAAGTTAAGATTAGGCAAATTAATATTATGTGCATTGCCCTATTCTGGCAAGTTACTTGTTCATGAAAATGAATACATTTCTAGTTTGAATAACCTGATGCATATATTATCTTGTCGTCATAGTGACCGTTTATTGTTTTTTGACACCAACAATTTTGTTAGTGATTTTGTTTTGATTGGGAACCATATGTTTCTTCCCAAAAATAGTCGACATTTATTAGCTACATTGTTAGATTTTAATATACACGCAGTTATTGATAATTTAACTGAGACTAGGTTTAGTGATTTAACAGTAAAATCCAGTTTTTCTGATAATACTTTAAACGATGATTCTTTAAACGATTAGAGCCGACAATAGAGAAGTCGAATAGTAATATTTTACTATATCATCAAAATATAAATCGCTTCTCTGGCAAAATTTTAGACGTGGAATTGTTAGTAGATAAATACCACATGGATATCTTATGTTTTTGTGAAACTTGGTTAAAACCAGATAGGATGTTGTTTAATGTAAATAATTTCTCAGTTGCCAGCGCGTACAACAGATCCACAGTGGGTGGTGGCACCCTGATACTTTGTAATAGTCATTTAAAATATAAGGAAAGGAAGGATATCACTGCTTACCCTGTTGATCGCTTGTGTGAGGTAGCATGTGCAGAGGTCGAGGGGCATACTGTCTTGTGCGTTTACAGACCACCAGCATCAAACTTGTCATTGTTTTTGATTACAATGGAAGAATTATTAAGTAAACTTTTCAGAGATAATAAATTAGTTTTTGTTTGTGGTGACTTAAATATAGATCTGTTAGTCAACTCGCCTGAAAAATGTAAGCTCATTTCATTATTTAAATCATTTAACCTAAAATATTTATTTAATGAACCAACAAGAATAACAGCGACTTCAGCTTCTTGCATAGATAATGTATTCACTAATTGTAAAGTAAAAGATTCGTTTTTAATTAGTGGCGTTAGGTCAGACCATACTGGTCAACTAGTATCTTTTGAGGCAAATAAAAAAATTAACTTAGCTAAATCAATTCGATTAAGACCACTTACTAAAAATAAATTAATCTCTTTTAATAATAATGTTTTTAGCAACCTTTGTAACGCCAGTTTTGATTCAAACGACCCCAATATAAATTACGGCACGTTGTTTTCAACAGTTTGCCAAGAATTCAATAAAACGTGTCCTGTAAAAACAGTTAAAGTCAACAATTCCAAATCGAAATTTAGTGAATGGGCCACTGTGGGCATAAGAAAAAGCCGAGATATCTTATATAATTTATAATACGAAAAATCTTTGACTTCCGATCAAGTTTTTCACACTTATGTTAGAAACTATTCTAAAATATTCAAAAGAGTCTGCGCTCAAGCAAAATCTCAAATAATAACTAACAAAATTGGTGCTTCTAATAACAAAATAAAAACTGTGTGGCAATTAATTAATAGAGAAACTGGAAAGATACAACAACGCGATCAGAATGAGTTGTCTTTGAAAATAACTAATCAAACCATTTCTGATAGGCAAGAAGTCGCTGAGACATTAGAAAATTTCTTTACCAACATTCCGTTAGAGGTTACGAAGTCTCTTCCTTCTTCATCTAAATTAGCTGAAGCTCTTCTTAAAGAAAACTTTACTAAGGACATACCAATCTTTAAATTTAAACCAATATGTATTGATACAATTAAAAACGCGTTCAAAAGTCTCAATATAAAGAATACTGAAGACTTGTGGGGGATATCCGTTAGGGTTCTTGGAGATATTATTGACTCAATTGCTCCTGTCCTAACAGGCATATTCAATCAATGTTTGGACAGCGGCACTTTTCCTGACTTAATGAAACACAGTAAAGTAGAACCAATTTTCAAATCAGGCTGTAAGAGCGATCCTTCTAATTATAGACCTATATCCGTGCTTCCAGCATTGAGTAAAATCTATGAAAAAATCATGCTGGAACAGATGTTGTCTCACTTCAATTCAAATGGGATCCTGCATAGTCAACAGTTTGGTTTCACGAAAGGTAGGTCGACAACGGACGCGGGAGTAAAACTCATCAGCCACATCTTGGAGGCTTGGGAGAGGTCCCAGGATGCCATTGGCATTTTCTGTGATCTCTCAAAAGCTTTCGACTGCGTCGACCACAACACACTGATCTGTAAATTACACCACTACGGAATTCGTGGAAAATCTGCTGATCTCGTGCTTTCCTATTTATCAAACAGACAGCAAAAAGTAAATGTTAATGGGGCGACGTCCTCCGGGTCTCTAGTCAAGATGGGCGTGCCCCAAGGTTCAATTCTCGGCCCTTTCCTTTTTCTTGTTTACATAAATGATCTCCCTTTTATGATGGCCAAATTATCGGATATTATTCTATTTGCTGATGATACTTCGCTAATTTTTAAAATAGATAGGCAAGATACGGATGTTTTAAATGTCAACGAAAGTCTAATTGTTCTCTCAAAATGGTTCGCAGCTAACAATCTTTTACTGAATGCGAAAAAAACAAAATGTCTAAAGTTCTCTTTACCAAATGTACCACAACATGACCTAAACTTAAATCTTGACGGCAAAAATCTTGAAGTTATAACGGAAACTGTATTCTTGGGGATTACTATCGATTCAAAATTGCAGTGGGGCGCGCACATTAGAACTCTTTCGGGTAGGTTAAGTTCGGCTGCATATGCAGTAAGGAAAATAAGGCAGCTAACCGATGTAGCTACAGCTAGGTTAGTATACTATGCTTATTTCCACAGTATTATGTCTTATGGCATTCTGCTGTGGGGATCAGCAGCAGACGTTGACTCAATTTTCATCCTACAAAAGAGGGCAATCCGCGCAATCTATAAAATGGGTCCTCGCGAGTCCCTCAGAGAAAAATTTAAAGAGATCGATATACTGACTCTACCTTCACTTTATATTTTGGAATGTATTTTGTATGTCCGTAAAAATCGGGGGCTTTTCAAAACTAGAAGCGACTTCCATAATTTAAATACACGCAGTAAGCACGAAATTGTAATACCCAAATTCAGATTAACGAAAACTAGCAAGTCTTTTCTTATAAACAGTATACGCTTTTATAACAAGTTGCCAAAGTCAGTTATAGAACTGACCGATGGAAGGTTCAAAAACTACATCAAACGTATCCTTATTAAAAAAGCATATTATAAAATCAAGGACTACGTTGAAGATAAAAACATTTGGCCTTAGCTCCTTCTGCGCATGCAGCTTCCCTGGTAACTTGTAAACGGCACAAATATGTGGATGTCTCTAACTATTCTCATTTTTCTTTCCTTCTTTTAATTAGACTTTTTACAATGGTTTTCAAACATCTTTATAGCCCTTTGCTAAGAATAGTTACAGCACTGATAACAAAATTTGTGCCACATGTTAAATTTAGTCATGTAATACTATTTTTATTTACTTTTGTATAGATTCTTTTACCGATTGTTTTGTGAATGTGTGAACATTGTAGGCCTTCTAGATGCTAGTTAACATTTGTTAACTTTTTTATAAAATATATAATGTTAATCCTTTTATTTTATTTTTTTAGTTTCTTACGACTTATTGTCATAAGTCGGGCCTACTTTGTCCCCCCATGTCTAAGTACTAATGCTGTAACATGGAAATATTGTAAAACCAAACCATTTTTAAAAGAGTAACCATGGAGTTTCTTGCCGGTTCTTCTCCATAGGAAACGACCAACCCGAACCGTGCACCTTTTGTCGACGTTTTATAAGTGCCCATGTAGGCCTATGTGAAATAAAAAAAATTGATTTTGATTTTTGCCAAGGCAACCCCATCAGTTTTCTGAACGCGTTATTATACTGGACACGAAGGGCTCCATACGACGCCCGCTAATACTTCTCCCACAGGCTGCAAGTGTAGACGGTGGTACAGAATGCTTTAAAGAGCGTCACCTTTACTTCTGCAGTACAACGTGCAAACCTGCGAGCTATCATTTTCGCACGCACGGAAACAGCCCTCCGTTCCGTTCCGTTTTCAGTGTCAGCATTGTCCTCTAGAGCTTATGATTGACACATACACCGTCAATATGCCAACCGACATGTTGACTGCTAAGCGCCTCAATCAGGGCATTCATATACAAATTGAAGAGGGCAGGGGAGCTCATCCCCCCTGCCTTCTCTTTAGGAAGTCCTGGCCGAAACCTGAACTGATTGTCGTGCAGCACAAGATGTTCGTTTAGCTGTGTATCAAGCAGACCATCAAGCATCTTAGCGACTTTGGTTGCTAGAGAAATAGGTCTAAAGTTTCCCCTATCCGAAAGATCACTTTTACTTTTAACAATGGGAACCACAATCGTCCTCATTAGGTTAGAGGGCAAGTATGAATGACCAATACATTCTTCTTCTTCATCGTGTCGATGATTCCATTTTCAGATTTTAATTTTGATGTAATGCATTAATTGTACAGCAGTACCAAAACCCTCAGTAAATGAGGACCGGCGTATTACAAACGATGAGCTACTGTGCCCGTCATGTCCAGGGAACTTACCTCTAGACGTAGGCCTGATGACCCTGGCCACATCTTTGGCACTGAAATGTGTCCACCTTGCCACAATGGGGCTAAGCATCCAGCATCTCACAAGAGCTACCTAGCGGTGACTTTAAAACAAACTGATTTCTAAAAAGGTTTGCAATATCCTTCGCATCACTCACACCATTCACACTAACAGGCAGGCCTGGCCGAATGCTCAATTTATTAGCGCTCTTCCAGAAACCGCGAAAATCATGCTTTGAATGCTTAAAGGCAATTATGTCCATCTTTATCTGTATCATTGCCCGTATAATGGGTAGGTACAAAACCCTTGACGCACGAGTTCGACTCGCAAATGGCCGGTTTTTTTTTTACGAATATAGATTTGTAATCTAACATAAAAATGACGCACGAATTATCTCGATAAAATGTTCGTAAGTAAACCCATACAATTTCTTATTTTTTTTTTTTCCTTGAACATTAATTTATGTAGAAAATAAAACGGTGGTAATTCGTACTCAAAAATTTTGGGTTACAGCCCTCTGTTTTCCGTGTTTTAATATTAGTACCTGGGCAACCGAGCTCTGCTCGGGAGAAAATAGAGAAAACGACGTTTTCTAAAAATGAAACCGATTGAAGCTAGATAGATTTATCGCCCCCGAAACACCCTGCATAAAGTAAATTTCATGAAAATCGTTGTAGCCGTTTTCGAGTTCAGATTATGTATATAAAAAATGCTCGTTTAAAGGTTTTATTAGATTGTGGTTGTGTATTGTTTTTTGGACGACCAGATTTTTATTTTGACATTCAAAAGAAACAAACGTCTTGATTTTGACTTTATTCGATAAAATAGAAAAAACATTTGCTAACATAAAAAATAACTGGATTATCAAAAAACTTCAAATAATAAAAATATTCAACATCGTGACATTTTTCAACAATATTTTTAATTTGACTTCCTATAATATACAAGTCTTAGTCCGAGTCACTTTTCTTAAAGCTTTCCTGTAACAGAATTATTTATTTGGCAAAGACAATAATTAATAAACACCTGTGTATTATGGTAACGTAATCGGAAGGTGAACAGGATGATATTATGTTGCATTCCGCTAACGAGGAGGTATAGCCTCTTATATTATTATAATGAGCTCGAACTAGGGATGTTAATAATTGTCCGGGGGAAAATAGTTTTTGTTTATACGTTTGGGTTGCGAAAGATACAGGTATATATTTATACATGAAAATAAATGATTATTATTTACTTGCTTACCCTTAGTTGGCATGGTTTAAGCAGTGAATAACCCACTTAAGACACATTGTTGAAAGCTTCAAGCAAAATAAAGGATTTATATTTTCTTTAATGTTTTTAGTTTTTTTTAATGTTGATACCTTTTAGAGAAGTTTGCAAAAGCTATTTCTTTAATAATTAGGGATAAAAGCAACGAAGTTTTTAATAAAAAAAAAATTGTATCTTTAAAACGGGTAATGGGTAGGTCAGTAACGTATGTATGTATTTATAAATTGATTTGATACTTCCTTAAAAGTATAAATAGTAAAATAATCTAAAGTATTATTAACTGCATATTACACAAAGTGAAACCGGTTATAACTGGAAATTATTGCTGGCAAAATTCTACATTAGTCGCTAGTTTACCCAACAATAGGTAGGTATTACGGAAACACCTGCGATTCTTACGTGTATATAAATACGACTCATTTTCCATACAACTCAATAATAGGCTAAAACCTCTAATTAACCTCTTAAACTCCAAAGACCAACGGTTTTATGACCACACGTCTGAACGACGTAATGATTTGAATGCATCGTGAGGTCTAAGACGGACGTGTGGGCCGGTACGTTGCACACAAGTGACAAATGTTTCAGAAAGAATCACTTTGCTAGTGACCGTAAGTAATTCGGATATGCTAATAGAATTGAAAATTAATACGCATACAATACAGCATTATTAAAGTATAATAAAGTTTATACTATAAAAAGTAAGGTCAACTAAATTAATTACTGCTCGAAAACAATCTGCTACAATAGGTAGCTAATAAGAAAACATTAGCGTCACATATTCCATTTCATTTTCCTTATAACTTAATAACGGTCTAAAACCTACTGCAAAGATGAATGTGTTTCTAACAGTTCTTATAGCCAACCACATTACCCACACGTCCAAACGACGTAATAATTTCAATGCATCGCGCGGTCTTGGACGGACGTACGCCGCACCATATGTGCATACAAGTGACAAATGTTTCCGAAGCAATCGCTTTGCTAGTGACCGCAAGAGACTCGCATATGCTACGTCGGCGTCGCCGCAACGTATAGTGACGCCCAAATTTACTATGGGATTACATCCCTCGGACGTAAACAAATGACTGTGGTGTGTGGTGATGCAACGAATTGTGCGCTTTTGCTTTATTTAGTTGGGGGTTAAAATTGCGCTGGTATTTATGTACAGTTGGTTTTCTAAGGTGGTACTAGACTATGGTCATCGAGATATGGCGATATGTTTTGAATAGTAATGTAAACTATGCTGTGAAGAGATTTCAGATAATATGAAGCTACACGATCGGTTAGTGCCATAGACTATTCTCGCGGCAAAAGGCAGTGTGTCAGTAAGAACACGAACTAAGTCACAGGATAAAGTAGATTTGTTTTGTTTACATAATTTTGAGGCAATCAAAATCGACTGATAAAGAGTAGTGGGTATCTTTTATATTTGAGAAGAAGCATTAAATCAGGTGTGAGAAACTGATGGGTAAGACAGATAGATTGGTGACAGATGTTTTAACGGGAAAACACTACGTTGAATAACTCAAAAATTTAGAAGCTAGCAGTATGTTCTATGATATACAGTTAAAATTGATAATGATCGACGGGTCGATGGGAGACATCGACCCGTCAGTAAAATATCTCGTTTTATCGAAAATTACTTTCATATAATTGAGCTGTCCATTCGGCGAATCTAGTCAATAATTATCTAGACGGAGTAATTATAAAGTTTTTTTTGGTATTAATGACCTTACTGCAGATAAGTCACCTTTGCTTTGAAAGGTTTCATTCCGAAAATATTTATGTATTGTTTTTTTTAAGATTATAAAAGATACATAGATTAATTACATTTGCGTGTAAAATGAAGTTGAAAATACTGTATTAACATAATCACAATCTATTTAGTAAAGAATTTTAAACACGCACCTATTAATGTTAGCCCTAAAGGACCACTGGGCACTTTTGTATGAACACTGGGCCCACTTATCAAAATTGTGCAACAGTGATGAAATCTATGACATATGAAAACTCTTGGCACGTACATTAATTCATTCTATGGCAGCTTAGTTCAAATCCAGCGCGAAAATGGCGTTTTGGTATGTTCAAAAAAATATTGTAAATGAAAAATGAGCAAGACTTATTTGGTAAGGTAGGTATAGGGTACCTCCGCCGCATCGTCGGGCCTTATTTGGCGGAGAGGTGTGTCACCTAGGTGGGACTTGATAGCGTCGTAAACCAGCACTGCATGTCCTGCGGAGTTCCAAAGGGCTAGGTATTGGGCCCGCCTCTGTGGAACATCGGGTACGACTGGGTGCTGAGGGGCGAACTCGAATCGGGCGTCGATCTTACGTGTTACACGGACGATACTCTGGTCACCACCCGGGTCACCGGAGGGTATACAGAGAGGCAGCGTTGCGTTGCCGGCGACAGCTGCCGTTTCACAGATGGTGAGCCGCATACGGCACCTGGAGATGGCCCTCAACAAGTCGGAGGCCATGGTTTTCAATGGTCCCCGGCGGGTGCCACCGCCCGATGCCCACATCGACGTCGGGGCGGCTCGAATCGCTGTTTGGTCAACCATGAAGTACCTGGGAATGATGCTCGGTAGCTGGTCACAGGCCGATGGAGCGACATATGGTGTTGCGTCGGTCTCAGCTCCACGAGGTCCTGGTGGCGGAATTGCGGGACAGCCTTTTACGCCCTACCGCCATTCCGCACCATCGAGGCGGTCCGGCCAGAGCTTGTGCGCTGACTCGGGAGGAGGCACGGCTCACTGTCGTTTCGGGGACGCAGGTGCTCTCAAGGCATTATTGCTTCGGTAAGTACCTGTGGCGCATAAAAAGGGATCCGGCCGCCTACCTTTCTACCCCACTACCTACCTACCTACCCTACCAGGGCACTCTAAACCTATTACATTGTTATTTTTATTTTATTTTAGTCAAATAATACCTATTTATAAACCGAGCTACTGACTGACGGCCTAGGTAGGATACCTATAATGTAATATGGAAACAAAACAGATTTTCAAAAACGCACCTAAACACCATTTTCGCGCTGGATATGAACTTAGCTGCCATAGAATGAATAAAAGTACAATTCAAGAGCTTGCATATGACAAATAATTCATCACTGTTGAACAATGTTGGAAAGTGGGCCCAAAATGACGCATGGTCCTTTACCGAGGTTTGCATTTTTATCACTCTTTTTAACCGACTTCAAAAAAAGGAGGAGGTTCTCAATTCGTCGGAATCTTTTTTTTTTTATGTATGTTCCCCGATTACTCAAAGACGCCTGTACCGATTTCAATTTTTTTTCTTTTGTTTGAAAGGGTATACTTCCTAGTTGGTCCCATACTCATCAGGTCAGGATCTAATGATGGAATCCTAGAGAAATCGAGGGAACTCCTCAAATATTATAGGCAAACATATAGCGATTTTGGTATTTTCATCAACAATGCAATCATTTGCACTCAGAAAGTATCATTTGGTGAAGTGGAACTGATGAAGAAGACCACAGATGGCCACTGAAACTCCAAAATGCTAAATATGTCACGAGCATAAGATATCTCGAATAGTTAACCGACTATAATGAAGCAAATACTTATAAATAAATGGTACTGATGAAAATGGCACCATCAAACTGATCTGATGATGAAGCCGGAAGGTAGGCACTGGAAATCTTATATAAAAGAAAGTAGTCGTGTATGGGCTTATTGGAATCGCCATGAAATGTACTTTGGCTATAAATGATAATCATGTTAATTGGAGGTACCTACCAAAACTAAAAAGAGACAAATAAAAACTTTTTAACAAACAATCAAACCGACTTCCAGAACAAAAAACTACAAAGCAAAAAAAAAAATTATTTTCCGAAGTCGGTGTCGAAAAACGGGAAACAATGGGTAAGTACTAAAGACACCGACTTCGGAAAATAAATTTATTTTTTGATTTGTAGTTTTTTGTTCTGGAAGTCGGTTTGATTTTTTGTTAAAATGTTTTTTTAATGACACTTCACATCGGCTACTACTAGCTTGCTACACATTAGTGTACAATGTACATTAATGTAACCAACCACTAAGAAAGGCCCTGACCAGAAAGCCACTGACCACCCTGACCACTAAGAAAGGTCTATCCACACATATCAGGGCCGTGACCGGGACGTGACAGGGCCGGGTCCAATCATTGAAGCTTCGTGACTGGCCCGTGCACGCCCGTGCACGGACGTGTTTGAACGAGTTCATACAAAATGTACACAAATATATTTTTTAATGCCCCTGACCAGCTCCACGTTCCGGGCACGGCCCTGATATGTGTGGATAGACCTTTATTTTAAAGAAATTGTGAATGTTCACCGGCAGTTGGCTCTCAACTAACTAATAATACTATGTTGATAATATTGCGGCAATTATAATGATAAAGGTATTTATTAAAACGTTCGAATTAATTAATATTAAAACCGATATAGTATTTGTGAAAACCAACCAAATCAAATCTTGAGCTACAATTTTATTTATCCTAAGTTATCTGCTATAAATAATAATTCGAATTTTCGAATTAAAGAAGTTTTATTTTAAAACAGCAAATATTGTTGTAGCAGAAAAAGCAAGAAATTGTGTTTTTAAATTTATTTTAGAATGTTTTATATTCTTGTAAATCATATTCAGGAGCACCCATTTAGATCTCAATTCTTTTGTCAGCGTAGTCAACAACAGCGCACATTCTTAGTATTGAAATTGGCTCCCGTTTTCACATTTACGTTTTTGATGGGTTTTTATTTTTAACAACTAGGTAGGTATACCTAACATTTTTTTAACTGAAGTTAAAAAGAGGCTGATTCATATTTGTATTTTCCATAAAATTTGACATGAGGCTCAAAACATGCGACATTATATCAAAGAAAGCGTGGCGAAAGCGATTGGAACAAAGTCAAAAATGTCAAATGATCAATCCATCATTTTGGCATTTCAATCGTTGCCATCTCTTACTTCGAATGACACTTGTATAGAGCCTCTGCCCATAACAAACTTAATCGGTTCCGATACTGACTCCGAAATACCAAATATATAAACGCCGATTCCGACTTCGGTGCCGATAAAACCACCTCCGTAACATCTCTACTTTAAATCATAATCATATGCTACAAACCGATCTAACTTCGCAGAACAATAAGCTTTATTGATAACAAATTTATTCTAAGTGGGTATTATTACATCACGTCTTGCCTACATCGACAATTGAGTAATAGTTATCATCAACGTTCTTTATAAGTTAATTAATGATTTTATAAATATAATTTCTTTGACATTTCATATTTTTCAAGCTAAGCAAAAGAGCAAAGTTTTAATAATTTGACACAACATAGCGTGATTGTTTTGTTTTAACTATTAATAACCCACAAAGGCGGCGGCAAATATGGTTTCTTTTAAAAACTTGCTTCTATTTTCATGATTTCTTCAACTTTCATATGTTTCATAAGGGAACAACTTATGTAGGTATCAGGGTTGTAAATATACCTCGCTTTCAAGTTCGCAAATGTGGATCTTCAGTTAGATATTGTACCCCCGCATCCGCAAGACCTTAGCTTCGTTGTAAACGGAGATCTAATAAAGAAAATCTAAGCTCTCGCAGACTCCATTTTAGCACTAAGAGAAAAAACTGTGTAGTGGAGCCAGTTTTATTTATAAACAACTAAGATATCAACTAGACTTTAAGGTGAAAAAATCGTAGAGCTTTATTTGGAAAATATGGTTTGCCTCTTCTATATTTGGTTCAATACCTTCGTGAACGCTTTGAGTACCTTGTCCCGAGGGTTAAACCTGTCGCACTGCCACTTCTCTTCTCCTTCGCCCTCCACGACACAGTTCCAGCCGCTATGATGGCTCTTTCTCTACTACTTCAGTGCGTCTCTAGAATTCTCTCCCAAACTCTCAACGCGACAGCCCTTCTCTGGAGGTCATCAAGACGAATATTAAAGATCATTTCCTTGCGCAATGACGTAATATTAGTATATTTTATTTTAAACGTCAGAACTCAACATTGAGTTCAGCTCGCCTTTTTACATGTACTGTATTATCACACTGTATGTAATGTTGTTTTTGGTGTACAATAAAGAATTAAGAATTTGATAACCACTTTCTTTAAGTTTCCTTCAAATTCCGAACCTCCACCTCCCTTATGTGGCCACATTACAGACATTACATTTCTATTCTGTCTGTATACAAATGACAATAACAGACATTATTGCAGACGATCTTATAAATAGAGGATCCGATTGTATTACCCAACTCACTGCTTTCAGCGATATCAAAGCCAATATTTGTATTCCATACCATTATCTATGCATAAAGTTTTTCTAAAAATGGTTGCACTGTCGTTCCGACGTTATTTGCATCTAACGTAATTTCATATTTTGTCCTTTTATCCTTCAGAAAAATTCCTTTGAATATTCAGTCTTCTTTCTTCGACATTTTTAGTTTCGCTTCACCCTTTCCTTATTGACTTTATAATTTTTCCAACAATGTGGAAATTCGCAAATGAATGCAATATTTTGAGATAACTTGTTCACTTACTTAATTATTTTTTTCACTGTTTCCCTTTTAACCTAATCGTTATTCTAAACTTTTTTTCGTTTTTATTAGATCTTTTATGAAGATTTTAATGTCAGTTTTCTACTCCATTAATTTTTACCTTTTGTAATATTTAATTCTAACTTTGTTGGTTCATGAGTTCTTGCATTTTTCCTTGAGTTGAAAGTGTGAAAATAAATTCTTTAGATGCTGTGCGGGGCACAAGGCTTGACATACAGCTGAATTTCAAATTACTATTGTAAACAGAAGTGCAGTTTCTGCGCTCGCAGCTATGTGTCTTAAGCTTGATTTCTTAGCTTGTGTACACTTGATACATAATATGTATTACAGCTCCTGGCTTGTTTCTTAAATAAATATGTTACTGTTAGACGTAATCAAATTGTGCAGAAGGCTTAGGTTTGAACGTGGGCTGTAGGTACGAATACTTATCATAATAACTATCACTTTGTTTTATAGACCAAGTCTAAATTAACACGAATTAAAACAATATCGTTTTAATTCGTGGTAATTTAGATTTTTGAACACAGCCCCAACTTTTTGTGAACAGAATTAAACAATTCATAAGTTCATATCTAACCTACATAACACAAGTACTTAGGTACTTCAAAACAATTTCGCAAGTCATCTTAACTTGGCAGATAATTTCATGTAGGTACTAAGGTTTGGTTGGCGAACACAAACGTTCAAATAGCAACACAAAACTTGAAAGAAAATCTTACTCAGCAATTCTATTCGAAATCACACTTGATAACCAGAAACTCAATAAATAATTCATTAAGAATGGGAGTGACTAGTTTCGTAATATAAGCTTTTAAGAGCAAAATCCTAGTAACAACCCAGAAAAGCGAAAGAATTATCAGGAAGAAGAATTATTGCTGAGTACTTGTAATGTTCCGAGAGCGCGGATAAACGACATCAGAAAGAAAACTTGGTTTGATTCAGCTGTAACCCATATCTCACGTAGACTTAACACAATTTTTGGTATAGAATAGAACATTCGGCTCTCGGAAGCCAAAACGTGGTAAGTTAATCAAAGTGAGTTTCGATAAAAGGAGGATTTTTCTTAATGACGTAGTTATATTTAAAATTAGCTTTTGCCTGCGGTTTCGCCCATGTCACGCCCTACGGCATGTCTATATAATTATATATCTATACATATTTAGCTAGTGCAGAATTATTCATTTATAGAGGCTATATGCAGTTTTTTATTTTTTTTATTATCTATAGGCTTGCGCTTGACCACTATCTCACCTGATGGTAAGCGATGATGTGGTCGACGGTGAAGCACGCTTGCCGAGTTTGACGGAGACGAAGTCGCAGGAAACAGCTAGTCTTTATTAAATTACGTAAGATCGACTTGCCTGCGTAGGCGTGATAACGAAACAAACATTCATAATAATTGCATTTATAATATGCGTAAGAATAGAGTTTTTATATATTCCAAAAAAAATACGAATATTTGAATAACTTATCTGATGCAGAATGTCTCAAACTATCATTTAAAAAAATAACAGTTTATTAAATTATTTATGAGTTACCGCATTTTGGCTTCTAAGATGAACATTATAGATTGTTATCGTGGGAAGACTCACAGACTCAAGGCCTTTCCAAGTTTTCACGTGACATAACATCATACGCTGAATATTCATTAAAATTAAATTCTCTACATTAATTAATTCATAATTTCAAGACGCTCCATATTTAATTATCAAAACCACTGACTTGGTCTATTTTCATTACTAATTTTGCCAGTTTCGCACGAATATTTGTCATAGTAACTCATTACTATTTATGGAAAGTCTGTGCCAGTGCTTATCCAGATTACTTGAAAAGACTAGGGACCGGATTTTATGCAACACAAAAAGCTCGAGATATGCATGCAAATAAGCATGAAAAATGTGTAAAATATGCATGAAAAATTGTAAACTATACAACATTAAAACTTTTAGAAAACGAAAAAAGGAAAAAAGTGGAAGGTTTTATTTTTTATTTCTAAATCAGCATGAAATTTGTTGCGTCCGTCACCATGGTACCGTATGGTGACGGACGTAAAGAATTTCACCATCCCATATCTTCCCGTGGGTGTCGTAAGAGGCGACTAAGGGACACACCAGAGAATGGGCAGCAGCGTTTTCTGTGCACTTTACCAACCAACTGCGATCGCCAACCCGTCTGCCAAGCGTGGCGATTATGGCAAACCCCCCAAACCAATATGAATAACACAACAAAAAAACGCCCCCGAGTGCACGGCAGCCCGTCTACCCTCGGCTACGGTAGCGGTCGAGGTGATGGCGTGGCAAGGGGTGCAAAGAATCTCCGGAGTGGCCCCGGCTACCCCAATAAACACCGACGACTGGACCTGGCAACGTACACTCCGGACCGACGAGAAGATAGCCGAACTCGAGGAAGAATTGAGCAGGTTACGATGGAGCATTATAGGGTTATCTGAAGTCCGAAGAGAGGGGGAGGACTCGATAATCCTCAAATCCGGTAACCTGCTCTATTTCCGAGAGGGTGACCGGCAGTCCCAGGGTGGTGTCGGCTTTATCGTCCACAAGTCCCTTGTGAACAACGTGGTGAAGATCGAGAGTGTGTCGACCAGGGTGGCGTACCTTATACTCAGAATATCCGCAAGATATTCGCTGAAGGTCATACAGGTCTACGCCCCGACCTCGGCACACCCCGACGACGAGGTAGAGACCATGTATGAGGATATCTCTAGAGCCATGCATGGTTCTAAAACTTAATTTACCGTTGTCATGGGGGACTTCAACGCGAAACTGGGCAAACGAGACGAGGATGAGCTGCAAGTGGGGCAATTTGGAGTTGGACGTCGGAACCACCGGGGTCACCTACTGGCCAGTTTTATGGAGAAGGAGGGCCTCTACATGATGAACTCTTTCTTCAGAAAGCGTGAGCACAGGAAGTGGACCTGGCAAAGCCCCGATGGTGCAACTAAAAACGAGATCGACTTCATCATGTCAACCAAGAAGCAAATGTTCAATGATGTCTCTGTGATCAACTCGGTGAAAACCGGGAGCGATCACCGCTTGGTAAGAGGCACATTGAACATTAATGTCAAGCTTGAAAGGTCTCGACTGATGAAGTCCACGCTCCGCCCAGCACAAATCCAGGTCCAAAACCCCGAAACCTTTCAACTCGAACTCCAGAATCGTTTCGAGTGCCTAGGGAGCTCCGTAGACGAATACAGCAACGGGTTCGTGGAAGCTGTCCATACGGTCGGGTCTAAGTTTTTCAAGACCCGCCGTACAGATAGGAACAGAAAGCTCTCTGGTCCTACTCTCAAGCTCATGAAGGAGAGGCGTGATATGATTCTGCAGTCTTCAGACGATGCGTTGAAATACCGGCATCTAAATAGACGGATATCAAAGTCCTTGAAAAGCGATCTCCGCCGCTTTAATACCGAAAGTATTAAAGACGCGATTGAGCGGAATAAGGGCTCCAAGGTCTTTGCAAAAGATCTGTCTATTGGGCAGAGCCAGCTCACGAAACTGAAGACCGATGATGGCAGGATCGTATCCGCCAAACCGGAGCTTCTGAGGGAAATCGAGAGATTCTATGGGCAGTTGTACACGTCAACCAGTAAACCCGTTGCAAATCTAGCCAATGACCCTAGAGCTAGATTGACCCTACACTATACCGAAGACATTCCGGACGTCAGCCTGTATGAGATTGGGATGGCTCTGAAACAGCTTAAGAACAACAAGGCGCCGGGTGATGACGGAATCACGGCAGATCTCCTGAAGGCGAGTGGGAAACCGGTCCTTAAGGCCCTTCAGAAGCTGTTTGATTCCGTCATACTCGAGGGGAGGACGCCACAGGCATGGTGCAGGGGTGTGGTGGTACTCTTCTTCAAGAAGGGTGACAATGCCTTACTGAAGAACCTGCCATCGGCCCATCTCACTTCTTAGCCTGTCTACAAGCTGTTTTCGCGTGTCTCGCGCGCAGGTTTGACGATTTCCAGCCTCCCGAACAAGCCGGATTCCGTAAAGGCTTCAGCACCGTAGACCACATACATACGCTGCGGCAGGTTATACAGAAAACTGAAGAGTACAACCTGCCTCTCTGTTTAGCGTTTGTGGACTACGAGGAAGCCTTCGATTCGATCGAGACTTGGGCTGTACTGCAGAAATTCATAAATTATCAATACATAAATTTAACAACTTTGTACACTTTAATAATACACTAAAAGGAAAACTTTTTTATTAATTTTGTAAACGTAAATAATAAAGGTAGGTGTTCTTAATGTAGTCTTCAATCAAATAAAATATTTTTAAGTGAAAATTTTTAGTGTATATTGGGTGAAATTTTGGTAAGAGATTCTATTATTATACAATAGGGTAACCTACCGAAAAATATAATAAATATAGCAAAAATAGGCATTGTGACTAAATAATATTAGCTATAATATGCAGTTACCGCTGAGGA